>CM076584.1:1580154948-1580879710 GCA_034641835.2 Pinus albicaulis | reverse complement strand
AACCAAAGATGAAAAAATCGCGATTTTATCGCGATATTTTGAAAAAATCACGAGTTTTTCGGGTTGCCAATTTTATCGGCGATTATTTCAACGATTTTTTGAAAAAATCGTTATCACGATTTTATCGCGATCTTAAAATCGCGAGTCGAAGGGTAATTATCGTGGCAGCCTCCAACAGCGAATTAATAATGCGATTTTTGGTTTTTTGTTTTTCATTTTTAGTTGGACAGACTTGCTTATGAGAGCCAAGGAGGGAAGGAGGAGAGCCAAGGAGGGAGATACGTGATTTACAAGCCCAAGATTGGACAAAAGTGAAGAATTTCTTGCAAGCCAAGCGAACAAAAATCGAATTTGGACCAAGTGTCTCCGGCAAAACGTTTTTCCAGGTATGGGCATCAAATTTGACCCTTTTTTTTTGTTTTTTTCTTGTTCTTCCATGGGTTTCTATTACCCATGTATTTTTCATCATTTGTGATTGCATTTGGTTGTGTTTTTTTTTTTTGTTTTTGTTTTATCGAGAGGAGAGGGTTTATTTTGGTCAAAAATGCAAAAAATTGTTTGTTAAATTTTGTTTTTTATATTTCTTCTTGTGCTCTTAGGTTCTTCCCATTATTTTTGCTTGTGTTTCAACATGTATTTTTTCCTATTATTTTTGCATTGAGTTGAGGGTTTTTTTTTGTGAAAAAAATCAAAATGTTGTATGTAAAATTGTAATTTTTTTAATTTTATTTTTTAACTTGCAATTTTTCTTGTGCCCTAGGTTCAAATTTCAACATTCAAAGTTCAAAGTTTCCAACATGCCAAGGAAATTAGATCCTTTATGGGAATTTGGTGAACCTGATCACGGGTTTGACCGATTAAACTTGACTTGCAAATTATGTGGTCAACACATGGCAGGGGGGATATACAGGTTGAAATACCACCTGGCACAAATTCCTGGGCATGAAGTAGGCCCTTGCAAAAACACCAATGCAGAAATAATCAAAAGAGCCATGAACTCATTGAGAGAAATAGAAACCACTAAACTCAGCAAATCAGCTCTGAAAAGTCAAATATCAAGGTTTGGAGTTGACCGTGAGAGTGGTAGTGGCTCTTCAGCATCAGCCTCTTCTACAGGCAGCCCCGTAGCTGCCTCCTCATTTTTTGTTCCTAGAACCACTTCCGGGGCACAGCCATCTATCTCCTCCCTTGTTAAAAGAAAGGAGAAGGAAGAAGTTGATAAGTTGTTGGGCAAACTGTTTCTTTGGAGTGATATTCCTTTCAATGTTGCCAGGAACAATCCATTTTATCAGGCTACGATTGATGCTATCGCTATTGTTGGCCCAGGATACAAAGCCCCTACATATCATGACCTTAAAGGGCGCATTCTGCAAAATGAGAAAGCTGACTGCACCAAGAGATTGGAAGAGTTAAGGGCATCATGGAAAGTCACAGGATGCACTGTGATGTCAGATGGTTGGACTGATCAAAGGGGTAGGACCCTTATTAACTTCTTGGTCAGTTGTCCCAAGGGGACAATGTTTATAAAATCTGTTGATGCATCTGCACATGTCAAAGATGCAAGATTATTATGTGATTTATTGGATGTGTTCATTATGGAGGTTGGGCCCCAAAATGTTGTCCAAATCATAATGGACAACGCTGCAAACTATGTTTCTGCTGGCAAGATGCTTATGGAGAGGTATCCGAGCATATTTTGGACACCTTGTGCTGCACATTGCCTTGATTTGATGTTGGAGGACATCGGAAAGCTTGATTTTGTCAAAGATATTGTAGAATCATCAAAGAGAATCACAAAATTTATATATAACCATGGATCTGTGCTTCATTTGATGAGGACATTCACCAACAAGAAGGAGTTGGTGCGGCCTGCTATTACACGATTTTCCACTACTTTCATCTCTCTTCAATCCCTCTTGAATTCTAAGTGGGATTTGAAGAGAATGTTTCTTTCAGATGAGTGGCGTGCTTTGACTATCAGCCGCAAATCAGAGGGACAGGCCATTTGCAGGTTGGTGTCATATCAGGAAGATTTCTGGGTTGGAGTGGAAGAGGTGTGCAGCATTAGTGAACCTTTGGTAAAGGTTCTTAGATTGGTGGATGGAGAGAAGCCCACAATGGGCTACTTGTATGAGGCCATGGATAGGGCCAAAGAAGCTGTTCGCAGCTATTATGATGATAAGGGTGATGAGGGGTTTCAGAGACAACTTCTTTTATGGGAAGTGATTGATGATCGATGGAACAACACACTCCATCGTCCCATTCATGTTGCAGGGCTCTTCCTGAACCCCGCATTTGCTTATTCATGTGGTTTTCTATTTGATGCTGAGGTCATGGATGGCTTTTTCACTTGTGTTCAGAAGATGGTGCCAAATCCATCAGAACGTGCAGAGATATCCAAAGAGATGGAGGTATACAGAATGGCAGGTGGCACCTTGAGCTTCGACATGGATGTCCAGGATAGGACTGCTAAAATGCCAGGTAAGATTTTCATTATTTTAAAAATTTTCTTATGTTTGTAACTTTATAAGTTTATCTTATTTGTTGTAACTTGTAACATGTAGATGCATGGTGGAGGAGCTACGGTGGCAGATTACCAAAACTCCAAAAACTTGCCATTAGAATACTCAGCCAAACATGTAGCGCTTCAGGATGCGAGCGCAACTGGAGTGTATTTGAAAAAATACACACCAAAAAGCGCAACAGGTAAAAAACTTAACATATTCCAAGTTTTTCCAACTGATTTTTTGAATTCATAAAATATTTTTTTTTAAATATTTAATTTACTAATTTATGACCCTTGTACAGGTTGGAGGGTCAGCGGCTCAATGACATGGTTTACGTCTACTACAATCTTAGATTGTGGGTGAGACAACTTGAGAGGACCCCTGATATGGAGGCCATCTCTTTAGATGCGATTGACACCACTGTTGAATGGAGGGTTGAGGCCGAGAGGCCTGTCATGGAGTCAGCCCCTGATTGGATAGAGGAGGAGGTAGTGGAGGGGGAGGACGAGGAGGAGCAGCAGGAGCAGGAGGAGGAGGTGACACCACCTACCACTACTACCGGTAGAGGACGTGGTCTGCCTCCTTTAGCTCCTAGTGGTTCAGGTTCCCGTTCCGGTTCTGGTGCTTCATTTTTTTCTTCTAGAGCACGACAAAGCCCATTGCCAGTCTCGCCAGCTTCTTCATCTAGAGAGAAAGGCAAAGCTGTTGTATTTTCTCGCAAGAGGGGCAGAGGAAATCAATAGTATAGGACCATAGGTTATATGGTGCATTGACATTCCTTTGTATATGACTGTTGACATTATGACTCATGATATGAGATACATTATTATATTTTTTGTTGATATTTTGAGGCTGAGTTGACTCTTGAGACTCAGGACTTAGTATTCAGGACAGGATTCAGTTTTATGTGTGATGTAGCACTAGACATGATATTACACATCTTATAAGTTAGTTTTTTTTTCATATTTATGTGTCAATGCATTTATTTTATGCTGTAGATGCTTTAGATATTTAAAAAATTGAAAAAAAATGAATATTTTTGTATGTGCCGATTTTTTCCCGATTTTTACGATTTTTTCCTGATTTTTACGATTTTTTCCGATTTTTTCCCCTCGGCGATAATATCCCGATCGCGATTTTTTCATCTTTGCTAAAAACACAAATTCTGGAAATTTCAGTGCTGGAAATTGCAGAAATAAAACACAAAATATTTCAGCCACATACACAGGAAATGACACGTTGATTTTTGGTCAATATTACCCTGGAAAAAAACCCTACAACTCTTGGGGAAAACCAGTTTGAGAGCTCTTCTTTATTTCTGGAAAATGCTTTTACAGAGAACTGAAAAACACAGTAAAAATTACAGCAAACACAATAACCCACTTATCTCGATTTTCACGCCAACTTTCCACCTTGAAAATTGTGCCAACAGCAAACTGAAATTTACAGTAATAAATGCAGCATTAATTCTTGTACTTGATGCCTCGAAATGCGTGCTTGAATCTGGCTGTACGGAACTATAGGGACACATGCAGTAGTCCCCTTTCGAATTCTGTGCCCTGAAAACAGCCTCGAAAATTGTGCCTTTGACAGTTGAATATTCTCCTTGATTTCAGCGCTATACCTGCCTTGAAATGCATGCAAATAGTGTTGTACGGATTCTGCCTCAGTATATGTGCCAAGTAAACGTTGTCGTCCAAAAACACTGCCTTGGGAAGTGTGCCAAGCTGTTGTACAGATTTGCTGAGTGTCCTTGCTGCTCTCCCTCTACTCAGAAATTCTTATTGCTCTCTTCTCCTCCTCTCTCAATTTGCTCATGAAAGAATGAATGACCTTTTCTCTTCTTTTCCTCCTTTAACCTAACCCTAAGTGACTTTGGGGGAATCCCTAAATCCAGTGGCTGAGATAGCTTTAGATATACGTCTGAGATTAAATGTGCATTTAATTATCACTTTCTATTTTTTAATTCACCCCACTTTAATAAAGACCCACTTTGCCTTTTATTTCCAGAGTCACTTTAAAATTAGACTTAGCAACTTTATCACTTATAAAGTCATTATTAAATTAGATTTGACTTTACCACTTATAAAGTCACTTTAGGAGAAAAATATAAAAACATTCGGACACTTTTCCCTAGGCCAAAGATCAAAGCCTTAAGGAACCACTTGTCCTCTGGCACCCAAATTTTAACACTCCCTCTTACCGAGGAAAGTGTTCCTCACCACCCCCATCTTGTCTCTGAAGTAGCCATGCTTGCCCCGTGGAAAGGCTTTGGTGAATATGTCCGCTACCTGCTCATCTGTGGGAATATACTCAAGCTTCACAACTCCCTTCTGAACATAGTCTTTGATGAAATGATATTTGATCTCACTATGCTTTGACCTATCATGATATACTGAATTCTCCGTGAGTTTAATGCAACTTTGATTATCACAGTAAATCACTGGAGGTCTCAACGCCTGACCAAATAAGCCAAACAACATCTTGCGAAGCCATATGGCCTCACAACTAGCCAAACTAGCTACCATGTACTCTGCTTCAGCTAAACTCAATGCTACTGACTGTTGCTTCCTGCTGAACCACAACAAAATTGTCGAACCCAACCCAAATCAACACCCTGAAGTGTTCTTCCTATCAGAAGCACAACCTGCCCAATCAGAATCAGTGTACCCTGCCAGTCTCACTCCATCTCCCTGTCTATAAGCCAGACCATAGTCTACTATCCCCTGCAAGTAACGCAAAATATGTTTTGCAGCAACCCAATGCACTCTTCTAGGCTCACACATGAACTGGCTCATCGTGTTGATTGCAAAACATATATATGGTCGAGTGTTGACCAAATACATCAAGGAACCAATCAGTTGTGTATACAAAGTAGGATCCACCAACTCGGAATCTGAAGCGTGAAGCTTCTTCTAGTTAGTGATCATAGGTGTTGACATGGGTTTGCAATCCTCCATGTGAAATTTGCTAAGGATGTCCACAATATACTTCCCTTGTCCCAGGAATAAATGCCCCTCCTCCTGCCACACCTCCAATCCCAAAAAGTAATGCATCAAGCCAATGTCCTTCATCTCGAACTCTGAAGCAAGATCTCTCTTGCAGCACTCTATGAGTCTCTCTGCACCTGTAATGACCAAGTCATCCACATACAACACCAGAATGAGAGGCTACTCACCTACTACAATAAAGTATAAGTTTGGATCTGCATCACTCTTTGTGAAACCCAACTCCTGCAAGTACGTATCAATCCTGGAGTACCAAGCTCTAGGAGCTTGCTTTAGGCCATAAAATGCCTTCTTCAGTTTGCATACATGGGACTCCTTCCCATGGACCTCAAAGCCCTGCGGCTACTCAATGTACACCTCCTCCTGTATGAAGTCATTGAGAAATGCGGTCTTCACATCCATATGGTGGATCTTCCAACACATCTCTACTGCTATCAATATAATGGAGCGAATGGAAGTATCTCGAGCGACGGGCGCGAAGGTCTCGTCATAGTTTACTCCCTCTACCTGGGAGAACCCTCTAGCCACAAATCTAGCCTTGAACTTCTAGATGCTGCCATCTGCAACATGCTTTATCTTGTAAAGCCATCTGGAAGTAACCACAGATTTCCCTTCAGGCCTCGACACCACCTACCAAACATCATTCTTCATGATAGAAGAATACTCCTCTTCCATGGCCTCTCTCCAAACCTGCTAGCTAGCTGCCTCCTGATAGCTAGAATGCTCGGAGTCATCGATTTTGGCAACCAATGCAATATAGCTACAGAACCGCTCAGGTGGTCTGGTCTCTCTAACCTGTCTCTTCGGCCCAGCAACAGATGTGGCCTCTCTCAAGGTGTCCCAAAGCCACTTGGGCTTCCTCTACCCTAAGCAGACTTCTCCCACCAGAGTGAAAGAATCCTCGTCCTCCTCAAAAGCCTAAACTCCTGAGGTCCTGCCAACCTACCTCATGCCTGAACCTGTGCCTGTTGATGCTGAAGTACCATGTAAACTGTCCATCAATGGGCTACATTGTGTACTGCTCTGCATGCTGCCCGAAGCACCACCCATCTGACTCTGCGAGCCACTACTCATTGATGGACCTGACATCGTAATCAATGTATCTCCTAATCCCTGTCCACTAGATCCCTGTGACTGACTCAGCTGCTCCTGAGGGTCTGGTGAATCCAGATACTCCCGTGACCTCCTAAAAGCCATGTCCTCCTTGAACTTCACATCCTGCCTGACAACTACTTTCCTCCTCGCCGTAATATAAATCCGAAAGGCTTTCGAGGTCTCACTGTAACCCACAAAGATGTCCTTCTCTGCAGTGGGCTCTAGCTTGGTCCTCTTCTCCTTGGGAATATAAGAGTATGTAATGCACCCAAAGATACAAAAATGACCAACATCAGGCTTCTTTCCAGAAAAAAGCCTCCTCCGGAGTCACATGCCCCAAGGCACGATGTGGACTCCTGTTCTATAAGTACACAGCAGTGTTGCAAGCCTCTGCCCACAAAAACAACGGTAACCCCTGATCATGTAGCATGGCTTTGGCAGCCCCACCGATGGATCTGTTCTTCCTCTCTGCAACCCCGTTCTACTAGGGGTTGTAAGGAACTGTGAACACTCTCCTGATGCTTACCTCCGCACAATAATCAACAAACTCACCAAGGGTGTACTCCCCTCCATTCTCCAACCTAAGGGACTTGATCTTCCGACCTATCTGAGTCTCCACGAGCTCTGAACTCCTGAAACCACTTGAAGACCTCACTCTTGGTCTTCAAGAAATAAATCCAGGTCTTCCTGGAGTGATCATCAATGAATAAAACATAGTACTCATATCCACTCAAGGAAACATGAGACATCCGACCGCTCACATCGGTATGAATCAAATCAAGAATCCCACTCGATCTGTTGTCACTACTAGGAAAAGAGGATTTGGCAAACTTCCCCATAGCACATCCTCTGCATGTATCAATGTGATCAAAACTGAAATCTTGCACAACTATGGTGATCTTCCGCAATGTCCTCAAGGCCCCATGATACATGTGCCCCATCCTGCAGTGCCAAATCTCCTACAGCTCTGAACTGCTAGCTCTACTGCCGGTACTACTGCTCAATGCCATAAGGGGCTGGAATGAAGACTCGTACACCTTGGCATGGCGCACACCAATCACTCTAGCTGAAGAAGCTGGAGTGCCCTTTGGATATATAAGCACTTGCCCTCTCCTGAACAACACCTCATACCCTCTGTCCTCCAATGCTGAAACGGATATAAGGTTCTTCTTCATCCTTGGCACATATAGAACATCCGACACTTTCAAGGGAGGTTTTGGTTCCCTATCAAATGTCAAAGTCCCCACACCGACTGCTCTAACAATGTTGTCGTCTCCAAGTACTACCTCTATATCAGTACCACTCTCTGAAATCTCCGAGAAGTACTCACGGACTCTTGTCATATGACAGGAAGCCCCACTGTCAACATACCAAACACCTGAAGATGCTTCGCTAGTGGAGGGAAGTGTACACTTCCTCTCAACCTGTGTGGCAGATGATCCTACACTAGTGGACTCGAGCAATGAACCCAAACTCCCGGTCAAAGCTCTCTGAGAAGTCCTCTATCTCTGCTGATGCTGCCATGGTCTTGTCCTTTCCCTTCTTCTTCTCCAGACACACAACTGCATAGTGTCCCAACTTCTGACAATTCCAACACTTGACTTTGGAAAAGTCCTTCTCCTTGTTCACCTGTTTACCTTTAGCTTTGCCTTTGCCCTCACCACCACTTGTGGAAACTTGCTTCTTTCCTTTGCCCTTCTTGCCCCTTGCTAACAATGCTACATTGTCATCCTCCTCTACCTACTTTGCTGCCCCAAGATGGTTCTTTCTGATTTCATTCTGAATGCAATCATCCCACAACCTCTCCCAAGTGGGAAGGTTCTCCCGTGCAACAATCCCATCCACAAAACTCTGCCATGTCTTGGGAAGACCATTCAATGTGAACCGCACCAACTCAGTGGGTGGAATGGTCTCTCCAACCGCTGCCAACTCATCTCTCACAGAAGTGATCTTTGTGAGGTATGTTGTAGCACTATCAGTCTTAGCCATTTTAATGGCATTCAGTTTCTCCCTTAGGGTCATTTTCCTGTTTTCATTGGTGCTCTGGTAAAGATTGGTCAAGGTTGTCCACATCTCATGTGCATGTGTCTTTCCTCTCACATGAGGAATGACATGGTCTTTAACACCATCCAGAATCAGTCTCTTTCCCTTGGCATTCTTCTTATTAAAATCTGCCAACTGAACAGGGTCAACGGGCACTGCTACTGGGTGTTGTGCGGTGTAAACCATGATGCCCCACACTTCTGCCTCCTCAAAGATGCTCTGGATTCTCTCCCTCCATGCACTATAGTTGCTTTGCCCATCCAACCTATCCTCCACCCTCAAGCCCAAAGACATGCTTGTTGTCCTAACAAACTAAAAATTTCAATGTTGTGGTAAAGGTTTAGTTTTCTGTGTGAAAAATAAGCTTGTAATTTTTCACCTGTTGTCCCAAACTGCACTTTTCAGCCACCCAAGCTCTGATACCATGTAGAAATTTTAGACCCAACCTTGGTTATCAGTTTCTCCTTATCACTCCCATGTAGTTAAATGCCCATTCCCATAAACATACATTCAAAATTCTAGAAATGATAAATATTTCTGAAAACACAAATTCTGGAAATTTCACAGCACTGAAAATTGCAGAAATAAAACACAGAAAATATTTCAGCCACACACATAGAAAATGACACGTTTTTTGGTCAATATGACCCTAGAAAACCCCCCTACAACTCTTGGGGAAAACCAGTTTGAGATCTCTTCTTTATTTCTGGAAAATGCTTTTACAGAGAACTAAAAAACACAATAAAAATTACAGCAAACACAATAACCCACTTCTCTCGATTTCTGTGCCAACTTTCCACCTTGAAAATTGTGCCAACAGCAAACAAAAATTTACAGTAATAAATGCAGCATTAATTGTTGTACTTGCTCCCTCGGAATGTGTGCCTGAATCTAGTTGTACGAAACTGTACAAACACGTGCAGCAATCCCCTTCTCGATTTATGTGCCCTAAAAATAGCCGCAAAAACCATGCCTTTGATTGCTGAATATTCTCCTCGATTTTAGCATTGTACCTGCCTTTAAATGCATGCAAAGAGTGTTGTACGGATTCTGCCTCAGTATACATGCCAAGTAAATGTTGTTGTCCGAAAATACTGCCTTGGGAAGTGTGCCAAGCTGCTGTACGGATTTGCTAAGTGTCCTTGTTGCTCTCCCTCTTCTCAAAAATTCTTCTTGCTTTCTTCTCCTCCTCTCTAAATCTGCTCATGAAAGAATGAATGAACTTTTCTCTTCTTTTCCTCCTTTGACCTAACCCTAAGTGACTTTTGGGGAACCCCTAAATCCAATGGCTGAGATAGCTTTAGATCTAAGGCTGAGATTAAATATGCACTTAATTCTCACTTTCTATTTTTTAATTGACCCACTACAAAAACTCACACTTCCTCTTAGCGAGGAATGTGTTCTAGTACTACTACTCCTCTAGCAATACTTTGCTTTTGCACCATCTCCTGTCACACTGTTGATGCCTAGCCACTGTTGCCCACCAACCATTACGCAATGCTAATATGCGCTACATCTGTGTTGCTGCTGACCCTGTTGCCAACACTGCAACATTTGCAACTCCCTCTCCTCTGTTGTTGCTGCAACTGCAACATATGCAACTGAGAAGCATCTGAAATACTGAACCAACTGTGTCCAGTATGATGCATCTGTCACCCAAGTCTTGAGTGCTACTAGCCTCTGCATTGTCACTAAAGGCTTTGCGTTACTGCTGAGTTTGCACTGTCCCAACTGCACTGCTGCCAACTCTGCATTGCGCTCCCCAGCATCTCACTGCTACTAGTCACTGCAACTGTCACTCTCGCATCTGACTGCATCAACTGCCACTGGTCCATCCTGCTACTGAATACTGAGGGCTCCCGTAGCAAGGTATTGATTCAAGAGGTGGACCTCCTCAAGAATTCTACCCATCTGTAACACTTTGGGCCACAAAACCAATTCACCCCACCTTACTCCTGGAGGGATATCTGCAATCATGGCGAAATCTTCCTCCAGCCTGGAGGATAGCCTATGAATCTCGGCAGACGCTGCCTACTAGACCTGCTTCTCCTCCTAGTCCTTCTTCCTGAGAGGACACTAAGAACTATAATGGCCTAGCTCGCCACACCTGAACCACTTGACCTTCGACATGTCCTTCTTCTTTCTACGCTCCCCCTGTCCCTGACTGGGACCCTTCGATGTAAAGGCCACATTTTCCTCTTCCTTTACCTCCTTCGATCCACTATTGTTGCTGTTGCCACTGATGTGGCTCTTCATCAGATCTCGCCTCAACTACTCCTGCTGCAAGTTTTCCCACATTCTGTCTCATCTTGGCAATGTTTCTCTGCCCAAAAATACTTTGGACAAACACCTACCACTTCTCGGAGACAGAGTTGAGAGCTAATCACACTAGTTTGTGGCTTGAGGCGCTGACCCTACAAATGCCAACTCATCTCAGATATGTTGAATTCAGGTAAGAAAAGGATCTATTTGCTCCCCCTTCTGCATACGGGTGCATCTTAGCTTTTCTTCTAAGTAGACCTTGTTCAAAATTAGGTAGGGCAGTGTTTAATTCAATTCTCTAGTTTGATAATTACTTGTGAGCTTTCTCTTCGTACTTATGTCTACTCTTTCGTTAGCTTATTAGATCTTTCATCAAGTCAATTATCAAAACACAAGAGACACAAATTTAGGCTATTCAAGCCAGGGCCAAAACCTCTCCCTCTTGGAGAGGAAACCCCACAAGAAATTCTTCTTATAGACTTTCAGATGACAAGTACAATGACCATGACACAGATCCTTGACCCTTGTCTGCCTCCAACACCTAATCACTTCTTCTTCTTTGACTTCTTAAGTTGATCCTTCTTCTCTGCACCGTCCTACACCTTTTTGCACCAGGACTAGAGAGCTCAGTCTCTACTCATATTCTTCCTTCTTTAAGATATCAACACCTTCTCATAGATTGGCTTGTGCACACCTTGCACCTTTACATAACCTTGTTGGCTGGTCTTGAACCTGCACGCTAACATTTACACGTCCCGACTTCCTTTGCTGGACATGCACCTTCTTCACACTATGTAGATTCCCTTTCCTTGCATTGTAATACTTCGTTGAGCAGTCTTATGTAATTTTGTCCCTTCCTAAGATTACCTTCCTAAAATTTGTCTTCTTTCTTCGCATCAAAACATCAGACTTAACCTTACACTTTATTGCACACAAATGATCTCAGACTTTGGCCTTTATTCGCACTTTATACAATCCTCAAAACTTCGCATTACATTACTGATCCTCATTTGAATTCACTCCTGCAACTCAGTCCAAAATCTCAAACAAAATCTGAAATCTGTATTGTTGTTTTCTGCGCAGTATATTGGGGTATATATAGTTGTCTGAACATGTAAATAAGCCGACCTATCCTATGAATAGACGTGTCATTTTGTAAGCAAACTTGCTTGATGTTTACAAGTCGCCTTGTAGAGGAGATCTTCCAGCATATTAAAGGTTGTCTAGAGGAATCTTTACATCAATTATAATCACCATTCCAGAGTCATGTCTTCAAGCTTATTTGACAAGGTCTTGAGGCATACCATCATTGACTTTACTTCATATACATGACTCTATTTATGACAAGATGACAAATCCCTAAAAGACATCAAGAAGAAGTCTTTTGACGTATAATAAAACTCCTTGCTCATGAAACCCATGAAGCAAGCTTAACAAAAAATACCCAGCATGATGTCTTCTTCATTACATAAATACAAAATTACATAGTCAATATGAAGACCGAACCTAGTTACACTTTCCAACATATCTTCCCATGCTCGGAAGATCCTTGGTATAGCGTGGAACGAGAGTCCTACATCTCTTTGGTTATTTCCAGGGCCACTATGTGAGATACCACATGATCCCAAACTCCATCATTGATCAATATTTTTGCCTTCGCCATCTCCTTCTTGAACTACTTCAATTGATCTGGATTTGAGGGGACAGCTACCACGTTATCGATATATGCTTTGAGATCATACTCGTCTAGAAGGAACGAAATCCTTGCCTTCCAGATCACATAGTTGGAAGCTCCATCCAACCTATCTTGATCTCGCAGCCTGGTTGTGGCCATCTCAAAAAATATTGAAAATATCCTCTTCCCTTCTGCTCAATTGTTGCTCAATTCTAAGCACTCCCTTCTAGAGTGAGATACTCTACCCATAACGACAATTGATCTGCAAGGGAAATCGAATTTCTTGAGACTAGAAGTTCCATGAGGAAAATTTTCCCTCAATGTGTGCTCTTTCTCCTCCCGACGTTAGTTCTTCTCTAGCAATTGCTGCAAAACTATTGCGTCCAAATGGAGATTTGCTCTGCAAGAAAAATATTGGTTGCTCCCTCTGCCTCTGGAATCCCTCAATCTAGAGAAATCTGACTTCTTTGTCGCTCTCTCAGAGAAATCGATTTTTCCTCAAGAAATTGACCTCTTAGGCAAGGTGACTCTGTTGCCCTTTGGGGTTTCAAACTGTTGCTCACACAAAGCAACGAAACTCCTCTTTTCTTCTGCTGCTGAGCTCTCCGGTTGATCATCTATGCTCTGATACCATGTGAAAATTCGGCTAACCATGAATCCTATTGCAGCAACTGGAAATAATTCTACTAATTGCTTAATTAACCAAACATTTTGCTTGTAGTTTTCTACGTCAAACACTAAATCAATCACATTGCAACCCACAAGAATAAACTGCGGAAGAAAAATAAACAGAGGAAGAAATATATGCACGCACAAATAACACCGTTAGTTTTGGAGCAATGTCCCCAGAAAAACCCAACCCGGGAAAATCGGTGCAGCGGTTGAGGGTTTTAATATTATGCCGTAGTGAAATATCTTAGTACAACTGGATGCCCAAACTGGCAAAAATATCTAGTGAGGAATTTCCTCACTCCACAGGCAAATTCGAGCACTGACCTCAGCTCGATCTGGAGTCGTCCAAACTGCCTCTCCGCAGTCAATGCGTCACCCTTACACAAGCTCTGCATCACACATCTCAGAACTAAGTCGCCTCAAGTTGTCTTGTCATCTGTTGACTAAGAAACTAACCCTCTTGGCCTTTGGAAGCTCTGCCAAGCTTCTGAAACTGAATCACTGTTGCTCCCCAGCAAAATACAGATCTCCTCTGAAGCACTGCGCTGCCTCTCTACAATGCCCTCACCCGATATGGTATTCTTCCTCTGGATTCACTGTCGGTGCCCCTCTCTCACTGCTTCGATTTCACTAGCTCTCTCTCCGACATACATCCAGAAGTTATTGAATCTAGAAATATAAGATTTTGTTATAACTTAACTGTAATTTAGTATGAAATAAAAAGAAAAACGATTCTTATATTTTAAAAGAATGTCAAAAAGAGATGGACTAGTGCCTTTTTCATCTAGGGCATATGGAGTCTAGAATATAAACAATTCTAGGATTTCATATAAGCAAGTAACTTATCTAGGGTTTGAGAAATGGGCTCTCAATTTTTCGGATGATTAAAGGAAAGTAAAACCTATCTCTATTCCTCAAGTACTTGGAGGAAGGGTTTAGCTCAACAAGGAACAATGAAGCAAATACCAAATAAACTAACTTAGCACAAGAACATTCATGCCATGGAACCTAATACCAAGAGAGAAAATACACTTACTTCACCAAGCAACATCCAAGATCCACCATAAGCAGCCATTAAAAGAGATCACATTGTTGATTTTTTGTATAGCATCGGGAGGAATTCCCCAAGTTGGCCAACAAAAAATATGAAAATGAAAAATTAAAATTATGTATTTCCGCGCTTTATGTAGGCCCCAAATGGTCAAGTTGACCCAAGCATGAAGAGGTGTGTATTAGTAAATACATTGATCCTCACATAAAATTTAAATTCATAATTGAATTAAATGATGACATACATTGATCCATCCTCATCATTCATTTTGATACATACATCATTCATATGACATACTCATCATTCATTCATACCATGAGATTCAATAATAAAATTCAACAATGAAATATTCAAATACATTGATCCATATCATTCATCATTCTATAATCCACATTGATTTCAAAATTAAATTCTTCATTCATCATTCTAGAATCTAAATTTAAATTTAAAAGCAAAACAAGCTAGTATATTACTATATACTAGATATTGAAGTTTGAACACTAAAATAGTAAATTACTAAATTTAAAATTGATATAAGTTAAGGGTGAGGAGTCAATAATCGATCTGAGGACATAAATATCTCGTGTCACACAAAGTTAAAACTGAAAAGTAAAAATGGACAATGAGGACTAAAAATAAAATCAACATCAAGTAGTCAATCTCAATGATTGGTCCTCTACATTAAGTGATTATTAAATAAATTCGATGGGGGACGGACATCCAAAAGCACCCTTTTTTCGGAGTCACGTCCCCCAAAGGGAACACGTAGAAGCGCCCCTTTTGTGGAGTCATGTATCCCACACTAGGGAAACACAGCCCCCTGCGTCTCCCCAAGACTCCCCAAAATGGGTGCCTGGGGTAATGCACCCCCAAACGCCCCCTTGTCCCAGGGGTGTAGGGTGCAAGGGTGTGTGCACCCGACCGTGGGGGACGCGTCCCGTGGAACACTGCTAAAATTCTCTTGAAATTGAAGATATTGTTGAAGAACAATTTCTCCTTAGAAGAAAAGTTGTTGGGTTTTTCTCAAGGTTGGGTTTTCCCAGGATTAATTTGTTGTCTCTATTGTTCTTGGTTGTCTCTTTATGATCCTATTGTTTTCATTGCATTAATGTTGAGATTTTTTGTGTAATTGCTTAATGATATATGTGACAGAAGATCATTTGAATGGAAATCATTGGAAAGTAATTATCAGATCATAAGATCAATTTCTTTTGTGCATTATTGTAGAAAATTCAACATGTTATCATAGTTGTAATATCCCAAATGGGGATTAACAGTAATAAAAGTGCAAATAGAAAAGTAACTACAACAAAAATGCAAACACCTTTAAAACACACAAATTGGAGCTAAAATCATTGTTGAGCGATTTTATTAATATATTGGGAAAGAGTACAATTGAAGTGCTGGAAAGTTTGCATCTGGGCCTGCTCAAGGCAGGCTTGAAGAACAACTCAAACCCAAACAAAAACTCTGGTTGGAAGTGCCTTTGCGTGGCTCAGTCTCTGCGCTGCCTAGCCTAGAAATGATGATGTTGGCTGACTTCGAACTGTTGGTTGGGATGCTTCCTTTGCTCAAAAAATTCCAGGCTTTTAACCCCGGACTCTACTCACCAAACCCACAAAAACCCGTGAAGGAATTGGCCAGATGTTGACCCTGGAATTTCAGTCCAATTTCCTCTAGCTCCTCTAGTTGTTCGCTGCATTAGGATCTATGTTTGAAGCCTCAAACCTGCCCATAAAATTATGTCAAATTAATCTTGGCTTCTCCTAAATAACCCCAGAAAAAACCAGAAAGGGTTCACCCAAAGATTGACTTCGGAATTTGGCCCTCTTGGGCTTGGTTCACTAGGTTGTTGGGTAAATCGAACCTCTAGATGAATCTGTCGAAAATGCCTCGAGAGAGCTACAAAAATCCCTGGTAGGAGGTGGCTAACCTCCCCTCCAAATCTCCTACTGAAACTCTGCTGCTCTCCACACTCCCGGCACCCACATCGAACTGAACTGCGTAGTCTACCCTGAAGGGGCTACGCTCTTCCTATTGTTGTTGCAGTGTAATTCCCTCACCAAAATGTAGAACTCCTCTCCTGAGCGAGCACTCAATGTCCCCCGAGGTAGAGGTTGAGATCTCCGCTTGAAGATCTTGTGTGCTAAACAGGACTGCAGACTTGGCTCTCCGGCTCAAGCGTGCTTCAGTGAAAATGACCAAGAGAAATAAGATGAATGAATGAATTCCGCAATGAGCCTTCCCTTCTTCCTTTTATCCATTGAGGCCCAACGTATTCCTTGGGTCCCACCTTGGCCTGCGCTGCCTCTCCTTGGCCAATCACGTACTACCTTCTTCTAGCCAATCCCACGATGTCCTTTTCGTGCCTCTGCTACGCTGCCAATTAAGGCCAACTCGACCCCACCACTAGAGCTGCAATTTTCCCTTAGGGACTTTACGAAAAGACTTTATTTGGCCTAATTATTAATTGTAGGTCCCCTACCCATTTTATTTCGGCCCAACATTAGGATTTGCCAAAATTACTAAAAGTTAATATCCCAATTAGCTGACTGCTAATTTGGGGATATTACAAGAGCTTTGTTGAAAGAGCATCCATTGAAGTCAACACTAGAGACAAGTGTTCAAGCCGCTTAATTTGTTTTTGGGTCTCTTGCCTAAAATGACACCAAATCTTAGAGTTGAAGACAGGTTGGATTGTGCGATCAATTTTAAATCTTGTAATGCCAAAATACTACTTATTTTGAAAGAAAATAAACTTCAATATCATGTGGAGAAAGTCATTCCAGAGCCAGAGGCAGCTGAAGAGAAAGCCAAATATAAGAAGAATGAAGTTAAGGCCAAGAGAATTTTGGTAGATTCCATTTTGGATCACTTGATTCCTCATGTAGAAGGATTAAAGACTACCAAGGCAATATATGATGCTCTGGTGTAGTCTTTAAAAATTGTCTTTGTAATATCACAATGACTAAATCAAATTTAGTTGTCTCATATCTTATGAATATCTCAAAATTCAAAGAAGAACTTGTAGCCATTGGTGAATATCTCACAAGTCAAAGACGAGCTTGTAGCCATTGGAGACACCATTGAAGATCCAAAGCTAGTTTTAATTGCTCTCAATGGATTTCCTCCCTTATGGAAGCCATTTATTCAAGGAGTATATGCACAATCAAAACTACCCACATTTGATGAGTTATGGATTGATTGTGTTCAAGAAGAGTCAAGATTATCATCCAAAAATAACCCACAAAATCCACAAAATGAACAAACACAATCCCTTGTGGCTCATACTATAAAAGGAAAGGGAAGAAGGAACTTTGGAAGTTTTGACAAAAAGGACTTTGGAAAATTCTGTAAGAAGAATTTAGGTAGGAGACCTGCTCACGCTCAAGATAAGAAGAAGAAAGACATGTAAAAATAAGTGTTTCACTTTTCAAAATTTTGGACACTATGCATCCACTTGCACTGAAAGAAAAAGGAAGGAAAGGGTGCATGCATCAACAACCAACGTTGAAAATGATGATGATAAGCAATTGTAACGAACAAAGTTCGTATACGCATCAAAGTTTATCTTCAAAACACTTGAAAGACATAAACATCCATAGATTGTATATAATAATTGTTGAATATATAAAACACGTGTGAAATGATTACAATAAGAGCCCGCTTATATACCTAGGCAGGTGCCCTTTCATAAAGGGTCATGTCCCTAAGACATGCCTCTTCATTAATAACTAACTAACTATTAGTTAATTAATTATTATTTGTTATTATTATATTTATAATCACATTTATTATTTTTATGTGAATTAAATTCATAACATTGTCCATCTCTTCAAAAAGCTTTGTACTCAAAGCTTACTGATGAAAGGCTTGAACTCTTTTTCCCCTTTTGAATATTTGCTCGTCTCTGAACTTTCATCTTCATTGATACAAGACTATATGATGCTTTGAGTGATAAACAAAATTGTCAGACTGAGAATGGATCGGACCATTCTAGATTAACCTTCTGTGGAATCTTTCTATCACTGGAATTTTGTAATGAATTGTTATCATAGGAGTGGATTCTGCAAACATCAGTAGTCCTTGGAATATAAATTTGTTGCTTTTGTTTTGAATGATTCAAATATGTAGACTAACTTACTTGTTTACTCTTGTGATTCGGGTGTCTATAAGGAGCTCTTGCAATTTGATATTGCCCTAATCTGTTTCTGGTGATTTCCCAATTTACTTCAAGTATTGTTGTTGTTGAGTTGGATACTGAATCATCACTTAGAATTTCCATTGTTTAAACTATAATATCTGAATTGGTTTTAACTACTATAGGTTTCTCTTCTTCTTGAGTTGTGATATTCACTGGGTCGATATTCATTCCTCTTTCTTCTACTTGGACTAAAAACTTCAACACTTCTTTTGTGATAAGTTCTAATTTGTTTTTCAATGATTTCTTATCATCCTTAACTTTCTTAATTCGAGTGAATAGAATTCGATTATGGTTTCTAAGACGTAAAAGTTCCTCACTGTCTGAATCAACTTTATTTTGGTATTCAAGCTTCTCATCTTTTAAACACTCAACTTGTTCTGATAACCTTTGGTTAAGGTTCTTTAAACATAAATTTTTCTCTTCTTTTTCTGATAAACTTTTGTTGAGTTTATGGTCAAAACTTCCTTTTTCTTGTTTTAGTTTTTGTTTCTTAACCTTAGATTTCTTGATCTGTTCAAGTAATGTTTTATTGTGGTCCCTTAGGCGCAAAATTTTCTCATCTTTTTCTTTCACTTATTGTAAGACATGTCTTCGAGATATTTATATTTCTTTTCTGATGCATTGTTCTTTTATTGAAGTTTTGCGATTTCTTTTTTTAATCTTTTAATTTCCGTCTAGGTGTTACCTTGATATTCTTCCAAAGTAAACAATCTTTGACATTTTGGACAAGGTATTATGTGATTTTTAAAAATCGTTAAATATTGATCTTTTGCTTGACAAAATGGACATTTGGTCCAAAATGTAGAGTTATGTATGGAATCCATAGGTTTTTTGTTCGAATTAGAATTTTGTGCCCCAGTCTGCCTTGAAATTCATGCTAACAGTCACTCAAACTTCTACCTAACTAGTCTTGAAATTCGTACTAAATCAGCCTCAAAGTCCACATAGACAGTCTCCTAAAAAATCCGTTGAAACTGCCTTGAAAAAAACGCTCAGGAAGCCACAAATTTCAGCCTAACAAGTCTCAAAAATCACATTGGAGCTCAGTCAACAGATCGAGAAGATGCCTCGATATGTGTGCATCTTGTCCTTGAGATATGTGTT
This sequence comes from Pinus albicaulis, assembly GCA_034641835.2. Taxonomy (NCBI): domain Eukaryota; kingdom Viridiplantae; phylum Streptophyta; class Pinopsida; order Pinales; family Pinaceae; genus Pinus; species Pinus albicaulis. Next base: position 1,580,860,089 of record CM076584.1, on the reverse strand, counting down.
GATTTCCTTATTGTTGTCCTATTGTACACTTCTTTCTCTGTTGGGATTTGCTTTCTCATCCTCATTTTCTCCTTTTCTCTTCTTCTCCTTCCCTTCTCTAATCTCACACATAAAGAATTACATGCCAAGTGCATTTTCGCCCTTTTTGTTCTCTTAATGACTAGAAAGATCTATTCATAAGATCAAGGGTTGAGATTAGATCTTAGCCCCTCTTGATCAATGGTGAAGATCTAATTTCTCTGACCCCCTCAAGTCCCCCTTTTCATTAATTAACACTCCCAGTCACTTTAATAACTTAAAAGTGTACCATATACATTATAGCACATAAAGTGACTTTTAATTTATAGTCACTTTAATAATAAAAAAGTACAATGCACTTTTCCTAGGCCAAGCACAAACCACTAGGAAACATTTCCTTGGTACACCATATCTCAACAGAAAGTGAAAACTAACGTTTTCCCCCTTACTTCCTTGGTACCATTTCTCAACAGGAAAGTGAACACTAAGGTTTTCCCACTTACTCCATGCAAAGATTTGTTCTCTATGGTTAAAGTTCCTAGGACTCCATCACCCAAGTAGGAAAAGGCACTGGGATCCCTCTTGATGGTCAAAACCTTGAAAAACTTTATCTTTTTCCTCTACCTTATCATTTTTAGCCATTCAAGGCAAGTCGTTAGGGCTAGGGCTAGAGCAAGGGCGAATTTAACTAGGGCTTGCCTCAAAGCAACGTTGGAGTTGATTTGGTATATTTTGACCTTGTTTGACCTCACCATCTCAAAATCTAGTTTTTTCCATAGTGGGGATTGCCTGATTAGGGTTGACTTCATCAGCCCTAGGCAATTTGGGCCTCTTGAACCCCTAATTTTGCAAAATGGCTTCAACTTGGGGCTTATCGAAGGTTTGTCATTCCATATTGCTGATCATATCCTTCAATCAAACCCTTTCCTTGTGCTTGTACACCTAGATGCATTATTATTGAATCATATCTTGAGACCCTAATCTTCGAGTGCTATTCTCTAGGCTTCCTCATTGGTATGTTGTTCCTTTACATAAAGAATTGTGCCCAAATCCAAGTGAGAAGTACCTTGAACAAGCCTCTTCTACATTTCCTTGATCCAATTGACTTAGAATACCTTTAGGTGATATATATACTGGGAATCCTCCTATGTGGTGAAATTCCACTAAAAGCAGGAGCTGAAGTGCTAAGGTGACAGTGGCAGCCACCTCATTGTTGTGTCTTAATCTAGCTCTTGCTTTGTGACGCCTCTAACAAAGCCTGCTAGATTTTGAGGCAACAAGCACCAAACCGACCAGTCATGTACTGAATCGGCCAGTTCTGTACAATGTCCTGCAGTGCAGCAAGGGACCACCCAAACATTTCTTTAAAAAAAAACATATCATAAGTCATTTGCAAGCACAATACCTAACTCTGGAGCCCTAGTAATGCTAATTACAGAGACCCCCACCCCTACAATTCAATCACCCTAGTAATTAATAGTAATGTTAAATTCTTGAAGTAAAAGGATAGAATGTTTGAGAGAAGTTCCAACCTCACTGGATTTCATATGGAGAAAGTAGAATTTTAGATCCCAAACAAAATTCATCAGACTTAAACAGTTTTCAAGATTGGTAGGATTGCAATGTTTCGATGGGATTCTGTCATGTTCAATGAGAACCAAGCCCTTTATGTACCTCAATATTAGTCACATTGATTGTTGAAATCCTCTATCTAGACCTTAGTAAAAATGTACCCATCAGTGGGATCGCAATGTTTCAATGGGATTCTGTCATGTTCAATGGTATGAAACCAGCATTTAATCAAGAGAACCAACTCCTTTATGTACCTCAATATTATTCGCATTGATTGTTGAAATCCTCTATCTTGACCGTGGTAAAAATGTACCCATCACTCAAATAAAATCACTGATTTGAAATGTTTTGGTTTTTCTATCTTATTTCAATGCTTACAGGATTATATTGATAAGGACTCTAATATAAGCAATCATTTTGATGATATGTAGTTATTTGTTGTAGCATGATTTTTTTTTAACTCTAGAGGCAATTTACAGCATCTTTGTTGATGTTTTCTTGGTTCAAAGATGGATTGCGCTTGGCGCTATTTTAATTATATGCACCCTTTCTTGGTATATGTATGACAAACTCTGCATATTTGTGTATAATGGTTTAGATTCATATGGATGCACATAAATATATATTTTCTTTTTCAAAATTTGAATATTTCATGTAATTTTTGGTCAACCAGTTTTTTAACTGTAATTGTGAAAAAAAACTGGTTGACATTACATGAAAAAAGGTCTATCAGCTTTCTAGTTCCAGTACAATTCACAATTTTGAGGTCAATCAGTTATCATTACTTGATATGAAAAAAGGTTTACCAGGGATCAGTGAAGCTCCAGTTTATTCCCACAATCAGCCAGTAGCTCCTATCTGACCAAGCCCTTGGCAAAAGGGAAGCCCTTTCTTCATGTACAGGCCATACACCCTCGTATCTGGTCGTACACACTGAGATCCAGCGGTACACCACTGTTTGAGGTGATTTTATTGACCATGTGCTGGTTCAAAGCAAGCTGCAGAGGTCACCTTGGAAAGTTTGATCAACGAAATGAAAAGTTGATTCAAAAGAGAAACCCCTATGTATGTGTTTTATTTCTTCTGCTGTTCATTTTTCAGTGATTGTGTGATTGATGCAATGTTCAGAAGTTTAATCTTCTACTGTTAAATAAATTATGGTGTGAGTTATTTAACGAGAGAACATCAAGACAGCATTGACGTAGGATAGAAAAATTTACATTTAATAGGGAGGTGTATGTTAGGTCCAAAATTGTATAATAAAAGGCAGATTGTTAGGCAAAGTCTTTATGTATTCGTAAATCAAGGTCATTGACCTGCAGAGATACAGAGGTTGGCCATTCCTTTGTTTTGTGTATGCAGTCTGCATGTTGATTCGATGGCAATATGAACATTTGTATATATTATGTCTTAATATAAAATAACTACAGAACGTAGCCTATTTTTGCTGCTAACTATAACTGTGCAACATATAGTATATACCTGTATATGCACATACATGTGTTTGCAATTGGACTAAAACACTGATATAAACCAGCCCAAAGTAAATTGGAACGATTCTCAAAATTCAATTCACAGTGATCTTGATGATTTAAAATTCCCCCTCGGAGGGTTTATATAGGATTGAATTAATTCATTTGAGTGACACACGACACTTTTCCAGCTTGATGTTCATGGATGTGCTTACATTATTCAGACTTAGCACATATAAAGAGAGGGTTTGTGAGGAATCACAAAAACGACAAATGCAATTATTGACCTCCTCTCATTGCAAATCATTCTATATCATCAGTTTGAGCTCTTATTGTATTTTTTATATGGAACTGCTGGGTGCACTCCCATGGCTGCATTTACCATGTTCACAAACACTAGTTCCATTGACCACTTTCTAATTTGTAGAAATTAATAACCTTTTTTTTCCAATAATTATGCATTGAACTGCTGAAGAAATCACAAACTTTAGGAAATGTATACAGTACTATAACAGTGTGCATTAGTCAATAAGGACTAGCATGTCCATCTCCATCTGTATACATAGCCAGCAGCTAGTTCCTCATCAAGAAGTGAAATCCAAAATATAAACACAGCAATGTTCGACATATGGTATGCACAAAAAAGAGGAGTTCTACGAATGTGTTCCATACAAATTAATCATAGCTTAAATTGTTAATACCCAAGCAAGTCTTGCATAAGGCCAAAGGATACTTACTCTTAGAGGAGTTTGTACGGCAAGACGTTCAATGAAAAAATTTGCAACAAAGGGATCTAATGGACCTCCATCAGCATTCTCACTGAGTCTCTTCCCCTTTTTACCAGAAAATAATGAGCAAGTTTTGGAGTCCCAATTTTGACCAGAATTAGTGCAGGCAGAGAAGTAGGCAAGTTCCAGACAGTAGCAGAGATGATCACAAAGATAATCAATGCAACAAATCTGCAGTTGCATAAAAATTTTCACTAAGACTTCTTATCAGGAAATTCTCTATTGCTGTCCAACGTCCAATAATAGAAAATCAGAACAGTAAGAGATACATGTCCCCCAACTTCATCAAATTTTTAAAATTAAGGTAATCCTCACCTCTTCCCCTTGTTTTCCATAAATAGAGAGATTGTCTAGCCTTAACTGATTCGATTTGCTTGTCCATAGAAGCTCCATCATTTTTCTCCGAGCAGCTGTCTTACCAGTCAGCAAATCCCAACCCATTGCAGCTACCAATGGCTGAAGACGAGGAAAGAGAGCAAGGACCTGCTTTGAGAACGAAAAAACTATCCATTATTCTCTATTGAAAATGACTTGTAAAACACGAAAGAATAAGCAAGCAAGCTTTAGATCAAAACAAAGTCATATAATACTGAGCATAGAGATATGAACTACTTCATTTCAGAGAACAATGATCAGTTGATTATCAAAGGAAACTACCTAAGCAATAGTATGAATCCTCAACAATATTGATATTACTATATTATAGTTCACGAGCGACAAGAGATAAAAAGAAACAAAAAAAACACCACAAAATCATACATTGCTAGCCTCTTGCAGACGTTCGCTCTTTACAGCAAAGAGAGCTGCCTTCAAAACGATCTCCATGACATGTTCTCCAGATATACGAGCAAAATGATATAGCTCTTGCTTGCAGGAACTAACTAGCTGAGCCTCCACTATTGATATATTTTCAGAAATCGGCATGCATCCCGAATGCAAAGCTTGCAATGATCTGTTTAGCTTTTGCAATGGTGGCGGGTAGGAGTACTCATTTGCAACTCTGTTTACTTCAGCCTCTTCACGAATTAAATCATCTAGTATACCCTGAAGAACGGAGCAGCCCATTCCACTAGTATTAGATCTGTGCAAGTACAACTAATCAACTATTTGACTGTATGCAAAAAACAATAAACCCATTTTAATTTAAGAATCAACCTATAGTAACATTTCATTGGTTGAATTCTACTGCCAAATTCATAAGAAAGTAGTCTCCCAGCAACAAACATTTGTGTTGAAACTTGATAGGCATGATTCAAAACTGGTAAACACCACAGACCAACAAGGAACTTGCAGAAACAGTTTGTAACCAATGACCTTACTAATAATAAGACAAGACTTGGACCAAGTTAAATACATGAGTAATTACCTCAACCATTTTTGTAAGTTGCAAGCTACTGGATGCTAAGACTTCCTCATAAATCCTAAGCACCTTCTCCCGCTTTTGAAACCACAAGCTTTCCATGTCACCATCATGGGACTTCAATTTCTTTGCAAGATCGTGTATTGCTGTGCTGCAAATTATGCAAAAATACAGTTCCTTACAAGGGGAACACCAACCAAAGTACTAAAAACAAAACTCTTGATGTTAAAATCAGTGTAGGAAAAAGAATGAACATCTGCCAGAAGCTAGATATGTGTCATTTTGTGGTGATTTTTATGTTTGCTTTATCTCTTGTGGCATGTGAACTAGTCTAGTAATTGTCACTATTGTTGAAGATTCAAACTATTTCCCATGCAATTCTTTTGATAACAAAGTGCTTTCAATAAGACAAAATTTTTGACCAACTTAAATACACGAGTCATTCCCTTAACCATTTCCCCACATGGGGTGTTATGGGCAAGTGAAGAGCTAACTAACAGTTGGCAAGCAGATAAGTTCACGAGAGTACTGGAACAAATCGATGGGAGGAGGAGGATGTGGGGTACAATGGCCCCCTACAGTTGCAGAAGACTACTCCGAGGCAGAACGCCCAAGCTATCAATGCAGCAACTGGTCAGTACCTAACCATGAATGCCATTAACATCAGCAATTCTGTGGGGGAGATGTCTTGAAGTTTGGTTCTATACATTGGTGTATAATTGAATGGAAATAAGTGTTTGCAGCAGTCAAAGTCTGGTTTGGAGAGTGGATTCCAGTGAGGGCAAGAAAAACACAGTGCATTTCCACAAGGACTGGAGCTGAAGCTGCATCAGATGTTCCAAGGTTCCCTGTGACTAGACAAGGCCACCCTCATGAGTGCAAAGAGAGGATACTGCCAGGGGCAGGGACTTCACAGAGAAGGAAAAAGGTTTTGGCAGCAGTTGACACAGCAACAGGGTGACCCAGTTCTTTGAGCATAAAATATGAGGTGGAGGCTCTGGAAGACAGGGAAAGCCTGGAGCACTGATACACACCATGTGGGAGAATGATGAGGAAATGTAAGTTTGGACTCCTAATATGGGATTTTCAAGAAACAAAAAGACCAGATACACCAAACCAATTGACCTCTCCTAGCACATAAAAGAACTTATTGCATGTGTGGTGGAAGGCAGAGGGGATCAGAATAGTGAAGTTTCAAATAACTGGACCAACTGGACAGCAAAAATGAAAGTCTTAATAATGCAATTCGAGGCTCTGAGTTTGGCACTACAAACACCAAGCCAACAGGGGTAGCTGGGGACGCAAGGAAATTGGAAAAGGGAACAGAGGTGGGAGCTGAAGGGGAAGAGGTTTCTGTCAAGGAAGCAAATCCAGAAGATGAGGCTCGGACCCAAAAGAAAACTGCTGATCCACTTATGTCAAAAGATGTGGTGACAGACTCTCCACATCTGCCAATAGATGTGGACACAGACTCTCAAGAAGGAACTCCAGCTCTCCACAGTCATTGTTCTGGTTCATACCGGGTTTATGTCGATGTTTTGAATTTGGCCCTTTGGGGTCTTATGTCAAGTTTTTCAATTTTCTGTCTGCAGTCTAAAACAATCCTACATAGTTGGAAGGAGGCAACACCAGAGAGATGCAATTTGTTTCACCCCTGGGTACTGCCCACAGCCCAACTTGACTGTATTTACTATTTTCTTATGTGTATATTCAATAGCTGAGTAGCTAACTTGCAAAAAATAAAACATAAAAGCAGGGAAAATCACACTTCTCCCAAAATCCTTATCTAATCCTACAAAGCAAGCTTTAAGACAGACAAAACATTACAAAAGTCATCAAACTGCAGATAATAAATGTTATTTAAATTCTACCCCAAGAGGCATTCTAGGTATGTCCCTCTTTGTATGTCTTACAGAAATAACGTTCGCACACCACCAAAGACATAAGATCTGCAAATCCAACAATGCTGACACTTTAGATAAGATAAGATAATTTTATTAATGTCCTACAAATGACCACAAAAGTAGGTCAATCAGACGGCAGGGTACAACCAATACAAGTACAATGTGTTGAAGAATGTAATTAGGTTCGGTCTTCATAATTGTATTTGAATCATTATGAAATGTATTTATCAAAATAATGAAAAAGAAAATTTTATTATTATTACAATGACTTATTAAAGCATGGGTTTCGTGCTTGGTTCATCATTTTAAAGGTCAAACTCCCCATTGAGGACTCCTAGGTTTTATATTGAGTCATTAGAGACATTGTACATTTTATGAGACCCTTCATGGGCTTTTTACCCATGTAAAAAGAATTATTTTTTAGTCAAATATGTAATTTGTCACCTCCACATCAATTCAGCCCTTGCCTGATGAAGTCGGCCTACATGAGAGCAATTCAACCCACAAGAAGGCTATATATAGAAGTGCAGTTCAATCTATTTGCCCATCCATTCAACAAGTTCGATATACACAAGAAGTAGTGCAGGAAAAAGTGTGAAGTTCAAGGAGAAGAAGGAGAATCGCAAGATCGATGTTTTGGGCTATCTCTCTCTCTCTTTTTCTACAAAGTTACTGGGCAATTGCAGGGATCGAAGTTCTGCAGTTGTTGGGGTCGAAGTGTTACTGCTGCATAGATCAAAGTTTTGTTGTTGCAACGACAAAGGTCTAGATCGAAGTTGCTGGAACGAAGGGCTGACTTGGTGAGTGGAGGAAGTTTGTGTCTAAGCCGAAGAGTCTTGGATTGTCTCATGAAAACTCCTGAAGGAAGAGGTTTGACTGGGTTTTCCCCTATATAGGGGTTTTGCCCTGGCTGAGTGCCTATATCTTGTGTCTCTTGTTCTTGTGATCTTCATAGACACCTAATTTGGTAATTAATTGATGAAAGACAATATAATAAAGAACTAAAAGAAGCCAACATAATTCACAAGTAATTATAAAGAAAGCGGAATCAAACCCTAAGTCTACTAGAATTGATTTCTCAATGTGGGAGTACAAATGCAACTCCTAGAAAATGCCAAAGCTAAAACTTGGATAAAATGAAGTAAAGAGGGGTACAACAATAGGACAGCCTCAAAATAATGTATATAACTGGATTAAAAGCCCCAGGTGATGTAGGAGACTAAGTGAATAAGTCCAAGGCTGGTGGTCGATGATGTCAAGAATACCCTAGCCTGATAGTAGACGGTGAGGAGGGCAATGTAATGTCATCATTTTCAGTTTTTCAGTTTTCATTATAGTATAGCTAGGATGTATTTCCATGGTATGTGATGGCCAAGGTGCAGGAGCAGGATTACGACATCAGGGGTCCCAGGGGGGTTTCGAGGAGTTTTATGGAGTCGACAACATTCGCATGGCATATTCCATCATCTAGATCAATTTCGCACAGCTTGCTTTTGGTTTCGTTGCATTTTGATAATTCCCATAAAACAAGGTTATTATTAAGCATAACTTAATTAATTATGCTTAAGATGGCATTCTGGGAGGTATATTTGATGGAACACCTTAATTAATAGCTCGTTGGAACAGGAACGTGAAGATCTACGGGATGGGATACTAGGAAGTGACTTCCAGTGGCCAGAGGAAGTATGGTGGATGATTTACCATTTTCCTAGATTAAAAGTGACTTTAATTAGTCACTTAATTAAATAAAAGCATAGTTACACGGGTACCACTCCCAGGCATTGGAGAGCACGTACCCCAAGCTCCCCCGCTCCTAGGAGCTTGAGAGCTTGTAGGAAATGCTCCAAACCATCGGGAGCTTCAATGGGTACTTTGGAGCTTTTCGGGAGCTTCACTACAACAATTTTTTGACGTTTTGGGAGCTTCACTGCAATGAATAAGTGCAAACTTAGGTTTATTTGACGCTTCTAGCTTGGTTGCTGCTTAAATTGATGGAACTGTGTGAAGGTAAGGGTATGCTGCTGGGTCTAGATCTGGATATGTGTCTAGAACTAAGCGAAACAACTCGTTTATGGAAATCCCTTCTACCCAAATGAAGATGAGGTGCTTGACCAATCCTAATTGGCAAGATTTGGATGGAAATAAATATATTATTTTATTTTTAATTTTAATATATTATATTATTGTCGATCCCAACTTGACGGTTCCTGTAAATTTGGGCAAAAATTCTAACCGTGTCGGATACTCATTTTTGCGCGCCGGAAGTACCCCCATACCAGAAACTCATGCAACATAGAAGAAAAGAGAAAGGAAAAGAATAATTAAGGGGAAAAGGCCAAAAGTGACTTAAGTAAAATAGAAATAAATTAAAAAGTCACTTAAGATGAAGTCAAGGAGGAGCTTCTAGAATAATAATAAAATAATAAAATAAAATACTTCTAGAAGATTAGAGATCTATTTATCGGGCCTTTAAAAGGAGGACGAAATCATTCAAGACATCTTGGATATGTTGCATTTTCTAATTGATGAGGTTTAGAGAACCAAGTTCTCAGCTTCAGTAGCCCCGAGACGGAAACCCTTGGGTGACTTAGTGAGATCGAAGAAAACCCATGTCATCCCTTGGTGAATTCATCCAGAATTCAAAGGAGAGCTTATTGGTTGCAGTTCAATTTTGGGAGGCCAGATCAAGTGTTGCAACAGATATATCCTAAGGCCAGACTCAGTTTGGAGGATCCCATCTTAGCTATCCTCCAGTGATGTGTAAAATCAGTTTTTTTTTAACATAAATAGAGCTGAGATTTCTTGCATGTGTTTCTTGTCTATTTGAGTTGCAGCATTTTCTAGGTTTATTATGTCGTAAACTTTATTTAATTTTGTTTCATAAATTCTACATATTGAATGGTTGCCAATTAAAAAAAAATTCGACATAGTTTTTGAAAAAATATTCCCGAAATTAAGATCAAAATTATCCCTGGGATATTACGGTGGTATCGGAGCTAGTTTTCTTACCAGCCTGAGGGTTTTTATTGTGGATCAATTATGTGCCAAGTTTGTGGGTCAATTTTGAAAGCCAAGCTCACAGGTTTCAGGGTGTTTGCAGTTATTCATCAAAGTGTCGAAGATTGCACAGCCGCTATCATGTTAAAATTGGCAACTAGGGCCAAATTCCACTTTGGACAACTCATTTAATTCCTTTTTTCGAGAGGACCAAAATCAACCTAAAGATCATCAACTTTGGATAAGCAGAAATGTGTTTTTGAATTTATGCCCTCCCATGTGCAAATTGTCAAGGTCGACCACATCATCATGTAGGCTCGTGAAACCCAAGACACATGTCACTTCACCCTCAACAATTTGTATAAATAAGAGAGACCTCCAACCTCATTTGGCATCATCTCATCTCACACAATCTTCTCTCTCCTTATCTAATTGGTTCGTACAACTTATTGGGCATCTCTTTTCCTCACATGTGTTGCAGCAAAAGGACAAATTGCAAGACGAATTACGGGGCCGAAATTTTGGAGTTTGTTGCCAGCTTGACCAATGTTGACCAAGGATGTTCTGACCACATTTGACTGTCATTTTTGGGTTAGAATTTCGTTTTTGGCAGGCCACATTTATTGGCATAAGAACCGAGGCATTCTGTTGACTTTGACCGCAGACCAATTGCAGGGTTGGCCACAAGCCTGACCGCATATTTTGACTAAGTTTGACCATTGTTTTCAGGACTGTTTTGGGTTGACTTTAACCAACAAAGAAGATCGAGTTTGACTGGGTTTGACCGAGCTGCATAAAGGAATGTTTGTTGTTGCGTTAACCAACATTGACTTTCTGGTTAGGGCAGAATTTGACTGTTGTTGACTTCAGATTTGATAGGGTTGTTTTGACCATCAATTGGCAAGTTAATTTTGACATTATTGTACTCTCTCTCTATTGAATATTTGATATAATAATAAGAAGAATTGATCAAAGGGTTTTCCCCATCTTGGGGTTTTTCTCTGGCATTCGCCAAATATGGTGTTCTCTTGTCTTGCCTTGTCTTTTGCATTTTGTTATTCATGTTCTATCTACAATGACTATCAATGTGATTTATGGTTAATGTGATTGCTAATGGAAAACTAAATTGGAAATTGTCATTGGGCTGCTAAAAGGACATTGAAGTAATTATGTTAAGCATAGAACATATCATTGCTAACCTAATTTAACATATCGGGATTGAAATTCGTCGAGTTTTTCTCTTGGACCGAAATAATCCTTGTTTATTGTATCACATTGATATGTTGATCCATGTGGAAACCAAACGTATGCACCAACAGGAATAGAGAATGTGACAGTCCAATCAAATCCTTGATGCACTAATGTGGTGAATATGCATGACGTAATTTAGAACGTACAAGAAGTGTGATTATAGCATGCGTGGCTTTCATATTATCTGAGATGATCATGTGCACAAATCTAGTGCGTTTTGTTGAAATTGTGAAGTGTTGGGACTGATTTTAGAAAAAATGTGGACCATGTGCATGGAAGAGTGCATTCACATAACATAGTGTGATGATGTGAACAACTCACGTGTCAATGAAAGGAGGGACATTATGCATGGAAAAATCCGGTGACGCAAGTCGTTTGTCATTACATACATCTGCACAGTGGTAAAGGTGTGACCAATTAAACCATGGGAATTTATCAAAGAATAAAGATTGATTCGATGGATCAGGTATGAAAAGGAGATAGCCTTCTGGTGGAATAAAATCCGAAGTGCAATAATTTGTTTAGAGAAAATCAAAAGTACCAGAAGTCGAGTGTCTAATCAGAACGATCGCACGCAAAACATAGACTGTTGGATAAGGAGTAGGCATAATTTGTTGGTAAAATGCGTGTAGCAACGTGGAGCGATCGCTCGTATGGTGAAAGTGGTATGTGTAATGATCTCTGCTCTGAGGAAAGCAATGGAAGTTGCCATTGTGTATGGTACAATAAAGATCTAAACAATATGGAAGCCCTTGTCTGGGACATTGTATAATAGTGTAACGTTTTGCAGTTGTGGATCGAGCTCTTGAGTATTGTCTCCGTGGTATGCCTCTAAACCAATTCAACTATTTTGGTCAAAGGAGCAATGGTAGCTAGCGTGATCAGCCCAATAGTGTCCCGATTACAGCAACCTATAGTTAAGAAAATGCATAACAAAGATGTTTAATTACATTTTGGGATTTGTTTCTCTGTTCTACTACGTTATTTATTTGTTAATATTGTTTTCCCTTGCTCTTGCACAATGATGGTAAGGTCGTATGTCAATCTTTATTTTGATCTGGGCAAGAACTTGTGTTATTAAAAGGTTTAAGCACACTGCCGAAATTCTTGCAATGCTCTGGATGATGTGAAGTCTGGTGTTTGATGTTGAGATTTGTAGCTTGGGAGGTACTTCAAACCCTAGGCTAATGGGTTTTGGAGGATTTGGCATCACAAGGGCACTTGTGGGCTAAGAACCCAAGCGTGGGTGTTTTGCACCCAAAGGAGTTGGGTCCAAACTAAGTTGACTTTGATTGGTTTGACTGATGGAGATGATAGAGGACCTCTAGAGGAACTAGGGGTCGCAAAAATCATTGAAATTTGAGGTCTAAAAATAGAGAAATGAATTTTGATGTTGATGGTGGGTTTTGTGGCACATAGAGCAGGTCAGCTTGATGATTAAGGTGCCCCGGACAAGTTAGATGACAGAACATGGAGACATATAAAAAGAAGGATGTGTAGGATATCTCCTCAAGAAAGACTTTTCATGACTTAGGAATTCAAGTAGATTAGAAGCTAAGGAAGAACATGTTGTGTGTCTTTGGTTTAGGTCTGTTTTGGCACAGGGAAAAGGAGGAAGGGCAATTGAGTTTCTAGAGCCTACTTGCTAGAGTAGGAGATGAGCACATGAGGATAAATTCGGGCATGTTTGGGCAAGTATCTCTCTAAAATAGTGCGTCGCAGAGGTATGTCCTAATGCAAGAAGTTGGGTGCTATAACAACACTTGAAGAAGGGGTTGAGATCCCTCGTGTTAGAGCTCGTGAGCTCAGTTTGTTAATGCAGGGTAGGTCGCATAGGATAGGAGACCAGTGCAATTGTTTGGAGAGGGATCAACCTTGTTTTGAAGAGGTTTATCAGTCCTAGTTACGACAGTTAAGAAGCTCCAACCAGAGAATTGTTGTTCAGATACAAGGCAGAGAAAGGGCTACAAGGGTGTTGGTCTATGGAGGAGGATTGCTAGGTTGGTGGGTTGTTCTAGAGGAGCTAGAACATCAGTTTCATATGACTGTGCAGAACAACCAACTGTATTGAAAAAAAGGAGAGTACCTCTGAAGTGGGGTCGTAGACCTTGGAGCTTTAGAAAAGAAGAGAAGGAGACATTTAGGGAAAATTCTCGTGATTGTTGAGCAGATTCAAGGACGACGCAAAAGGCCAAGTATTTGAGGTATGTGATTGCTACTCTCAAGTTATTTCATTGCTAGTGGATGTTGTCCTAGATTAGGATAAAGGTGGAGTAGCTAAAAGAACAGTTGTTAGGGAGGGTTGTAGTGGCTTGCTCCAAGCCCTAAGTGTGTGGCATTGAAGGACAAATGAGCTACTAGAAGAGACAAAATTAGGTGAGCTCGAGACTGATTCTTGAAGGACAAAGAAAGGAGGTCAAGGGAGCAGATTACATCAACCCAAGTTCATTGTTGGAGAAGGACATTTAACAGTGATAGGTGGCAACCCTTCGTGCCCTAAGTGTGTCTTCAACGACAGCGTAAGTGTGTCTTCAACGACAGCACAGGAAGACACTAGTGGGAATAAATTCCCTAAAAAGTTGTGTCCTTGAAGGACTAAGGAGAACCTAGTTAGGCAAGAAGTCCCAAAGGAGCTGAGTTGCAGCAGTGGGCAATTGAGACTTGTTCAGATGGTTAGAGTATCTTGTTCGGGCAGTTTGATTGTCATCGTTGTTGACACCAAGTCCCAGTTGTAGTCTTTGTATCAGTGGATGAATGAGGGCCATTATCCCTGGTACAGGAGCCCTAAATCGTTGTATTATCATTTTGTTAATATAACAAAGTTGAACAATTAAAATTTGTAAAAAAATGTCTATATTTGTGCATTGGTAGATTTAATGTTATATATTGTTTCATTGTGCAAAGTCGTTTGTTGTGATACTCTGTTTGGTAGCGTCAATTTGGTAGCGTCTGTGATTGTAAGATTCTAAACTTGACTCCAGTATCATGGAAAAACAACATGGTTTCAGAGCTACTTTGAAGGGCTAGTGAATCAAAGTGTGCACATTGAAGCAGCTCAAAAGAAGACGGGATTGTGTAGATCATGGAGCAGAGGGTTCAACAGAAGACATGGAGATGTGGTCTTGATTAGCTTGGCAACGAGATTGGCTAGGAGTTCTGGAAGATTGGTGGTGAAACTGTTGAACAACAGTTTGTTGTAGGGAATATTGTTGACCATGGACTTCATTTAACTTGCCATGGATCATTGGGACAACTCAAGGATTGCTTTGGCATAGACGAGATTGGTATGAACGAGATTCCTTCATGTCATGGACTGCAGATTGGCAGGCTAGCTTCTCCATTGTATTGTGATGTTGAATATCCAAGACTAGAGGGATGTGTACGCGTTATATTTGATCTAGGAGGATAAGTGCTTGCAGGATTGGGTTGCGGTGATGATGGCTCGTGTTTGACTACAGCTCGAACAGACCTTGTAGGACACGAGATCAGTAGCAGGTTGAGCCAGTGGCGATTGAGTAGACTCAAAAGTAGTCTAGCTTCAAAGGGACTAGCCCTATGGAAGTGTTGAGGTCTTCAAGTTCAGATGAGATGAGCTTTGAGAAATCTAGCGCATCATTAGATATGAGATTTTTCTTCTTGATAATTACTTGTGATATACTTTATGCTTCTTAATTATGATCTTTTCTTTGATAGGTTATTTTTTATGTTCTTTTCATCAAGTCGACTATCAAATACACAAGAAACACTGTATGTAGGCTTGTAAAACAGGGCCAAAACCTCTCACTCTTTGAGAGGAAAACTCGATCAAAAATTCTTCTTATAGATATTCAATTGACGAATACCAAGGCCATGACAAAGACCCTTGACACAAGTATCCTCCCAAGAACATTGTCACTAGCCTTTACTGCACTTCTCGGTTTCTCTTCGTTCCTTCTTCTTTTGCACTACACTTTTTGGCTTGACCTAGAGAACCTCGGTCTTTATACTTTTGCAACCCTAGACAAGGCTTTTCCTTGGCTCCTCCTAGTCTTATTATCGGCTTCAAAACGACTTCTTCTCGGCTTCCAAATGCGAGTCTCTATACCCAGAATATGATCACTTGATCTGCAACTAACTCATGTATGTGCCTCAGCCTTTTTGCTTTATGCGTGAGAGAGATTAACCCAATACCGAACTAATATGAGACTTCTGCCTTCGATGATTAGCCTTCTTCTCGCACCTTTCTGGAGTCCTTTTCTTCCCACTTTGTGACTGCAATCTTGACCAAACTGGATGCCACCAAATGAGGCCTAGTAGGGTTACTTATACTAGTTGTCTCCATGTCCTTTAGGTCAACATGATCATTGTAGGAGAGCCAACATCATCTTGAGGGTTTTTCATTAGATTTAGCCCGACTTGGAGAGGCCTAGTGATAAGGTCTTGGAGGGCTACTTTACATAGACAAGTGTGACCTTTTACAAAATGTAACATGGCTTCATTTACATGACAATGACTCTATTATTTTATGACAAGGTGACAAAACTCTTAGAGACTCTTAATGAGAGTCTTGACTCAAAAATAAAATCCCTTGCTCATGAAACCCATGATGCAAGTAATACAATAAATTTATTTTATTTTTCTTCTTTGCATCTACTTACATAAAATCATGATTACATCTCATTATGTAGACCGAACCTAGTTACACTTTTCAACACTCCCTCTTAACTAGGGAGGTATTCATAATGGTACTTGGTCATTCTCGATCTAAAGAATTTCTCATAAGAAGAATCGAATCGATAAGCCAAATATATAGCATCATATCAACCAACATTGTCACATAGCAAGGCTTTGACTAATAACTCCATCTCTCCATGAGATCTGAGCTCAATGCTACTGAGACCAATGATTTATAGACACCTTAATCATTGTCTCTCCTGAAACATACCCTACCCGAGTTCTCAGGGTGTGTTCCACCAGGACTATTCTTATCTTGGATTCCCAGTCCTCAAAGAATATCGGTCCTCTACAACTACTCTTACCTTGGATTCCCAATCCTCAAAGAATATTGGTCCTCTACAACTACTCTTATCTTGGATTCCCAGTCCTCAAAGAATATTGGTCCTCTACAACTACTCTTATCTTGAATTCTCTATCTCATCCTTGTTGGACAAGGCACCCCTATGTATAAGTTTTGGTAAAGAGTCAGCATTTTGAGGAGCAAAGCATGCTGTGCGCAGATGTCTGAGAGTCATAAGGGCTTTGTGGCGGGTCAAAGCCCCTTATTTTGTAAAGGGATGGGAATATTTTGGATACTTTGAGCTCTGCCCATGGTAAGGATATCTTTTGAGATAGAATGCATATGGATGTAATGTTAGATCTAAATTGAGTCTGTATTCTGTTGTTTTGTGCGAAAGAGAAGGCTCCTGCAGTTGTGTGCACGAAGACCTTAAGAAGTCTGCATCTAAGTGCGCATACCCACGCAATTGTGTGCGCAAGGCAATAAGTGTTGTATTGGGAAGATCTGAGCTAATAAAAGAAGACTTTGAAGACAGATCTGTGTACTTTACTTGTATGATTGCATGATCCATATTTTGTGATTATCTGTGCTAGATCAGGGTTTTTATCTATAATTGCATCGCGAAGACTTGAATATGGTTTATTATGATGATTAATGCATGTTAAAGAAGAAAAATGTAGTGTGCAAAGTAGTTAAGTAGATTTGTTGAACATCGTTTGTATATTTGTCATATTGGTTCTGCGAAGCTCTGAATAAGCCTTAAGAGAGATAAGCCAAGCCACACTCCATAATCCCTTTGGATGCAAAAACCTAGTTTTAGAATCCCCAAATATTGCCTCGGGTGAGACTTCGGTCTGTGCAGCATATCATTGCCGAAAGGGTCAGTAATAGAGTGTTTTGTTGGTTCGCACGGCCATCTCTGAACCTGGGATCTAGACCCCCTCAAGCCAACAATCCTCAAAGAGTATTGGATGCCAGATGATTACCCAATCCCCCATTCTGTCTTCCTGAGTGAAGACAAGAATGATGTGTCTATCTCACACTCTCAATTAGGGAGGACATATTCCAATAAAGGAATGTACTCATTCCTATATCAGGAACGTACTTAAGCTCCCTCTTGGGTTTAGGAATTTCCAAGTTTCTCCCAAGTAAGAAACTTGTTTTTCAGGCTCCCTCTTAATCAGGGACCTACAGCAACTCCTCAAGTGGAGATAATGGGACAACCAGCTGCTTTGAAGAACTCCTTCCTTTGATGTCATGAATTTCTTCTTTGTTATGGAGTCTTCATCTTTTGGGACTTCTTCATAGGGCATAGACCATCCATCACTTTCATCTATGAGTCAGTCATGTCATCATTCCTTTCATTAGAAAGTGATCCATCAATTTTCATCTGACCTTGCTTCATGCCATGCTGCTTTTCTTCATGTCATAATTTTCGGAAGGATCTTACATCCTTCTATATGGTCCTCTTGGAAGTCAACCACAGTTCTTCCCTTTGGCAATCCTGAATAAGCCTGTCCAGATATTTTGTTCAAACTGAATACTTAAATCAAAAAAAACTTTTGTAATGGCCTTTCATCATGACATCTTTCTGTAGGTATCAGCATCCTGTATACATGTTGACACATCTCCCAAAGATATTCGTTGTCAAGGGTCTCCATCTTTTCCAGATTTTCATCAGTCTTCATATCTTTCTGGAAGATTTCCTAGTCAAATTTTCTTGGTCTTTTGGATGATGATTGCCTATACCATGGTTGCATATCTCACGATCTCTTCCTTTCTTTTCTTCATGCATTTTATTCCCATGAGCTTCCAATCAGAGTTCCTCAATTGTAGTCAATTACCTCATACTTCATATGAGGACATATTATGTTGATTTCATCTATTGCGAACCATGCCTACCGACAACCTTCCATAGGAGGAGATTCCTTTTCTTTGATCATGATTCTCAAGACAGAAGTACTTATCCATGTTACTTGCATCCATACGACATGACTTCCATAATATCTCGTGTAAGCATATATATTCCTCATCCTTTCTTTGGGTCATTTAAACATCCTGTAGCAGCTTCCTTTGAATGAAAGAACTTCATTCCCTTGACCTGCTCCATTAATATGTCATCATACCATCATCCCTTGAATTCCACAAGTTAGAATTCCTAATGAAACATTTGCTTCCTTTCTTGTTCAGTGATTCCTCCGATGAGGATTCCATCAAAGAAACTAGAGAATCTTTCATATCCTTATCAGCAGATGTTTCCTTATTCACCAATGTATGATGAGCTTTGTCCTAGATTACTTCTTTCTCTTTCCATAAGTGTCATTTGAGCTTTTAGTGAGGTTTCCAAGAGCTATATTCTTCATAAGCTTAAATGTCATAGATTTTTGTTCCAGACATCCTTCTATGACACGAGCTCTTACTTGTAATGATTCTATCATGATGTCATTCTCTAATATGATGCATCTTATCTAATTTACAATGCTTCCTATCTATAATTTTACAACAAACAAATACTTTGCAGTGAAGAATATTATCTCAATCATAGTAGAGATCTTTCACTTGATTCTTTCTTAGACCTCTTTGTCTCAGGCTCTTCCATATCTCCAACGATATGGGCTTCTTCCATATTTCTCTTGTCCTTCTTAGATTTAGGACAATCTTTTTTATAATGCCCATATTCTTGACATCCATAGCATATTACCTTAGCCATGTTCTTCCTTTTCTTTTGAGGATCAAATTTACCAAATCTTCCTTTTCTTCTTGACATAGCAGCATAGGCTTGATTTTGTTCATTTGATCCTATATCAAACTTTGCTTTCAACCTAGTTTCTTCTATCTTTCATAGAGACCATAGATCTTGGAATGGTGTGGCTTCTTTCTTCCCATAGATACTTGAAATGAAGTTTCTGCATTATTTCAGTAGAGCATTCAATACCACTGTGGTCATTTCTTTATCAGAAATAACTTCTCCTAGTTCTTGTAGTTGATCTCGAATTTCAGAGATCTTCAAGAAATACGAAGTTATTCCATCTTCCCTCGACAACTTTAGCTTGTAAAGTTCTTGCCTTAATGAGATTACATCTCCTGCAGTACTCACAGAAAACAATTCTACCAATGTGTCATATATATCTTTTGCCATATGGGATGAGAAAGTCTTTTATGGATTCTATAATTGGGCTATCATTTATCCCTTCATGTATTTAGCATGTGCTTGAGTATCTTCTTTTGGAGGCTAGGTTGTTGACCCTTTAATATGATCCATAACCTCATTTTCAATGAGATTTAGGTATGTTCCTTATTTCCATGCAAGGAAATTTGAAGCCCCAACCAATTTGTTGTGTTCCTTGCAAAAAGACATTTTGATAGTATCAGATGAATTCATAAACTTACTTGAGTAGTTGTTTCTTGCTTCCTTGATATGGATAGAAGATTGCTTCTTGAGAGATGAGAGATGAGAGCTTGCTTCACGATACTTTGTCTTTCTTCCCATGCTTCTAGGATTTTGGTTCTTCTTGATTCCTCTCGATGACAATTCCAAAACTCTTGCAAGTGTATATTTCTTCGGTCTAGGGTTGTAATAAGGATCTTGATCTCTTGATTGGTTTTCTTGACTTGCTTTGATCTTCCTCTGAAGATTTATACTTGAGTGTCTTCTTACTTGAATGCCCTTTCTTGACTTTAGCACCTAAGCTTTGATACCATGTTGAGAAATCTAGGACATCATTAGATAGGAGGTTTCTCTTCTTGATAATTACTAGTGATATACTTTATGCTTCTTGATTATGATCTTTTCTTTGATAGGTTAATATTATGTTCTTTTCATCAAGTCAATTATCAAATACACAAGAGACGAAGTATCTAGGCTTGTAAGCCAAGGCCAAAACCTCTCTCTCTTTGAGAGGAAAACCCGATCAGAAATTCTTCTTATAGATCTTAAATTAACGAATACCAAGACCATGACAAAGACCCTTGTCACAAGTATCCTCCCAAGAACCTTGTCACTAGCGTTTACTGCACTTCTCAGTTTCTCTTCGTTCCTTCTTTTTCCGCACTGCACTTTTCGGCTTGACCTAGAGAACAACGGTCTCTATACTGAGAAACTCAGCCAGAGGTCCTATGGGCGACTTTTCCTCATCCCACAAGCCCTGTGGCTAAGTTTCTCAACCATGCACAGGGCCAAGGCTAAAAAAAATTAATTTAAAACTGAAAAAATAAATAATAATAAAAATAAATAAATAAAATAATAATTAATTAATTAATTAAAAAAATAAAAAAATTGAAACAAAAAAAAAAAATTATAGATTCCAGAATTGCAGAATATCAATTAAATTCAAAATTGTAGATTCTGAAATATCAATTAAACTTAATTTTAAAATATATATATATATATATATATATTCTTCCAGATTTCATCACCATGCCACCTAAGGGTATTAGAAAATTTCGTGATCTGGCATGGGCACATGGTCAATGACTCATTGTTGGTAATGAACACCATGTCAAGTGCAATTATTGCAATGCCACGATGCATGTAGGCATAAACAAGTTAATATACCACCTCGCTAGAATTCTTAGGAATGGTGTGGGATGTTGTGAGCATTGCCCTGATGAAGTCACTGTTGAAATGGTAGTCGCTTTGGAAGCCATTAAAAAAGAAAGTTCTAAGAGGGAAAGAAGGAAGGTTTAGCTTGTTGGGATAGGTAGATCTTCATCTCAGAGTGAACCACAGATTCAAAGTGGAGGTATTAGTAACTCCTCTTCAAGTGTTGTGCAAACAAGAGTATAACCTCTTCTTTCTTCGCTCCTCATACAACTCCAGAATCTCATCGAACCTTAGAGAGTTTTAATGAAAAGAAGAGGAAGGAGGCAGATATAAAAGTGAGGAGATTTTGGTACCATAACAATCATTCATTCAACTATGCAAAGTCTTATTTTTAACAACCCATGGTGGATGGCATTGCAAGTGTTGGCCCTGGATACAAAGCCCCATCTTATAATGCAATTAGGGGGAAAGAGCTAGAAGAAGAGCTCGAGTGTGTAAAGGAACAATTGGATAACATTAAAAGCTCATGAAAATTTACAGGTTGTACAATAATGTCTGATGGGTGGACACATCAGAGGGGTAGAACAATAATAAATTTTATTGTAGCTTGCCCCTAAAGGAACCATGTTCCTACAATCCATTGATGCCTTTGCACATGTCAAAGATGCAAAATTGATTTTTACATTGTTGGTTGATGTGGTGGAGGAAGTTGGGGTTGCAAATGTTGTCAAAGTGATTACAGACAATGCAAAAAATTATGTGGCAGCTAGAAGGTTGCTTTGTGCCAAATATCCCACCATTTTTTGGACTCCATGCACTACCCATTACATAGACTTGATACTAAAGGACATTGGGAAGTTAGAGTGGTTCAAGATGTTGTGCAAGGGTGCAAGCAAATTACCAAGTATATTTATAACCATGCTTGGGTGTTGAACCTTACGAGGGAATTCACACAGGGTGCTCTTAGTCGCCCAACGATCACACGGTTTGGTACAAATTTTCTTTCCCTCCAAAGTCTTTTGTATGAGTACCAAGCTTTGAGAAGAATTTTTGTAGCCATCAATGGATATTTTGGAAAGATAGCACAAAACCAGAAGCATTGTTTGTGAAAGCATCTGTCTTTGGTGATAGTTTGTGGGAGAAAGTCACTGAGATTGTCGGCTTCACTAATCCCCTTGTGAAAGTCTTGAGATTGATGGATGGAGAGAAACTTGCAATGGGAATTATTTATGAGGGCATAGATAGGGCCAAAGAGGCCATCATGACTTTCTCCAGGTGGGACAAGCAGGTACATTCACCATTGCATGCAGCAAGAGCATATCTCAATCCAAGCTTATTCTATAATGAGGGGCCTAACATTCAAAGAGATCTTGAGGTGATGAGTGGTGGCATGATATGCATTGAGAAGATGTTCCGAGATCAAGATATTTAAGACAAAATCAACATACAACGAGATATGTACAAGGAATCACCTGGCATAATTGGATTCAACTCAAGCCAACATCTCACGGAAAAGAAAATGCCTTGTAAGTGCAAATTGTTAGAACTTAGCTTGTAATTTTGCTAGGTCTCTTTTATATGTTTGGCATTGCAAACTGATAATCTTTGTTGTTATTTTTTTACAGCTCATTGGTGGATAGATTGTGGCATTGAGGCGCCACAATTACAAGAATTTGCCATTAAAGTTCTAAGTCAACCATGTAGTGCTTCTTCTTGTGACCGCAATTGGTCAGTATTTTAGCACATCCATAGCAAAAAAAGAAACAAGTTGGAGCATGAGAGATTGGAGATGGTTTTCATCTACTACAACCATCGAAAGCTCACAAAACAAGTGCAGCTAAAGGATACATATCCAATTTTATTGGATAGTATTGATTTAGAGTCTTTTTAGGTTGTGGAGGAGGAGTCCCCTGATTTGAGTTGGCTTGATGAAGAGATTAAGGATCTCTCTAGTTTGCCATCTCAAATGGAGACTCCAAATACACTTGTTTCACAGTTGCTTCAGCCATCCGATGTTGGCACTAGCTCCATGAGGGATTATTTTAGGCGTAGTCGTCCATGTGTGATGAGACTCAAAGTTGTTATGAGACTATCATTTATCATTTATGACATGTATTTGAATTTTGAACTTGCTGCCATTTTATATTTTAATTATGGAATCATGATTCCTTTTCTTATTCAATATCTAAATGTTTTGCTTAAAAAAACCGAATATGTTATGTTGTGCTTTCATAGCTATGAAATGATGTTATGAATTATTGCATCTATTGTGGTTTTATAACTTATAAGAATTGGAAATGTCATTAGTTTCTTTTTTGTGCTTAAAATTTACCATATTTTAAGCTTTTTTTGTATTTTGTAGAGTCTTATACGAGTTGTTCCCAAGTCTTATACAGGTCGCCGAGTCAATAGCTAGACGAGTCTCATATGAGTACGAGCCGTGCAAAATATATATATATATAGTACTAGGGGGGCAGCTCAATTGGTGATTGAAATAATGTGACTTCTGACAAAAATGAGAGATCCACAGTTCAAATCCCCCCCGGTTGTGACCCCCAGAGGTCTATTAGTAGGTACGTGTCAAGTAGGTTGCTAGGGTCCTCTAAGATATATATATAAGTGAATAACACATTATCTTGCAAGAAAACTTCTCTTCCGAAAAATAATAATAATAATAATAATATATATAGTAAAAAATAAATAAAAAAATTACATATATTTAAAATAAATTTCTTCTAGAAGATTTTTCCCAACAATTAATTGATTTTTTAAGTCTATTTTAACTGGAAATTTGGCCCCGCAAACAAGTTGGCCACATGTAGAGCTCGCAAAATGCCTAAAAAGCCCCAAAACGATGCAAAAAAGGCCCAAAACGCGGTCAAAACAATGGGTATCATATCGTATGGCGTCCCAAAATCGTGGGATATAGTATAGTATGGCACCCACAGTTTCGGCCACGTTTCGAGTACTAGTACAGCAGGAAACACCAAGTTCCTAAGCGTTCCATGCAACATAGCTCTGATCAATTGGATCAACATAGAAGTGTGATGTGATTGTCTAAATCATCCCCAAGTGAGGCGGCCTATGTAGGATCTGAGACCTGTGTCTAAATATCTCCGTAATGAAAAGAGTTAGGCATCTTTGGTCAAGATACCAAAAGAATTCAGAGAGGGATCCTCCTGAATCTCTATAGCGACAATGGCAGTGCCCTTCAACCTCATAGTATAGGGGACACCTAAAAATGAGGTGTTGCTATGTCTCTCGCTCCAGAAGGTGACACACCTAAAAGATCGTCTCAGACCTTGGTATATGGTGGTTGGTTTCCACTCGAAGTCGATGAGAACCAACCAGAAGTTGGCCCAAAGGGATCCTGAGTGAGTGCATCCAATGTTTGCACATGTAAGGGGTGCAAACAATTATGCCATCCTGTAACTCCAAGAAAAGCTCGAGATAGGACATCTGACGGCCCAAGCCTGTCAAGGAGGAAGTCCATGTGACCTTAATGTACAATCTGTAGATATCCTCCCTAATGGAATGATTCAATACATGTCTGGGTGACATGAGATGGCTTAATGCAGCAAGGAAGAATCTCAAGGGAGGAAGACGCTCTGGGAAGATGGTCAATGTTCAGAAACAATTGAGAACCAACCTCATGTCTAGCCTAAACGGTGACCCAAAGCAAGGGTCTCCAAGGAACAAAGTGTAAGGTAGGGCTACTAATCTCTCCTGGCAATTAAATCTCTGAAATATCTATGTGGAGGAAAGAAACCAAGTGAAAGATAACATCCTAGCAAAAGGGGTGGGCACCAAACTTTGTCTAAATAAGGGGCTATGGGAGTGAAGGCAACTTGGGAGTGGGAGCAGAAGCGAGAAGCGGGGACGACATTTTCAAAAGCTCCCAAGTCAGGAGCGATTCTGGGAGCGAATTTTATATAATATATATTTTGATGCATATATGTCAACAAAAGCATGTAGAATGGTAAATCAGCAATGTTCCACCGAGTTTCCGAGATGGGGAAACGCGGGAGCGGGGATACGCACAATGGGGACGTATATAAGCAACCCCAAAATTTGGGGAATTTTCGGGGAAACGGGGGGACATCAAAGTCATAAAAATTATAAAATTATAAATTATTAAAAAATTAATTGAAAATAACTAAATAGAAAATTTAAATAATTATCATTGTACATCTAAAGAATAAATATGATCATCATTGCATATTAGACTATTATCATCGATTCATTTATGAATTATCATTTGACATTTCTGCATTATAATTTAAATTTATAAATCTAGATTCATAAAGTAAAATACTAAATTGAATCCATCATTTGACATTATGCAATGTTCCATCTAAATTCATGAATCATCATTTGGCATGATGCAAGGTACATCTAAATTAAATTAATAAATTCATCATTTGACAATTGAAATTCAAATTATGCAATGCACATAAACTTATACTATATAGGTTTAAGATAAATTCATTTTTTAAATTTTTATTTAAATTTTAATATAATTTAATTAATTAATTTAATTTAATTTTTAAGTTTTAACAAGTTTGATGTTTTAATATAGTTTAAGTTTTTCTATTTTTGATGTTTTTTTTTTTAATTTGTCATATATTTAAATTTGTATTTTTTTTTTTAATTTTTAATGTTTTATAAAAATTATTAGGCAAAAAAATGGGGGGACTGATATGCGTCCCCTCGACGTCCCCCAAGCATCCCCCCGTCCCCCCTTAAAGGGAATCGCGTTTCGCTGCCCAAAAAACGTCTCCCCGGAGTTTCCCCGAGTTTCCCCAAAAAGGGGGCGTGGGGGAAACGTTTCCCCAGGAGTTTCCCCATCCCCGAGACGTGGGGGAGCGCCGGGGCCCGTGGAACACTGTAAATTAGTGATAAAAAGACATAAAAACGTCAATTAAACCATATAACATCATTCATCTAGTTGTTAATAAGTTATACTTCATCAACCACAGTTCCACAAGTTGCAACATCTTGATTATCATCAACCTTAAAGTTTCAAAGTTTTTGTTATCACTCACAAGTTTCCCGCTTCGCTGTGACAAAAAAAGCCCTAAGGTAACTCTTTCAAACCAACTTCAAGGCCAAAATCTAGCCCCTTCAACCCGGAGAGGGCTCTCTCCTTTACAATTCAGATACCCAGTGTCACCTCAGCAGTTGATTGTGTCTCTAGTACAGTGGTTAGATCATAAGTTCAAAAGGGTTTTGGATATGATGGTAAGGCAAAGAAAGTGTACCCTTGGGCATGGAGTCATAGAAATCGTAAATCAATCAGCGTTCACTTGGACATTGGATGTAGTGACAGAGGCTAAAAGCAAGATAGTTGATATATCCTTAGACAACATTGCTTTTGAGAGTGGTAGGAGAAAATAACAAAAAATTGTTTGAAACAAAACATCTAATAGAAGAATAATGTTTAGTTTCCATAAGAAAAGTGATAATTGAATGGTAAAGACAAAGCGTGAAAATGAAGCATGAATTCCACCATTAATACCTTCATTCAAGAAAAAGAGAAACATTAAATGAAAATAACAGAGGTAAACACATTCACCAAGAAACAGACTAGAACATACCAACACATGAATTCTCAGCTTTGAACACTACGTTCTTTTGATCACTAGTCACCTATGATTAACCAACATAAACAGAGCACATATACAAATTACATTTTTTTCTCAAATTCCCAACCATTGGTTTTCTTTCATTATCATCTTTATAAAGTACTTACAAAACCATAAGCATGTTTTTTAAAAACCTTAATTACAAAAGTCTTAAAATAGTCAAGTAAATCTCTAATTAAAACTAAATACATTACATTGCTCAAATATAAAACAAGATGATAATATTTTGTATCTGGGAACTATGTTGTTGTTGAAGGCCTGGTTGAAGCTAAGGATCAAAACCGATTACTGATATTATGCCCAGATTTTCTAAAAACCCTGCTTCATCATCATGCTTGGTATGGCAATTTCTTCCTTGAAATTTGGTCTTGATCCACAAAAATGGGAATCTGGTACGTAAATCATTCCTTCAAGGCTGTATTCGCTCCAAACTGCTTCTTGTTGCCTTCAACAATAGTCTTTTTCCCAAGCGTTGACGGATTAACTGGCATATGTCAAATCGGGAGAAAAACTGGGCACCGCTGACAAATTAAATGTCAGCGTTGTCTCAAAAAAAGAGTCAAATTCGCACTAACAATCTAACTGTCAGCGTTGTCTCAAAAAAAGAGGCAAATTCGCACTAACAATCTAACTGTCAGCACTTATCCAAAATGAAGCGAAAATGGCATTGATAGATTAATTGTTTGCGCTCCATCAAAATGCTCCCAAAATACTATGGGCAACACTAAACTTCACACTGTAATCGTTTTAGTTGAGTTTGTTAGCTGCCTCCAACAAAATATCAACTTCACTTTGTCTCATTTTCCTAGTTTTCTTAGCTTTAGGAGCAGGCTCTTTGTTTTGACCCTTGCACTTCCTAGAACTCACAAGTTTTTCTTTGTTTATGATCTGATCTCTCTGAGGTGTATTATCTACCTCAATGACTTGTTGTGTCAGGCTATGGTTTTGTTTAAGCTTGAATTTCAGACTCAATTTGTTCAGTCGTTGTTAAATTTGGACAACTAGGTCCAAACTCCATCTTGTGATGCTCAGATGAAGATTCCAATATTTGTATTGGATTCCTCTTTCAGAGAGGTGTAAAATCGATCTAAAATTGATTTTAATCTGATGAGCACAACATTTATTTTGAATTTATTATTTATAATAAATTTAAGTGCAGGTCGGCCTTAAGGTTTTTACCCCCGGCAGATGTGTCACACACCTCTCATGATTGGTATTTATAGGGTCAACGTTGGAGCATTTTTCCACTCATCTCATCACACATCTCCTCCTCTTATACATGCATCTGAGAAGTAGCTTCATCTCACACGTGGGAAAGAAGGTCGAAGTTTACCACAGCAAGAAGGTCGAAGTTTACCGCAGCAAGAAGGTCGAAGTTTACTGCAGCCAGAAATCTGCGATTAGGGTTTCTGGGGAAGTTTGACCAGTGTTGACTTTGGTCAACGCATGGTCCGATTGGGCTGAATTTTGGAGGAGACTTCGATCTAAAGAGGCCGTACTCTTTGGCACAGAAATCGAGGTCAAAGGTTGACCAAAAGTTGAGCTGCATTGACTTTTAGTGCTACTGTCTTGCGTTGACTTTTCTGGGCAGCGTTGACTTTTTTGAGGTTGACTTCTGAGTTGACCGTGTGACTGTTTTGAGGACTATTGTGACACATGTTGGGTTGGCTGACCATAAAGTCTTTGTTGGTTGAAGCATCCTGTTGACCGTCATAACGCACCATCACCTTTATCTGTTTCTGACTTGTCTTCTAAAGGATCACAGGCATGTTCTATCTGCATTTTACTTGTAAATTCATGTGTTTGTTGTTGATAAAAGTAAATTTGCATCAAGCATAGAACATCTACAAAATTTTACATGGTATCGGAGCTGAGGTGAAGACAAACCCTAACTTATAGCAATCACCAAAAGAGAAAAATGGGTTCCACAAGTTATGGCTTCAAGGAGGATGACAAGCTGACTGGAAGGGATGACTTCCATGCTTGGAAGATGATATTAGATCTCAAATTAGAAGACCATGATCTCATGGACTATGTACTGGGTAAGATACAATAATCTCCATCCACTGCTGCTGCTGCTGCCAAAACCAAGTATAAGAAGGGAGAGATCAAAGCAAAGCTAATGATCAGGGAATCCATACATAAAAGTCTGGTTGCCTACATATTTGAGCTAGGCACGTCCAAAGAGATGTATGATAAGCTGATACAAATGTTCAAAGTAAACAATGCAAATCAGGTGCTATTCTTCAAGAATCAATTGAAGAATCTGAAGAAAGGCAGGGATGAGTCTGTCCAAACATACTTTCTGAAACTGACCAAGATCAGGAACAATCTGCTGGCTATTGGGGAGACAATAGCTGATCATGAGATGGTACTCACCGCGCTTGGAGGGCTCCCATATGAATGGCAAGTATTCAACACTACCATTCTCAATAATAATACAATTCCTAACTTTGACAAGCTACTGTCAAGATGCATGCAAGAAGAGACAAGAATGAAGGAATACGAAAATGACAAAAATGCTGCCTATGCTGCTCATTCTAGAAAGAAGAACTCTGGTGGTTCAAAGAACAAAGGAAGGGCAGGGGCCCAAGGAAAGAAGGGCAAGTGTTTCACTTGTCATAGGCCAGGTCATCATGCTAGAGAATGTCCTTTCAAGAAGGATTCTCCCGATAGTGATGACAACAACAACAACTGGAGGAATGGAAATCAAAGAAAAAGCAGGTCCAAAGGAAAGAGGAAGGCTCCCTCTGGGGGAAACAATAAACCTTTCAAAAGGTCTAGAAACTCCAGGTATGAGGAGTCAAATGTTGTTGATAAAAGAAATGAATACATTCTTGTATCTGCCCTCTCGGCTGCATCCCCGCCCAACACTATGGATGTCTGGCTGATAGATACTGGTGAGACAATAGCTAATCGTGAGATGGTACTCACCGCACTTGGAGGGCTCCCATTCTTGTATCTGCCCTCTCGGCTGCATCCCCGCCCAACAATATGGATGTCTGGCTGATAGATAGTGGTGCCTCAAGACACATCACTGGGTTCAAGGAAGCACTTTCTGACATGGTTGAGAAGGATACTAATCTGGAAATCATCCTTGGAGATAATACCACATATCCTGTGAAAGGGACAGGGACTGTGACCCTCCACTTGTCTCAAGGACAAGTCCTACATTTGCAGGATGTACTCTATGTACCAAAATCGAAGAAGAACCTTGTGTCTATATCAGCCATGGAAGACAAAGGTTTCAATATGGCATTCATTAATGGAAAGGTGCGCATGTGGAAGAAGAATCTCAAGGAAGCTATCATGATTGGTTTTAGAGTTGGAACACTCTACCAGGTTGGAGGAAGTCCACTGGGAGCTATGACATGTAATACTATCCAATAAACTGAACTATGGCACCGGAGGTTTGGACACCTTCATTACAAGGCCCTTCCCGAAGCAAGGAAGGTGGTGACAGGGATGCCCGAATTTGGAAATAATCATGAAGGTGTATGTAAGGGTTGTGCCGAAGGAAAGCATACAAGGGGACCTTTCCCCTCAAGTGTCACAAAGACATCTGATATTTTGCAACTGGTCCATTCTGAATTATCTGGTATGCTACCCATGACATCCCTAGGAGGATGTTCTTACTATATGACATTCACTGATGACTTCTCCCGCAAAACCTAGATATACTTCTTGAAGAAGAAGGATGAGGCTTTCATGTGGTTCCGTACCTTCAAAGCCTTGGTGGAAAATATGACAGGGAAGAAGATCAAGATTTTGAGGACCGATAATGGCACTGAATATGAGACGAACGAGTTCAATAACTTTTGCAGAGAAGCTGGCATCAAGAGGGAGACCACAACAGTATATACTCCTGAGCAAAATGGTGTTGCTGAAAGAAAGAACGGGACCATTGTGGAAGCTGCCCGTGCCATGCTATCGGCCCGGGGTCTCACAAAGGAAGTTTACGTAGGGAGAAGGCACGAATGCGATGTATGCATTCAAACCGATGCCCTCATTCCGCTGCAGCATGGACTCCAAAACTCTGAAGAAAGTTTTCCTTTGGTAAGAAACCTGACGTCTCACATTTTAGAGTTTTTGGATGTCCTGTTTATTTTCATGTGCCTAAAGAAAAGAGAAGTAAGCTGGATGCTTCTGGGAAGAAAGGAATATTTTTGGGCTACAACGAAACTTCTAAGGCCTATAGAGTCCATGTACTTGGCCAAAGGGAAGTAGAGATATGCCATAATGTCACTTTTGATGAAGATGCTTCCCTGAAGAAAGTAGTAGATCTTCCAAGATCTGAGGAAAATCATGAAGCAAGGCGTGGAAATCAAGAAGAATCGTAGGATGAGATAATCCCTGATGCTGAAGGACCAATCGACCCAATCGATCCATCTCCTTCACTGAGAAAGAGACAATCATGGATCAGGGACACTTTTGAAGATGTTGAGGGACATGCTGCCCTGAGGGGGACATTCCGAGAAAGCAAGAACCCATGTAGATACCAAGGGTATCTGGCTGCCATGAGTACTATTGTACAATCTGAACTTGGATCTTTTGAGGAAGCCGTAAAGCATCAAGTCTGGATGGATGCTATGCACGAAGAATATGAGTCCATAATGAAGAATGATGTCTGGGATGTGGTTCCAAGACTGAAGGACAAATCATTTGTCCCCGCGAAATGGCTCTACAAGATCAAGCATGGATCTCATGGAAGTGTTGAAAAGTTCAAGGCAAGATTTGTTGCCTGTGGCTTCTCTCAAAAGGAAGGAATAGACTATGATGACATATTTGCACCTGTGGCACGATATACCACCATTCGATCAATCATAGCCCTTGCTGCTACACGAGGATGGAGTCTTCATCAAATGGATGTCAAGACCGCTTTTTTGCATGGTGCAATAAAGGAAGAGGTGTATGTAGAACAACCTCTGGGGTTTGAAATCCAGGATCGGGACACCCATGTTTGCAGGTTGAAGAAAGCCCTCTATGGGTTGAAGCAAGCACCTAGAGCTTGGTACGAGAGGATAGATAGCTACTTGATGAAGCTGGGCTTCACTCGAAGTAATGCTAATCCGAACCTTTACTTCAAGGTTGTCCAGGGGAAGCCTCTCATTCTAGTGTTGTATGTGGACGACCTCTTCCTGACAGGTGCTGACCCTCTCATTCATCAATGCAAGAGGGAGCTCGCTGCTGAGTTCGAGATGAAGGACCTAGGACTGATGCACTATTTCCTAGGCCTGGAGGTCTGGCAGAGACCTGGCGAGATTTTCCTTTCTCAGGGAAAATATATTGTGAAACTTCTGGAAAGATCTGGAATGGTGGACTGTAAGTCCGTGTCGACACTGATGGAACTCAACTTTAAGAAGTTGAGTGGCAGCACTGCAGGGCCCATATTGGCAAATTCTACTGAGTATCGTCAACTCGTAGGGGCCCTGATGTTCTTAGTGAACACTCGTCCGGATATATGTTTTGCAGTGAACACCTTGAGTCAACAGATGGTTGAGCCTCATCACTTTCACTGGGTTGGTGCCAAGAATCTTCTGAGATATCTTCGGGGTATAATAAACCATGGGCTGAGATACACTGCCGGGAGCGTGACACTCCTTGGTTACACTGATGTCGATTGGGCTGGCAGTGTGGTGGATCATAAGAGCACATCAGGATGTTGCTTCAACCTTGGTTCTGCTTCGATCTCATGGATGAGCAGGAAGCAAAAGTCGATGGCTTTGAGCACCGCAGAGGCCGAATACATTGCAGCAAGTATGGCCTGTTGTGAAGCAGTCTGGTTGCGAAAGCTCTTCAATGAGCTGTTCGAGCATGTGCTAGATACCACGGTGATACTCTATGATAATCAGAGTGGGATTCGCTTGACCGAGAATCTTGTGTTCCACGACCGATCCAACCATATTGATATCAGGTACCATTTCATCCGGGATATGGTACAGAGAGGTGCCGTAAGGCTCGATCATATAGGAACTGATGAGCAAGTCGCAGATATTCTCACTAAGCCCCTTGGGAAGGTCAAGTTCCTAACCTTCCGTGAGAGACTTGGTATCGTGGAACGACCCTATGATGTGGGTCCTGTTGGACAATGAGCTCGAGGAGCTCTGGGGGGCTTTGGGGACAGCTTCTCGGAGCTATGAGCAACCACAAGGCTAGGCTTGCTAAACCTTGCTGGTGTGCTTAGACCCCAACATTGTGATTATTGAGTTGGTTCACCTCTCATTATCTGTGCCCTGTATGCATCCTACCCATTGAGTTCAGGGCTCATGGGAAGTACCTCTCATTTGGCCAATGAGGTGGGAAAAGCTAGAGACTAGTAGCAAAGACTAATGGACACATCAGAGATTTCCGTACTCTCTATCTAGGATGGCACGGTCCAACCACTTGATCTGGGATCAAGTCTAGTGAGGTCTCGGACCTCCACCTGACTTCGGGTTGGTTGGAGACTCTTTGTGAATCCGATAGAGGTTTTGACCTCTGGGCTGAATCTGTCAGCCGAGAATGATGTCTTTGTGACTGACCCACTTCTGTTCTAAAATAAAGAGGCCAACAAAGCAAGTTACGGCGGGATGACGCACGATGTTTGATTGCACTGGTGGATGGAGTTCTCGCTAGTTGAGATGGAGTGTTAAATTTGGACAACTAGGTCCAAACTCCATCTTGTGATGCTCAGATGAAGATTCCAATATTTGTATTGGATTCCTCTTTTAGAGAGGTGTAAAATCGATCTAAAATTGATTTTAATCTGATGAGCACAACATTTATTTTGAATTTATTATTTATAATAAATTTAAGTGCAGGTCGGCCTTAAGGTTTTTACCCCCAGCAGATGTGTCACAAACCTCTCATGATTGGTATTTATAGGGTCAATGTTGGAGCATTTTTCCACTCATCTCATCACACATCTCCTCCTCTTATACAAGCATCTGAGAAGCAGCTTCATCTCACACGTGGGAAAGAAGGTCGAAGTTTACTGCAGCAAGAAGGTTGAAGTTTACCGCAGTAAGAAGGAAGAAATTCACTACAGCGAGAAATCTGCGATTAGGGTTTCTGTGGAAGTTTGACCAGCGTTGACTTTGGTCAACGCATGGTCCGATTGGGCTGAATTTTGGAGGAGACTTCGATCTAATTAGGCCATACTCTTTGGCACAGAAATCGAGGTCAAAGGTTGACCAGAAGTTGAGTTGAGTTGACTTTTAGTGCTACTGTCTTGCATTGACTTTTCTGAGGTTGACTTCTAAGTTGACCGTGTGACTGTTTTGAGGACTACTGTGACACATGCTGGGTTGGCTAACCGTGAAGTCTTTGTTGGTTGAAGCATCTTGTTGACCGCCGTAACGCACCATCACCTTTATCTGTTTCTGACTTGTCTTCTAAAGGATCACAGGCATGTTCTATCTGCATTTTACTTGTAAATTCATGTGTTTGTTGTTGATAAAAGTAAATTTGCATCAAGCATAGAACATCTACAAAATTTTACAGTCGTCTAGTTTGAGGCCTTCTCCCCCCATAGATCTCAGCTAGTGTGGGCTCCTTAACAGCTTTTGTTTAACTCTGTCTCAAGTTCAACAACTTCTTTATGCTCAGGAGATGGCATATGAGTTGGGACATGTTTTTCTTTTCCAGAAGTCTCTTACTCATTTATTCGACATTTTCAAATTAGCACTAACAATCCAACTGTCAGTGGGCCTGGCCCTTTTGAAAAAAAAAAAAATTGTTGAACTTTATACTCTAAAGCTAAACTGAGATAACAATTTCAAAATTCAATATATAACATTTGTCATCACTAAAGTTGTACTTTTAACCATAACCAATAACCAAACTATAACAAAGAATATCAAAGTTTCAAATATGAAATGAAACGTTTCATGAAGCATCATATTCATAATTCATTACCAATGAGCTATAAATGCCAAATTCAAACTTCAAACTTAAATTGTCATATATTGTTTACAAAAAGTACCATAATAAATATCAAAGAGTCAATAGCTATAAAAAGTACTACAAAGTATAAACTATTTTTTTATTCGCGTTGACAATCCAACTATCAGCGCCTTTATTTGACATTTTTTGAGTTTGCGCTCATAATCCAACCGTCAACTCATTTATTCGACATTTTCAAATTAGCGCTAACAATCCAACTGTCAGCGAGCCTGGCCCTTTTGAACAAAAATTTAAAATTGTTGAACTTTATACTCTAAAGCTAAACTGAGATAACAATTTCAAAATTCAATATATAACATTTGCCATGACTAAAGTTGTACTTTTAACCATAACCAATAACCAAACTATAACAAATAATATCAAAGTTTCAAACATGAAATGAAACGTTTCAGGAAGCATCATATTCATAATTCATTACCAATGAGCTCTAAATGCCAAATTCAAACTTCAAAATTAAATTGTCATATATTGTTTACAAAAAATACCATAATAAATATCAAAGAGTCAATAGCTATAAAAAGTACTACAAAGTACAAACTAGAAAATACATGTAAATCTATATTCTAAAATCTCTTCTTTCAACGAGAAACTTCAAATTTCTTCGAGGATCCATGAGAAATGAGAGTCTCCTCCCCCATAGTGGGACGACCATGTGCAGAACCAGAAGGCGGTCCACATCCAGTAGGCACATGACCTCCACGCAATGTTGCAAATGGAGGTGGCAGCAAAGGCAAAGTTGGTGCCCGTGCAACTTGAGCACTGCTTGTGGATGATGGGGGTGGCATGGCTACTGCTATTGCTACTGCTTCATCATCATCTTTTGAAAGCTCTGCTTCCAATTCTTCTAAAATGCATAACCCATCCTCAGAATTATCCTCCTTTGGGTTGTTGTCCCAAATCATATATGATATATCAACACAAGCCCGCTCACAATAATGTGTCAACAACCTCAAGTTGTAGTGCACAAAAACCAACCTTTCTGCTCGGTTTTCATCAAGGAAGTTTCTTCTCACATTATCAATGAAGATGTAGGTGCTCCAACACCTCTCTACAAAAGAAGTATTAACGACTTGTGAAAGCACTTTTATTGCCCATTTTTCCAAAGGTCCCTCAGAGCCATACATGTCACACCATTCAATAGGATATATTATGTTCCTATCTTCGATTGCATGCAAAGAACCAAACACTCTAGTTTGACCGAACTATTTGCCTAATTCTCCACGCAATCTAGCACACTCCTCCTAGTCAAGGACCAGCTTGTTTAATGTTGCCATATACCTAACTTGTACCTCTAGATCTGTATGAGGTTTGATCCTAACCCCACCCCCAGGTGCAGGTTTGCCCAACCAAGATGGAGAGTAGTTTTTGGCATAAGGATATACGCCAAGGCTTGTAGTGGAACATTAAGTTTATCCCACCGTGCCCATACATATTTGTGAATATGATCATACAAGATGGGATCTTTCTGATGAACAATATCTTTTATTTTCCCAAACATGTTATCCATCTGCTCATACACCTCCCTAATCACCCGTGCATCTATATCTGCAAAATGAATCATGTTATAAGTGGGCTTGGTGTATTTCAAAACATCCCTCACACCTGCTCAAAATTGACCATCAAGAGCGGTGTCCTCCACCTCTTCAAAATCGTCTGTTGATCAGCGGTTGTCATTGATGTCAACCCAAGCAGCACTAGGGGATACCCCAATATTGCATGGGAATTTTGACCTACCAAATTACTATAATCTGGGTCAAGAATGCTTTAGACGGTTTCTACTTGTCAAGATGTTTCCATTGATATATGGCACGCCATGTAATTCTTCACGATTTTAGAGATATTCATGTTTGAAGTTTGTAACCCCAAATAGTGGGCTAAAACCCCATGGGGTTGTGGCATGGGTCATTGAAAAGTCAATAATTAATAATTTTTAAGCTCCTAAAATCCCTCCCACGTTCTCTTGTTGAAGCCCCTCTCAGCCTAAGCATTTATATCAATTGTGATCCTCATATCATCCTTATGTTAGGATTTCGCCATCTGAAAGAGGTCATCGTGGCATTTGTGCTCTAACTTTGTTTCTACGAAGGTTCAGAAGCTGAAAATTTATGAGGCGAAGCCGAAATCCTAAGGAAGCTCTTGTGAAAATTTCAGATCAAGGTGTGCAATATTTTCGGAGATATGATCTGTGGAAGTCAATGTTTTTGCAGGCTCTTGAAATTCATCTCAAAGAAGTGACCTTGGGAAAATCATCATAACTCTCTCTCTGAGTATTGGATTGGAATTCTGTAAAAAGTGGCAGATAGTGCACACGCTGTAGTTTTCACTGTATCAATTTCAAAGCCTAATGACGAAATAGTGACACGTGTCACGCCGTACAAGTTCGCTCAAATGAACCAGTCCATAATTAGGCCATTGTGATAGATTGGGCGTAACTCTCTCTTGAAGAATCCAAATTGGGTCAGAACTGTGGCATTGAAAAGAAGACTCAGAGGTCTACTACAGGGCCGAAAATCACATATTGGGGATCTAAAATAACAGAGATACACCAGATTCAATATCGAGCTCCTAGAAGGCAAGATAGATCATGTGTTGTCAAGGGTTGGAAAGGACCAGACTTTCTAGGGCAGCAAAGCAAAGCAAGGTGCAGCAGAGGGTAGCATGACAAGAGTAAAAACCAAAGTGCAGAACAACAGCAAGAAGTTCACCACATGAAGTCTTCAAGTGGGCAGCACAGCATACAGTCATTGTAAAGGTATCATTGTATTAATTCATTGTAAATGCATCATTGTAAAAATTATACAAGTGTCTATCTGCCAAGAGTTGAAAAGGCAGTGTTGGGAGGTCTAGGATCATCATTAGGTGGTTGTGTCATAGTTGGGGTTATGGTCTAGTCTGTCTTCTTCTTCTACATCATTCTATATCATTGTAAAATGGACCATTTTCGTTGGTACAGGAGTCCATTCTTGTTTTATTTTTCTATAGGGTGCTAGGGTGAGTTGTAGCTCATTGGGTGTTGGGGCATCCGTTCAGTTGACTAAAGAAGAATCTCGTGCGTTGGAGCGTCCATCCAGTGGAAGCTGGAGAAGAATGTTTTTCTAGATTCTAGGAAGTTGGAGCTTTATTTTCAATTGGAGTTGAATATTAAAGAATTATTAGAAAAGCATTAGGTGGTTTTTGTCCTGAAGTGGGTTTCCACCTTAAAAACTGTGTGCATTTGTGTTCCTCTTGTTTACTTCTATCATTGTACAAACACTGATAATAATTGAAGATTAACTAATGCTCTAATTGAAAGGCATACTGATTCACCCCCCCCCCTCTCAGTATTTCCAACATCGTCCCTGTCAGTTGTGGTTGCAGCACTGTCTTTTAATACCTGCCAATGTGGACTTGATACCATGCTAGCCAATGACTCTCTTATCTTCAAAAGGCACTTGAAGGTGAAGTAATAGCTAGCAAATCTAGTCTTCCCAAGCTTCAATAACTCCAACCTTGAGTGACTACGGAAAAGCTCATGGGTATTGCTATAATTGGTAATAAATTTTATCATTTTCTTGCATCTCTTGTACAATTCACCAATGCATCTATATTGAGGTTCCTTGATCTTAATAATGTCATGATTCAAAAGGTTCATTGTGAGAACCAAACACCTAGACCAAAATATGTTGGGGTATTTATCCTCAATGATTGCTCCCATTGCCTTACAATTAGAACCATTATCAGTGATGACTTGGATGACATTGTATGGCCCAATACTTTCAATTCTTTGAATTAATGGTTGTGCAATGTTGATGGAGGTCTTGAACTTTTCTAAGTAATCATGTGATGAAAGGAAGACTGCACAAGTAGTAGACACACCAAGAACATTTATCAATGGCTTGCCTTTTACATTTGTCCAATCATCAAATACAATAGATACCCTATATTCATTCAAAGCATTTGTGAATTTACCCAAAGCATTTTTTATTTTTCCCTTTTCATGATCAAGTGCCACGGTTCTAGCTTTGTCATATGCGGGGCTCTTGTATCCTTTAGGGGTATCGTTGATGGCAGAAACCATTTCATGCCAAGAAGGTGAGCGAAGAACATTGAATGGTATCACGCATGCAAAGAAAAACCGATAAATTTTTGCATCCACATCATCCCTGCACCGTTGATCAAGGAATTATGATATTTCTCTACGCCTTAAAGAGATGTTTGTGCATATGCCTCTGTATCCACTACCATGGGGGGATGTTGATGGATTTCTTACTCTATGTGATTGTGGGCTAGTGGTGTCATGTTCAAAGTCACCCTTTGATCTTTTAGACTTGTATTTGGCTTCCTCCTCTTCTCTTATGTATTTGGCTATTTGTTGTGTTGACACACTTACACAGATTTTGATTCCTATTTGCCTAGTTCCATCCCATGCCATTTTCCCACATGGATGCTTTCTGGCATGGATATATGAACCTGTGTAAGTGATTTTGCAATAGGGGCATGTAAATTTAGTGGTTCCACCCCCTTTCCCTCCTGAAAGCCTAGTAACATATTTCCACAAGGGAGTTTGTTCTACCTTGGTTTTATTTCCATCATCATATCCACTCTCATCATCCTCCTCCTCCTCTTCCTCTTGGTACTCCTCTTCTTTGGGATTTCCTAATGCAACACTACCATTTCTTCATCATCTTCATCACTTCTTCTTTTGCTCCCCACCACCATCATCATAACAAAAAAGGAACCAACAAGAGAAGGCTAAACCATATACCCATCATGTTTGGTGAAGTTTGAGTTTTTTGCCTGCAATAAAATGGAGGAGGAATGGGAATTGGAAAAGAGTAGGAGAAGAGAACATATTTCATTCAACATATAAAAAACCCAAATGCTACATGGAAAAGAAAGAATGGGATTAGACCCTACCTCCTTGGCTATCCAATGTTGGGGCCTTCAATCTCCCAAGCTCTCTCAAATAACAGCCTTCAATCTCACTTGCAAGTTCCTCAAGCTCCTCAAGCTCAAACCCTCTCAATCTTTTTTTCTCTCAAGCTCCTCAAGCCCTCTCAATCTCTCTCAACCTCATGAAAATGACATATTGTGGGAGGGGAGGAGGCCATCTATTCTTTTCGACCCTCCCTCTCCCTCCACAAAAGTTGCACACCTTTTTTCAAAGGGGAGTGATACGGGAGCAATCACTCCCCAATTGCTCCCAATATGGCAAGGATGGTAAATTTTGTTAGGGAGCGCACTCCCATGGCTGGTCCCGATTGGAGCGCGCTTCGAAAGTGAATTCGAGGGGGCGCTCCCCTACAACCTTGGAATGTACATTTGCATCAGATGATACACGTATGAAGCAAGGTCTAAACTCTCCCCATCTGGGCCTAGTTTGAGTATACCAAGCTTGGCCCACAAATCTTGGAGCCATTAAGAACTGTAGGACTTATAATCGCATCAATGAGGTAGAGCTTGGACAAGATGTCCAAAACTGACTTTGGAAGCATTATCTATCGACAAGGGCGAGGTAAACATAACCTTTGCTAACTTGAGGTTAGAGGGCTTGCTGCATCCAAAACGAGGTCTCGTGAACTGTATTCCCGAATCCCCAGTAGATGTATGATGTGATGATCTCAATATCTTTCCCTTAGAAGTACAAATGCATGTTTGTAAACTTTTCTTCAAAGCATTAAAGATCATAACCATGGTTTTACCTAGGTTGATCGTCAATTGTCGAAGGTCACACTTAACATTTCTTATCTAGAAGAAACTTTTCCAAAGATATAAATTACTCATATCAGATTTAGTTCTATATATTTTCTTAAACTACTTTTTGCAAGCGATTATTGTGATGTTCAATTGCGACAAATATGCTTCCTTCAACTTCAAGGAGCATTCTAGGCATGTCACTTTATTTTATGTTTTACAGAAATAATCTCAAAGCTCACCACCAAAGAGATAACATATATCAATCCGACAATGTTGACACTTTATAGAAAAAAAAAATCATGGTGATCTATGAAATAGGGGCAACCATGTGAAACCAAGCATCTTGTTGCCTTTGTACCTAGGTTGCGGGGAAGCTTCAAACCCCATGCGTTCTCGTTTCCGAAACGCGCTTCGTGCGGGAGCGTTTCGGAAACGCTCGGAAACGCGCTCCCGAAAACGCTTCCTGAGGGGAGCGTTTTCGGGAGCGCGTTTCCGAACCTGTTAAAACGTTCCCTGTCTTTTCGGGAGCGCTTCCGACGTTTAAAAAACACTTCGGGAGCGTTTTTTAAACGCTAGAAGCGATCGGGGAGCGTTCGCTCCCGAACGCTCCCCGGAATATTTAATTTAACAACGAAAAAAAACAAAACAAAACAAAAACAAAAACAAACAAACAAACAAGTTTCCCGCTGCGCGGAAATTTTTTTATGTGAAAAATCGAATTGTTTAAAAGGGGGGGGGGGTTTCATTTTAGTTTTTATTGTTTGTTCACTGTTGAGAGAGCGAGAGCAAGAGTTGAAGGAGAGCAAGTGCCAAGGAAGGAGAGTAAGGAGCAAGGCAACAGGAGAATTGCAAGAAAGAGGTAGGCCTTCTAATCCAATTTAGTATTTTCTAGGATGAATTTGTAGATTGTTAAATTGTTTAAAAATGAAAACTTGAATTTTTCTTGAATGTTGCATTTTATTGGATTTAAAACTTAAAAAAATGAATTGTTTTTTTCCTATGTTGCATTTCCTATTCCCATTTGGCATTTTTCCATTTGTTTTGCAGGCTAGAAACTTGAAACTTGTTTCCATCATGGCTATATGGTTAGGGATTTTCCTCATGTTGGTTCCTTTCTTTGTGATAATGGTGTTGGAGAGTGCTAGAAGAAAGAGGCAAATCAGAGAAGAGGAGGATGAAGAGGAGGGTTATGGTGGATCTAAAGAAAATCCTGAAGAGGAGGAGGATTATGCTGAGGACGAAGTGGGGAGTGGAGAACCTGAGAACATAGATTCCCCAACTAAACAAGACCAAACTCCTTTGTGGAAATATGTTCAGAAAATGGAAGGAGGGAAAGGTGGTGGAACCACTAAATTTATTTGCCCCCATTGCAATAAACAATTCCATGGTTCATACACCTGTCTGAGAAAGCACCTTTGTGGGATAATGCCAGGGGATGGAACTAAAAATTTTGGAATCAAAGTTTGTACTTTTGTGCCAGCACCATAGAGAGAGATATATAGGAAGGAAGAGGTGGTTGCCCTACAGAGATCATCTAAAAGATCTAGGGGTTTCGTTGATTCAGGCCCAACACATATGGACAAACAAGTTCAACTTCCACCCATGCCAGTGGTTTTGGAAGCAGTGGCACTGGATTAAGGCGTAGAACCATATCCGATTTCCTAGACGAAGGGTGTAGGAATGATGTGGATTCAAAGCTAATGATTTTATATGCATGGGAAGCATTCCAGTTCTTTTTCGCTCACCTTATTGGCATGAAATGGTTTCGCCATTAATGATGCCCCCAAAGGATACAAAGCCCCGGGGTATGACAAGGCCAACCGTGGTCTTGACTGAAAAAGAGCTAAATAAACAATTCTCAAACAATTCTTTTGGCTAGAATGACAAGTTCGGTGGAATGAGCATGGGCCTGCCCACTGCCTCTATGGGATGGACCACAAAAGTGAAAACCACTGAGCAATGCTTTGGCCGTGCTCTGCTAGTGGCAGCAAGCTTTCCGCAGCCTATGATTATTCAGACAAATTCAAGACCGACATTAACATTGCAGAACCATTACTTGAAATAATTGAAAATACCGGGCCATACAATGTCATCCAAGTCATCACTGATAATGCTGCTAACTGTAAGGCAACAGGAGCAATTATTGAGGATAAATACCCCAACATATTTTGGTCTAGGTGTTTGGTTCACACAATGAACCTTTTGATGCATGATATCATTAAAAAAAAACAACCTCAATTCAAATGGCTTGGTGATTTGTACAAGAGAGGTAAAAAAATGATAAAATTTATTACAAATCATAGCAATACCCATGGGTTTTTCCGTACTCACTCCAAATTGGAGTTGTTGAAAATAGCAAAAACTAGATTTGCTAGCTATTACCTCACCTTCAAGCGCCTTTTGAAGGTAAGAGAGTCATTGGCTGCAATGGTATCAAGCCCACACTGGTAGCTATTAAAGGACAGGGCGGCAACAATAGTTGACAGGCAAGGTTTCGAACATGTGGAGGAGACCGCCCTTGACCATCTGTTTTGGGCACGTATGAGGGAAATTGTGAGTTTTACCGAGCCCATTTATAACATGATTCGCTTTGCGGATACTGATAAACCAGTGATTAGAGAGGTTTATGAGCAGATGGATAGCATGTTGGGGCAAATAAAAGATATTGTTAAGGATAATGATCCCAACTTGTATGTTATGATTCATGACTGTGTGTGTGCACGGTGGAATAAACTCAATGTTCCACTACATGCTTTGGCACATATCCTTACGCCAAAATATTACTCTCCATCTTGGTTGGGCCAACCTGCACCTGGAGGTGGGGTTAGGGTGAAACCTCACACAGATCCAGAGGTACAAGAGGGGTACATGAAAGCATTGGACAAATTGGTACTCGACAGGGAAGAGTGTGCTAGATTGCGCCTTGAATTACGCAAATACTTCAGTTGCACTGCTAACTTTGGTTCTTTCCATGCAATGGAAGACAGGGACAGATTTGATGCTCTCACATGGTGGGAAGCATATGGCGGCATGGGACTTTTGCCAAAGTTGGTTAAAAAAGTTCTCTCACAGGTTGTGAACACTTCTTCTGCAGAGAGGTGTTGGAGCACCTACAACTTCATACACAATGTGAGAAGAAACAGGCTGAATGAAAACCGAGCTTAAAGCTTGGTTTATGTGCATTACAACTTGAGGCTATTTCATTACCGATCTTACAAATGAGGATCAATACATGAACTGGGACAACAACCCGCAGGATGATAATTTGAGGACAGCCGCTGCTACATCCGGAAGAATTGGACGTTAACTTTATAGGGATGATGATGAAGCATCAAGAAGACCACCACACACAGGGCGTCCCACCATCTACTCAGCAAAGTATGGTGCTGCCGTTGCCACCTCGATATCACACCGTTGTTCCTTTGCAGATCCAACCTCCACCTTCTAGTCGTGGTCGTGGTACTCCTGAGAGTACTAGAAGACCAACATTTCCTCGTGGCTCACAAAAATTAGACATTTCTCGTGGGCGTGGCAAGGGGCCAGCCAGATAAAATAGATTTTTTGTTTACTAGTATTTTCTATTTGTTGTTGACAGTTGAACAGTTGAAACTTGACTCTTTCTGATTTCATATTTTAATGACAATTTAAGTTTGAAGTTTGAATTTGAAAGGTGAAACTTTGAAGTTGGCATTTATAAGTTTACTGTTTACAAGTCATTATGAATTATGAATATGATGCTTCATGAAAGTTATATGGTGATCAATGAATCAATGATGATAAATGTTATATAATATCAATGACGATAAATGTTATATATTGAATTTTGAAATCAATGAATCAATGATGATAAATGTTATATATTGAATTTTGAAATCAATGAATCAATGATGATAAATGATATATATCAATGATGATAAATGTTATATATCAAAGATGATAAATGTATATTGAATTTTGAAATCAATGAATCAATGATGATAAATGTTAGATATTGAAATTTGAAATCAATGATGATAAATGTTATATATCAATGATGATAAATGTTATATATTTAATTTTGAAAGCTTGAAACCTTTAGATTGATGATTCGCGAGACTCGAGTCAATATGTTGTATGCTTCCAACTTGTGGGCGTGGTTGATGAAGATTATAACTTCTAGATGATTGATGTTATATGATTCAATCTATGTTTTTATGTTTTTTATGTCTAATTCATCATTCTACATGTTTTTGTTGACATATATGCATCAAAATATAAAAAATATTAAAAATATATATATAAAAACGCTCCCGAAAACGTTCCGGACCGGAAGCTTTTAAAATGGCGCTCCGCGCTTCACTCCCGCTCCCGCTTACAAGTAACCTTGCTTTGTACAAATAGTCACATTGTGCACCATTACAAGATATTCTTAACATTTCTT
This sequence comes from Pinus albicaulis, assembly GCA_034641835.2. Classification (NCBI taxonomy): domain Eukaryota; kingdom Viridiplantae; phylum Streptophyta; class Pinopsida; order Pinales; family Pinaceae; genus Pinus; species Pinus albicaulis. The sequence continues at coordinate 1,580,815,503 of CM076584.1, read as the reverse complement.
ATATGGGAAAAAGACTTTTCCAAAGACATAAATTACTCCATCAATATCATGCTCAATTCTGTATATATCCTTTTACTTATGAAGATAGGCTTTCTTCCAACAATATTTTTTGCAAGCAATTGTTGTCATGTTGAACTATGACAATGATGCCTCTACTTGAAACCTTTCATTTTTAATCCCATTACTAATTTGTTGAAAATGCATATTGGAGGGCGATTCTGCATTGGTTAGGTGCCATGACATGCAATAAATCACCAAATTTCTCTCGCGGCTGAATTATTTAAATATTTCCTAACTTTGGACCTTAGGCATAGAATCAATAATTTAATTTTTTATTTTATCGGCCACTTTTTTATAAATTTAAGAAGCCAACAAAATCTTATATTGTGACTGTTGGTCTCAAGTGGGGAGGTGCAATCTCAGCCCTCCATCACTTTGGAGATTAGGGCAAAAAATTATAAAAGAGGGAAATAGGTTGTTCATTTCAAATTGGCAGAAGAGCTACCATTCAATAATGACAAGAGATCAAAGTGACAACATCCAATGTAAGCATAAATATATATGTACCTCGTCTCTTTTGCTTTTCAGATATCCTGCAGCGGCTTTCTTTCGACTGAAAAGTTTCATTCTCTTGACCTGCTTCATCAATATGTCATCATATCCTAATCCCCGAATTCTGCAAGTTAGAATTCTCCATGAAACCTTTTGCTTTCTTTCTAACTAGTGAATTCAAAGAGAATTCCATTAGAAAATGTCACCACCTGTTTCCATATTGATTATTGAATGATGATCCTTGATCTTGATGACCACCTTCTAGAAATGTTGTTTTCAGTGAGGTTCCCAGGAGCCACTATTTCCATAGCATGGATGTCACATCAATGTGCTAGAGACATCCTCCTATGACGAGTGCTCCTTTTCCAATGCTTCCATTATGTTGCCAATTCTAAAGTGATTTATCTATCTAATATAAAATGCTTCCTAACATACTATTTTACAACCGACAGATACCTCTTAAAGAGGAAGATGTGTTGGAAATGTTGTCATTGATGGCAAAGGAGCAGAGAGCTAGCAAAGGCAGCAAAAGGACAAAGAATTAGTCAAGGAGAAGAGGAAGCAAAAGGACAAGAATTAGTCAAGGAGCAGAGGAAGCAAAGGCAGTGAATTGAGAGGTTCAATAAGAAATTGTATGAGTTTGTGTGGGCATGTATGAATAAGACTCTGTAATGGCTCATCTCCCCTTTATAATAATTATGTGGTGACCGAATACATATATGCCTGTATAGCGGAATTCCTCAAAGAGGAGACAGTCCTGTTGGAACTTGTAATCAAAGAAAATAATCACGGTTAAGGGAGGCTCGATTCCCTTAAGTTCCTGAGCTACTATAGTGTGGAGGAAGTCGAAATCCTAGTCTCCGCGTGGAAAGTGATATTAATATAACCCTGTGTGAGTATTGCGAAATGGAAGTGTTATGGCATAACAGAGTATGAGCGCAGGTTGAATATGAAAGCGAGAAAAGAATCGATGGCATAACAGAGTATGAGCGCAGTTTGAATATGAAAGCGAGAACAGAATCAATGGAAAGGCATGGTGCATTGAGGAGTTATCATTCTCCACGTAACAGTTGTCTAGGCCTATAGAGATGAGTCGTTGGTAATTGCAGTATGGACCAAGAAACTGTGTTGAGGAATTGCACATGAAAGGCAGAGTATATATATATATATATATATATATATATATATATATATATATATATATATATATATATATATATATATATGCGCGACAGAACCCTGAGGGAAAAGGAGAGGAACCATGAGTGATGTGAACAGTGACAGCGCGTTAGCGAAACCAACCCCACCCATATCGCACCGCCTTTGTACGGTAAGCTGTATTTCCAATTCGAACGCGATCAATGCCATAGGCTGACACATGGCCTTAAGCGGTTTGGAGATACCACTCTCATCGCGAGTTAAAAGCCCATGCATCTAAGTCACGCGAGATTTGATTGAGGTCGTCGGATCATCTGAAGCAGTGCGACGTGCTGTCCGTCGTTGGATGTGGAAGGGTCATTAGTGCGGGGCCCAGTTCTAATTTATATTGATCGGGACTGTTCAAACTACGGTTGCAAGTTTAACCGAGGTATGTCCGATGTGGTTGAGCTTTGTTATAACGCTTCCAAAATTGAAGAAGGTCGTAATATATATATGGATATATTGTAGTGCACATATAATGGTTGTATATGCGAAGTTGGCGCAATATGAATTGTGTGAAAAGGTCGAAGGACAGTTGCAATTGAAATGTTCTATGAACATTTAATTAAGGTCACGTATACACGTAGATTGACTCTAAGTCGAGATTGTGAAGGGAGTTAACATGACGTGAGGACTCCACATGTGGAGATCGATGGGTTATATGCAATACGGGGTTTAACCTTAGGCCAACGAAAATTAGAGCTCCCGCCTGCAAAAGAATTATAAGAGGGTGTATTGTATGGTTTTATAACCCTTGAGCTTCCGCATTTTTAAGCCGGATAGGAGGTGTGTGGTTTCTTAACTAAAAGAGGATTTTTATTTAATATCTCAATCTCAGATTGAGATATTAATATACACGGATGTAATTAATTTGTCAGTTAAAAGGAAGCAAAGTATGTTGAGGTTGCCAAATTGTGAAGTTGATTGGGCAAGAAACTTTGGATGCATTTTACACACAGATTGAGATTGAAATAATCCGCAGTCCGGGACTGTGGTTTAACCCCTGCACCAAATATTAATATTATTGAATAGCTATTTAATGTAGTGGATGTATGGGCCCATAAAACGAAATGCAATATAAAACATCCTAGTGCCAAAGGAGGTTCACGCTATACACCCATGGTTGTAATGTTATAAGTGCTTGCGCATTGGTTTAAAGGCATCGAACCATTTGTTAGAGTATTAAGAGCTTAAGTCGAAAGATACATGAATTTTATAGTCTTAAGGTTAAGACTTACATAATTTTATATTTGCCAAAATGTGAGTTACATCGAATCAGATTTGAAATCTGGGGAATGTGGTTTTGATAACCATCAGATGTGAAAAGAAAAGCCTTCGCATACATTGATTTAATCTGCCAACAGAAAATTAGAAGATGCTGCAATTTTTATATAATGAGAGTTTGAGAGTTATTGGGGAACTGGCTCAAGAATCAGGGAAAAATACATCAAAGAACTGGCAGAAAGGAAAGAAATTTAGTAGAAAATCCTTCTATGCTCAACAAGACAGCAGTACAGCTGAAGACTCAGATGAACCCTCAAGTGAAGAGGGAACCTCTGAATTTTTACTGATGGCCATAGAAGAACTTGAAGAACTCCTGCTAGAAGATGAAGAAGAAGAACGTGAAGTCGACCTTGAGGGGGAGCTAGGAAGTGCCCTGGAGGAGATTGATAGACTCAAACTGAAGTGCAGAAAACAAAAGGACATTCTCCTCAAGTATGTACGAGAAGAACAGAATTCAGAAGTCCTCATGCAGCTAAAGATAGAGCTTGAAGAAGCCAAGAAGATAGAAGACATGTTACTTAAGAAAATCAAGGAGAAAACTCAGGAACAAGAGAAGTTGGAAGAAGAAGTATTATGTCTCAAGAAGAAATTAGAAAATGCTCAAAGAAAAGTGACTATAAATTCTTCTCAAACAACAAGCTCTGGTAAATTGAACGAAATTCTGGATGCTCAAAGATCACCTCTTATAAAAACCGAACTAGGCTATGAAGGAGAATCAAGCAAAAGCAAAGAAAAGGAAAACAAAAATATCATTTTTGTAAAAGCAAAGAAGGCTAATGAAGCAGCTCAAATAATTCCTCCAAAAGAAAAAACAAGTAATGAGGGAGACAGAGATCAAAAGAAACCTCTGATAACAAAGAATGCAATAAATACTAAGACGACAGAGAAAGGAGCATATACTCCTGAGTATGTCAAATTTGGAAGCCATCAAAGGAGATTATTCCCTCCTATAAAAAAGGCTACCTGTTATGTCTGCCACAAGCTGGGACACATTGCTGCATACTGTCATACAAGGAGGAGTAACTCAAACCAGCAAAAGAGGCAAATAGTGAAGAGACTGCCTCAAGAAAACAAATGGAGAAGACAACCTCACATCAGGTATGCAAATTGGTTCTATGGTTACTGTTTTTATTGTAAGGAATTTGGCCATAAAATCATTGACTGCAGAAAATATGGACAAAGATTGATGCTCAACACCTCAAGGAGGTTTATGAATCAAGGAAATTTTACTCGTACTCACAATTCTGCAAAAATCATAATCAAATGTTGTGTATGCAATAAAATTGGACATATGCCTTCCAAATGTCCTCTAAGAAGATGTAGTTCATCATCTCACAAAAGATACCAAACAAAAGGGTGCTTCTAGTGGATAAAGAAGGTGAATAAATGTGACTTGGCTCTAACTGCTCAAGCCCTGAAAAGCCAGTGGTATTTGGACAGTGGCTGCTCAAAACACATGACTGGAGACAGAAGCAAGTTTATAACTTTTGATGAAAAGAAATCTGGCAATGTTACTTTTGGCAATGATAAATCAGGAAAAATAAAAGGAAAAGGCTTAGTCAGTCTAGATAATGGCAGAGGAAAGGCCCAAGATGTACTATTTGTAGATGGGCTGAAAGCAAATTTGCTGAGTGTCAGTCAAATGTGTGATAAAGGCTGTGAAGTTATTTTTAGAGCACAAGATTGTGAAGTCAGATCAAGCACCACAGGTAAGACTCTGCTCAAAAGGAGTTCGAACAGAGAGTAATGTTTACATTGTAAAAGAGGAAGATGAAGCATGCCATCTTAGCAAACTTGAGGAGTCATGGTTATGGCATAAAAGGTTGGGACATCTCAGCTTCGATCACATCATCAGACTAAGCAAGAAGAAAGTTGTCAGAGACATGCCAGAAATAAAGAGGCCTTCTAATACCATATGCAAATCATGTCAATTAGGCAAACAGACTCGCACATCCTTCAAGGCCAAAGATGAGTTATCAACAAGAAGACCTCTACAACTTGTGCACATGGACCTGTGCGGACCGGCAAGAACTAAAACACCAAGTGGAGAATCCTACTTCATGCTGATAATAGATGATTTCCCCAGAATGACATGGGTTGCATTTCTCAAGAATAAATCGGAAGCTCTGGAAAAATTCAAAATATTCAAAGCTTTAGCAGAAAATCAGACAGGATGCAAGCTAAAATGCATCAGATCGGACAGAGGAGGTGAATTCACAGATTATGACTTTGCAGATCTGTGCAATGAATATGGCATAAAACAACAATTTACTATTGCAGGGACACCTCAGCAGAATGGAGTAGCAGAGAGACAAAACAGGTATGTTCAACAAATTGCCAGAGCCATGATGCAAGAGAGTAATATTCCTCAAACCTTCTGGGCAGAAGCAGTACACACATCCATGCATATCCTTAACAAAGCTCACTTAAGGCCAAGCAGTGACAAGACTCCCTATGAACTATGGCGTGGGCTTCAATCAAACATTTTAGAATCTTTGGAAGCAAGTGTTACATAAAGAATAATGATGAAAATCTTGGGAAATTTGATGCAAGAGCAGATGAAGGGATATTTCTAGGATATGCTTCCAAAAGTAAAGGGTACAGGTGCTACAACAAGACTCTTCGAAAAATTGTAGAAAGCATTGACGTGAGATTTGATGAAGAACTTCCAAACAATACAAGAGGTACAGACTGCAGCAGTCCTTCAAACCACCATGAAGAAGAAAACCAAGATGATGATGAAACAAGCAAGACAACAGAAGATGTTGAACTGAGCTCTAAAGCCCCTTCTAGATACACTCAGAAGAACCATCCTGAAGATCAGATCATAGGAGACAAGAGAGTAGGGGTCCAGACAAGAAGGCAGCTAACTGAACAGACAGAAGAGGTATACACAGCCATGTTATCACAAATAGAGCCAAAGGAATTTGAAGAAGCTAGCAAGGACAAGTCTTGGGTGAATGCTATGAATAAAGAATTGGACCAAATTGAGAAGAACAATACCTGGGAACTAGTTCCTAGACTCACTAAGAAAAATGTCATAGGCTCAAAATGGGTATTCAAAAATAAAATGAATGAGGAAGGACAGGTAATCAAGAATAAAGCCAAACTTGTCTGCAAAGGATATTCACAAATCGAAGGACTTGATTACGATGAAACATTTGCCCCTGTAGCCAGAATGGAAGCCATCCGAATATTTCTGGCCTTTACATGCTACCAAGACTTCAAGGTATATCAAATGGATGTGAAATCTGCATTTCTGAATGGAGATCTAGAATAAGAAGTCTACATGGAACAACTAGAAGGCTTCTCATTAACAGACAAAGAAGACTATGTATGCAGACTAAAGAAGGCTCTATATGGACTAAAACAAGCTCCTCGTGCTTGGTACTCAAGGCTGGATAAATACTTGCAAAACCAAGGCTTTAAGAGAGGAGGAGCAGACACCAATCTATACATAAAAGCCCATGAAAATGAACTCCTGATTGTTGTAGTATATGTTGATGACATTATGTTTGGAAGCAACAAAGATGAGCTAGCAAAAGGGTTTGCTGAGGAGATGAAATCAGAGTTTGAGATGTCTATGATTGGAGAACTCAGTTTCTATTTAGGACTTCAAATTCAGCAAAATAACACAGGTACATTCATATCACAAGAAAAATACTTAAAAGAAATGTTGAAAAAGTTCAAAATGGAAGACTGCAAACCTGTGTCAACTCCCATGATCACGGAATGCAAGCTGTGTGCTGATGATGGATCTGCTGATATAGATCAAAGACTCTACAGATCCATGATAGGAAGTCTGTTGTACCTGACAGCATCAATACCAGACATCATGCTAGCAGTAGGACTTGTGGCTAGATATCAAGCAGCACCTAAACAAAATCACCTTCTAGCAGTCAAAAGAATATTCAGATATCTACAAGGAATTGCACAGTATGGACTTTGGTATCCAAAAGGAAAAAGCTTCACTTTGACAGCATACACAGATGCAGATTGGGCCAGCTGTGTGGATGACAGGAAAAGCACAAGTGGAGGTGCATTCTATCTAGGAGAAAGTCTGGTGGCATGGCTAAGCAAGAAACAAACATCTATTTCTCTATCTACAGCAGAAGAAGAATACATAGCAGCAGCAGCATGTTTTACACAAGTCATGTGGATGAAGCAAACCCTCTAAGACATGAAAGTAAGCATTGATGAACCTATCTCAATCAAATGTGATAATAGGAGTGCTATAAGCATATCAAAAAATCCTATGCTTCATTCAAAAACTAAACATATCCCAATTAAGTATCATTTTCTCTGAGAACAAGTAGCTCAAAAGGTAGTAAAGCTGGAGTATGTACCAACAAAAGAACAGACAGCAGATATATTTACCAAACCCCTTGCTAGAGAACCATTTGAATATTTGAGAGATAGACTAGGGGTAGTATCTGTAGATGCCACTCTCTGATATGAAGAGAAAGCACAGTTTCAGGGGAGAACAGAAACGAAAATATCATTCCAGGGGGAGATCAGCTAGTAAGGGAAGCATGAAACAGGTCCTCAGGATCAAAGGATTATGGCAAGAGTACATCCAGCATAAAAGAGTCAATGAAAAGGATAGAGGATTAGTATTTTGGTTTACTCTTGAAACATTATACTGAGCATTGAAGCAATATCTTTTTCTCTATAATTGAATGCCTTTCGTAAGTCAGCATTTATATATCTTCAAGGCCTTTGACTTAGGATTATTCATAAACTGTGTGAAGTTTGGTTACTGAGCCTTCAATCAAACAAATTTAAGTTGTGTGGAAGATTATCATGATAGAACAGTTAAAATATCTAGAGTATGAAGGACTATTTGATCAGTAAAGATAAATTGACCATTGACATACATACCTCCTTATGTCATGAAGAAAATAGCATTATTGATAAGTGAGTTTGAATAATACATTGAATGTGTCTAGCCTCAAGGGTTTGTTCTTGAAAGTGAAGTGTGCACGCAGTAAAGTTGGTATTTGGTCTCTTAAATTGAAAGATCACCTAATCTCACAATAAGTTGTTCACAACAACAATAAGGACATTTCAGCTATTAACTGTAATATCATTATCAGCATCCTAGCTCATATCATCACCAACAGGCAAGAAAAGTGAATCACAGCTATAAAAGATATATTGGCATTCCAATAATGCATCCTTGATTATACGAATCTGATTATATGTGGTTTTCATCACCTGTGTAGACAAGTTCAAATATTCTCAAAAGTGTTCTCTCAACAACTCGTGTACACCAGTTTGAAGCAGCAGGGTACAAAGTCAAAAGAAGAAGGCCTAAACACATCTCAGAGAGAGGAAATGAAGAGATAGAAAGCACACTAGGAAATGTGAAACCCTTTGCCATTGATGTCAAAGGGGGAGGAAAAGCAAGTAACAGAAGATAGGATCCTCTAAAAGAAGCCAAGCAAAGGAAAACTTGGAGGAAGCATTGGAGTATTGGTGAAGGTGTTGCCATCAATGCCAAAGGGAGAGACTATTGGAAATGTTGTCATTGATGAAAAAGGAGCGGAGAGCTAGCAGAGGCAGCAAAAGGACAAGAATTAGTCAAGGAGCAGAGGAAGCAAAAGGACAAGAATTAGTCAAGGAGCAGAGGAAGCAAAGGCAGTGAATTGAGAGGTTCAATAAGAAATTGTATGAGTTTGTGTGGGCATGTATGAATAAGACTCTGTAATGGCTCATCTCCCCTTTATAATAATTCTATGGTGACTGAATACATATATGCCTGTATAGCGGAATTCCTCAAAGAGGAGACAGTTCTGTTGAAACTTGTAATCAAAGAAAATAGTTGTAATACTCTGCGCAAAAGGTGGAGGTCGATTTTTATGTAATCACGGTTAAAGGAGGCTCGATTCCCTTAAGTTCCTGAGCTACTATAGTGTGGAGGAAGTCGAAATCCTAGTCTCTACGTGGAAAGTGATATTAATATAAGCTTGTGTGAGTATTGCGAAATGGAAGTGTTATGGCATAACAGAGTATGAGCACAGGTTGAATATGAAAGCAAGAATAGAATCGATGGAAAGGCATGGTGCATTGAGGAGTTATCATTCTCCACGTAACAGTTGTCTATACCTGTAGAGATGAGTCGTTGGTAATTGCAGTATGGACCAAGAAATTATGTTGAGGAATTGCACAAGAAAGGAAGAGTTCATATATATATAAGAGTGACAGAACCCTGAGGGAAAAGGAGAGGAACCACGAGCACTGTGAACAGTGACAGTGGGTTTGCAAAACCAACCCCACCCATATCACACCGCCTTTGTACAGTAAGCTGTATTTCCAATTCGAACGCGATCAATGCCATAGGCTACACGTGGCCTTAAGCGGTTTGGAGATACCACTCTCATCGCGAGTTAAAAGCCCATGCATCTAAGTCATGCGAGATTTGATTGAGGACGTCGGATCATCTGAAGCAGTGGGACGTGTTGTCCACCATTGGATGTGGAAGGGTCGTTAGTGCGGGGCCCAGTTCTAATTTATATTGATCGGGACTGTTCAAACTATGGTTGCGAGTTTAACCAAGGTATGTCCGATGTGGTTGAGTTTTGTTATAATGCTTCCAAAATTGAAGAAGGCCGTAATATATATATGGATATATTGTAGTGCACATATAATGGTTGTATATGCGAATTTGGCACAATATGAATTGTGTGAAAAGGTCAAAGGACAGTTGCAATTGAAATGTTCTATGAACATTTAATTAAGGTCACGTATACATGTAGATTGACTCTAAGTCGAGATTGAGAAGGGAGTTAACATGTGGAGATCGGTGGGTTATATGCAATACGGGGTTTAACCTTAGGCCAACGAAAAATAGAGCTCCCGCCTACAAAAGAATTATAAGAGGGTGTATTGTATGGTTTTATAACCCTTGAGCTTCCGCATTTTTAAGCCGGATAGGAGGTGTGTGGTTTCTTAACTAAAAGAGGATTTTTATTTAATATCTCAATCTCAGATTGAGATACTAATATACACAGATGTAATTAATTTGTCAATTAAAAGGAAGCAGAGTATGTTGAGGTTGCCAGATTGTGAAGTTGATTGGGCAAGAAACTTTGGATGCATTTTACACACATATTGAGATTGAAATAATCCGAAGTCCGGGACTGTGGGTTAACCCCTGCAACAAATATTAATATTATTGAATAACTATTTAATGTAGTGGATGTGTGGGCCCATAAAACGAAATGCAATATAAAAAGTCCTAGTGCCAAAGGAGGTTCACGTTATACACCCATGGTTGTAATGTTACAGGTGCTTGTGCATTGTTTTAAGGGCATCGAACCATTTGTTAGAGTATTAAGAGCTTAAGTCGGAAGATACATGAGTTTTATAGTCTTAAGGTTAAGATTTACATAATTTTATATTTTCCAAAATGTGAGTTACATAGAATCAAATTTGAAATCTGGGGAATGTGGTTTTGATAACCATTAGATGTGAAAAGAAAATCCTTCGCATACATTGAGTTAATTTGCCAGCAGAAAATTAGAAGAAGCTGCAATGTTTACATAATGAGAGTTTGAGAGTTATAGGTGACCTAAACTTATAAAACAGGCATATATACAGCAGATACACAACTACAGTGAGCTTGGAGAATCTGTACAGAGGTAAACAGAGACTGCAGAATTGAAGAGGTATGTAGCGAAGGGATTTAAAATTGCAATGAGCAAGTATACATGCACAGGTGCTTAGAGTTGCAGTAAACAGAGGTATGCAGGACAGTTGCATGACAGCAACAAAAAGGACAAAACCAGCAAGCCAAGGGTTGAGTGAAGTTTATATATTGAAACTGAAAATTTAAATGCTTAATTGTTTTATATTGTTTGTGATGCAAAGGCAAGTATCCGAAGGAAAAGAAAAATCCCACTGTAACATTGAAATTTGTACATATTGTTATACGTTTTTAAATGAGTTGGACAAAGGAATGAGAAGGCAGAAGCCAAAGAGTCATGGTTGTTCACTCCAAATTCCTTGTGGAATACAAACAGTCATGTGATGAACTCTATATATAATATCAACTTGATATGCATAGTGAGGTTAGAGAGAGTAAGGATAGAGAATGCAGAGTATAGAAGATTGAGGCAGAGAAGATAAGGAAGAGAGGAGCAGAAAGAGATGCTACCGAACAGAGCTGACATCTGAGGTAAATCAGCAGACATTTCTTTTGATAGATTGAGGAAGTTGGAGCTTCCCTATCAAGTTGAAGCTTGATAGCTGTCAGTTGTAGCTGACTGAGGTTGGAGCCTCCTGTAGGTTGGTGCCTGCAGAAAAACAGTGGTGAGAGGAAGTTGGAGCTTGCCTTTGCATCACAACAATAATAAGATGTGGTTGTCTCCCTTTATGGGTTTCCACTTACATCTGTTGTCTCTATGTGTGTTGCTTATATGTTGATATGATCCACTCAATCTGTTTAATTGTTTGCTGCTCTCACAATAAGGTTGATGTCACATTAATTTAATACTTGCTGCAACATTTTAAGATTGTTCACATATTAAGCTGTAAATAAGTTTGTTGAAAATTTACAAATCTAATGCATGTGTTGAACTGATTCACCCCCCCCCCTCTCAGTTTAACCAAAGATTCAACAAGATGATCTCAATCATAATAGAGATCTTTCACTTCTTATTTCTTAGGTTTATTTGAATCTGGTTCTTCCATTTCTCCGACAACATGGGCTTCTTCCTTTTTCCTCTGGTCCTTATTTCATTTGGGATAATCCTTCTTATAGTGCCCAAGTTCATTACATCCATAGCTCCTTTTCTTTTGAGGACCAAACTTACCAAATCTTCCCTTTCTTCTTGACATGGAAACATAGGCTTGATTTTTTTCATTTGACCCTATATCAACTTTAGCTTTTAACCTCGTCTCTTTGATCTTACATAGAAACCATAGATCCTGGAATGGTGTTGCTTCTTTCTTCCCATAGATACTTGAAGTGGAATTTCCCCATCCCTCCGGTAGAGCATTCTACATCACTGTAGTCATCTCTCTATCATTACTTCTCCCAATTCTTGCAATTGATCTCGCATTTCAGAAATCTTCATAAAATATGAAGTGATTCCTTCCTCTCTTGACATCTTCAACTTGTATAGTTCTTGTCTCAAAGATATTACTTCCCCTTCAGTACTGACTGAGAACAGCTCCACCAATTTGTCATAGATTTATTTTGGAGATTCTAGTTTTGATACATGGGGGATGAGAGAGTCCTTTATGGATTCTATAAGAATCCTCTGGGCTCTTATGTCTCCCTGCATGTATTTGGCATGTGCTTGAGTATCTTCTTTTGAAGGTCTAGTTGCTGACCCTTTGATATAGTCCATGACTTCAATCTCAATAAGATTTAGATGTCCTTTTCTCACATGCAAGAAAGTTTGAAACCCCAACCATGTTTGTTGCTTTCTTTGCAAAAAGACATTTTGACAGATACAAATGAAGTCACAAATATACTTACTTGAATAGATGTTTTTCTTCTACAACCAGCTTCCTTGTTGATGATGATATAGATAGTAGTAGGAGCTCCCTCTTAGATAGACTTCTTCAAGAGTGGTGTAAAGTGGTAGATCACCTTGGATCCTTGATGATGATGATCAAGGATGGCTTGATGATTGCTTCAGCAAAATGATGGTTTAATGATGTCTCCAACAATGTTGACTTGGCTTCAATCACGAGATAGATTTAGATTTCTTGAAGAGAAATATCACTTCCTTAATCTTGCTTCTCTTGAAAGGACCTTGGTGTATAAGTCCTTCAAGGTATTTGGTCTTCTTGAGATGGCTTGAGGGTTTTCCTAACTTCCTGCAAATTGCTCCTTCTTGAATGAATGAAGATCTTCTTAAGATCTAGAGATTGACTTTACCAAGTAGATCCTTCTTTCAGCCTTGATGTCTTCTTGAAAACTAATCCTTGTTGTCTCCTTTGAAGTTTGAACCTTGTGCCTTATCGCTAAACTGCCTTTTCTTGTCTTCAGCACCTAAGCCCTGATACCATGTTGAGAAATTAGGGCTTTTATTAAAATTTCTCTTTCATAATAATTACTTGTAACTTCGTTATGCTTCTTTCACTTAGATCTTATCTTCGTTAGATTATTACGTTCTTCATCAAGTCAATTATCAAATGCACAAGAGACACAAATATTTAGGCTAGCATGCCAAGGCCAAAACCTCTCCCTCTAGGAGAAGGAAACCCGAAAGTAATTCTTCTTATAGGTTTTCAATTGACGAGTACCATAACCATGACACGGACCCTTGACACTAGTATGCCTCCAAAACCCTTGTCACTACTCTTCTAGGCTCCTTATGATGAACTTCTTTTTTGCACTGTCTTGCACCACCCCTAGGGAAGCTCGGTCCTTAGCCTTCTATCCTTTTTTCCTTGATCTAGCCTCAGTCACCTAGAAAATCCTCCTTGACTTACCTTCCAGTACCCTTGTTACACTAGTCCAAGACTTCTTTCCTAGCCATGATGCCTTCTCCTCCACGGTGTGTATATGCCCTAGGCTCTTTCCAAATAAGGGGATCTGGGACTGAGGCTCACATTGTTTGCAACCTCCTTTACGCACTATATACTTCTGAGATCTCTGAGATATAGTATTCAAGTAATAGACTTGAGTTACCTTCTCGTTGCACTCCTTGCAATGTCCTTGCCTTTCGTTGTCAAGACACCTACTGCAGTTAGGATGTGTGACCCAAAACAGAGATCCGAGACTACTAGCCCAAAACAGAGATCCAAAGGATCTCTCTTCCTTCACTGGATAGCCATCTCTCCTCGTTGTACTTGTCTTCTCCTCTTCACATCAAACCACAGACTTGTCCTTTCGATGATCTCAGACTTGTCCGAATCCATGTCTCAACAATGAGGCCGCAGTCCTATATATAGGGACTGTCTCATTACCCTAGGCCGACATGATCATCTGTGTGTGGGCCAACATGATCAAGGAGACTTCACATCATATTTGAGTCGACTTGTGGAGCATATTGACAAGGTCTTGGAGCATACAATTATATCAACAATTTGTCCCTTTACAAGTGTAACATCATTTCATATTCATGACTCCAAATTATATTTATGACAAGATGACAAACTCCTAAAGTCATCAAGAAGAAGTCTTTGACCTATAATAAAAACTCCTTGCTCATGAAACCCGTGAGGCGAGCATTACAAAATACATTTTATTATCTTTGTCTTCTTCATTACATAAATTCATAATTACAAGTCATTATGAAGACCGGACCTAGTTACAATTTTCAACAAAGAAGAAGAAGCAAGATGTTTCCAGCAGTGACAGTGACACTTTCGAGAGAGTCGTAGTTCACGGATCAGGGAATGCTGCAATTGTGAGCACCAAGAGTTGGGCGAGTGTTGCAAGTAGAGATGATGATGACTAGTTACTTCCTAGTCTTCGAAGTACCTCCCTCACTAAGAGGGAGTGTTGATTTTTTAGTAGCTTGGGAGGTACTCCAAGCCCTAGGGTTCAGGGATTGGAGGGCAAAGCGCTACAAGAGTCAATTACGGGCTTGGAACCCAAGCTTGGGGTTTTGCACCAATCATGTTTTGCGACATTTCCATGGAGCACTATGGACATGTGATGGCATGAGATGATAGAGGGCAGAAAGGAGAATCCAACTTCGAAAATCATCAAATTATGAGTTGTCCTTAGTGAGATATGATTTTTTGAAGATATTTGATGGGTTTGCACCATACGTGTCAAGGTCGGCTTGAGTCAAATAAGCCTCCTGACAAGTTGAAAAGCCCTTAGATGACGTTGAAGAAGCCCTTCTTTATGTGTATATATAGGAGGTGTTGTGGAGGACATTTATCCATCCATTTATGCAAAACACACTTGAAGATAAGCTCGTGGAGGAGAGATAAATTTATATGGAAGTCGCAACAAGAGAAGGCTAGGGAAATGAGGAAGATGAGGATTGTTTTCAGGAACAATTTAAGGAGACCGAGCTGCTGGAAGAAGGTTGAGTAGCCTTGCTGGTAAGGCCGAGTTAGGAGACCTCAAAACGCAGGTCTATTGGGCATTGTTTAAGGGACATATGACTGGTTTTATGCTAGCTGTATGCTACAGGAGGATTATGTGTTATGCCGCAGGCCATAACACCACAGTTAAGGTATGCGTAGGGCTAATTAAGAGCCTATACATGCCCAAAACAGCAACATAATAAAGGAGTTGTCCCATGAAGGTGTGCCATTGGGGTTGAAGATTGTTTGAAGACTGTTGTTGAGGATTTTAGGGTTGTTGCAGTGTGACAAATTGCCCTAAGCAGAACAGTCAAAGGAAGCAGACTACAACAGACTTGAGCAGCATTAGTAACGTGTGTTGGGTCATGATATTGACTAGTTTTGGATCGGCTTATCTAGCAGCCTATGGGAGCCACTTTGGAGGCATGATTCGGTGATCAAGAGCCTTCATTGGAGTAGATCTTGCAGTGTAGTATTGGGCATCATTAGTTGAGTGGAGGGCAACATGTTGATAGCCCAAATTAGCCCTAGACAAGCTATCTTGAAGTGACGAAGAAGAGTTGAAGGTTGGGTTAAGATTGGTGCCAAAAGTACAACACTTTGATGGACAAAAGTAATTGCTAGCCTAGCGGATTGGAGCTCGGGAAGTGGCTAGCCTAGAGAGCAGATTGGATCATCCCATGTACACCAAGCAGAAGTGACTTGCAGCAGTGTTAGGTGGCATCCCTCCTGGAGGCTCGATGTGTTGTCCTTTGAAGGACTAAGGGGCAGCTAGTGAGCAATACGGAAGCGAAGGACCGATAGGACAAGATACGACATCGAGTCTACGCAACGTGTCTGTCATTGTATCTTGTATTCCATAGACTGTTGTATTATTCAGTTTGGTTTAATATAACAAAGATTGGGTTGTACATTATTGTACAATATTTGTTAAAAATTGTCTATCTTGTGCATATGTGATTTACTGCTTTATATTTTCTCTTGTGCAAAGCAGTTCTGGTTGAGATTCTTGGTTTGGTAGCTTCAGTGATTCTAAGACTCTAACCTAGACTCAAGATCGTGGAAATTCAACAGAGAGAAACCAAGATGATCCCATGCATCATGACTTGTCTCTTGAGCATGCTGAAGTCCTAGAAACATCACTTGAAGAAGCTCCAGTTAAAAGAAAACCATCTTGGGCCAGGGAAATTCTACAAGAAGCAAAAAAGATAGCTACTCCCACAAGCACATTCAGGGAAAGCAAAAGACCCCACAGGCATGGTGGTTATGTAGCACTTGTCAGTAACTTAAGTGAATCTGAACCTTTTACTTGTGATGAAGCAAATAAATTACAAGTCTGGAAAGATGCAATGCTCGAAGAATATAAATCTATAATGAAGAATAATGTATGGGATATTGTTCCAAGCCCTACTGATAAATCAGTTGTTTCATCTAAGTGGATATACAAGATTAAACATGTTGCAGATGGTAGCATTCAAAAGTTTAAGGCGAGGTTTGTTGCCTGTGGTTTCACCCAAAAGGAAGGCATTGATTATGATGAGACATTTGCGCCAATGGCAAGGTATACTTCTATTTGTACAGTCAATTCTTTAGCCTCTATATTTGGTTGGAAGTTACATCAAATGGATGTCAAAACTGCTTTTCTAAATGGAAATGTAGAGTACGAAGTTTATGTTGAATAGCCAGAAGGCTTTATTTTGCATAGCAGAGACTCACATATATGCAGGCTAAGAAAGGCCTTGTACAGCCTTAAACAAGCTCCTCGGGTATGGTATGAAACCATGGGCATTTTTCTTAAGGATTTGGGCTCTCAAAGCAGTGATGTTGATTTTAACTTGTATCTCAGGATGATCAAGAATCAACCTCTATTTGTAGTGCTATATGTTGATGATCTCTTTCTAACAAGAGAAGACCACTTAATTGAGTGGTGAAAAAAGTAATTCACATTGAGATTTGAAATGAAAGATCTTGGCCTTATGCATTAATTCCTTGGGTTGGAATTTTGGCAGAACAAAGATGGTATCTTTCTAGCTTAGGGAAAATATATTGTGGACATCCTAAAGAGGTTTGGAATGCTTGAATGTATGTCAATGGCCACAACAATGATCACCAACCTCAAGAAACTACATGACTCAAACACAGGATCACATTTAGTGGTCCCCACTATGTACAGGCAGCTAATCGACTCCTTGTTGTATCTAGCTCATACTCGGCTTGATATATGTTATTCAGTGAGTGCGCTAAGTCAGTTTATGGCCGAGCCAAAACAGAGGCATTGTGTTGTTACAAAGCAAATTTTGAGGTATTTGAAAGGGACCATTATTACTTATGGTCTAAGTTACTCTTCAAACGGTGGTATTTCTCTACATGGTTATGCAGACTCAAACTGGGTTGGAAGTCCAGTAGACAGGAAGAGCATAACAGATTATTGTTTCAGTCTTGGATCAACCATGATTTCTTAGTCCAGTATAAAACAGGGTCCCATTGCCCATAGTACAACAGAGGCTGAATATATTGCAGCAAGTGATGCATGCAGGGAAGCAGTGTGGCTCAGGAAGTTGATTTTTGGGTTGTACAAAACTCGGCTAGAGAATACATTCCTCTTTTGTAACAAACAAAGTTGCATTAAACTAGTTGAGAATCCAGTGTTCCATGAAAGAACGAAGCACATAGACTTGAAGTTTCATTATGTAAGAGACATGGTCCAAAGGAAGACAGTCAAGCTATAGTACATAGCAACACAAGAGCAGGTTGCAGATATCCTAACCAAACCCTTGCTAGTAAAACAGTTTCTGCACCTAAGAGGTAAGCTTGGAGATTCGGAGAATGCAGCCCTCGCTGAGAGGGAGTGTTAAAATAGCAACATCGGAAGTAAATCTCCAATAAGAGGCCTTAAATGGTGACCTTAAGGCTAGCCAGGGAAGATTTGGAGAATCAATAAATCTTGTGAGTCACTGCCAGGTAGAAGCCTTGTGAGCTTTGACAAGAGACAGGATGAAGGAGTTGTTAGTGGATGCCTAGTGAGCCATGTGCAATATCCAAGGCAATGTCTTGTGAGCTATTTGAGCAACAATCGAGACTCAATCTAGCAAGAGTCAAGACGAATGAAGAAATCATGAGAGCTAGTATTGGCATGTGTGATGGACTCCTTGGCTTGTTGTGATGTGACTTACCTAGGACCTGGCCCAACCTAAGTTTACTCCAACAAGTGTCCAAGTTGTAGTATTAAATGATCACATGGAAAAAACCTTGTTGTTATCTTGAACATAAGTACTTAAATGTAATTGCAGGTGAATGGACCATGTTGGCTAAGAGAGTAATAAAATGTTTATATAAAATGTATATGTAAAAGCCTTGAGTCATGTAAAAGTGTTTGTCATGTAAACTCCTAGTCCTAGTGACTAGTTGAGATGTTATAAATTAATGCTATGATGTAAAGGCTAAAAGCCTAAGTTTGCCTAAGTTTATAAAGGCATTATTATATTAAAGATGTCAAAGTAAAATTAGAAGGGGAGGCACACTTATGTCTAGGGAGAACAACTTAAGTTGTTAACCCCTCTCTCATGGAGATTTCTAGATGTTGGAAAGTGTAACTAGGATCGATCCTCATAATGACTATGTCATTATGAATTTATGTAATGAAGAAGACAAAGATAATAAAATGTATTTTTGTTAAGCTTCCTTCATGGGTTTCCTGAGCAAGAAGTTTTATTATAGGTCGAAGACTTCTTCTTGATGTCTTTTAGGGATTTGTCATCTTGTCATAAATGTATAATTAAAGAGTCATGTATATGAAGAAGTATTACACTTGTGAAGGTCAAATATTAATGTAAAGGTATGCCTCAAGACCTTGTCAATATGCTGGAAGAAGTCAGCTTAAAAATGCTGGAGAAAACCCCTTGAAAGATCGACTCAAAAATAGACACAACTATTCACTGAAAGGTCAGATTATTACAGGGAAAATCAACTATATATACCCTAGTAGACTTCACAGAAAAATATAGAGAACAGTTTGGATATATCTGAGTTTTCAAAGGGTCACACAGCGAAGAAGAAGACAACAAAACAGTGCTTGAAGGGTCTATCATATTTGGACCAAAATCTGTACTCTTACCTCTACAATCATAGTGGAGGCTGAAGGTTGTTTCAGTAGTACAACAGTTTGGTCTAAAGGATATCATTGAGAGCAGAAGGTTTTTGGAAGGAGGCCGAAAGGAGGAGATTCTTGGACCGAAGAATAGGAGACTATTGGAGGCCAAAAGGATTGTGCCAAGAACTAAGGAATGTAGAGACTGAGATTCTCTAAGTGACAGTGCTAGACAGTGCAGGAAAGAAAGGACGGAAGTGTGAAGGTCGAAGAGAGCAAAAGGCAGTGACAAGGTCTAGGAGGCATATTACGGTCAAGGATCTAAGTCATGGTAATGGTACTTGATAATTGAAGTACTAGAAGAAGAATTATTTTCGGGTTTGCCTCTCCAAGAGGGAGAGGTTTTGGCCCTGGCTTGAAGAGCCAAAATTCTGTGTCTCTTCTGTTTTGATAATTGACTCGATGAAAGACATAATAAGCTAATGAAGACAAGATCTAAATAATAGAAGCATTACAAGTATAACACAAGAAGTTATCAAGTAAGATAATTGACAGCTCCTGTGCCACATCTGTGCACTTAACTGAAGTGCTCCAAGAGAATAAGATAATGTTTATAGTCCAAATATTATTAAGAGCTAATAATATTTGACATATCTATTTTTAGACTGGCAATCTAAAAATAGATTCCGCCCAATATGTCTAAAAATAGAAGTCCATCTATTTTTCCAAGTTGACCAACCATCCACAAATAGCATCCTACAACTCATAGAATATGATTGACATGTCTAAAAATAGACTTGCGCCAAAAAATAGCCTGCGGGCCCACTTACTGAAGGCGACTCTTTTCACTAAGCACATCATCTTGTTGCAATCTCAACACTCCCTCTCAACAAGATAGGGATTATCTGCCACCCCGATCCTGCCCCTGTGATATTCGAATTTGCTCCTGGTGAGCGCCTTCGTCAAGATATCAGCATCCTGATCCTCCGTAGGAATGTAAGAAAGTAACATGATCTTCCGCTACACACAATCTCTGATATGATGATACCGGATGTCAATGTGTTTAGATCTATCATGAAATACTGGATTAACCGAGAGTTTGATGCAACTCTGATTATCACAATATATCACAGTAGGATCTAAGTGTGAACCGAACAACCCAACCAGGATCTTCCTTGTCCATATAGCCTCGCATGCAACCAAACTCGCTGCCATGTACTCGGCCTCCGCTAAGTTTTGCCAGGATCTCTTGCTCCCTCTTTGTGCCAAGCTGTTGTCGACCCGATACTGAAAATCCCTCCAGATGTGCTCTTTCTGTCCGTTGGGCTCCCTGCCCAATCTGCATCCGTGAAGCCACACAGCTTCACCTCATCCGACTGTCTGTACCATAATTCATATACCGATGTGCCTCTGAGATATCTCAATACATGCTTGCCTGCCTTCCAAAAGAGCTTGGTAGGAGCTTGGTAGGCTCAACCATAGCTTGTGAAAGTTGGTTAACGGCGTAGCATATGTCAGGTCGTGTATTGACTAGATACATAAGCGACCCCACCAACTGTCTATAAACAGTGGCATCCACTACCTCTGCCGATGTAGCATCCTCTTTCCTCCATCCACCAGGAAGAGGAGTGTCGAATTAAACTACACCCTACCAAATTCTCAACATGGTTTCAGAGCTAAGGTGTTGAAGACAAAGGGCTATTTGACAAAGTACCAAGAAGATCAAGGATCAATTTCTAGAATGCAAAAGTCTACATTGAAGAATCAATCCTCAAATTCTAAAGAAGCAGTTTGTAAATTGGAAATCCATATCAAGAAGATCAAGGATCTATACATCAAGAAGGACATCATGTGGAAGCCATCACCATCAACAATTATTTGGTATTGAAGTCAAATCAACATTGTTGGCGACATCATCAAGCCATCTTGCTGAAGTTATCATCCTTGATCATCATCATCATCACCAAGGATCTAAAGTGATCTACCGCTTTACACCACTCTTGAAAGAGTCAATCTAAGATGGAGCTTCTAACTACATCATCGTCAACAAGGAAGTTGATAGAAGAAGAAAAGCATCTACTCAAGTATCTTTATGACTTCATATGAATCTATCCAAATGTCTTTTTGCAAAGAAAGCAACAAACTGGTTAGGGTTTCAAACTTTCTTGCATGAAAGAAAAGGACAATGAAGTCATGCCAAATACATGAAGGGAGACATAAGAGTCCAAAGGATTCTTATAAAATCCATAAATGGCTCTCTCATCCCCTATGTATCAAAATATAATCTTCAAAAAAAATATATGACAAATTGGTGGAGTTGTTCTCGGTAAGTACTGCGAGGGAAGTAATATCTCTAAGACAAGAACTATAAACGTTGGAGATGTCTTATGAGGAGGAAATAACTTCATACTTTATGATGATTTCCGAACTACAAGATCAATTGCAGGAATTGGGAGAAGAAATGTCTAATAGAGAAATAACTACAGTGGTGTTGAATGCTCTGCTAGCAGGATGGGAAAACTTCACTTCAAGTATTTATGGGGATAAGGAAACACCATTCCAAGATCTATGATCTCTATGAGAATTAAAAGAGACAAGGTTAAAAGCTAAAGTGGATATAGGATCAAATAAAGAGAATCAGGCCTATGTTGCCATATCAAGGAGAAAGGGAAGATTCGATAAGTTGGTCCTCAAGAAGAAAAGACGAAACATGGATAAGATACGATGTTATGGATGTAATAAAAGATTGTCCCAAATCTAATAAGGATAAGAAGAAAAAGGAAGAACCTTCCCATATGGTCGAAAAAATGGAAGAACCAAATTCAAAGAAGCCTGAGAAGGAAGAAGTGAAAGATCTCTATTATAATTGAGATCATCTTCCTCTTTAAGAGGTATCTATCAAGTTGTAAAATAATACGTTAGGAAGCATGGTATATTAAATAAATGCATCACTCCAGGACCGACATCACGATGGAAGCATTGAAGGAGGACCACTCATTGTAGGAGGATATTTGTAACACATGTGACAACTATGCTATAAGAGGCCCCTGGGAACCTCACTGAAAAACAACATTTACAGAAGGCAGTCATCAAGATCAAAGGTCATCATTCAATAATCAATAAGGAAACAGACGCTGACATTTTCTAATGAAGTCCTCTTTGGACTCACGAGTTAGAAAGAAAGCAATATGTTTCCTTGAGAAATTCTAACTTGCAGAATTCTGGGATTAGAAATGATGACATATTGATGAAGCAGGTCAAGGGAATAAAACTCTTCACTCCATGGAAATCTGTTGCAGGATGACTCAAATAAAACAAATGAGGTATATATATATATATATATATATATATATATATATATATGCTGACATTGGATGCTATGTAGACAGGTCATATGGTTGCATGTAGAAGAAAGTATGATCAAAGAAAGCAGGAACTCTTCCGATGCACAAGTTGCCAATAGACATGTTCCACACCAGATGAAATCAACATAATATGTCCTCATATGGAATAAGAGGTGATTATATACTATCAAGGAGCTGCACATTAGAAGTTCCTGGGAATAAAATAAAATTGTGTGGAAGAGAAAGGAAGAGATCGCCAAAAAATGCAATCATGAAAAGAGGTAGTCAACATCTAAGGAAACCAAAAAGACTTGACTAGAAAATCTCCTAGGAAGATATGTAGACTCTGATAGAAGTCTAAGGATGGAGACCCTTGACAATGCATATCTTTAGGAGATGTGTCAACCTGTAAAGAAAGGATGTTGATGCCTACAAGAAGGTTTCATGGTGAAAGATCATCACTAAGGTAACTTTTGATTTAAAGTATTCATACTTATAATTGAATAACATCTAATGCGCTTATGCAGGGCTGCCAAATGGAAGTAGATGACTTCCACAAGTTGATAACCATGTGGCAGATGAAAGATCCTTGGAAGATATATGGTTCGATAGAAAGCAGCATAACATGAAGCTAGACCAGATGAGAAGATTAATGGATCACTTTCTGATAGAAGACATGGCTCTTGGATAAAAGTGATGGATGATTTGTGCCCTAAGAAGAGATCCCAAAATTGAAGGCTCCTCAATTCATGACATCAACAGAAGGAGTACTTCATGAGCAGCTGAATGTTTTTAATCATTTTCGTTGTATGTCCCTAATTAAGAGGAAGCATGATAATGAGTTACTTACTTAAGCCAAGAAGTAAGCTTAGGTACATTCCTTTGTGGAATGGATTGATCATCCCTGGTTAAGAGGGAGTGACAGTTATGCTTTTCTATCTCATGTGTCATGCACTAGACCAGGACTAACAGTCGTAAGTCTTAGTGAAGGCCATGAAGAGGAACGTAGACACATGGTGAATGGATCCTCCCTGGTTGAGAGGGAGAGATAGACACATCATTCGGGGAGACATAATGGAGGGTTGGGTAATCATCTGGCGTCCGATACTCTTTGAGAATGTGATAAGACGTTCTGATAAGAGTAGTCTTGGAAGGACCGATATTCTTTGAGGACTGGGAATCCAACAGTAACAATAGTCCCGATGGACATATCCTGAGTGAACTCGGGTGACATATGATCCAAGACAGACAACGATGAGGGTGTCTACTCATCATTGGTCTCGCCAACAATGTAGCTAAGATCTCGTGGAGAGATGGAGTTGTTAGTCAAGGCATTGCACTATGAAAATGTTGATGGTTAATATGATGCTATAACAGATGGATTACCAATCAAATTTCTTCTTATGAGATTCTTCAGATTGAAAGTGACCATGTACCATTATGAATACCTCCGTACTTAAGAGGAGTGTTGGAAAGTGTAACTAGCATCAGTCTTCATAATGACTATGTAATTATGAATTTATGTAACGAAGAAGACAAAGATAATAAAATGTATTTTTGTTAATCTTGCTTCATGCGTTTCATGAGCAAGAAGCCTTATTATAGGTCAAAGACTTCTTCTTGATGTCTTTCAGGGATTTTTCATCTTGTCATAAATGTATAATTAAATAGTCATGCATATGAAGAAGTATTACACTTGTGAAGGTCAAATATTAATGTAAAGGTATGCCTCAAGACCTTGTCAACATGTTGGAAGAAGTCAACTTAAATATGTTGGAGAAAACCACTTGAACAGTCGGCTCAAAAATGGACACAACTATTCACAAAAAGGTCGACTTATTACATGGAAAATCAATTATATATACCCTAGTCAACTTCGCAGAAAAACAAAGAGAACAGTTCGAATATATCTAAGTTTTTGGAAAAGGAAATAGTGCGGATCTGTGGTATTTCAGAAGACATATATGCGAGTAAGATGAGGTTCAGTTTGGGTACAAGAAGCCACGACAGTTCAGCGAAGGAAGGCTATCATACTTATCTTTGTGAAGGATCCACAATACAGGACACCTCTGCAATAAGGATTACAATGAGTAAGTTTGAGGGCAATACAGTGAAGTGTTAAGGGTCAAACAGCGAAGAAGAAGACAACATAACAGTGCTTCAAGGGTCTATCATATTCGGACCAAAATATGTACTCTTACCTCTGCAATCATAGTGGAGGCCGAAGGTTGATTTAGTAGTACAACAATTTGGTCTACAAGATATCATTGAGAGCAGAAGAGTGTTGGAAGGAGGCCGAAAGGATGAGATTCTTGGGCCGAAGAATAGGAGACTATTGGAGGCCAAAAGGATTGTGTCAAGAACTAAGGACTATAGAGACTGGGATTATCTAAGTGACAATGCTAGACAGTACAGGAAAGAAAACACAGAAGTGTGAAGGTCGAGGAGAGAAAAAGGCACTGACAAGGTCTTGGAGGCATACTACGATCAAGGGTCTAAGTCATGGTAATGGGACTTTCTAATTGAAGATCTAAAAGAAGAATTATTTTCGGGTTTTCCTCTCCAAGAGGGAGAGGTTTTGGCCCTGGCTTGAAGAGCCAAAATTCTGTGTCACTTGTGTTTTGATAATTGACTTGATGAAAGACATAATAAGCTAATGAAGACAAGATCTAAGTAATAGAAGCATAACAAGTATAACACAAGCAGTTATCAAGTAAGAGAATTGAATTAAACTATTCCCTACCAAATTCTCAACACTAGAAGGATCATGAAGCTTATCCAATGTCAATCAAGATTAGATCTGGGCACTCCATTCTAGCCAAGAGAAATAATAAAAGGACCAAGAGAAAGAAATTTGCTACACGAGTTCATTTTCTACAGTTTTCATCAGCGCACAGGTTTTCTAGGGCGAGTTACAAAAGTGAGCATAAATTGAGCTACAGAGATCCAATCAAGGCGATTCCAGAAGGGCATTCCTAGATCCATAGAACACTCAGTCAAATTCAGGCTTTAAGGTAGGCATCTATACTGCTAAAGTGACACGACTTGATTTTGTCAAATTTTCTGCAAAATTTTTGAAACAGAACGTGTGGAAAAGAGTTTTATTTACAGAGTTTCTACTCCAGATATTAGTGCGCGTTAAGTGGATCTTGGATCTACTCTCCAAGGCACACCTATCCCTCTTTAGCGCCGCCCAAGGTTTCAAGTTCTCCGCTATTAGATATAAGCATTCAAAGTTCAGCAGTCATTTCGCCCAGATTTGGTCTATTTTTCTGCAGTACGCCCAAGTAATCTTCAGACATACTTCATGCAAGCTCATATCTAGTCTAGGTTGCTTCAGAGCTAACACCTTTGGCTCAAGGAGAGTTGATCCAAGTCATTTGCACCTACATGCAAGAAGTTTCAAGTCAATTAAGGCTTCTAGCACCCTCAAGAAGGGTTTTGTACCTTCAAATTTGTTCAAGAGCAATAAAGTAAGAAGGTCTTTGCTGTGGTTTTCTCCATTATTGGGTTTCCCCAAGGTAAATATTGTGTACTAGTGTGTTTGAGTACTTTTACAGTTTGTTTCAATTACTTATGCATGTTGATATTTAGATCTAAAGGTTGAAAAAAGAATTTAAAGTACTCACATTCATATTTGCATTAAAATAAACAAAATGCGGGGATGAATATTTAACATCTAGGGTTTGTAAACCCTAGACCAATCTTGAAAAGTTTTTAGGGGTTAAAATCAAAACCCTAGCCAATAAATTAACCTTATTTTGGGTTGGGCCTATGGATTATTTACTTCCGTTTACGAAGATCTGACATCTTGTTGTTAAGGTTGATTTGCAAGTTGAATGCAAAAATGCTAAAGATTAAGTGGGAACTGAAAAGGCTTGTTAATGATGTGGACTCGTTAATGATGTGGACTCGTTGATGATGATGTGGACTTGTTGATGATGATAATGATGTGGACTTGTTAATGATGATGTGGACTCATTGATGATGACAATAATGTGGACTCGTTGATGATGATAATGATGTGGACTCATTGATGATGTAGACTTCTTAATGATGATGATATGAACTCATTGATGATGAACTCTTTGATGTTGTGAACTCCTTGATGATGGTATGAACGAAGTTAACTCCTTAATGATGTGGACAAGGTTGACTAGATCTGAGAAGGCTAAGATCGAGAGGGAGTTGATACACTCTCAAAAGATAAGTATTATCTTGATTGTTTCTATTGATTGTTTCATATGAGTCTTTTGGCTTGCTTGGTTGTTCTTGTTCTTCCATAGCCTCCTCGTGAGGATTGCAGGCACATAATGAAGACTGCCAAAGTGTCGCAAATCATTGGAAATGATGGAAGAACAATGTGATAAAACGATTCGTGATAGGCTCCATACTCAGACGAAGTAGACAAGATCAACCTGATTGAAGCACGAAGGTGGCTAGAAGTTTTTAAAAACCAATGTTGATCTAGATATGCTAAAAGATGAGTCTGTGATTTTTTCTACTATGTAGAGGACTTTTGTGTAAGAGGAAGTTATGTTTGTAAAGGCATAAGCATGGTGATATCTTTGGCACAATGGACTATGGGTCCATCGACCTCTCCCTAATGAATGATTTGAAGAAGCTGTAAGACTCTGATATTTACTTAGTTGATTATCTGAATGGTTCATTGATCTATCTGATGATGTTTGTTTCTACTTAAGTCTATTGTTATCTGTTGGATTCGATCATGGTCTGTCGGATTCTACTATGGTTATTGATGCCTGCTTCTTTAAGAAGCCACTTATTATTAGATGGATTTGATTATGGTTTGTTGGTGCCTGCTTCTAAGATAAGCCATTTATTATCTGTTGGATTCAATTATGGATATTGATATTTGCTTATGTGGTTGTCGATGATTACTTCTGTGAGAAGCCACTACTAAAGTATATTATTGTTCATTGATGGCTACTGATGTTTGCTTTAGAGAGAGGCCTCGGTTGAAGCTAGATGAACAACTGAATGTTGTTGTTTGCTGAAATGTTTGAGATCCATCATGGCTACATTTCTGATATTGAATTGGTTGTTGATGTTTATGTGACGAAACTGAAATGAATGAGAATCCTTTTGGAGAGGGAGCATTGATTACATAGCATCCTAAATCTTCCTTAGGCTGCAGTTGTGAGACCAATGGACTGGTCAAGAAGATTGTCACTCCAATAGGTTGTGTGTTGTGAGACCTTGTGGTCCGAGAGGTGCATTAAAGATTTCTCCTTTCGGCTGTGTGTTGTAAGACCTTGTGGTCCAAGAGATGTATTGATTTGATAATTCCTCTTATAGTTTGTGTGTTGTGAGAACTTTTGGTCCAGAAGATGTATTGATTTGATGATTCCTCCATTAGGTTGTGTTCTATGAGACCTTGTGGTCCAGGAGATGTATTGATTTGATGATTACTCATGTAGGTTGTGGTGTGAGACCTTGTGGTCCCGGAGATGTATTGATTTGATGATTCCTCCCTTAGGTTGTGTGTTGTGAGACCTTGTCGTTGGGGAGATGCATTGAGATAAGTTGGATGATATGTATCTTTCCTTATGATGAGACTAATGATCTCTCCCTTAGGCTGTGTTGTGAGACCTATGGATTGGTCGGGGAGATTGATCCTGTCAGAGAGAGAGAATTGTATATTGTGATCTCTTCCTTAGGTCATGGGTTGTTAGACCTATGATTGGTCGGGAAGATTGATCTTGAGAGAGAGAATGAAAATACCTTCCTGGCTAAGAGGGCGTGTTGAAAAATATCGTAGCCATGGTCAATATTTTCATCTTGAAAAAGAAATAGGAAATTTGAATTTTTAAATTTGCCTCCAAATTTATTAGGTTGGTTGGGCCCCTAAGAGGCACCCATTCGACCCCCACTTGAAGGCTATATAAAGGAGATCATTTCTCCTCATTTGGACACATCAATTTTTGTCTCGTGCATCTTTGGTCTAGTGAAATTGTTGGAGGGCCAAAATTTCAAGAGGAGGCCAAAATTCTACGAAGGGCCAAAATTTCAGGAGCAGGACCAAATTCTAGGGAGTGCCAAAATTTCAGGAACTCGGTTTTTGACATGGCACTTGATCATGATTTTGGTTGCTACTTTAGCTATTATTCTGCTATTGTTATTTATGATGTATTGATGAATCTGGAAACTCCATCACACTCATAAGGAAGAATGTTTTCTGGGTTTTCCCCTCATTGGTTTTGCCCTAGTTGTGTGCCTAATTTTTGTGTCTTGTGTCTCATGGTTTCTTGATATCTCGATTGTGATTTTCTACTACTCTTTCATGCTTATGAATAATTTTCTTATAATTGTATAAAGAAGTAATTAGATAACGCTAATAATGTTTTGATGTTGTGAAAAACATGTAAAAATATTCTAAGTTATGCCCTACATAAAAATTCAACAACGTCCACCTGGATCTGTAGTCGACACTACCACTTTCTCCGTTGCTGCAACTGCTCTCTAAACTAGAAGACTTTCATGCTTTCTTCTACATAACGTAATTTGAAGACATGTTCTTTCCCACTATGCTCTACAAAAACCATCACCTCAATCATAAATGCCATGTATCTCGTGTACCTCTGTTGTTGCTTCTTCTAGCTAAAAGTGGTACTAGGGGATCCAACTCTATTCTGATTCTCCCCAAATTATGCCCACTCGACTCGAACTCTCCCTATACTGGGAGTCACTGACTAAGCTTCTCACCTTGGGCTATGCTCCTCATCATCCTGCTGGTCAGCCCAACTACCAAGTAGCTTAGATTGAAACTGAGATACAATCTGAGGCTCCATCTTGAGAGCCCTACCCTCCTCTCGCTCAACCATCACTTCTCTATTTTGAGAACTCGTCGCCTTGCTGCTCAAGGTTGCACTTGTCTCTACCTCCAACTTGTAGAGATTCTTTACCCTCACACCTATCTGCTTCTTACATCCAAGTGCTATAGGTTCGCCTTACTTTTGTTGAAGATGACATCATATCCCTTGTCCTCAAGGGTAGCTACTGAAACAAGATTTTGCCTCAATCTTGGAACATAGAGAACATCTCTGAGATGAAGAGGATTACCTGACTCTCTAAAAACTAATAGTACCAACTCCTCTAGCTACATATGTACCATCATCACCTAGCTCGATCTGAAACAGCATGTCCTTCTCCTTCAGGTGGCTGAAATACTTCTTGTTCCCGGTCATGTGGAAGGATGCTCCTTGAACACATCTGGCAGGTACTTTGCCTCCTCTTCTGTTGATCACTGCAACTTTTTTTACTTCAGAATGCTTTCATCTCCAGTCGTCAAATATGCCACTATCAATCTCTCTTGGCTGCTCCAAGAAGATTAAACATAGGCTACTCAAACTGCCCACTAGCTACTCTCCTGCTCCTTCAAGATCACCAGCTCTTAGGGACTTCCAAGCTGCCCACTAACAATGCCTTTGCTGCTCCAAAGGATCACATTCTTAGGGTCTTGGCAAGCTGCCCTCTTATCAATGAGATGCCTCCCTGTACTCATTGAACTAGGGATTCACCAAACTACCCTCTTGTTGTCTCTTAGCTGCTCCAAGAATGACAATCCTAGGGCTTGCAAGCATGTACTTTCACTGTGACATATCAGCTCCTTTGTCACTCTTCTCAGGCCTCCAAAACTACCCACACATAGTGAACACCTTGACTAATCTAGGGCTCTAGCTCTGTTGTTCATCACCTATGAATAGACCTTCATCATTTCCTTGATTTTGCCCACTAACCTCCACTTCAAGACATCCCAATCTACAGTTCCAACACCCATTGTGCTTTCCACAATCTGAACTAGGTCTCGACCTCTTTTCTTCTCTGAAATAGACCGCAAAGGGACTGACTTATGGAACTGTTCTTATATAGGAGATAAGTCGCGAGTAGGGCATCAAACACTGCCCACAAAGCAGTCTTCTAACAGCCTTTAAATGACTTAACTAGGGTAAGATAAACTGCTGTCAATTACCCTAATTGACTGCCCTCCATCACTTTGCAACGATCAACTCCAAAAGACAATCCCTTACCTCTTCAAGACGTATTCTTTGTCCTGAAAGAACTCAGATCTGAGCATTCTTTTTTGACGATTCGGCTCAAATCCTCATCTCCTGCTCTGGTCCACTAGAGTATGCCGCCCTCTTTCCTGCAAGAAACTAGGCCTTATGGCCCTTCAATACACTACTCACAGGGGTCTCAGCCCTCTTCTTAAAACTAGAACTTATGTGGTCTGCTATAAAAAGGAAATTTTTCCAGAATTTCCAAAAAAACTCGGCCAGCATCTGGCTTGGCTCCTCAGGGCTGTGGCTCCCTTATCTGTCCTTCAGTAATCTGAACTCTGTGTGCTGGCATTAATTCTGTTCCTCGCTCTGATACCATCCATGAAATTCTACGACTGCTCTAATGAACAATCTAAAAACTAGTTTCTGTTCATTAAGACACATAATTTCTCTAGTTGTTTGCAGCGGAATAGAAACAGAAATAAACACAATCACACAATGGAAAAAACACAATATTTTCCAGGGAACCCAACTGGGAAAACCCTCTGCTTGTTTGAGAATTTTATTGATAGAAAAAAAAATGAACAACAAATCTCTTACAATACAACTTGTTTAAATAGAAACCAATCTGGTTTTCTCTGCTTGAACTAAGCCAAAACACCTGCAAGGCTCTGATCCTTGCTTCCCTATTTCCTTGCACAAATCCCAAGGAAAATGCTCCTATAAATCTGTGCACAAGCCTTTCTTGGTACCTTGATCCTCTCACAAGCTCACACACACAAACACAAATTTGTGTTCTCTACTTCCTTGTCTCACAAGCTCTGCTCACTAGACAATGAATAACAATGTGCCTCGATCCTCCTTTTAAGCTTTCGAATAGGCTAAATCTGGCAAGTCTTTATTTTAGGAAATCGAACTGCTGGTTTAAGTATTAACAAAGGCTATCAATTTGTAACTCATCCGGCCTTAATTTAGAAGTTAAGGCCTCTTAGCTCGTCGTTTCCTACATTAGCTCGTCGTTTACCAGGGTTAAATATTTAAATCTTAACATTCACATCTAACATCACTCCTACAGCTGAAGCAACAGGCAGAACCAAAGCCTACGTGACAGGAATCAACGATGCCTTCAATCTAGCTATTAGTAAATTCATAATTTGCCAAGTACATAACATAGTAAACAACAGGCTTCAACTTAAAGAAGAAATTATTGCGTGCTCGACCTCTCTGGCTACCCAGAAGTAGAGGCGACAATGTTGTGATAACGAAATCTCTGTTACTATAAACAAGTTATCAAGATTGCATGCATCTATGGTGGTACAGGATGAACTACTTAGTACTAACCTCTCAAAGTCCTTAACAGCTCCAATGTGAGCTTATTGACATGAAAGATCCACATATCCTATTTAATAATTATCTATATAAAATCAATTACCTTTTACAAAATCTAGATACGGATTTTTGATGCATAATTATGCCCCTCTGAACATATCATACAAGAAATTTGAGCAAAGTTTGATTGTTTCGGTCCACAAAGAGTCCACTACAGAAGTTAAAACAGTTGATTTGTTTTTTTGCTTTTAACATACTTTGAGACCTACTCGGTCTATATGTCCTCTTCTCTTGAAATTAAAATCCAAAATTGAATTTGATTCAAATTTAATCAGAGATTTGAATCAAGGATGGTGTGTATTTTAGATCTTGTTTCTATGGTTGAACAGCTCGGGTTTAAAATTTCTAAATCATTCCGATTTTTGTGGGATAAAATATAGTGGAGAGAAATCTGTAATGCATGTGTTTAAATGTTCGCGTTTTAATGCCCTGTGAGAACTGCCTTGTCTATAGGACATTTTCACTATAATCGAATTGAAAATTGAAAAGCAATATTCAATAGAATTTAATCACGATTTAATGATAAAATTGGCGATGTTGAAATTGCAATGTCTCATTTATGTGATTGGACAGCACTTGGATTTTCAGGAGGTGCCGATAGAATATCTTGGAGGATTGACTACGTTACCTGAAAACCGACTCAGGCACTCCATAATCTTGATGAAAGAATCGAAGATGCCGAAATGAGGCCTCGAGATCCTCATCTTCCAGAGCCTCTTTAAATGCATCCAGTTGGGCTAACTGAGCCTCCCGCTGTATCCATGAGCCTAGCCTGAAATCACTCCCGGCTTCAGAAACAGACAAAGCATCCCCCGGAGGCTGGTCTTCATGTCCTCGGAACCGATCGTCCTCCTTCAAGGAGTCCGAACCCGCACTGGAATCATATATACTGATTGCCAAATTTGATTCATTGAAAAACGACTGTCTCTGAATATTATCACAAAGCGCATCGATTAAGTAAGGACGATCGCGTGATATTATCATCAAACACTTAATTTCAGCCTCGGTGAATGATTCATTCAAACCCTCAGCATCAGAGCTATGTTGAAATATATATCTTTGCAGCCTCTGAAGTCCGTAAGACGAAACAGAGTCGCAGAGTTCGGTGGCGACTCTCTGAAAATTCTGGTCTCTACCGGATGGCGATTCAATTGCTTCTTCTTCACCAGTTTCGTCATTAACCGATTGTCCCCCATCTTCGAGCTTCGGAACCTTAATTAGGGCTTCCGGAGAGGAACTAAAGCTCGATTTTATTAAATCAATTAAAAGAATGAATTCTACCTTGAGTTTTAAGGCCTCTGGATGAAGATTCCAGATAGGATCTCCTGAAGCAGCTGAAGAGCTTCCAAGCCCTAGCAGTTCGGCGAGCGAGAGCCAGGTTAACTGGGCAGGGGAACTAGTGCTACTCGACCACGCTACGCCTTCTAACCTTCCGCCCCTCTCTACGATTGCCTGCAGAATGGCCAGCGCTAGGGCCGGGTTTCTCTTTTGTAAGCTCAACAATGAAGCTCTGAAAGTCTCGAATTGTGCGAGGAAGAGGTAGTTTACAGTGGCCCGGACCAGCAACTGCTGATCCTTGTTGTCAATTTCGCCTGCTTTGTCCGCCATAACGACGATTTACAGAGTCATCCGCTAAGGAACTGCGCGCTCGATGGTCCGAGTGTCAAAATGAATGAGCTCAAGTGTTTTGGTATTTTGCGTGTCTAGGGGCGACATGTTGATGGACATAAGCCTCCTTTAAATACTCGACAAAGTACAGTCGGTATGGTGAGTGCTCTCCCTGTCATCATAATTGTTTAATACTTAGTATTTCAATGATTTAATAATTTTGTTATTTGTTATTTTTAAATTAATTTATAAACTGCAAGTGTGGTTTTTTTTTATGTTATCTATAATTTTATAAATATTAATTATAAAATTATTTTATTTTATTTTTTAAAGTTGAGATGTTAGAAGTGAAGATTGTAAAGAAAATATAGAAATTAGTAATTAACAAAGCTTTGCTAGAAGTGTGGTACACACTAGAAAGTGTTTATTATTATAGTATTTTTAGTTTTTAATTTTTCTAGTAAGATTAAGACTTGTCCTTGTTAATAAATGGAATTAAAGGATGGTGTCTCAAAATCTCAACAAGATTGTGTATATACTAAATCAAGCTTTAAAACTTGTTTATAGTAATTCGGTGCATTATACACACATTTAACAACTTTTTAACATGTATGCATACATCCGGTGATGCACATCAAGTTTGCCAACCATCCCCTAGATAGTGGTTAAAGCCTGATTGGTTTTGCAAATCCACAAGAGCATGTAACACATTGTGGAGAGGAATAATTATCAACAATCACAAAATCGAAGCATTTTAACAACTAAATCTTAGGGGTCTCCTCGCCCCCACTCTTAAGCATGTGGGTTTTATATCTGCTCCACATTTAAGTCGCCCTTCTATTTCTCAGTGACAAGGAAGAAAAATAATGTAATGATAGCCCGCCCTTGAAGAGAATAAATAATAGAGACCAATTGATTCCTGGAGGCCTTGGTTCGGAGAGCCCCCTTAAAGGGGCGAGCTTGTCTTTTAGGCTAGTAGAATTTAGGTCCCGATAATCCATGCAAAGTGGTTCGGTAAGATCAACTGGACTATCAATTGCTTAACCGCTTCACCTAGACTATGAATTGGACACAGCTTGTGCAACAGGGGGGAAGTCTTTATTAATCTCAAGGGAAGTGAGGAAAATACTTTTAAATGAGGATTAGTCACAACCACAAGTAATCAAGCTAAGGCTCTCACTTTCTATCAAGATTTGAATATTGTTGACAAAAGGCATTACAAATGGCCAATCGTTATTGTCAATTCAAAGTTAAGTATTAGATCAGTGATTAAACAATCTAGCTTGAGCAATAGTGCTCTTTCTAGAATACCCTCTCAAATCCAAAAATGAGTTACAAGTTTTGAAAGCATTGAATATATCCATGTACTAAGGGAACTTAATTGGCATATAAACTCACTGCCCAATAAGGTAATCAAGCTAGATCGAGGTACACTCAGAGTAAAAAATGGAGAATCATCCTTCCTTGTCCCCAAATTATATGGCATCAAAGTTAATGTACAAACAAAGCATGCCATACACTTTGTGCCATGACATGCTTGATGTGGATGCATAGCAAGGTTAAAGATTGGGACATGCACACAATTAAGGTAAAAGATTAGGACATCCTCAATGCAAGAGCAAGTTAATCAACCACCTCATATCATAATCTATAATGCATGTGGGAGTATGGATGTGAACTATGAGGATCTAATGTTTATGGTGCTTTCATGGGTAGTCATTCTAGTGCAATTACATATATTTTGGTATTTAAAGTTGCCCTTCTTATTCCATGGAATTCAATTTATGGGTCATTGTTAGCTCCTTTCCTTGGATTAGGTGGAATTGAACTCATAAATGCAAATAGTTAGTTTGTGATAAGTTGGCATTACTTCTTTGGAGTAAGGAAAATTGACATATTATGGAATTCGAGTGGCAGTGATGATAGTCATGTTTTCTATGATCCTCCAAAGTCTCAATTATGGAGGGATGTTTATGTTCAGTCTTGGACTTGGGTTTGAGGTTGGAATGGTGGTTGGGGAGGCTTTTAAAACCCAATAGCCCTCGTTATTCAAGAACGTGAGATTGGAATTCCTTTGGCCAGGGATTAGGGGTGCCACCTATTCATGGTAAGGGGTCAACACTCTGTTTTTTATTCAATTGGGTTGTGGATTGGTCATAGTAGTTTTTATAACCGACATATGGTTTGGGATAAAACATGACAATTTTGGAAAATTTTAAAGGACCACAAGCATGTTGGTCGATGTCCATTGTCTCAGACCATGGAACTCTAATGTGTGCTCAGAAGACACAAGACTCACTTTGTTGGTATTAAAACCACAATTGTGGTTGTTTGTGATAGAAAACTTATTTTTGAAACCAATATGGGTCATGAAGTTGCCTTGTTGATAGAGACTCTTCATCATCAAAGACAGTTGAATGTACAACTCTAAAGCTAGTCAACATTAACATTGTGGCCCATTCAATGAGTAGGTTATCGATTGAGTCATCGAAAGAGAAACAAAATGAAATAGTTCAATAGCAAACTAAAAATATGAAGATAAAACCTATAAACTAGAATTATGTAATTAATAAAATGGAATAGGAGGAAGTTTATACAACATTAAATCTTATGTAATAATTTTACATGAAATTTATACACCGTTAAATCTTATTTAATAATTTTACATGTTTTTTTAAAAAATTATTTTGTTAAAACTTTTGTTACTTATATAAAAAATAGTAAATTTCAAGACTATTTTTCAAAAAAACATATAGTGTTAAAATATTTAAATCAAATTTATTTAAGATTTTTTTATAATTTTATATGTATTCATATACTATAAAATGCAACTATAAAATTGTTTTTATTAAAAAAAACTAAATATTAATCTTCTTATTATTGAAATGTATTTTATATTTAAATATAATTGTTTTTATTAAAAAAAACTAAATATTTAATTTTATTATTGAAATGTATTTTATATTTATTATATATGATATAGCTCAAAATATTAACTAAATAAATAAAATATCCATTTACAACTTATTGATAATGAGAAAAACTTAAAATAAAAATAGATAACGCAAATAAAAAATTGTAAATAATTTAATATTTTGGTGGGGATTTTGCAATTTTATAGTAGTATATAATTTCAAGAAAGAATGGTATAATTTAAGTTTTAAAAAATTGAAGTTAATCAATTATTATTTATTAATTTGTTAGCCAATTTTATGTTTTTGATAATTTGTTGATTAAGCTATTATATTTATGATTTTATTACAATTCTATATTTATTTCTTAAAAAAAATTGGATTTTTTTTAAGTATTATTAAAAAATGAGTTGTTTAAATATTTTTTATTTTTTATTTTTTTATTTTTACTTTTAAAGTTTTGGTTTTTATTATTTAAAATTGGTTTTTGATTACATATATAAATTTAGCACACTGAAAAATTATTAGGACGCTCAAATTGTGGAGAGTTCACAATTTAAACTTGTGATTGTGTTGAGAGGCATTCTTGAGCCTAATATGGTAGGATGTTGTAGCATAAAGTTTCACATTGTTACTGAGTAAAATTATATAAAAATTAAAATTAAATTAAATTAAATTAAAAATTTAATGTAATGCATGTAAACATTTTACCGGTTGTTGAAATGGTCATCTTAACCCATGAATCACTGGCATGTACGCCTAAGAAATTAATTTGAGTCATGAATTTTTTTTGTTATTGGGGTTGAAAGCTTAACGATGATTGGGGTTCGGGCTTAGAGTGCTTAGGTTACGATGCAGGGAGGTAGCCCTAGCTGCATGGATGGCGTCCGTAGGCAGGCTTCAGACTACATCTGGCACACACACACCCGTAGATGGGAGTTTTTTGGTTTTCGCACATGCAATGAGTGGTGGAGCTTTTCCAAGTTAATTGCAAGGAGGGTAAATAGTATTCGCAGTCACATTTTGTTAATGCATAGCTGCTCGGGGTTTTACCAAGAGAAGAAAACAGTCGGCGCAGTTAATTTTAATATTACTCATTCATGTAAGAGAAATGGTAAGCTTGAGAGACTATGTCGATTTGGAGCCCAAGCTAGAGGATATCTTATTAGTTTGGGGTCTGGAGCCAACTCAACGAAACTTGGACAAGGTAAGGTTACCAGCTGGCAATACGGGTCTTTCGGGGTTGGAGCAGAAACCTGTAATCGATTTAGGGATTTTAGAAGAAGATAATTATTTCACTGCCATAGCAGCATTCTGGGACTCTGAAAAAGGGTTTCAGGATGGTCAGATAACTCCAGAAAAATAAGCGGATCTCTCTACAGGGGCGTTGATGGAGCTCCTCGTAAGCCCCATAACTTCATTAGATATTCTTGAGTCTGTGGGTTTTGTTAGAGATGTTAGTATCCTATAATATGCAGGATCTCAAGGATAAAAGTGCTCAATGGAATTGCTTTAAAAACCTTACTACATTGTGGACCCCTGCCTTTTTACATTTAAGCATATCGCAAGGGACCCTCACCACATTCCTTCGTTGTTTATCTGGACCGTCGATGCCATATAGTAGGACCCTTCCCGCCACGTCAACATCGCATATCGCCGATTGGACCCTTCTGCGACCGCACCCTCCCCCCCCCCCACTCTGATACTGCCTACCACTCCACTACCCCCCCCCCCTCGAAAACTGCTCTTCTCTGCAAACGAAACCATCCTGCCACCATTGCTCCACATCCATCCACCAGTCTGCTGTGATACCACTCCTGCCACCGCTGCTCCACATCCATCCACCAATCCGCTAATCCTCGTCAACCTACAGACTCCTGCCACCGTTGCTCCACATCCATCCACCAATCTGCTAATCCTCATCAACCTACAGACTCCCACCACCGCTGCTCCATGTCCACCTACCTGCTCCCACCACCGTTGCGTCACGTCGACTCCCGCCAACACTGCTCCACTGAATCCTGCTAGTGCAATTGCTCCACGTAGCCATTCGACGCCATTCTCATCCAAGGTTTATTGAATAATTTCGGTATGCTTTAATGGAAGCAGTGGGTTTTTCTGTTTTGAAACTCCACTGCAATATTAACTGACGTAATAAAGACAGAGGCAGTTAGAAACAGAATGGCCATAATGACAACAAGCACAACAATCAGACCAGCTGAATCAGCCAGTGCAGCACCACATTCAATTATCTAACAACGGTTTTCTAGAAGAGTAGGGCCTGATGTTAGAATTATCTTATCATGGCCACTGCATGATCACACTTGTAAAAATTTTCTTGCTTTGTAGATAATAACAGATTGCCGAAGTAGATGTGGCAATCATGGTAGTTTTTAGTTAAATACTTCGTGTATTTGAAGTATCTAAGAGGGGAAATGGTAATGAGAAACAAACATATTTCGGAAAATGGTTCACTGAGTTCCAAGTGACTATTTGTAAAGTAATACCAGACCAGTTGTTCAAGATTCATGTGGTGTCTGAAATGGTGAATTTTTCTCTTGTTTTTATGTGTTTTTCTATTATCTTCCTTTCTCAGTATTTATGAATTCTTATTGTAAAGAAGAAAATGAAGAATAGGATTTTCTATCTATAGCACCCTATTATGGTTGTGTTTACAATAATCTATGTTTTCTATTGATGCCAAATCAAGGAATTCTTAACTGCTCCTCAGTTTCTGTTAAACTTTACATTATAATCTAATTGAGGAATTCTTAATTGCTCCTCAATTTCTACTGAATTCCACTCTTCTTTTATCTTCCCAATCCTTTTAATCCTCAAAGATCCAAATTAGTGCACATAACTTGCCATGTTTCACTCGTGCTTGATACTTCTGCAAATTGATCACCCAAGCCCTTTGACTCCATTGCCTTATGGCCTTTTCCCTTGCTTTCCTCACCAAACCAATTCAAAATCCAAACTCCAAACCCATTAACTAGCATAAAATGACAAATAAAACAAAGCTACATCTAACAGAGAGATCCCTCTCTAGGTCTAGGAGGGCTAGATCCTAGGCCCGAAGTGGTTTTTATGTTGCCTCCGGGATTCTATCTCGAGCCTCAGAATTACGGAGTGCTAACAAAGTGCCAATCGTACTACGGAATGAGTTTTGTGTTCCCCAGTAACAATTATCAAGTTCATATCTGGTTGATGGTGGTGGACAAACAACCAGACACAAGAAGGTTGAAATCATCCTCTTGCCGACTCCACAGTTTACAGTTGACCTAAAGGCTCCACTGGTAGAAGAATCCAGATTTGTTGTGAAAATATGATGACTCCGTTCTCTGATTGATTGACAAGATGAATTCAAGAATACAATGCAGGTATGCTCCTTTGGATAGATCTAAGATCCTAGGTTATCCAAATCCCATGCCAAACATTGATTGCTTAATATATCTTCCGGTGTTTAGAGATAAGAAAGGAGATGATGCTACTATATATTTGTTAAGATTTCATATTCATGTCCGAAGCTTTAAAATCTAATTTCCAAAGGACTGTCTTATGAAAATGTTTGTGGCCAGTTTAGAAGAGAAAGCTAGGATTTGGAATGAAGATCTACCATCTGCAAGTATAAGTTCTTTAAAGTGTTTTCATGTTGTGTTTTGTGACAAGTATGAAAAAAATTATCCCTCTTTATCACTAGTTCAAGACTGTTGTGATAACTTTCTGTTGTGAAGCCAGCTCCAAAAATATAAGAAAAGAGATACCAACGCCTTAGAAATAAGCCACTTTGAGGGGGCAACCTCCAATACATTACATGAATGACCAATTCTTGGATGATACAAATTACAAAACCTCCTTTCTATATATAGGAGTCCATGGGGCCACAATGTAATCCTAGCCGACCTAACAATAATAATTTAAGGGCACAATAATAACAATATGGGGGTTACAGGGGTACAATAATAACAATAAGGGGTTACACTAACAACAATAAGGGACTATGCTAGTAATATAGGGACCTAACATGCCCCTCTCCTTCAAAAAAGTGTTGTCCTCAATGCTTGAGTTGCTCTGGGTGCTTCTGTATAAAATTCTCATCCTCCCATGTAGAATCTTCAGTGGGTAAGTTCTTCCACTTGATGAGATACTCTGAAATTGATCGATTCCGTAGCTGTCAAGTTCTTGTTTCCATGACCGCTTCAGGTTCCAATATGATTTTTCCTTCCTCATCAAGTTCTGGCAATATTGTTTGAACTGGAAGATTTTCACCTATAACCTTCTTTAAGCATGAAACATGGAAAACTGGATGCATTCGCGAAGAAGCAGGAAGCTCCAATTTGTATGCCATAGTACCAATCTTTTGCAACACCTTGTAAGGACCATAGTACTTTGGCGATAATTTATTATCCTTCTTAGCTTGCTTGAGGGAAATTTGTTTGTATGGTTGTAGCCGTAAAAATACCTAATCTCCTACATCAAAACTTCTCTCGCTGCGATGTTGATCTGCCTGTTGTTTCATTCGATTTTGTGCCAAATTCAGGTTATCCTTTAAGAGTTGGAGAATTTCTTGTTGATGCTCGATGTGATCTTCCACTACTTGAACCTTCGAATTTTCTCTTAAATATGATGTGATGGATGGTGGATGATATCCATAAAGTGCCATAAATGGGGTCATTTTTGCTGCAGTATGGAAGGAAGTGTTATACCACCATTCGGCGAGAGGTAACCACTTGACCCATTGTGTTTGTTTATCAGATACAAAACAACGAAGATATCCTTCCAAACATTTATTTACTATCTCGGTTTGACCATCGGATTGAGGATGATAAGATGAGCTATGAGCTAATTGAGTACCCAAACAAGAAAATAACTCCGTCCAAAAATTTCCAGTAAAAATGGGATCTCTGTCGCTCACAATAACCCTTGGGTTTCCATGTAGCTTTTGAATTGTGTCCATAAATGCAGTAGCAACTGTACTTGCTTTAAATGGATGAGATAATGCACAAAAGTGTGCATACTTGGTAAATCTATCAACTACCACCATGATGACATTCTTTCCTTCGGACTTAGGTAAACCTATGATAAAATCCATTGAAATCTCCTCCCAACGTTGACTTGGAATGGATAAAGGTTGTAGAAGTCCCGGGGTCTTAATTGTCTCAACTTTATTCTACTAGCAAACCAAACATTCCGCCACAAACTTTTGAATATCAGATTTAAGGCCATCCCAAAAAAATTCTTTCTTCACCCTGTGGTAAGTTTTTAAAAATCCTGAGTGTCCTCCTAAAGGAGAAGTGTGCAATTCCAAAAGAATCTTTTTGACCCAACATCTTTTTGACCCATTTTTGTTGCTATTCTGAAGATAGTCTTTGTTCCAAAAAGTGTTTAAGACTATCATGATCAGTTTTTACCTTGAAGTGTTTTCCCATTAGGTAAGTTCGCCATTTCTTTAGTGCATGCAGCATTGCTAACATTTCCTTCTCATAAATAGGTTTCTGTAAATACTTTCCTTCGATTGGACGACTTTCAAAAGCAATGGGTCTTCCTTCCTGCATTAAAACAACACCAATTCCATTTCCTGAGGCATCACATTCCACAATAAAGGTTTTTGTGAT
This sequence comes from Pinus albicaulis, assembly GCA_034641835.2. Classification (NCBI taxonomy): domain Eukaryota; kingdom Viridiplantae; phylum Streptophyta; class Pinopsida; order Pinales; family Pinaceae; genus Pinus; species Pinus albicaulis. The sequence continues at coordinate 1,580,773,488 of CM076584.1, read as the reverse complement.
GTCTGGCGTAGCTAAGACCGGTGCTAGGCACATTGCCTCTTTAAGATGTTCAAAGGCCTTAGTTGCTTCAGGAGTCCATGAAAATGCATCTTTCTTCAATAATGTTGTTAGAGATGCTGCTATTCTCCCATAATTCTTAACAAACTTGCGATAATAGCCTGTTAACCCGAGAAATCCTCGCAACTGCTTTATTGTCTTGGGGACTTTCCATTCCTTAATAGCTTTAATTTTGTTAGGGTCTACTTTAACACCCTCGTGAGATATAATATGACCCAGATATTCCACCTCTTGTACTCCAAAGAAACATTTGGATGTTTTTCCATATAATTGTTTCTCCTGCAATAGTTTGAGCACCCTGTCAACATGTTCAACATGATCCTTCCAAGACCTGCTGTAGATTAGTATATCCTCAAAAAATACTAGCACAAATTTTCTAAGGAAGGGTTTGAAAATGGAATTCATCAACCCTTGAAATGTAGAAGGTGCATTGGTAAGGCCAAAAGGCATGACCAAAAATTCATAATGACCCTCATGAGTTCGAAACGTTGTTTTTGGAATATCTTCAGTCTTCATTCTAATTTGATGATATCCTGAACGGAGATCCAACTTGGTAAAATAAATTGCTCCACGCAATTCATCAATCACAGGAATAGGAAATTTATCTTTAATGGTGAGCTTATTGAGCTCCCTATAATCCGGACACATGCGCCATGATCCATCCTTCTTGTGTACCAATACTACAGGAGCAGAGAAAGAACTTTGACTAGGTTGAATTATACCCACCTCTAACATTTCTGCAATCATACGTTCAATTTCACTCTTTTAGACATAAGGATATTTATAATGCCTGATGTTTGGAGGAACACTTCCTGGAACAAAATGAATAGCATGATCATGATCACAAACAGGTGGGAGTCCTTTGGGAGTTTCAAACACCTTGGAATGATTGTCCAAGACTTGTTGGAGATATACAGAAATAGATGATTTTGATGTTGGAACTTCTAGTGAGCATAATTGTGCAATTACGCCTCGTTGTTCTTTCTTTAGAAGCTTTGTCATGACATTAGAGCTTACTATCTTTCCTGGCTTCCCTGCAATACCCCATAATTCGACTTCCTTTCCTTCTGAAAAAAAAAAGTCAAGAAAATTTCTCGAAAATTAAAAGGTACCATCCCCAAAGATTGTAACCATTGTACTCCTAATACAACATCAGCACCTCCCATAGGAATGGAAAGCATTGGACTATTCAATACATATTCCCCCATGGTTAGCTTGATATTATGGCATTTTCCAGAGCAATTTATAGTTCCTCCATTTGCAACCATCACTTGACATTTTGGTGTTGGGTATAGGAAACAATTCAATTCCTTGGCCACCTTACAATGGATAAAATTATGGGTGCTACCTGAATCGATCAACACTATTACCTTTTTCTTCTTGATATGTCCTTCTATCTTAAGAGTTTGAGGAGTGGTAATTCCTGGCAATGCATTACACGATATGGTCGAACTCATTTCTTCCTCTTCTAGGGCTGATTCCTGGTGTATATCCTCTTTTTGTTCATTTTCTTCTTCCTCTTCACAACCTATGTAAAATAATTTCTTCCCAGCGCACTTATGACCTTTAGTGTATTTTCTATCACAACTGTAGCAAAGCCCTTTTGCTCTTTTTTCTTCCAATTGTTGTGGTGTCATCCTTGTAGGTTGTGGAAATCTAGGCGTAGCAACACTTCCTTCTTTATAGAAGTGAGTGGTAGGCTTCCTTATCACCATAATTTTACATTCAATTTTTCTTGCCAACCTGAATGCCTTCTCCAATGAATCAGGTTCCAAAACGCGAACTTCATGTTGGATGTTATCCTTTAAAGTACCTATGAAGAGATCAATCATGTGTACCTCTGGAATATCAGTTACCCTTATATTCAATTTTTCGAAGTCCTCGATGTGTTGCCCCACTAAACTCTTTTGTTTGAGGTTTATCAATTGGCTAAAGAAGGTGTTTCTCTTTGTATCCTCATAATGTTCTATAATTTCCTCCGTAAAAATTGACCAAGTGAAAAAAAAATTATGGGAGCAAAGCCATCGATACCATACAAATGTATTTTTTTCTAAATGTAAAGTTGAAATGCGTACCTTTTGTGCATTTTGCACATTATGGAGATCAAAATATTGCTCCATCTGTAGTATCCATGTTACAGGATCCTTTCCATCAAACTTTCTCATATCCATTTTTGGAATATGCTAGTTCTTCCCGCCAACATTAGAGTTTATGAAGTTACGATTTACATTTATTTTGTTCTCATCATGAGTTTCCTCTACTATCTTTTCACCATTGGGAAACATTTCTTGTATCAACTTTGTCAAACTTCCATGTATGTTTTTAGATCATTCTTCATGCTTTCCATGTTGTCTTTCATTTTTTCATTGATCTTAGCTTCCATCTCATCCATCTTAGATTCCATGCCAGCTTCCATGCCATCTATCTTAGATTCCACGCCTTTCTTCAAACCATCCATCTTCGCTTCCACGCCTTTCTTCAAAACTTCCATTTCATTTTTTGTTGCTCTTTGCGAGAGCGAAACTTGGTGCACTTGCTCTTGTAATTTTGATAGATCATGTTGCAATTCTTCATCTTCATGAGTCATAGTAGAGCCTTCTGAAGGCTTAATGGGTGTTGAATTATTTTTACGGGGCATTTTTTAGAACTCAATACTGATATCTATTCTACGGTATTCCCTTGGAATCAATTCAAATTGATTCTTCAAACAAGACTTATGCAATTCGGAAAAAAAATACACACCTTTTTCTTGCTTTTGAGGAGCCGATATTGAAATTGGATTATCTCTGTGATTGCGGCTCTTCAATATTTGAAATTTGGCACTGAGATAGCCTTCTGAATTATCTTTCAAATGCCACAAGTTTGACTTGATTTGGATTCTCCAAGGCAAAGTTATGTCCAATCTCCCGCAATCACCTAATTATGGACTGGTTCAGTAAAGCGAACTTGTACGACTTGCCACGTGTCACTGTTTCTTCTTTTATCTATGAAATTGATAGCAAAGAAACTACAGTCTATGTACTTGCAACCACTTCTGGCGGCACTCCAATCCGATGCTCAGAGAGAGAGTTATGAAGATTTTCCCACGATCACCTCTTTGAGATGAAATTTAGGAGCCTGAAAAAGCACTACCTTCCACATATCATATTTCCAAAAATATTGCGAACCAAGCTCTAAAATTTTGTGACGAATTTCCTCAGGATTTCAGCTTCACGCCCTAAAAAATTCATATTATGAACCTTCGTAGAAAAAATGTTATAGCGCAAATGCCACAATGACCTGTTTAGATTAAATTGAGGAGCTTGCAAAAAGACCTAACTTCCACAAATCATATCTCCGAAAATATTGTGAACCAAGCTCTGAAATTTTGCGAAGATGTTCCTCAGGATTTCAGCTTCGCACCCTAGAAATTTCAGCTTCTGAAACTTCGTAGAAAAAACGTTATAGCGAAAATTCCACGATGACCTGTTTGGAGCAGCGAAACCCTAGAATCCAAAGCTCTGATACCAAATGTTGTGAAGCCAGCTCCAAAACTAGAAGAAAAGAGATATCAATGCCTTAGAAATAAGCCCGAGATGATTAGGAGTTTGAAACTGCCTTGCAAGTTTCTGAATGATAAAGGGAATGATGAAGAGCACACATAACAACTAATTATCATGGACATAAAAGAAAAACAAGTGTCTTTAGTGCCATGTGAAGACCGTCAGTGCCAACACAAAAGCAAAGGAGTAGTCTGGGAGGAGGTACGTTTGTATGTCACCAAGCATCTGAAATATCTCATGTTACATGTCTACCTAGATCCTTGGAGCAGTTTATTACAGTTATCAATGAAGGAAGAATCTACCAACTGGATCAATAGAGTTATTAAATTCAGTGGAAGAGTTAAGTTGTCATGTTTTGAATCCATTTTTGTCCCTAAGGAAATTGGAGGTCAGTTTCAATCAAGCACTCATTTTCTTGATTGGTTACATTGAAAGTTTGATTATTACTTGATGGGATAAATTTTTATTAGACTAGATGTAGGTAGCTGTGCAAATAAGCTCAGTACTTTGAGCATCTTTTCAGTTTCAGTTTAAGATTTCTTTCAGTTTTCAGTTTCAACATAGTTCAGATTTCAGCATTCAGATTTTCTGGGTGCAGCAGTGATTTCAGTCTGATGGTTTGCAGTGCATAAGTTCAACTCTAATTTCATTTTAGATTGCAGTGCACACATCAGAGTCTTGTTTGAGGTTTATAACAAATGATTAAATATGTTTAGCCACAGAGGTTTTGTAACAAACTAGGTTGCATATTTGAGATCGGCCTAATGCATCAAGGCACTGATCTAGGGTGCTCTTGACACCTCCTCCGGAGTTTCCCTCCCTAGTCGGAGCCACTATTAGTATCCTATAATCTACATGATCTCAAGGATAAAGGTGCTCAATGGAATTTCTTTAAAAACCTTACTGCATTGTGGACCTCTGCCTTTCTACATTTTGACATATCACAAGGGGCCCTCACCACATTCCTTCATTGTTTCTTTAGACCGCCGATGCGATATAATGGGATCCTTCCCACTACGTCAGCATCGCATTTTTCCAATTGGACCCTTTCGCCACAGACAAATGTGTCATACCCCGTTGATCTATTGCTACCTCCCATCTCACCTCCAACCCCACCGTTACATCCCACGTAATGCCCACCTTTAAACTCCTCGCACCTTTCTGCCATCTCCGCTCCCCATCTCCACATTCGACGATCAACATAACTTTTCTGCCCCCCCTAAACCTCTGGAGTTTAACCACGAGGGGGGGGGGGAATGGGTGATATGCTTTACCACTAAACCCGCTACGTGGCGCCCCTCTGCTACTTCGCACACTCACCCCCCCCCGAAAAATGCTCTTCTCTGCAGATGAAACTATCTTGCCATCACTGCTCCACATCCATCCACCAATCTGCTGATCCACGTCAACCTACAAACTACTGCCACTGCTGCTCCACGTCCACCTACCTACTCCCACCACTGCTACGTCACGTCGACTCCCGCCACCACTTCACCACCGACTCCTGCCAATGCATTTTCTCCACGTAGCCATTCCACGCCATTCTCGTCCAAGGTTTATTGAATCATTTTGGTATGTTTTAATGGAAGCAATGGGTTTTTCCATTTTGAAACCGCACTGCAATAGTAACCGACATAGTAAAGACAAAGGTAGTTAGAAACATAATGGCCATCATGACAACCAACACAACAATCAGATCAGTTGAATCAGCCAACGCAACACCAGATTCAATTATCCAGCAATGGTTTTCTGGAAGAGCAGGGCCTGATGTCAGAATTATCTTATCATGGCCACTACATGATCACACTTGTAAAAAAATTCTTACTTTGGAGATAATAACATATTGCCGAAGTAGATGCGGAAATCATGGTAGTTTTCAATTAAATACTTCATGTATTCGAAGTATCTAAGGGGGGGAATCGTAATGAGAAACATTTCTATTCCGTAAAATGGTTCACTGAGTTTCAAGTGACTATTTGCAAAGTAATACTAGACCAGTTGTTCAGGATTCATGTGGTGTTCGAAATGGTGAAGTTTTCTCCTGTTTTTATGTGTTTTTCCATTATCTTCCTTTCTCAGTATTTCTGAATTCTTATTGTAAAGAAAAAAATGAAGAATAGAATTTGCTATTTAGAGCACCCTATTCTGGCTGTGTTTACAATAGTCTATGTTTTCTACTGATGCCAAATCGAGGAATTCTTAATTGCTCCTTGATTTCTGTTGAATTTTACATTCTAGTCTAATTGAGGAATTCTTAATTTATCCTCAATTTCTATTGAATTCCACTCTTCTTTTATCTTCCCAATCCATTTAATCCTCAAAGATCCAAAGTAGTACACATATATTGCCATGTTTCACTCATGCTTGATACTTCTACAAATTGATCACCCAAGCCCTTTGACTCCATTGCCCAATGGCCTTTTCCCTTGATTTCCTCACAAAACCAATTCAAACTCCAAACTCTAAACCCATTAATTAGCCTAAAATGCCAAATCAAACAAAGCTACATCTAACAGAGAGATCCCTCTCTGGGTCTAGGAGGGCTAGATCCTAGGCCCGAAGCGATTTTGATCTTGCCTCCGGGATTTTGCCTTTAGCCTTAGAATTACGGATCGCTAACAAGAGGACTGGAAGATATTGTTCAAAGTTTTGGGCTATGAGGAAATGAGGGGCTTAAATTGTGTTTGGTCAAAAAATTGCATGTAAAAGACAAGGGCTCGGCCCAAAGAGTCAATAGAACCCTTTCCATTAAATGTTCTCAGAAGCAGAGAGTCGATGTGGTATCGATAAATTCGGCGCGGAAGGCAGGAGAAATCCATGATTTTTCTGCAGAGGTAGAGAAAGCTCAAAGTTAACTTAGCACCCAAGAAAATCTTGGGGTCGAGAATGGTGAAGGACTGGCTTTCTGTCTTTTGGGGGTTTCAATGGGGCTTTTGACGTCTCGATAAAAAAAGGAGGGTCAGACTGTATAAATTGAGGAGATTATCAAACAAAACAGTTTGATAGGTGATCACATTGGGAATAAATCTAATGATTATGAACCAATACATGGAGGGTAGAGCCAACAGGGTTGTTGTGAAGGAAAATGGCAAGACTTCTGGATTGAAAAGGAAAAAAGGAAAATGCGTAAGAAAATAGGTGGAGATCCCAAACCTTGTCCTTGGGGTTGACATACAAATAGATAAGGCAATGGAAGATTTATAACTCAATCATTGTGGGGAGAGAAAATGGAAGACATTACTCGGCCAACTACATTACAAGATGGATTTTAAAGGTCTAGAGGGAGGCTCCAGATAATCATTCAAAGGTGATCACCTTGGTGCAGGGATGGTTTATGGTCAGATTCAATAAAAACGAAGCACTTTAATGGGTCCTTGAGAGAGATTGGTGCTTCGAGATTTCGCCAATTCTTTTCAAGAAATGGACACCGTTGTTTGATGCACAAAGAGAAAAAAACTCGACGAGATACCAGTCTGGGTCCGACTACCAACTTTGTCCCCTCAGTTATGGAAATAAGACATTTTTAAGGCGATTGGGAACAAATTGGGGATTTTTCTTGAAGCATATATGTCTTTCAAAGAGACTAAGTGCAGGATTGTGGCCCAAATCTTAGTAAAGCTATATCCAAGGGAGGGTTTGGCGAATAAAATAAAATAAAATATATATATATATATATATATATATATATATATATATATATATATATATATATATATATATATATATATATATATATAATAAAAATAAAAATAAAAATAATAACTCCTCATAATTAATTATCTAAGTGTGCATGTACCCCTGTAGTTGTAAATATTTTATTTCTATTTTTATTTTATTTTATTTTTTCCAATATCTGGTTTTCCATTGTATGGTATTTGTCTGAGTTCCTGTCCACAAGTTGAAGGTGACTGTAAGGCGCTGGTCGAGGGCTGTTAAGGCGAAGAACTGCCGTGTTTTGCTTTCCTGGTGCAAGAAATCTTTTGTTTTCTTCTCTGTTCAGGTTCTTACTTATACCTTTCTGCAATGGCTGGTTATATGAATGAGTTTGCTCTTCAAAAGCCCGACGATAGAAAAATTGCTCATAAGAATCAATGGTCTTTTATTTCTAAGTATTTGAATAAATCTCATGAGAATGATGTTCTGTATGATGAAAAGGTAGTTGTTCAAGAATTTGAACCCGATCCTAATTGGACATTGCCAGAGATAGATGTTGACAAACTATACAAGCTTCCTACATTTCAGTTTAAAGCTGCTCAGTTGTTTAGATTTACTTCTGTAAATATTCCTGTATCTACTGGTCAAGATGTTTATCAGATTCCTCTAATTAAGCCTGAAGATATTGAATGGGGATTGAGTAAAGGCTACAAATATATCCACCTTGGAATGCTTCAATTTGGCATAAATCCCTTGGTTCGCCCTGGCTTAAATACTTCTTGCTTGGCCTGTGTATTAGATACTCGAATGAATCAGTTTCATGATGCTTTGATAGGAGGTTTCCAAAGCCCACTCAATAATGGCCCTGCATGGTCTTCTGTTATTCCCAGATATCAGGTGTCTCTAACTGATCCATATATTAATGAGTTCCTACATGCTTATATTCAGTTCCATGGTTTTGATGTCGCTCCTCAAACACAGATAGCCCAGCTACATGCTTCTACCTGTATCCGTTTTGTCTCTACTACCATGCCACCTCTGCATCCTAAGTTAAAAGAACGTGCCCTCAAAGAAGGTGTTGTTGTTGGTCCAGGGAATAGTGCTCCTCTGCAGATTGGATTTGCAGCTTGTACTCTCCCTGAGGAATGGAGTAGTGCTTATACTCCATTGTCTCAAAAATATCCTCAACTACAAAGATCCAAACAACCACAACAATTATCTACAATCCAACATGCTGATGGCACTACTGGTTTAAAGTTCACTTCTCCTCTTCCTCGCTCGTTATCCACGGTTCCTAGATCTCCATTTTTGGGGGGTAGAGTTAACTGGGAGAAGATCATTTAAAAAATCTTGACCTAATAGAAAATCACAACTTGTATCAAAACTGTACAAAGTTACTCTGACATCAACATCATTCAAACAAATGGGAAAATTTGGGGCTATATGATTAATCTCCATCAAATCCTTTGTGATAGCCCTGAACTGAAGCTTTGTAGGATGCCAAAAATGGGCAGGAATGGCACCAAATTTACAACAACTGCTCATTGCTCCAGAGTCAATCTGTGCATCTAGAGTGTATTACTTAATTTTGGGCAATTTAATTTTGATAGGAATAACCACTCTATCACCTATTCCCATGATTTTCATTTCTTCTATCTTCGGTTCCTCAATCAAGACCTGATTTCTTTTGGGTGGTTCTTGCAATAAAACAGATAATAATCTAGAATTACAGTCATCATACTCATAAATAAGGATTTGTAATTTGGCTGACAGATTAATCATTTCCGCCCTAGTATGATGGATGGAGGATTCTAAATCTGTAATCTTCTTTTGTAAAGAACTGATTGTATCCATACCTTCTTTTGGATATTCAATAATTTTCAATGGTTTAAACATTGAATCAAATTCTTCTTCAATAAAAGCATCTTCTTCAAAGACTTTTTCCTTTGACTTAGAAGGCAATTGTCTCACTAGGCCTTCTAATTTTTCTTGCAACCTTCTTCTAGCAGAAAACTGAACTGGATCAAGCATTGCCATCTCAGCTTTGACTGCTGTAATCTTCATCTGCAATTGTTCTGAGGAATTAGTAGAGAACATTTTGATATCAGGAATAAAAGTTTCATCAGAATCAGAGGATTCAGATTCTATTGTCAATCTTCCAATATTAGGAACTTCACAAGTTTCAGAATCAGAAGAGCTGGAGATCTCAAAATATTCTCCATCAGAATGAGATATTAAATCCCAATCTTGAGGATCATGTATAGTAGAAAAAATGTCTACAATCTTCATCTGTTTCTTATCCTTCTTCTGACTACATGTGTTTGCATAATGTTCTTCTCTTCCACAGATAAAACAGACAACTTTCTTAGAAGGTTTAGATCTTTTCCTAAATACCATTCTCCTTCCTTTCTTGAATGACTTCTTGGGAGAATAATATTTCTTTCTTCTGGGAAAGTACTTATCTGATTTACAAGAACAGGAATGTTTAGAAACCTTTTTCTTCATCTTTCCATGGCATCCAAAATTATAGGTTTCTTTGAAATTGTTGCACAATTTTGTGCTGAAATGCATTTGCTTTTTGAAATTCTTTTTGGCCTTTTCAACAGCACATTCTCTCTGTAGAATTGTGACAATCAACTGGTGGATTGCAGCAAATGATTGTCCTTCAAGATTGATTTTATGCTCATCTATATGTTGGTTGATCAAATCTGGTATTTTTCCTGGCATTGATGCTATGTAGTATCTTAGATATGCAGTATTATGAGAATCATGAGCTTGGTAAAGTAATTTTTGCATAACACAATAATAATCTTGCAAATGGTCAATATCACACAGCCTTTGTGACAAGAATAATTGTGCATGATGGTTAGATTCTTCAGGTACTGCTCCAATAAACTCATGTCTTAAAGCATCAAACAATCTTTTTGGTGGATCTTCATCCTCATCAATTATAGCATTTTTATTTTCTTCAGAAATTTTATCCCACCATTGCTTGACTACACCAGTAAATGACCAAGAAATATGTGTTAATATATCAGGCCAGTCAGCACGGGTTTCAGCCTTTCTTTGTAATGCCCATGCATGAAAATTATGCAGAACATCAACAACTGCATTTATATCCAAGCAATCAATGTTGATTAACAAAGTATTTCCATAGCCACTGTTGCTAGGATTCTGTAATCTGGTAGTAGCATTCTGGAGATTTTCAGCATATCTTCCAAAAGGACTTGTAACAGAGGCTCCATGGGCTGTATCTTCAGGAGTATTCCTTCTTCCTTTATTTGGAAAGTTAAATGGTTCTGTCCTATCTCTTTTAGAACTTGATTCTCCTTGGGTAGGATCACCAGGGGTTCTAGTAGTACCAATTACTCCAGACATGGCAAGGATACTCTTAGGAGCAGATGGTTGGCCATTTTCTAATAGACTCCTTAAACTGACATACTGCTTTGGCAATAGATAACTCTCAACAGAAGGAAGTTCTTGTAGCTTTTTTCTCATCAAAGCTATCTTTTCTGTAGCTAAAGAAATTCCTTTTTGGATTTTTTCAAGTCTTGTGATATCAATATTCTCTACCCCCTTAAAAAGAATACTTTTGGTAGAGGATTCAGGAACTGAGGAACCGAGATCTGAGGTGGAAAAGTGGATCTTTGGACTGGATAGTTCTACTGCTCGGTAGTGTGGAGGAGAAAGAGGAGCAGGAAGAGAATTTTTGAGATGCTCCAAAGATTTGGCTATAATTCCCATGTTAGAGTTAATATCATTGAGCTGCTGGGAATGTTCATGCTAATCTCCTAAGAGTGCATCATAACTTGTATGCAACTTCTTAATATGTTCTTTGACCTCTAAGACATATTTGGCCAGATCATCAATATTTTGTAACATACACACTATTTGGTAATTAGTGTAGTTATGTACTTTTTCGGATTCTGGTTGATCTGGGTCAGTGACAGGCTTTGTATGCAACCATTGCATATCGGCTTTTAAGGTTCCATTCTGGAACGTTCTTCTTGACCTTCCTGTGTCCAAATATCTTTCATTAATTTTGGTAGATAGCTCTTGTGGTCCTCTTGGCAAGCTGCTAAAGCTTTTGATATCTGGAGTCAAAAATTGAGGCTCATGACCTGGAGATTCTGTCTGGAAAGTAGACGATGATTCTGGAACACAGTATTCACAAAGGTCACTGATGTGAGATGTAGATCTTCTGGGTTGATCTACTTTTACTGGAGGAATAGGATATCTGACAGACATACTTCTAGGTATAATAAAAACAGAATGTGGGGACTTGTTTCTTGGGACAGAAGACTTAGGAAGAGTGAAAGTGGGATCAACTGTATAGGATGGAGATGGATTATTATGATTAACTCTACCCCCCAAAAATGGAGATCTAGGAACCGTGGATAACGAGCGAGGAAGAGGAGAAGTGAACTTTAAACCAGTAGTGCCATCAGCATGTTGGATTGTAGATAACTGTTGTGGTTGTTTGGATGTTTGTAGTTGAGGATATTTTTGAGACAATGGAGTATAAGCACTACTCCATTCCTCAGGGAGAGTACAAGCTGCAAATCCAATCTGCAGAGGAGCATTATTCCCTGGACCAACAACAACACCTTCTTTGAGGGCATGTTCTTTTAACTTAGGATGCAGAGGTGGCATGGTAGTAGAGAGAAAACGGATACAGATAGAAGCATGTAGCTGGGCTATCTGTGTTTGAGGAGCGACATCAAAACCATGGAACTGAATATAAGCATGTAGGAACTCATTAATATATGGATCAGTTAGAGACACCTGATATCTGGGAATAACAGAAGACCATGCAGGGCCATTATTGAGTGGGCTTTGGAAACCTCCTATCAGAGCATCATGAAACTGATTCATTCGAGTATCTAATACATAGGCCAAGCAAGAAGTATTTAAGCCAGGGCGAACCAAGGGATTTATGCCAAATTGAAGCATTCCAAGGTGGATATATTTGTAGCCTTTACTTAATCCCCATTCAATATCTTCATGCTTAATTAAAGGAATCTGATAAACATCTTGACCAGTAGATACAGGAATATTTACAGAAGTAAATCTAAACAACTAAGCAGCTTTAAACTGAAATGTAGGAAGCTTGTATAGTTTGTCAACATCTATCTCTGGCAATGTCCAATTAGGACCGGGTTCAAATTCTTGAACAAATACTTTTTCATCATACAGAACATCATTCTCATGAGATTTATTCAAATACTTAGAAAGAAAAGACCATCGATTCTTATGAGAAATTTTTCTATCGTCGGGCTTCTGAAGAGCAAACTCATTCATATAACCAGCCATTGCAGAAAGGTATAAGTAAGAACCTGAACAGAGAAGAAAACAGAAGATTTCTTGCACCAGGAAAGCAAAACACGGCAGTCCTTCACCTTAACAGCCCTCGACCAACGCCTTACAGTCACCTTCAACTTGTGGACAGGAACTCAGACCAATACCATACAATGGAAAACCAGATATTGGAAAAAATAAAATAAAATAAAAATAAAAATAATAAATAAATAAATAAAAATAAAAATAAAAATAGAAATAAAATATTTACAACTACAGGGGTACATGCACACTCAGATAATTAATTATGAGGAGTTTAGGGTGGAAAAGGGACTGGATCGTTTCGTGATGAACAAAGACCTTATTAACGATATCTCAATATTTAGGAAATGGGTAGGGATGGGAGGAGATTCAAGCCACTTTCCTATTATACTAGAGTTTAAATGGACCAGTAGGAAGCCTGGATCCCCTTTTAAATTAAATCCAACACGGCTTAAAGAAATCAGTTTTAACAAGCTGGTAAAGGCCACATGGATTCCTTTGGCCCTTCACTAGGGCCAGTCCATGGCATACCAGTTTATGGAAAACCTCAAAAGAATGAAACATGCAACTATCATTTGGGAAAAAGAAAAAAGTACAAGGGAAGATGCTGAGCTAAAAATTATTGAATAATCCCTAGAAAAAATGGAAGGTCCAAAGGGATATGGATATGAGACAGAGGAAAAAGGGATGAAACCCTTGGAAACATCAAAAAGGAAGATCCTAAAAAACAAAGAATATCATTGGAGACTCAAAAGTACATCCATTTGGCTGGCCTCAAGGGAATAAAACTCAATTTTTTTTTCAAAATTATGCAAGAGGCAGAAAGAACATAAACACTATATGGGAAATGCAAAAAGAAGACGAAAGCACAACATTTTTTTTATTTTTTATGAGCTAGTGTCTACGGGGAGAGACCACTTCAAAGCACTTTTTAGAGCCCCGAAACAAGCAATGATAGCAAAATTTATACAAGGTTGCCAAATTTTCCCTATATATGCGGAGGAGGAAGAAAATGAACTACTTATGGCTCCAGTCAGAAGAGGAGAAGTCAAAGGAGTTATAAAATCAATGCAGAAAGACAAGAGTCGGGGGCCGGATGGTTGGACGATTAAATTCTTCCCAAAAAAAAAGAGCTCTTAGGGGACGAGCTTACTTGGGTGGTGGAGGAATCCATAAACAACAAACAAGTTTATGAGCCTTTCAACTCTACTTTTCTGGCTCTAATTCCCAAAAATGATGGTCCAAAAACCTTTGAGCAATTCAGACCAATCCCTCTCTGTAGTTGTCACTACAAAATAATTGCAAAGATCCTATCCATCTGGTTAAAACCAATCCTCCCTAAAAATGTTTCCACGCAAGAATTTGGCTTTCTAGATGGCAAACAAATTCATGAAGCCATATATGTCCCTCAGGAATCTATGCACAATATCAAAAAGAGCAAAATGAAAGGATTGATTATCAAAGGCATATGATAGAATCAGCTGGATCTATCTACGCCTCTTATTTACTCATCTGGGATTTGATATTGTCTTTATCAATTGGGTTAACAGATGTGTCACAAACATGAGTTTTGTCATTTTAATTAATGGAGCAACATCCGCCTTCTTCCACAACCAGAGAGGGCTCAAACAAGGGTGCCCCTTGTCACCTCTACTCTTCTTATTGGTAGCCGAAGGGCTGAGCCAGTTGATTCTCTCAGCTAAACGTAGGGCAAAATTAAAAGGGATTGAAGTAGCCACAAACCTTTTTGTAACATATATATTGTTTGTAGATGGTATTCTTATCTTTAGTGACAAATCTAGAGGTGATATTCAACAGTTGAAAGCCTCTCTCGACATGTTCCTTCAAGCTACATGTAAGTGCATAAATGAACAAAAGTCTTCTCTAGTGCATGAAGGGTTTTCCCTTGCATAAATAAATTTAATTCATAATTTAATCCCTTTTGATGCAAAGGCTATGAAGCATAGTTTCAAATACTTAGGCTTCCAACTCAAGCCAGATTCATACAAAAAACCAAAATGAATGTTGTTTTTGGCCAAAATGGAAAAGTGTATAAAATACTAGAGTGTTACACAGCATTTCGTCACTATCCCTGCAATCCCCATCCCGCACATTGGAGGCTCATTTTGTGAACAAAATAAAGGGTCATGCCTTGCAAATACCATCATTGCATCCCTTACCATGATTCTAACATTCCTTCTGTTGACCATTTCCTGAACAGACCACCAAAAACACTTGTTTTTGCCTTGGCGCTGGTAGCCAGTATGCCTTCGCACCGATGAGGCAAATTAACACTGGCCCCCACGCCAGCTGGCGCTCTGTCTCAGTTAGCTGCCTGCACCAATCTGTTTATGGAATTTTTTTTAAAAATAGAGGCGAAGTTTCGATTATAACAACTTCGCGGATGAGTCATGGGGAGTGGTTTGACTGAATAACCACGACCTTCCTCCTTTGGCCTCTTGTTTCCACCTTTTGGGGAAACCTCCCATGGGATAAAGCCTCCCTTCCACCATAGTAAGGATCCGAACCTCCTCCTCTCCATCTATAAATATAGCCATCCTCCATTGATGAAGCTAGTTGAACTGAAGATATTATAGCAGAAACATTGGAGAGATTTTTATTCAAGATAGAACGGAAGAGTCCCTTATTGAGAGAGCTTAGGCTTGTGCCTTCATCCCGTCCAAATTCCCTGACATTCGTCAAGACACGCTTCAACTAAACCTCGCTAAAGGAGGCTGTGACGTCAAGGTTGTAACTCTTTCTTCTATTAATACATATGTATAACTATTGTCTGGTTCCCATTTTGCGTTGATGTGTTTTATTTAATGCAATATGATTAACCCTCCTTGACTGGTTAGTAATTATGAATGAGATTGTTGTTTCATATGCTGCTTTTGTTTGTTGATCCTGTGCAGGTATCCAAGCATTGCTGCAAAAAGATCATGATTTGCTAAGATAAGAATCGAGAGGCCACCACTACAACAACCACGACGACAGCGTTGGACTCCAGGTAGGTTGACCTATCGCGTCTATTTCATTCAGTAATTAGGAGCCTACACTCTAGTTTTTCCTTTTGTTACTAGACCCACTCTAGGGCTAAAGGGATCGTCTCTATCTGCAGAGAGGATTTACCTTCATAACAAATTGGCGACTCCACTGGGGATCAGTGTGAGTTTGTCTTTTTGCCCTTGTCAAGTCGACTTCGGTCGTTTGCTTGTTTGTCTATCTTTTATGGTATGTTTGCTTGTTTAGAGTCCTCTTTTTCAACTCCAGAGTGTTAATATTGACCTCTGCTCATTGGATTTCCCATTCTCCCATAGATATCCAGCTTGGCGCGTTTTTTGGTTGAACAGTCGCGCCGATTAGCGCATGTTGCTTGTGTTGCACTAGCACCAACCCTTGTTTGGCGCGGATTACCGCCTGACGGTCGCGCTTAATCCTGTAGGATTTGGATTGACTTTCCTTTTGAGTTTTTTTGTCAGTTGTGCTTGTCTCTGGGTGGATTTCTGATATGCAATTGTTTTGTTGAGATTGTTTTGACTGCCATAGACTTGTTCTTCTTAGTTGTACGTCTGTTTACTTATCAATGCAGTTTATGGCCTTAGGGTTTCTGAGTGTCTTAGCTCACTGAGCCTTCTGATTGGAAGTCGAGTCTTTTGATTCTTGTCAGTCACATTTCTTGATCAATTGTGTTTAGTTCTTTTTTTATCCTTTAAGCGTTTGTTTTGGTTGAATGATCATTTTGGGTTTCGTTTGATTTTTCTTCTTGCTGCTCCAAGCGTAGATCACATTGCTTGTTTGGATCGTTTCGAAGAGTGCTTCATTGGTTTGAGTGCATTTTTGTGTTTGTGTTGCTTTCATCGAAACAGTCGGTCTACCTCTTTACATTCACAATTCTCGAACTAGTGCTTGTTTTGTTTTTTTTGTATAATTAGTGCATTGTGTGCTTCATTTCATTGAAAAAATAAAAAAATTGCATTCTTTCATTTGTTTGGAAAAGGAAATTTCTTTTGCATAACTAGTGCTTGATTAACTAGGAAAGAATTTTTCATTTTCCGCTTGATTGAATTAGATGCATTAGCGGATTTATTCATTTGATTTCATTGATTGCTATTGTTTGAAATATCTCTATCCTTCTCTTAATTAGCATTCATTGAATGGGAAATGGTGTTCATTTGCATATAGTTTGCATTTAGGAAATTTGAGATCGACATTCGTTAGGGCCTTGAAATTGAAATATAATTCAAGATCAACTATAAAATCCATTCCATTAACATAACGAAACATTGGAACCTAACACAAAAATTTTAGTGGTCTAGGCTATAGACGTGTTCTGACGTCTTAAAACCTAGTAGCTATCGTTCGCCTTTTGGCTTTAGACAGCGCTAGTACGAACTTGTGCTCCTCGTGCCATCGAGTAGATAAAGGGATACCCCTATAGGTTCAAATCCTTTATCCACGGGAAGCTGAGTCTACCGCCCTGTAACCGTGATACACCAAACACAACATTCAGGGAGATTACCTGCACGTACGGAAAGTCCTTCGTCATTTCTCTTTCATTTGATCACCAAGGTGTATATGGCAGTTCACGAAAACTTGGTACACCCTCTTTCTTAGATTACTAAATTAGTCATTTCGATTTTTTCGTGACTCTTTAAAAGATAAGAAATCATCGAGCACTTCTCCTTTCACGCTCGTTTAAAATTAAAAGTGACCAAAGTCATATTTTGTCTATTTCTTGACTCTTAAAACATGAAACAACAAAGTTCGGTTTCAATGTCATAAAATTATTTACCCATGGTCACATGCCCGTTAAAACTTTGTTACATGGTTTTTTGTTTTTGTTTTTCCTTAGGCCTTGGTCTTGAAGCCTTCTTTTGGCTGCCTCTTTTTCCTTTTCTATTTTGAAATACGGTCACAGTGGCGAAACCACCAGTTTCGTTGTCTTCCTCACTGCCTCTTTTTCCTTTTCTATTTTGAAATACGGTCACAGTGGCGAAACCACCAGTTTCGTTGTCTTCCTCACTGCCTCCTAGTGGTAGTTCCTTTCCTGACGTTTCTTACGAAACCTCTCAGTCCACTAGGTCTGTTGAGTTTTCGCAGCCTATTCTCCCGACTGTTTTACCTCTCGCTACTCTATCTCCTCCTGAAGAGTTAGTTTGAGTTCAATTGGCCTCCTCCAGGTGCTTGGTCTGGTTTTGGGGACAAGGAAGAGGTCCCTCCTCTTACTTCAGGATCACCATTTGTAGCTGCTGTTATACCTCGCAGTCCTCGTCGTCTTTTTGACGATATTATGACTTCGTCAAATATGGATTCTTCGAGTCCTGTTGACAGTGAAGGAATGCATGTTTCTACAGGAGAATATCAACTTTTCCCTGAAGATCTCCCGCATATGTATGTTAAATATTCTCCTCAATCGGTGTCACTTCCACCCGGTTATCGAACTTTGAGTCAGATTATGTCTGGTGTTGCATCTGTAGCACAATCCAGTACATCAAATCCCCCTAGGAGTTTGTTCCTCCCTTCGTTGGGACTGTCACCTTCGACACAGAGTTCGTCGGTTATTGTTACATCTATCTTGGTCCGACCTACCGTCTGTGTAGCTTTTTCTACGCGTGTTATTACAACACAGTCATGAGAGTCTTTTCACAGTCGTAGGTCTATCTTACTTAATCCTACGTGGCCTGTCAATCAGGGTCTGAGCAAATCACAAGCTCGCGCTCCGGAGACTGCACCTGCTGGTGCGGCTACGGCTACAGCTACGTCTATGGTTTCTATCTATCATTTTGATGAGTACATGTTGGAAATTCACCGATGATATGCTCCTTCTCCGGATGCTCAATCTCCTGCAGCCCCGTATGCTTCTAGTATGACCTCGACTGTCCCTATAATTCCTGGTGGCCTTACTTTTGAAGAGTATTTGTTGGTTGTTCAGCAACAGAACTCTCAGGGTTTTTGGCTACCCCAAGTTCCTGTCAATCCTTCCCATCACTATGATGCTATTGGCAACCCCATCTATTCGTTTCGTGTTGATCCTTATCAGACCGTCACTCATCAAGGACCTTTGCTACAAGGACAACCCTCAGGCTTACAAGGACAATCCTTACAGGGACAACCTTCGGCTCAGTAGGGATAATCCTTTAGTCCTTAGGGAAAACCTTACGATTCACAAGGTCAACCTTTGGTCCAATAAGGACAACCCTCCGGTCCTTCAAGTCAACTTCAAACAGGAACGTCGTATGTTGTCGGCGGGCCCATGTATCCCCCATAGGGACAACCTATTGTACAACAACAACAACTGTATGTACAGTATGGCCAAACTTTTGTGCAACAAAGACAACCCTATGGTCCTACTCCGGGTCAACCTGGTCATCAGAGACAACCTGGTCCATCTCCTCCATCAGGCCAACCTCTTCCACAAGGGCAACCCGATGGCCCACATTATCTAGGCCAACCTGTTTTGTAGGGACAACTTGCTCAACCAGGTCAGCAGCTGGTTCAGCCTGTTCAACAGCAAGTTCAATCTGTTCAATAACTTGTTTAACCTGCTTAGCAGCGGGTTCAACCTTTTTATCCGACTCAGCAGGGTCCGCTTGTTCAGCAGCCCGCTCAACCTGCTCAACCCCAAGGCGCTTATTACCCCCAAGGTCAATATCGGCCGATATATAGTGCGCCCAAGGTTTCACTTTTTACCCTCAAAATCAATCTCAGTGGTGTATAATCAAACTCAAGGCCATGCTTACATTTCACAACAAAATCCATATGTTGCTAAGCAAGGACCTCAATGGTATGCTCAGAATCAGTATCTTGGTCCTTAACCCCAGTATCAACAAAATTATCAGGCTTATAACCCCTATGGTCAGAATCCTCCGGGACAAAACATATGGTGGCAAAATTTCTCGTAGGCTAGGTGGAATGTTAACACGAGTCCTTATCAGAGACCTCCAATGCCTTTTAATCCTCAATTATCATTTATCGCTACGTTGGAATTTCCTGATGTGTCAAAGTTAACGAACGATCCAATTCTTCATAACCCGTATTGGCCTTCGGTTCCGACTAAGATTCCTAGTGATGGTCCTAAGTTTGAGGGCAAGTTCGGAGAAGACACCCAAGCGCACGTTATGACTTACCACTTGTGGTGTTCCTCTAACTCTTGGGTTGACGATTCCATCTGACTCTGTCTTTTCCAATGGACTCTTATTGGTGCCACTGCAAAGTGGTACATTGAGCTATCTCGTGGCATATTTCAAGACTTCAACTCTCTCGCCATGGCATTCCTTACACATTTTCAGTTACCGGTTCGTTATGAAACCGGGACACACCTCCTCACATCCTTGAAACAGGACCGAGCTACTCATATCTCGGATCATATTCATGAATGGAGATGTCGTCGTCACTTGATTAATTTTGATATTCCTGATGAGCTTCTAACTGATTGGTTCACAACCTCCTTTGTCAATTAGATTTCGAAAGACATAGCTATAGGAGCATGTGTAACCGAGGAATAAACCATTGCTCGTGCCCAGTTCCTTGATCTTGTGTACTCTCATTCTGGCACATTGTATGATATCTTGCCTGATGCCCCTCGACTTGGAACTTCTAAAGCACCGGCAACCCCATCCATCGACGGTATTATTGGTTCACGGCGTAAGCCGAAGTACCATTGTTTGATCTGTGACGAAGATCACTACACCAAGGATTGTCCTCGACGAGCCAAAGTAAGTAGATTCCTCAAAGGAACTCAGGGAACTACAACTGTTCTTAAAGAACCTTTTCATCTCAACAGACCCAGATGGTATAGCAACCTCAGTCCTCTACCCCATTTGGCTCTCAGGTGTTCATGATGAATGGTTCTGCATCCGTTTCTATTGCTACTTGATTGAAAGATTATACCGAATCGTGTCAGGAAGCGGGGAAAGAGATCACTGATGTTCCTCCTCCTCCGCCTGCTTCTGGCCCTCTTCAGATTGAAAGGCCCAGTACTGAGCCTGTTATACGACCACCTTCCAAAGGTGTACTCCGCAAGTCTTCTTATAATCCAAACGCCCATATTTCTCAACATTACAGTATTTTTGAGGATTTGGCGTAGGCACCATCTGCAATGTCTGCACTAGAAGTACTTCAGAGTTGTCCGTCTCAACAGAAAGCTTTGTTATCTGTGATTGGCGGGGTTGATCATGCTGATACTAGTCTTCTCGCTTTTGATTTAGAGAATTTTGTTCCACGACTACAGCACCAGATTGCGCTCATTATATAGGTTATCATTAATGGTCTTGATATTCATCAAGCGGTTGTGGACGAAGGTGCGTCAACGTGCATCATGTCATATTATTGCTGGAAAGCCATTGGTTCTCCGGCTTTGAACTCATCACCAAATGCCCTTGAAGAATTTGATGGAAGGGAATCAAAACCTTTGGGTGTTCTCGCTAGTTTACCGATTACCTTGAAAGGGAAGGCAGTCAATGTCGAGGTAGAAGTAGTTGACGCCAAGCTCAATTACAATCTTCTCATTGGTCGCAGTTGGACTCACGCTATGCTGTGCATTCCATCCACTCTCTTTCGTGTCCTGAAATTCCCGCACGAAGGAAAGATTTTTACTGTTGATCAATTGTCATTCTTCACTTCTTCTTCCGAGAACAATGTTCCGTATGTGGATAAGATCCCTATTCCCTATGAGAGCATTGGGCCGAGTCTCTTCAAAGATCCTGCCCTCATGGGTATTTTTCCTCTTCGTCCACCTAACACTGTTCAGATCAATATGATCTCTCGGCTTGATGACCCATGGATCATCCCTTCGCCTGAATAGGTTGATTATTTTGGAGATTCGATGCCTTTAAGTCCGATTGAGATTGATTATTGTGAACTTCTTGCGGCTTCGAATCCTTTGCCTTCTGATCATGCTCCTTTGAGCATGTCTCTCGACGCTTATTCTCAATTCCCTTGGCTTGGCGATTCAGATTCATCCGATCCCTTATGAGAGATATTTCCTTCCGATGAAGCCATCGTGGAAACTATGTCTCTCGAGGATTTACCGTGGGATGATGGTCATAATCGTTCCTCATTTATGCCTGGCCTCGAGGCCATGTCTACGTGTTTTGAGAGGTTCGCATCTCAGGTTCCTTCTCCTTCGCTTCAAACGCCCATTCTGACACATGAAGTATTTACAGAGGGTAACTTGAGTATCATTACGCAAATGTGCCTATTGACATTTCTATAAAACTGGGAATTGTCGAGAACAACCATCTCGGGATCACCTGTTCTTCAGATGAAGTTCAGGTTTATACTAGCCTTTTCCATGAGTTTCGTGATGTCTTTGCATGGTCCTACGAAGAAATTCCTGGCCTTGATCCCAGTATCGTGGTGCATGAGATTCCTACCTACCCTGGTTCGAAGCCTGTTAGTCAATGCCTTCGTCCTATGCACCCTCGGAAAGCCACCGCCATTAAATGGGAAGTTAAAAAACTTCTCAACGCTGGTTTCATCTACTTGATTCCCTTGATAGAATGGGTGTCCAACATCGTCCCTGTAGATAAGAAAAAGGGTACCATTTGAGTCTGTGTTGATTATCGTGACATCAATCGAGCCTGTCCCAAGGATAATTATCCTACTTCCTTTACTGATCAGATCATTGATGACTATGTTGGGAGTGAGATATTTTCCCTCATGGACGACTTTTCTGGTTAGAACCAGATTAACATTCTCCTGACTGATCAACATCAAACCACTTTTATTTGTCCTTGGGGTACTTTCGCATATAAGAAGCTTCATTTCGGCTTGAAGAATGTTGGGGCCACGTTTCAGCGAGCGATGTCATACACTTTTCACGATATTAAGCACATCGTTCAGCCTTATCTGGATGACCTACTAACTCATTCAGCTAAGTGTAAGGATCATCCTGAACATCTTCGTTAGATATTTCTTCATTGTCGACGCTACAATATTCGACTCAATCCGCACAAATGCGTCTTCTACGTTGATTCCGGTAGACTCTTAAGGTTTGTCGTGTCCAAAGACGGGATTCACCTTGATCCACTCAAAATCGAGGTTATTATTAATCTCCCCTCTCCATCTTCGTTACATCAGCTGCAAAGTCTACAGGGGAAGGATAATTTTTTACGCCGTTTAATACCTAACTATGCCAAAGTAGCTAAAGGATTCATACGGTCACTAAAGCAGGGTGTCCCTTTCCTTTGGGATGAGGTCACCCATAAATCTTTTGATGCTTTGAAGACGTTGCTGGTCAATTCTCCTCTGTTGCGTCCTCCAAATTATCATCGCGATTTTCCCTCTATTTAGCTGCTGCTTTTGGAACCATTGCCATGGTTCTGGTTCAAGACGATGATGACGGTGAAAAACATGTTATTTACTACCTCTCTCGTAACGTTCTTGATATGAAACGTGTTATGCCCATGTCGAGAAATTAGCATTAGCTGTTGTTCAAGCAGTTCAACGTTTTCGTCATTATATTTTATTGCGTATTGTGACTAGGATTTCAGAATACAACCCTATGACCTATATATTATCTCGAAAATTGATGGGGGGGAAATACTCAAAGTGGATTTTTATCCTCCAATAGTTCAATTTGGTGTTTACTACTGCCAAGTCAAAGAAATCACTCATATTTGCTGATTTGATCTCCTCCCTTCCCTCTGATTCCGCTCCGTCTGGTTCTGAAGAACGCATTCCAGATGATACGCTTTTTCTGATCTCCACCCTCTATCCTTGGTACGGTGATATCATCATATATCTTCAGACTTCTACTTTTAGATCTGAGTTGAAGAAGGATGCTCGCTCACGCATCCGTCCTCAGTCACAACCTTATCGTATAGTCGGAGATACAATCTACCGTGTTAGAGTAGATTCCATTCTCTGTCGGTGTTTGACCCTCGTGGAGGCTGAGAAAGTTCTAAATGATTACCACAGTGGCGCCTGTGGCAGTCACATGTCTGGTTGTGCCAATGCATAGAATATTCTTCGTGCTGGGTATTTCTGGCCCTCTATCTTTAAGGATTGCATTGTTGCTATCCATAAATGTCATGATTGCTAGATCTATCAGCGCAAGATGCGCGCACCACCTGCACATCTGCACCCTGTCATTACCGTTGGTCCCTTTGTAAAGTGGGGCATATATTTCATGACGTGTAACCCTCACTCGGCCGAGGGACATGATTATATTATCGTAACCGTTGACTACTTCACCAAATGGGCCGAAGCAATGCCTACACTTACTGCAGATGGTAAGACAACAACTCAATTCATATTCAATCACATCATTTCTAGGTTTGGTGTCCCTCAAGCCATCGTTACCAATCATGGTTCCCATTTTCGGCATTATATGGTGGCAGATTTGACTTTCAGGTTGGGCTTACAACACGATAGCTCAACGCCGTACTATCCTCTGGCCAATGGCCAGGTTGAGGCTTTGAACAAAGTTTTAGTCACTATGCTTCAACGTACGATTCATATCCACATATCCAATTGGCATCTCATGTTATTTTTGGCTCTCTGGGCATACCAAACCTCAGTCAAGGATGCGACCGGATTCACTCCATTCCATCTTGTTTACGGTCTGGAAGCTACCCTTCCGATTGAGTGTGAAATATCTTCACTCAAATTAGCTGTTGAATTACTGCCCAACACTTCGCCTGAAGAAGAGTCTCTTCTTTACTTAGAGACGCTAGATGAAACTCGCTGCTTTGGTCATCGTGGCACAGAAGAAGCGGGTCAAAGCCCATTTTGACCAGTCGATTTCCCCTCGCTCCTGTTAGACCCCTATAAATTTTTTGACAAGCAAATAGGGGGCTAAAATGTTTTTGAGCCTTCAAGGAATGCATTTCCCCTAAAAACACATCATCCTTGAAGCCTCCTTGTGCCTTTGGTCCTTTGATAAAATCCCCTCTGCTGATTCCCATTATAAAACCTCTCTGTTTGTGAAGAAATGCCCAAAAGGCCTCCTTTCCCTCTTATTTCATTCCCTCTAAGCCTTTGTTTTCATCCTCTTTCTTTTCCCTTCTAAATTCCCCACTTACCTTTCAAGTCCTCCTAAATCTTCCCAAAATCCCCTTTAAATTCTACCCTTACCCTTTGTTAGGAAAAATACCCCTTTTCCCCCTTTCCGATTATAAATTAGCATTATAAATCACTTTATATACAAACGCGATTTATATGTTAACCACTTCCCTGACCATACCCCTTAGAACTTTATTATAAACAAATATCAAAGTTTATTGTAAAGTCCCCGCCCCTTAACCACTTCCCATTTCCATAACCCGTAAAACTTTATTATAAAGTTTCATACGATATATACCTCCGCCGCAATCGCAACTCTTCCAATCGCAATGTTTGTTTGAAGTCCTTCGATCGGCTCATCGCAAATATTTGCGATGCGATTGATCGCATCGCAAGTCTTCCCCCGATCGCGTCCCGTCTTTCGATTGCCCGATCGCGCCATCCCCTAATCCATTGATCGCAAGTCCTGCTCTGATCCCCCGATCGCGTCCCGTCTTCCGATTGCCCAATCGCACCATTCCTCGATCCGTTGATCGCAAGTCCTACTCCGATCCTCTGATCGCTTCTCTCCTCCGATTGATCACATCGCAACTCCATTCTCCCGATTGCGATTGTGATTATTCTCGCTCCCGATCTCCGATTGCGATTGACCTGCCGAGCCCACCGTACCATATTTCTGCCTATTCATATAATATAAGGCCTTTCACTTTGTAAATTGGGAATTCGTATTATTTTCATTCTTGCAAAGGGTTTTCCCCAATTGCATAGGAAGTTTTGTGTTTACCACTCCACCCTACTCCTGAATCCGATTTCCGATTGCGATTGTAACCCTCGGTCCCACCACTAAAGTCCTCCGCCATTCATAAAAAAAACCCATTTTTCCTTTGTAAAGTTTAAAATTCATTCGTTTTAATATTACAAAGGTTTTTCCTCCCAATCGCAATCACAAGCTTCTGTTGCGCCACCGTCCCTCCGAGCCTCTGGAGCATTCCTCTGCCACCACTGCCCGGGTTTGTAACATGTTTATTTTATTATGCAAATAGCACATAGATGGCCACTTCAGCATTTTCCAGCGAACCAGCGGAAGAGATTCAAAGGGGGTTAATGCCTATTATTGATGTAATTAATGTTTAACCCCACATTCAAAGGAAAGGACGTAGTCGAAGACCAGAGCGCACGAAACAAAGTTGTATCTGTGTTTAATGTCATGCAGAGCACCGTTTCTCCAAAAGGACACCTCTTACAGAAGTCTCCATGCCTCCTCAAGCCCTTAAATATATTTTACGGACATAAGCTTCTTTAAGACTGTCGGACAGCAGTTATGGAGGTATGGAGAGGTCGGCAGATCCTTCAATCCAAGTCACTAATTCCAGAAGGCAGCCTACAGAGTACTTACAACGATGCAGGTGCCATTAAGCAGAGTGGGCATGAACTCTTTCTCCACTCTGTCTTAATAAGATCCATTTAATATTCATCTACTCCTATTGTTATCTTCTCCTATAAGAATTCCCAATAACATATTGTAAAGATTGTTGTTCGGCTATTGCCGTTGTAGTTAGAGGGATTCAGTTTTGACTGTTAGAATAGTTTGGGAGAAAGTAGCAGAGTAGTTTGTATTGTAGTAGGCTAGGAGGAGAAGTTTGGATTGTAACAACCATTGAGCTTAGTGTATGTGACTGGTTTTGCATGAATTAATCAAAGCACATTTCACAGGATCCTGGTCTATTACTATTGGTGATGTTTTCCTAACTCTGTTTATTACATTTTCATGCTGTTTCATCTTCTATTGGCTTGCATCAGAAATATGGCATAGGATTTACCCTTGTTAGGTACCCTATGTCTCTGCTCTCCTTGCCTTTAATGTTTTTCTGCTAAATGTGGTATCTGAGGGTTGATTTTAGTTAATTTAACCAGTGTAGTGGATGCCATTTCCTACTAGCTGATGTATGAATTAAATGAATCTGTTCTTAGATGTTCTTGTTGGGTTTAAGCTGGAAGATTTGGGAACACTGGGGATTACAGTTAACCCTGTCCACTAGGATCCTTGTGCGACCAGCTGGCCTTTCTAAGATCTCTCTGTTGAAATTATCTCTGTTTGTCCTTGGAAGCATGCTAAAGTTGGCCTGGAGTTAAATTACCTCTGGTCAGACCTATAAGCTGCCCCTTTGTCCCTCCTTTGAAAGTTTCCTATGAGTATGTCCAAGTAGGTCTAGAGTTAAATGACCTCTGACCTGATCTATAGACAGAAATTTGGTTGCTCTCCTTCTTTCACCTTCTTTCCTTAATGTTCCATTCCACCATCTAATCTAGAAGATCCTTTAGTATTAGATGACTTGCCCTCTGAAAGCTTTGGCTAGATGTTGCAAGTAATTCTCCTTTCATGACTCCATAGCCCAATGGATGGCACTCTCTTGACCTACCCTCTTTGCTGAAACATCCTGCTGCTTTGTTCCTTTCCTCCCATTACTTTCTCAGTCAATGATCTCATGACCAACCCAACAACCAACCAACCAAATCATTTTTAAAACCCCTTTTGTGCTTCATAACTAGCCTAACATCTCATTTGAGCTTCAAAGATATACCATTCTTTGTTTTATTGGAGAGATCCCTCTCCGAGTCCAGGAGGGCTAGATCCTAGGGCCCCAAAGTGGTTATGATGTTGTCTCATCTTTTGGTCTTGCCAATCTGGCCAAAACATGAGAACCCCAACAACTCCTTTATATAAGGAGACCCCATCCTCCTGTACGATCGAGCTCATGATAAGCTGGGGGCAGGAAAATTTCAACCCATGTGGCATGGGCCTTACATCATTAAGCGCGTTTTGAAAAACAGGGCCTATGAGCTCATTGATTATGAAGGTCATCCTTTAGATCAACCTAGAAATGGGTTGTATCTCAAAAAGTATTATGCATGTTTTGTGTACATGGGTATTTTTTTTCATTTTTGTACATTTTTTGGCTTGGTGTGTTTTGCAAGTGTTTTCCTGCTTATTGGGTCATTGCTTATTGTGCAGATGTCTATTACCCCTTATGTCGGTTTCACGGATGGTGCTTCCCGCAGTACCCGGAACTTGTCTTCGGCAGCCTAGGTGATTTATGATCCTGCTGGTGCGTTGATAGACCTGCAAGGTATTTGTTTAGGACAAACTACAAACAATGTCACTGAATATAGTGCTGTCATTGAACTGTTAACCGAGGCAATTACCCTTGGCATTAGTGCATTGGTTGTAAATCTAGACTCATAGCTTGTTGTTCTTCAATTTAATGGGTGTTATTCAGTTAGAAACCCACACATTTTAAGATTGTATTTACGTGTTCGTTTGATAGAAAGACATTTTGATGATATCACATATCAACATATTCCTACACAAATGAATGCATTAACTGATACAATGGCTAACATTGTATTAGATAGACATTTGCGTAAACTGTAAAATCATCATCACATGAGAGACTCATATCAAATAGGAAAATAGATGTGTATATATATATATATCGAAGGTTTGCATCAGTGTGCACCATAAGTTTCAAAAAATATGTGTGTTTCTGTTACATCCTGAGACACTATGTCTGACAAAAAAATGCAGAAACAAAAGCCTAGGTGTCTAATTGACATGATGATCATGATAGCATGCCACTGCCTGGACAAGCCGCCTTAGCAAGAGGTGAACTCGGTTTGACACCCCTACAATATGTCTTTGATATGCACGAGAAACATCGTTGAACTGTGCATAGTCTGGGACCCCACGGGTGATTCCCTCCAAGTTGTGCATGATTTCCTCCTCCTCACCTTGAGGGGCAACATCAAAATCGCGAGGTATTCGCCTCGCTATCGGAGACATCCCTGCGGGTCTCTCTGGGCCTACATCTGCAAATGAATGGATTGAAGTGTCAGAGCATACATACCAAAAAATCACAATACTCATAAAAATTAAAAAAAGAATGAGTTTTACCAAGTGCTTCATCCCAATCCTCTCCTTCTGGGAGTAGGAGGTCCAAATCACTAGTGAAATCTGTGCCAGAGTAGGGCCAGTCCTCCACGACAATCAACTGTCGGCGGAGCCAATCAAAGTCATCCGGTCTCCAGGACATCTGTTGACCCCCCCCTGACCTTGGCATCAGAGCTGCCCATCGGGCCATCCATGGTTCCAGTGTTGGTGGTGTTGGGACTATCACCTCCTGATGCTGAAAGATTGGTAGTCGTTCCAGAATGAAGGATACCAGGCCAGGCCCATAACCAAAATGTTTCAATTTGGTCTTCTTGCACTTTGTCAGCTGACGTTTTATATTGATTGTTACTACCTCTTCCCAGTTGTATATGGTCAGTGACAAGCAGTCTACAACAATAAGTAGCTGTGTTTTTGTTGCTTCGTGTGGTGCTCGTGTTCCTACAGCTCGTGTGATTGTGTGTAGCACTGCCCTTAGTGTTAAATCTGGGATAGTCTGGATGTCTACCTTCCCGCTTTTTGATCCTTTTCGTGCTCCTGGGCATACCCTGTCAATCACCATGCCCATGCTCTCCATGGTGGGCCGGGTGCCGGTCAAGATTGGTGCTACCCCACTCCACGACAATCCTGTTATGAAATAGACATCAAAAACATAAATCTCAAGCTCCTGATCTCGGAGAATGATTTTTTCTTGATCCTCATCCCAGATACTGATCAAGTATTGCAGCAGCTCCGGTTTAGCTCTGAGACACGATGTCATGAAGCACTTTTTCAGTCCACAGTCTCTTAGATCTTCGATGCATCTCACATTTCCCATGGCAAGCTCATCCTCTTCATTGTGTTCCCGTTCCTTCCACTCTATCACCATTTTTTCACTCTTTCACCTGCAAACATATTGACATGAACATTATTAGCCACATCCAAAGCTAAAATTTGTGAAATTTAGGACTGCTTTCTTGCATTAAAAGTTTTTTAAGAGGTTTGTGCGGTTGGCATGCCCTAGTTTAAAAAATTGGGCGATTGGCGCGAGTCCATGCCTGAAACCCGCACCGACCGTCGTGCCCTAGTTTTCACAATTTCCCCCTCAGAAATCAAAACTGAAGGTTGCAAGTAATGAAAGAATGCTTAAAATGTGGGGAAGGATGTCGGCTCTTACCTGGAACTGACGGATTCGAGATTGGTCTACTATATTTCCCGCTATCGTCGCCGCAAAATTGCAAGGTAAAATCGGGTCACTATTGCTCCACAAGAGGTAAAAGTGAAAAGTAATTATTTTTTACCATTTTTGGAATTTTATAACTTTTCAGAACCCTAGTTAGGCTTTAAGACATGTTTTTCGATTATTACATTATGTTATTTCGAGAAATGGGTTTTACATTTGTTTCTTGTGTAGCAATAGGTATTTAATGCGATAGTGATGAAGCCACGAGTTATATTTTATACTTTTTCGGACTCGGTAAAAACACAAAAAAGTCACTACTGGAGACATCTTTAAGCTCTTTTATGACTCTAAAACTGAAAATATTGCCGATATTCTTGTCGGTTTGAACTCGTTAAATGGCTGCGAAACGATATCTACCCAATATACGTTTACCCCTTTTTCGGGTCAGGATAGATTATTTACGAAAAAGGAATACCTTAGCCTATCGCGACTAAGAGGTTCTTTCAGATATTGTTTTCTACCTTTTCGGAACTGAGAGACTATTTACGAAGAGGGACATGTTGGAGTTTTTTTTTCAGTCTCTTTTCAAACTCTCTAAACATGAAAAGACGCCAGTTCTTCCTTTGTCAGACTCGTTAAACCCTGATAACATCAGTCATCGTCACTATGACGTTCATCGAGTTCCTCCTTCCTGGGGCTCGTAAAATGTACTAGGATGGATTTGTCCAAAAGACAAACTTACAAAACAAACATATGTTATCCCCTTCAAGCTTGTTTTAAAAAAATAATTGGGGTACTCGCCATAAATGGTGGGGGAAAATGGAAGCAGTTTTTAGTTGTATTGGTAGTATGTCGCTCTTGAACATGACACTCGTTTGCATTCGTGTCGGGTTGGGGATATCTCATTTCGTCATTCTTGCCTTCATGGGTTTGGGTAATCTTTTTTGACCTCTCATATGCTCTTTGCCACATCATCATGACCTCAGATCCCTTGATGTCAAATACTGCCAAATCCAGAGTCGTGTCACTGATATGTTCAAGAGAATTTTTGCCTCTTCAGTTTTCAACCTCCCTCTGGTTCTCTGTTGGTCCTGATTCACTTTCATCATGTTCCTCTGTCTCGTGTCGATTATGTGGGATACATTATGGCCCTCCTTCAACCAAGTCACTTCCTGTCGACTTGAGATCATTATCCAGGAAGTTGGTCTATAGACTCCCTATTGGTACCTTGGAGCCGGCATGCCTCAATGGCAGGTTATTTGCATTCGACGATAGGTCCACATAATTGGCCTTCAATCAGGTGATTCTGCGGGTGTTTGACTCCAAAGCATTGTTAACATTCCGTGGATTATACTTGTTGTACCTTGAGAGCCATTGTCATTATTGGTGGTTTCTCTCATGCCTGTTAACAACTTTCATCATTGGCTGGTAATCAGATGATTTTCTTGCATGTTCTACTTCAACTCACATATTCGCATGCTTGAATCTGTACCTGTTCGGATCGAGAAGGAGCGCAAAACCCTGGGTTTTGTCTGATAAGATCCAGGCCGTGGGATATTATGGTGTATCATGATTTATTAGATGACTCTTTTGATTGGATGGCTACGACCATACCTGAGTCTATTTGTTGATCCTTACTGCTGGATGGCTGCGTCCATACCTCGGATCTCAGTTCATATATGTACTCTATTATGGATGGCTACGCCCATGCCACATGTTCATGTCTCAGGGATATCTGTTGTACTTGTAATTGCAGGTCTTCCGACAACGGTGTTTGGTTCGAACGCATTCTCATAAAGAATTTCACCCCTTCCTCTCTCTCGAACCTCATGCTTTAGGGGGCATCTGTTACACAAAATTTTGTCAGTGTCCCTGCAATCCCCATCCCGCACATTGGAGGCTCATTTCTCTGAACAAAATAAAGTGTCATTCCTTGCAAATACCATCATTGCATCCCTTACCATGAGTCTATTGGCCATTTCCTGAACAAACCACCAAAAACACCTGTTTTTTCCTTGGCACTGGTAGCCAGTTATGCCCTCGCGTCGATGAGGCAGATTAACACTGGCCCCCGTGCCAGCTGGCGCTTTGTCTTAGTTAGCTACCTGCACCAATCTATTTATGGAAATTTTTTTAAAAATAGAGGTGAAGTTTCGATTATACCAACTTCGTGGATGAGTTATGGGGAGTGGTTCGACTGAATAACCACGACCTTCCTCCTTTGGCCTCTTGTTTCCACCTTTTGGGGAAACTTCCCATGGGATAAGGCTTCCCTTCCACCATAGTAGGGATCCCAACCTCCTCCTCTCCCTCTATGAATATAGCCATCCTCCATTTATGAAGCTAGCTGAACTGAAGATATTATAGCAGAAACGCTGGAGAGATTTCTATTCAAGATAGAACAGAAGAGTCCCTTATTGACAGAGCTTAGGATTGTGCCTTCATCCTGTCTGAATTCCCTGACATTCGTCAAGACGCGCTTCAATTGAACCCCGTTGAAGGAGGCTGTGACGTCAAGGCTTGGTTGTAACTCTTTCTTCTATTAATACATATGTATAACTATTGTCTGGTTCCCATTTTGCATTGATGTGTTTTATTTGATGCAATATGCTTAACCCTTCTTGATTGTTTAGTAATTATGAATGAGATTGGTGTTTCATATGTTGCTCTTGTTTGTTGATCTTGTGCAGGTATCCAAGCATTGCTGCAAAAGGATCGTGACTTGCCGAGATAAGAATTGAGAGGCCACCACTACAACAGCCACGACGACAACGTTGGACTCCAGGTAGGTTGATCTACCGCGTCTATTTCATTCAGTAATTAGGAGCCTACACTCTAGTTTGTTCTTTTGTTACTAGACCCACTCTAGGGCTATATGGATCGTCTCTATCCGCATAGAGGATTTACCTTCATAACATGGAGTTATAAATGGATCTCGAGGGTTGGAAGAGTGGTAGTGATAAAATCTCTTCTAATTACAATACCGATTTATTGGATTTCCGTCACTTGGGTCCCCAAAGGAATCATAACACAAATTAGGAAAATGTGTGGTCATTTTTTATGGGTTGGAGAAAAGGAGGGAGTTGTTCTCCCAGTGGATGACATGGGATAAGATAGTTCTTCCAAAAGCATGGGGAGGCTAGGGAATAAATGACCTTCACTTTTTTGCAACAACTCTTGCAGGAAAATTAGGGTGGTATATTTTATCAATGGATAATCTTTGAATTGTTGTAGTAAAAAGAAATTATTTTGATCTCATTCCAATTGAGGAATGGGTGTGCAGTCTAGAAAAAATTTCTCAAAACACATCTGTCATTTGGAAAGCCACTGTGGAATATTTCAGGGTTATAGAAGGAGGAGTTGTGTGGCACATAGGGAATGGGGAGAAGGTCAGAATATGTATGGATCCGTGGGTGGGATGCAACAAAGGATATGAGCTTCTAAGGGATTTAACTAGATTTCTCAACAATCAAGGATTTTTTTTCTTGAATCAAGGGGCTTATGTTGAAGGTTCCTCGATTGGGCACCAGGGTTGGAAATCACCCATAGATCTCCATTTAGACCCTCATTGAGGAGCTTAGTGGGAGAACTATACCATAGAATTGCAATGAACTCACATCGGGATAAGGGATTGATCAGATGAACTCAGATGGGTCTATGCGCCTTCAGGACATTACGGATACATTTATCAAATGGACAGGAAAGTACAGGGGGTACAAGCATGGTGGTGGAAATCGCTATGGAAACTGAAATGCCCCACAAAGACAAGACTATTTTTTTGGTTCCTTCTCATAAATAAGGCGCCAACATGGTATAACCTACAAAAAAGAAACAAAAACAGTATGGGTTGGTACATTCTATGCAAAAAATATGAAGAATCAGTAAACCATCTGTTCTTAAGTTGCTCATTCACATTAAAAATTTGGGAGGCCAGTCTAAGACTTATGGGACTTAGTCTGAACTAGAGAGGTGCAAACATTGTTGAGGCTTGGCAACATTGGTGGAACTTAGTGCAAGATGAAAACTTGAGAAACGTCCCATCAATAATCACATGGGCTATATGGTTGGCAAGAAACAAAGGCATTATTCATGGCACTCCTTCGTCTCCCTC
This sequence comes from Pinus albicaulis, assembly GCA_034641835.2. NCBI lineage: Eukaryota > Viridiplantae > Streptophyta > Pinopsida > Pinales > Pinaceae > Pinus > Pinus albicaulis. Next base: position 1,580,739,667 of record CM076584.1, on the reverse strand, counting down.
CCTTATAGATATTGAGTGTGATGTAATTTTCTCTTTACTTCCAACATCATCTACAACCCTGTCTCCTCAAATTATGAGAGAGGAACAAATAAACCCACAAATCTCATGTGATTTTTTTATGGAGCATCCGATGCACAAAACAGATGTAGGGCATGTTTTCTTATACACACCAATAGACAAAGGAACTTAAAAGCTTCAATTGGCCTTAGAACTGGAACAAACAACTTTGCAGAACTCTTCTCACTGAAATTATTATTCTGTTGGATTCGAGAAATTGGAATTAAATCAGTACAATTTTTTTATGATTCCTTAAATGTCATAAATTGGTTCAATGAAGAAAATAGATGTCAAAATCACACTTTGATTCCACTCATTGAAGAAATTTTACATATAAAACAAGGTTTTGATTACATTTATATTTGCCACATATACAGGGAATGGAACTTTGAGGCAGATATCCTTTCTAAGGAGGGTCTACAACAGGTTTTGGGCAGATGGTGTATAAAAGAGTCAGAATAAGGAAGGATTCATGGATCAAATCAACAACCTTTTAACAATTGATGGTTTCTCTTTTTCATGTTTTTTCACATTTATACAGACAATGTTTCTTTTCAATTCAACATTTACTTTTGGTGTAGTTTGACTAGTCTATATCTTCATAGACGTAATACTTTCTATTGTTACAATTTTTTGGGATGTTTTGGATACTATATGCTACAATTCGAAATTGTTGGAACAATACTTCACTTAGGTTGTTTTCTCAATTATAAGGAGAGGGCCAATTTTGGATTTTTGCATACTTCTAAGTTACTACTTTACTTATGGTATATGTCATAGTCTACTCAGTCACATTGTGTTTTTCTTTTATGGATACACAGATACAATAATGCTTAAGGCATCTATAAATGTAACTTTTTACCTCATTTTTTTTTTAGATAATAATAATAATAAAGAATAAAAATAAAAATGGTCCATGGTATTGACCCATGGAATTCATGTGGAATATAGCCTATTTAAAGGGAGAAATTAAACCATCCTAGATTCATCTTAATTTTGAATCTACCAAGCATTGAGAGACATCAAATCCCTTGATATGAAAACCTATTTTAGAGTGAAAAGAGATTTGATCCCTCTTGACGCTTGATAGATCCGGAGTTAAGATGGATTTAGGCTAGTTTCAATGAATTCCTAGTGAATTTTGAACAAACTAGATCAAAAAATATACCAAAACAACTTACAAAACATATAATAGATAAAATAAACATATAGTATGGAATAATCCAAGAGGGAATAAAGTGCGGGGTTGGGCGGTTGGAACCCTAGTCGCCTAAGCCCCTGAGTTCAAGCTTTCTCTTTTTGTGCTTGGTTTTCCTTTGTCTCGGTGTCCTGCCTGCTTTGCCTGGTCTCTGCCACCACCATTTGGAGGAGGTTCTATGTGTCACTTGGAGTTGGGCTCGCCATTGTCACTTTTGTTGTCCTTGCATGTTGCTTGTTGTCGTCATTGTTGGAGGTTTTGTGTTTGTAGATGTTGCCTCCAGATGTTGGTCTTGTTCGTGGCTCGACACTTTTGTCGAGATGTTGCCCAGTTCTCAGCCGGGGTGCTTGAGCGATGGTATTATGTTGCCTTTCTTCTACGTCATCATCACTCATGCTTCCTCTTAGGTGTTGTTGTTGTTCGTGGTTGCCTATATGTGGTTTTTGGTGCGTCGTGGTCTTTGTCGAGGTATTTTTGTGTCGCAGGTGCTACACTAGGGCTTGCTTCTAAGGTTTCTCTATGTTGTTGTATGTTTCCATCTATTAACGTTTGTTGGTTACCTATTTCGCCTGTGTTCGTTATCGTTGGGGTTTTGGGCCTTGAAACCATGTTTTGTTGTCATGAAATTGCTTCATGCTAGTTGTTGTAAACGATGAAGCAACCTGTCAGAGCATCTCCAAGCTCTTCTTGTCGGTCAAAGTATCTTGCGATGTGGTGCCCATTTGGGCCTTGTTTGTGGACCTTATGCCATTTTTCCTTTCACTTTTTGCTAGGGTTTGCTAACCCACATTGCTATGATTGGTTGCATGTTGTTTAAACTATATTTAGTGTTCCATACAATTTTTTTTGGGTAAGCTTGCGTGCCCTATTATACTTTTATGTAAACAATTTTCAATTTAATAATAATTTTTTTTTTTTTTTTAAGGTTTCTATATACGTTATAGAACACATAATTAGCTTTAATTACGCCAAAAATGTTCTCTCCACCAACTTTCCATATACAAGCTGTTCACTCTGGCGAAACACATAATTAGCTTTAATAAATAACAATATCATTTCATTGTTATACCAAGTCTTTGTACTTGCCACGTGCATCGCATTTGAGTAAGGATGCCGAAAGTTCCCATTTGTACCGGAAAGTGCGATGGAGATTGATTATTCCTCACTCCTCATGGCTTCCATAAACTCAATCAAAACTTTGGGTATTACGGGAGCCCAGTTCTAAGGATTTTCAACATCATATTAAGTAAAATCAAAGTGTTTTTAAGAAATTATGTGAATTGGTAATAAAGAATTAAGATGTTTTAGTTGTAAATGATGTGTAGATATATAAACTCAAATATAAGAATTAAAATTTTGGAAAACGTTATCATGATTAAAAATATGTGGTTTTATTTATTTTTTAAAATATAAGTTTGAATTTAAGTAGGTAGAATGTGAACATCAAGTGAAATTATTGTATAAAGTGGGATTTTTATTTTTTAAATAAAATGGTATTATATATTAATTATGTAGATAGGTGTGGTTTATTTTAAAATAGACATTTAGCAATTTTTCGTTTTTTTTTTTAAATAAAAAAAATCACAGAGGGTTTGGATTTAATAGCATGATAATATTTTTAGATATATGCATAATTGAATGGATGAAATCAAAGGATTTTTAACAACTTTTTTAGTTTCAAAACATTGAGATACTAAGTACCCACTTGATACTAGGTGTCGAATTCCAAAATATAGTTAAAAATATTACAAAAGATTTCACTCTCCCCATTCGTCTATTTCATTGCTCAACTCACATTTTCATTGTTCCTTCATTATTTTGTTGCTCAATTCATCATTTCAATCCTCCCTATTGTTGCATTGCTCCATTATTCCTATTCCACATAACCTGCTGGGGATAAGCTTGGATCTGACAATGCTCCCTCACTCTTGCTCTTCACAATCCCCGTATGGACTGTGTACTACAATGGAGTAAGAGTCAGGTACAACATCAAATTTGGTTCTAAGTTTTGCTAATTATATAATGTTCATGTTTTTTAATTATATAATGTTCACTGAATCCAAATATGATTTCAGACATTTAATCTGAGTGTGTTAATTTTTTAGGGTTTGAAATGACAGCAAGAGCTTGTTGTGGCACTAGTGGAGCCAAGTGTAAAAGAATGTGAAGGACATTAAAAGGAAAAAGGCAACTCTGCGATGTGTAATGTTTAAGAATCTCACCAAAAAACTTGGTGTGCTTACACCCATATTAGATATTGGTGCATAAATTATCAATTACACCAAATTCGATCATGCCCGAGTAATCAGATTGCTAGCACAAAGACACTAGATATCCATAGTGTGAATATGTGAAGTGTAAAGGGATCTTATAGTGTGGAAACCATCAATTGATTTGAGTGCATTTGTGCTAAGCATATATTTCAGTGCAGAGACTATGCTCTTAATAGACTATAACCACTTCAATTATATTGATGCTTGAAGGATTCATGATAGTGACTGTGTAAATTTTTTCAGTGCACAAATGAGGATATTCTTTATCACTCAATAACAACTTTGAATGCACTGGGAAAATCCTTTAGAGGATGATGACAGGTTTGGTGTAAACCAACTACAAGGTTGTTTGAGGGGTTCAAAAGTCATTTTTCCTTGATTACAACTTAATTTGAACAAATATGATGCAACTCGACAATGAACTAGTCCAGAGGATATAAATATAACCATCCGAAGTTTAATATCTCTCACTGGCAGAGTGATATTGGTGCAAATTGAATTAATTTAATTAGGGTTACACATGGCTATGTATTAAAATTTCTCAACACTTATGTATTATACACCTCATAACTAAAGAAGATTTGTATTCCAGTTGTCTTTATTTTTTTTAACAAAACGGTTAAGTATTTACTATTAACAAAGTTGGATTAGGGACCAGAACCCCTACATAGCTTTTCCAAGACAAAATTTCTGCAGATAAGATAATATTCAAGAAATTTGCAGGCTCTGGTATTGGAGTTCTAGATTATCCTAAATACATTAACATTGTAAACATTACAAAACATCCCAGAATATCGAAAAAATTTCATTATATCATGGCAATATATAATCATAGCTTGACACAACAAGATAGAGCATCAGAACAAAGATCAATTGGTCCCATTATATTCATATCCCCTGAGTTGGCGAGCTCTCTTCCCTCTAGAAACATCGCTGGTACCATCAACACCTGTAGTCCTTGATGAAATGCCAACCCCAATGATCTTCATAGTCGCTAAACGCTCACTGATAACATGAATTTCCTCCCTAAGGTCGTCAATCGTTTTTTCCATATCGACTTGTTCACATAACAGTTTGGACTCTAAAAACAACTGAAATTACATACGTTGCATCTCGACCATGTCCTTCAGTTTCGAAATGGAAATGAGCAATGCGTGTGAAGTGTTTAAGAGCTTGTATAATACCAAACAAGCCTCATTGTTTTTAGGGGGTTCGAGAGAATTGGCCATTGCAAGACTAGAGCCAAACACCCAATTACACTAACCATAATGGAAGGAAGAACCAATAAAAAAACTAGCATACGCTTGAAACTCAATTACAATAAGGGGAGGCTAGGTATTTGATATATAGAAGAGGCCCTTGCTTAAATGTGAGCCAAGTAACCACTAGAGATATGAATCCATAAACCATATATTGGTCAGAAAAAGGAATGCCAAAAGTTAGGAGGTGTTGATTGACTTCCATAAATTCATTTTTCCAATTGAGGCATTCATCATCGCAGCCGAGGAGAACTAGACCACCTTCCACCAAGTGAGACGTAAATGGAAAAGACACCACTATATTTGAACGATCAGAGAGACCAGACACTTGAGATCCCAATTAATAAGATAGGACAGGAAATAAATAGGTTGGAGATTTGTAGATTATTGGTAGTCATAGCTTAAGATTTCAGCCACCTTGCATAAGGAGAATCTAAGAAACGACCACGTACCCATCATTGCACGGGTAATGGAATTCGTTGTGCCTCTAGGCCTTTAATGGGATATAATCTAAGGCGTAAACTTATGCCCCTTGGGAGAATATGAGCCCCAAACCACCCTTATATAATTTTCAAAATTCTATTGAACTAAGGGATAGGGTATAAACACACTATAATATCCATTTCAAGTTTCCCTTGCCCCAAATTGGAGCCTTTTTTAGCTAGCTCATTTGCTCTAGCGTTCAACTGTCTCAGAATATGATAAAATTCGATCTTTCAAAATTGTGAAGCAGAACTAATCGCTCTTTGAGCCATAGGGAGAGATGAGGAACTTATAAGACCTCTAGCCTTTGTAACTTGACGGGTGACAATCAAAGAGTCTCCAAATTTTGAAGAATATGTTTTTGGATTTTTTTCCACAATCATCATTTTTAATTGATGTTTCAAGTCCAAATCAGGACCCATCATCAGGAGTAATTACTCCCGATGATGGGTCCTGGTTTGGACTTGAAACATTGATAAAAAATGATGCCTACATGGATAAAATTCCAGAAACATATTAATCATAATCTCCAAATACTGAATGTTTTTGAATTTTATTTTCTATAGCCACCTCTAATCCCTTCCATAGTGCAAGGAATTCTGCCATATTGGTTGATGTGTTCCTAACCCCCATGAAAATTCAATCACTATTTTCTCATCGGGGCTTATAAGAACCCCCCCCCCCCCCCCCCACCCCAAGTTGTCTTTTTAATAAGGCAAGGAGTGTCGATTTTTTCTTCTTCAAAATTTTGTATTGTTCTCAAAAGATTTCATTTATTGCTTCCACATTTTTTTAATTTACAGAAGGAAGAATCTGTTGCAATATGCTAATTTTGGCGTTTACCTTATGGTTGTAAATCTGTACAGGGCTTTAGACAATGCCTTCATTGGGAAACTATAATCTTCCTAAATATTCTGTTTTTATACGTCTAGTCAATATATTTTGATTCAATTCCTGAAATATCAAAAGCACTATTTATTTTATCAATATATGTGTTGCATTAGTTGGTATTCCCTTCGACCAATAGTCAGAGATCAAGATAATAATGTAGATATAATTTCCACTCTTATCTAATATGAATAATATCCATAATATTTATATGAAAAGAGTAGGGTAACTAGTGTGTTTTTTAATTTTAGGTCATGGCACATTGCCCAAAATTCTCCTTTGAATTATACATGCAAAATTATCCTCTTTTGACTTCCAAATATATATGAATTACCATTGAATTCAAGTATATGTGCAATGAGATGACATTGTTTACATGTAGTGATGCTTCAAAATATGTATTCTTTGATTCCATTCATCTCACTCAAAAGTCTTATGCAATCATCTCTCAAGCATTTCTAAACAAAGGGCTTCATATCTCTTGTAAATTCACTCATAATGTCCATTTTGTTGTAAGGAAACATCTTACATTCCATAAGAAGCACTTCTATTGTAATTTAGCATTAAACTGCAAGACACAAATTGCTACCATTCGCCTCGAAAAGCCTATAAATCCAGTCATTGTTTATTGGGGAAAATATAGTACATGTAGAGACACCTAAAGTATAAACTTGAAGATAATGAAATACCAAGACATTAAAAACAAAAAAATAGCACATCACAACCATTGTAAAATAACACATCACAACCATTGAAAAATAACAATACTTCAAAGTTATTGAAAGCAAGCCTCTATGTCTCTAAAATGCTTTGAAAAATGAGAGAAAATTCATATGCATGTGGATGTTAAGGTCAATCCCAAGAGATAATAGTAGTAACGCTACAAAAATTACCCAAGGTTGCTCCTTCTTGCCCCCCTGCTACTATATTGTTTTCACAAAGGAGGAATAATGAAAACATACAATGACAATAAATGATATCATAATTTGATGAACACGTCATAATGTGACAATCAAAGAACCAAGTCGCAATGTGACTACATTTAAATGTGATAAACAAAAAACAACACTTGAAACTTAAGTGAAAAATAAAAAATAACGTTGCAATATGATGAACAACAATTGACATTGCAATTTCACAAATAATAAGCGTTGTCATAATCTAAACTAGGTTACCAAGTTTAATAGGTTGACCTACGTTTACTAGTTTTACGAAGTCAACCCATATTTAATAGATTGACCTAGGTTTACTAGGTCAACCATAGTGAACTAGGTTGACCATGGTTTACATGGTCTATTATACATTGATAACATATTAACTACAAATTAATATACACATTAACACATGTCACCTGCAATTAACTATGGTTAACATGGTTAACTATAGTCAGCATGAAGATCAAATTTAACCATAGTCAACATGGGTTCCATGAAGAACCATAGACTGCATGGGTGAACTTTATTATGTTGACCTAGGTTTACTAGGTTGGCCTGCGTTTACTAGGTGGACCTGTATTTACTAGGTTGTGCCTAGTTTACTAACTTAACTATGGCTTACTAGGTTTAGTAGGTTGACTTAGGTTGACCTAATTTGAAATAGGTTTACTAGGTTGACCTAAATTTACTAGGCTTACTAGATTTACTAGGTTGGCTTAAGTTTACCAAATTAACCATGGTTTACTAGGTTTACTAGGTTGACTTAGGTTTATTATATTGACCTATGGTTAACTATGTTGACCTAGGTTTATTCCATTTACTTAGGTTTCCTAGGTATACTTGAGTTTAGTAGGTTGGAGTAGGCTTACTTGGTTTATTAAGTTTATTAAGGTTATTAGGTTGAACTAATAAATAATAAACAGTTGACCAAATAAATAGTTCACCATGATCAAACTTGGCCAACCCAATAATATTATTATTATTTGTGTTCAAGAATTTTTGGATTACTCACATGAGACATTTTTATTGTTGACGTTTCGAGCTAGCAAGTGTGGCTCATCATCCTTGACGATGAGCCACACTTGCTAGCTCGAAACGTCAACAATAAAAATGTCTCATGTGAGTAATCCAAAAATGCTTGAATGATGATGAGCCACACTTGCTAGCTCGAAACGTCAACAATAAAAATGTCTCATGTGAGTAATCCAAAAATGCTTGAACATAAATACTCTTCTTACAAAAGCCTCTGATCCAAAATTATTATTAATATTAATAAAGTTGACAAATAATTAGAATAAAACTTTTAATATTAAGGTTAACATTATTATTATTAGATAATTGAATAAATTATTAATGATAATATTATTACTATTAATGTTGAATACATCAGTATTCATAACATTAATATTAATAATATTAATATTAGAGTTCGAATGAGATATCTTTCAGATTAATCACATCTGTAGTATTGGGCCATTCCTACATATGCGATTAATTCGAAAGATATCCCATTCACATTATGGATCACAAAATTCTAAGATCTAACAATATTAGAGTTTGTGAATAAAGTATAATATTTAATAATGTTTAATAATTATGACGATTTTAATATTAATATTAATATTAAGGTTGACTACGTTATTATTATTATATAATTTAATATATTATTAATAGTTGATCGTAATAAAGCTCAGTCAACCCTATAATATCATTATTATAGAGTTAACCAACCTTATTCACAAATCCTAATAATAATAATAAAAATATTAAAATTTATGAATAATGTTTAATCATAAAATAATAATAATAATAGGATTTATGAATAAAGTTTAATATTTAATCATGTTTAATAATAACAATATTAATAAACATGAGGACTACTAATAATAAGAACAAGATTGAGTATATTATTAATAGTTGATTATGATTAAATTTGGTCAATCTTATGTTTACCATAGTTGACAATAGTTCACCTTCTTCACTAGTGATCTTTAGCTAGACAATATTCAAGTATAATTGACCAAGGTTGATCTTTATTGTGAGATTTAAAAATGTTCAATAATAATATTAATAAAGTTGAGTATTAATAATATTGATACTAATATTAAGGTTGACTATATTATTATTATTATATGATTGAATATATTATCAATAATATTAACAATAAAAATATTATAATTAGTTGTCTATAGAGCACTTGACTAATCCCGTAGTAAGGAGCAATTAAAGGTTCCTTGCACCAGAAATCAGAAGAAAACATTAAAATGGAAACTAGTTAAAGACAGAGAGCACTTGACTAATCCCGTAGTAATACTCCTAGTTACACATTCAGACAGAACAAACATAAAATTAATGCATGAAACTTAGAAAAGGAAACAGTGACAAGTAGGAAGTACTTCACTCATTAGCTTATCACAGGGATCCTGAATTATGATGCCAGTTAGCTTGTCCAGTCTACTACTTCGAATTCAAACACACAATAGCCTCCAATGTCCAACAAAATGTCTATAGTAATTCCAACAATTTTATTCCACACAAAAATACTTCAAAGAGTGAAGTATTTATACAAATTCTAAACTAGAATATCTTGAAAAAATATCAAGATTGGTTTACAAATATCTCTAACTGTTTTACATAAATAGAACTTAAGTAAAAGACACTCAAAACTAATGCATCTATTTGGTACTATTTTTTATGGATAGGTGATGAAAAAGAGGAGAATTCGAATTTGATCTCAACTCTTAGTTGATGATGAGGCATCCAAGTCACTAACTGTTTCCTTTCTTTGTGCATTATGCTCTAGAAATTCTGCAAAATTGGGGTCCAATGATACCTTTTTATTTCTCAATCCGAAATAGATATGTAAAAAGTGAAAGAGGTTATTGTAGATGAATATGTTGGTGAGATAAAACTCTCTCAGTTCCGTAAATTATGCTCCAGCTGTTCACAATAGGCTTTGCAAAAAGATGTGTAAAATAGAGTTTTACAGAGTCTGAAAAATAGGCTGTACAGATGCGCATGTATCTATCATTTTGTAATAATTATGCATAAAGTGAGATAGGTTTTTGTATATGGGTCTCTTAGGAACAAAAACCTCCTTCAGTTTTGTAAGATATATTTCTGGTTGGCCACAATTTTCTCTGCAAAATGATGACTTAACAGGAATTTTCTGCAAAAAGTGCTTTCCAATATTGTTTAATATTTCCCAACCCATAACGGTTGTTAGAAAAGTGAGAGAGGTTTTTGTAGATGGCCATCTTAATAACATAAAAATCCTTCAGTTTTGAAAAATTCATCTTGGATTGGTCACAATAGTTTCTGCAAAACAATGACTTAAACAAGAAATTTCTGCAAAAATGTTCGTTCTTGCTCTGTTTTCATCTTTTAAACTTTTTGTTCTTTTAACTGTTTTTACTTTCACTTTGGATAAATTTCATTGTTGGTGAAAGTATTTTCATCTCTATTTAACCATTACTGCATATGTTTTTACTTTTATTGTTTTACCTTGATTGCTCTGTAACTTTGTTTAACTTTCACTCTGACTTTTACCTAATACACTTTAACTGTTATGTTTTCACTGTCCCTGTGAATTCTCATTTCACTTGTACTATTCACTGTGAAAATTTCATCATTATGATCTCTCTCTGACTTCATTTTATTCTTTATTTGTATACAAACTGTTTGTTGAATGAATCTTTTGAATTAAAATATGAGAATTTGGAGCAAACAATTTTGTCAACTAGTATTGAAATTTTTGGTCCAATTTCATATTCTAATAATAGCCTGCAAAAATCAAACAATTTATTAATGAAACAGAGGTCTACAAGGAGGTGATTGAAGGCTTTTGACTAGTTTTAAACAAGAAATAAGGGTTTCCTGAGTCTCTTACCGATAAATTGGGCTGAAAGTCTTTTGAGATGGGTCACAAAGGCTTAGGACACCTGCAGAGGTTTTCTGGCTTGTTTTAGAGATTAAATAGATCATTAAATTGTGAAAACTCACAATTTATTCTCAAAATAGCGTGCAGCAGAAAAAACAGGGTTTTTGGAAAAAATGGACAGGGTCTGGCCTGTTTTTTGGGATTTTTGATAGTTTTTTTTCAATTTATTTTGAACTCTAACTGGATTTGTTTTTTTATTGAGGGTCTTTCAAATCAATAAGAGGCTCAATTTTTTGAGAAGTACCTGTTATACGTAGGTACAGGTCTTTAGAAATGGCTCTGAGGATTTATCACAGGTTATGTGGTAACTTTTCTCGTTTCTGGAGCAATTCAGGGCTTCTCGGTGATCTTCAACGGTATATACAGTCTTTACACTAGTTCTAGGCATAAAAATCATGTACAGGCTTCTTTTCTCCGAGTCAGAATAGCCAATACAGTCAATGTGTGTAGAATACAGGAATAACAGTGCATTCTCATGGTTTATGGGGCGACTTCGGTTACATTTACTTGCAGTTAATGACTATCAAATCGAGCAAGAGGCAGATTCGGGATTTGAAACGAAACCGGACAAGGGTTATCGCATGCAATTTTGGCAGTAAGTGGGTTTCCTTAGAAGGAACGCGATCAAATAAGAAATCGACATGTCAAGGAGGGATAAATTGGCAATACTGCCTATTTCATGTTCGATTTGAGGTTAGGCGGACGATTGCTTTGTGCACGCGATATCACCTTTGGACTGTTGGATCTTGATATCAGGTGCGAAGGGGCGAGATCAAAAGGAAAGCTATGGCTTAAGGAAAGGTGGGACCGGGGTTTATATGGGGGCTGGTGGTTAAAAAAAAAATGGTTTAAAACCTTTATAAAATGGATGCGGATTAAAGGTTTTATATATGCATTGCAAAGGTGAGGACTTTTGCATGGTGGGGGTTAACGTATTTTGAACCTTATAAAAAAATTTAATTCGATTCAAAAACTTAGGATATATGTTGAAGAGCGAGACTAAATATTTTTTATTTAGATCATAGGTAATATGCCCTAAATGAAACACATTAGCGCAACTTTTTATTTTATTTATATAATATTAAACCTTTTGAATGTTTTAATAACCATAGGGGGCGGGATATTTATTTAGTGTTAGTTTTAGACCAAAGGGCATTTTATTTGGGTTTTTTATTTGACATATGGGTAATAACTTTGGTCTAAAATCTTTATAATAGTGGGTTTTGGGGGTATTTAGATACAGGGAATTAAATAAGTAGGATAAGGTATTATTTATAGATTTAATAAATTAAGTTAAAAGTTAATATGAAAAGGGGAATGGAATGCACACAAAAATACATAAAATGACTAAGTAAAATGTAAAAGTAAAGCAAAGCTTGTCTTTTTATCATTTCACCAATACTTTGTATAGAGTATTTTTGAGGGTTTTGTATGTTTCTGAATGAATGGAAGTTAATTAGATGGGTTTATCTGCTTCATTAAGTAAGAATGAGTCTTTACTTATGAAAGGAGTTATAATGTATGAATGAGAGATGAAATAATGATGAATGGGGATTTAATATAAGAATTTAATATTTTCAACTAACTAGTCATTGAGCCTTGGGTCTGGTCCCAACAAAAGTCAGAGAAATGCTCTTAACCTGTTTGACTGATATTTTAGAACACTAAATGCCTATAGGGGAGGGGAAATTAGTGATTTTGCCTGATAGTAATTTATTACATGCTTTCTCCACTTCTTTCTACCTACCCAACCTTATTCTAACATTTTTTCTTCAATTGGTAGTTGCATTTAGGCTTGCAACCTTGAAACATTTATTCTTTTAAAGCATAAACTATTTAAATCTACCTTATTTCATCCGAGGGCTCGAATTAAACTGTTGAGCTCCTCATTATTCTCTACCTACCTACTGATTTGTCAGGATTAAATTGTCTGACAAATCTTTATTCTCTATCTAAAACATAAAATTGAAAACATGACAAGTCAAGAGTAAACAATTTAACTCATCATGTATTATGGCATTTATTGACACTGCCATAATTATTTATTTTGCAGAAAAGTAAAAAGTAGTGGCATTTGGACTTGCTCACTTTCAGGTCTTATTTTCATCTTTTTTCTTTTGGAGTCTATATTTTTTAAGTCTATTGATATTTCTTTTAGGACTTTGCACCATTTTTTTTTTATTTTTTTTATTTTTTTTCATTTTTCATTTTTATTTTTTCAAAATATGGGAAAACAACTTGCAGAAAGCAAGGTATGTACATATTTACAAGACTATCAAAGTCAATTCAAAATTATGAATCCTATATTTATAGGACCCTAACAGAAGTAACAATTACTCATAAACTTAGATATCAACCATTTTCTTCCTTGTCGTCTTGTTTTATGTTCTGAATGAGTTCCATTTTCTTTTCTTTTCTGCAAGAAAATACTTGAAAATTAATATTTAATGCTAAATTGTTTATTTATTGTACCTAATAATCGAAAAATTCAATGATTACATATTACATTTGAAGCACGTTGTTGTTGAGGACATGTCCTTCTTCCGCGTACTGTCTATTTCTTGACCATCCTCAGACACCTTTTTGGACATTCCACTGGCATATTTATATCACTTCTGCTCATCTTTGGACCTTGGCCAATCTTCCGAAATTGTAAATATGACAATAAACTATTGAATTTTATATTGATATATGAAAATTAAATATAACAAAAGTATATTTATAAATAATTTATTAAACATTTAAAGGAATATTATTTTTTCATTCATTCTTTTTTGTTGTTGTGCGTTTTTGCTATTAAAAGTCCGAAATGTCTCATTGACCAATTATCTGGAAACTTATCCTGTAGTTTAAATAAAATTTGGTTCTTAGAATCATTGGATTGATTTTTGTATTGTAAGTGGAAAGAATGTTTATACATTCGTTCCACTAAATCCCTCAAAGTTTTGTAATAGTTTTTACGCCTTTCGTTAACCTCCAACACCACTCTAAATGAGCTAAGGAGCAATTCATTTTCATTTGCATGTTCTATTTTTTTATTTTCATAAAATAACATTCTTTTTCTTTTTTGTTGGTCCTTATAGAACATTAAATATATGTGAATTAATAGATTGTTTTAAACATATTATCTAATATTTTTAAGTATATTATTAATGAAAATTAAAAAAAGAAACTCATATTGGATCTATAGTATTTTTTCATTCACCTGATTCAACCTTTTGCAATTTTTCCATCAAGCTTTTACGCTTTTCTAGTCCTAGATCAAAAATAATCTTATCGAGCTTCGTCATTTTTTGGCTCTGCATGATACACAGTAAACAATACATAATAGTTAAACTTACATATAGTTCAACAATAATATTTGTTGTAAAGAATTTACAAAGAACTTGTCTTTTTTTATTTTCTTGATGTGTTATCAGTATTTTTGTTACTTGATCTCTTGTTAGTCATTTCTTTATCAATATGAAACCTGTACCATATCATTCATTAATATATTTATAAATAAATTGTCAAATCGGAAAAAACTCAGAAACTACAGTTATCTATGGTGTACAATAATCGGGACGTTGGTGTTGGGTCTTATAAACGCACCGCAAAAACAATATAATAGATTGTACAGTGATTTATGTCAGCAAGGAGCCCCTGTGCATTACATGTTAACCACCGCATCGATTAACACAGACAAAATAATAAAAATCGTCTAGTTTTATTTTTTGTAGCATAAACGCCCCGTGCAAACAAGGGACCACCATACGGTGCTCTCTGTCAACTAGGAGACCCAGTGCAGTGTGTTATATGTTGCATGGTGCACCGATTAACACAATAAAACACTTTTTTGCGAAATAGCATGTGCTTGGTGCGCCATAATGAAATAGCGTACTGGTGCCCTATTTTACATATGGCACACTGATTAAAAAAATTGTTTTTAAATTTTTTATCACACAATACTTTCACGGTGCGCTAGGTTATGCCGGGCGCACCGATAATTTTTTTTTTTTTTTTTTTTCAAAAATTCATGCAAGGGCCGACATGGATTGGGATCCGACAATGCAAGTCGTCCCATGGGTTGGATGTCATAGGCCTCTATATAGCAATACAAACCTTATAAATCTAAAATGAAAAGCCCTAATTCTGAAATCACATAAATAGGGAGAAGAAAGGGCAGAAACAAAAAGAATGAAGGGTTCAGGGAAAAAATGGATTTTTTAAATTTATTTTTTTATTTTTTATTTTATTTTTTATTTTATTTTATTTTATTTATTTATTTATTTATTTTTATTTTTTTTTAAATTTTAAATTTTAAATTATTATTATTATTATTATTTTCTTTTTTCTTTTGAAAATGAAAAACAAATTGAAACTTTTTTATTACTACGTAAAAAAACTAAAAAAAAAACAATAAAATTTAATCACGAGATCGTTTGAAATTCTATGCCACAAGGTTTAAAGCACCAGAGGTTTGGAATTCTGATTGTCTGAATACTTCTATTCGAACCTATTTCCTTGCTCCACAGTGCTATCGTGCTCTCTTGCTCCAGGTATGTCTCCTGCAAATCTCTGGCTGATTTTTTTTGCAAAAATAGTGAAATACTGAAAAGTGTTTAGTATTTAAAGAATTGTTTTATGAAATTAGATTTTCGAAAATATTTTGCCGCCCATTTTTCAATTTACCATTTTTTTTTAAAACACTTAATGAAAATAGAGTTGCGCTTTTTTTCTTTGCGATTATTCGTCACCGGTGTGTCACTTAATAGCACCGCATCGATGCATCCTTTGATAACACGATACTGGTGCGTCACTTAATAGCATCACACCGATGCGTCCTTTGATAACTCGACACCGGTGTATCACTTAATAGCACTGCACCAATGCGTCCTTTGATAACACGACACCGATGCGTAGTAACTAAAACACACCGATGCGGTTATCTGTACATTAGCATCGATAATAAGAAGCCATTTTTAAGGCTCCGAAATTAATTTTAGGTGTTTACACCAAAATTTATTGTTGGTTTTGATCAAATGCAGGGAGAAAATATCATAATTATATCGAATTGACACTTCTTCAAACTCCATCTCGTTCCATAATATTTCTCAAAGTCCATTGCGGAGTTCTCTCTATCCATCTCGAGACATAATATTTACTTCAAATTTTATTTATATTTTCATTATCTAATTGAATTTATGTTTTTTATCCATGTCAATCATGCACAACTTAATTAAATTTATAATGTATACAAATTTGCAAGTTTATGCAGATTCAGAATCGAATTCAGATGCATAAAATATTCAAACAGCTCCAAAACGTCGGAAGCTCTTATCAGGAGCAGCATACCGCAAGGCACATTTGGTAGATGAAAATGGACAACCGCTTCACCCTGCCAATTGTAACAATATTGCATCTTCTAGGCACAATCATGGGACAATGATGGTAATAATTATAATTGTTTGGTATATTGATTAATGTAATTATTTCAACTTCAAGGCAATTAATCATGCAATATTGTCAACGTGCTTACTAATTGATATCATATATTTTGTACGAATCATGTTCATGTATATATATATATATATATATTAGGATTATAGTGATGATGAGATACCTACCTACCATCTTCCGTTACACCCCACGACAATGTCAAATTGAGAGAAGACTGAATTAAGAGAAAAAATCGGAGAGGAACGATACCAAAAATTGTTGAGTCAACCACTGATTCAATTCTCGCTACATCCAAATTCACCAATTAGGAATGACTACAATAATATTAGTTCTTCACAAGCTGGAAATGGTGGCAGTCAAAAAGCGGTTGGTATGGATGATTACTTAAGGGATACGACTGCCATGGAGACAATGTTTTTAGATGCATTCCAAAATGGTGATCAGCTAGGGGATGATGCTCATGTCGTTGACACCTTTTTCGAAAGCCTTAAATTTGCTTCCACCACCCCTCTCTTTAGACCTGGCGGTCAGTCAAAGTATACCCAGTTGGAGACACCGATGTTACTGTACAACTTGAAAGCAAAGTTTGGCTTTTCGAATGCATGTTTCTCAGAAATTTCGAAGTAAGTTACCATAAAGTCCTCCCTTATATAAATTTGAGAAATATAATCAGTACATAATGAACATTACAAATGGTCAATTTTATAAACTTTAATAATTATATCGACATTAATTATTTACATTTATTAATATTTTCCATGATCACCAAATATAGGTTATTCAAAGATAAAGTTCTTCCGAGTGATAATGTCTTTCCCGGTAGCTGCAAAGAGGCAAAGAAATTGTTGAAAATGTTGCGTGTTGAGTACATATCATATCATGCATGTCAAAATGATTGTATTATATATAGAGAAGAATATGTAAACAAAGAGATATGTCCGAAATGTGGGCATGACAGGTATGATAAATAAAAAAAGAATGGAAAATCACGTGGTCCTCCTTTTAAGATATTGAGGCACATGCCTATAATCCCAAGAATTCAAAGGCTCTTTCGTTGCAAATAATTAGCTATGTTGCAGGGATGGCATGCCTCACAAAAAAAGTGAGTTGGGAGTTATGCGAATCCCAACTGATTCAATAGCCATGAAGCATATAGAGGATACATGGCCCGACAAATTAAAGGATGAAGTATGAAGTCTACGACTCAGCATAGCCATGGATGGCGTCAACCCATATTTCCTCCAGAACACCAACTATTTTGTTTGGCCTGTAGTAGTGATCAATAACAATATCCCCCCATTGTTGTCCATGAAGAATGAACATCTTATGTTGGCTCTCATAGTCCATGGTAGAAGACAAGTGGATAATATGGATGTCTACTTACAACCATTGGTAGATGAATTGAAGGATTTATGGGATGGGATAAATGTATACGATGTATCAAGACCCATCGTAGCAGAGAGGAGTTTTACATTGTATGGCATATGTGCTTACACGACACATGATTATCCTGGCTTAGGGGTTTGATCTGGTAAATTACATGTTTAGTTTATTGATTTGTTTATATACGTAACAATATTCTTTCGCATATTAGTTATTTAATTCGTTGTAATTTTTCTAATCTTCATGATATTCTTTAACGTGCCATGCATATTAATTGTATACAATAATCTTGCAGGTCTTGTAATAAAAGGGAATTTTGGATGTAAATGTTGTGGACCTTCTCTGAAAGCTAGATGGTCCAAGGACCTATGAAATCCAGTGTATGATTGCTCCAGGGTATTCCTCCCAGAAGAACAACCTTACAGAAGAGCAACATCCACTTTCAATGGTAAACGAGAGAGAACCCAAAGGCCTCTAGTAACGACACCAGCTGAATGGCTTAGAGCATATGAGAGAGAGAAGGAGAAGGAGTTCATAGAAATGTTCGATTCAAATGGGGAGCCTATGTTCGATGATCTAGAATTCTTTGACACATATGTTGAGAAAATGCCCATTGGGATGAAAAGGAAATCTATCTTTTATAATCACGCATATTGGGAGCATCTTAAGATTACCCACTTATTAGATCCCATGCATATATTTAAAAACTTTTAATCTTCTTTATGGAGGCACATATCATCAAAACATAGTGACACATTGGCTGTTAGGAAAGATCTTATTACTTCAAAAACTA
The DNA here is from genome assembly GCA_034641835.2 of Pinus albicaulis. Classification (NCBI taxonomy): domain Eukaryota; kingdom Viridiplantae; phylum Streptophyta; class Pinopsida; order Pinales; family Pinaceae; genus Pinus; species Pinus albicaulis. The sequence continues at coordinate 1,580,721,019 of CM076584.1, read as the reverse complement.
AAAATAAACATTGGCCAAGACGATTAGAAAGTACAGGATCAAAGGTAGGCACTGGTCCCTCTAATTCATAGTATTTCAAAGAAGGTGATGTCCCATGGATTTAAAAAAAAAGATGATCTTTCTTTGGAAAAGAAAGTTATAATGGGTGTGAGGGTGCCATCTTCATACGGGTCTTCACTACGACGCTGCTTCACCGTGGATGACCATTTGTCAGGTTTGAAATCCCATGACCATCTGAATCTTCTAAGAGTATGTATAATGTCAAAAGCATGATTTTATTATTTGTTATATTAATAAATTTTATCCCATTCATGGATCATAAAACATAACTAATTTTGTATATTATTGCACGTGTTTATAACTTTGCAGTGTCATTATCCTTTGTTCGTGCATGGCTGTGTGAAACATGAATTCCCTCAAGACCTAGGACGTGCCATATCTAAATTATCTGCATTTGTACGTTGGATCACGTCAAAGGAGATTCATGTGGCTAGCATTCCACGGTGGCGTTAAGAGATAGTTGAGATTGTTTGTATGTTTGAGAAGGAACTGCCGACGAGTTTCATGGACTTGCAGGTTCATCTTCTAATCCACCTAGTAGATGAGGTTGAATTAGTTGGGGTGGTTTCTTGTTGTTGGATTTTATTCTTAGAGACGTACATGAAGAAATTGAAAGGTTTTGTTCAACAGAGGGAAAAACCCGAGGGCTCTATGGCAGAGGGGTACATATTGTATGAGTCTTTCTATTATGCCAGTGAGTACATGAAGCAGATCGACAATAGACTAGGCGCAGTGATTTGGGACGATGAAAGGGATGATGACAAAAGAGAAGGGGAGTTTCTCCAAACGAGTGGAAAAAATAGTTTGATAAAGAGTAAGTGACTTATAATTTTTCAAATTTACACAGTAAATATTCATGTTGAACTTCGATATAATGTATATTTTTATCTCTATGTACTATATAATGTCGTTTTGATTTCATCATCGAATGCAGAAATTGAAGCAATCAATAAATTCGTTCTTTACAATTCTGAAGTGACACAACCATGGGTTGCATTGTACGAACAAAAGAGGATGAAATGGGATAGTGACAGGGAAAAATTCAGACGGTTGAATGGTAGAAGTGTGCCTTATCCTGATCATTTAAAAGAAAATATGCCAAAAACATGCCCCAACAGTTGGGTTGCTAACCAAGTCAAAGAGAAATATGGTGCAACCGGTCGTTACCCGCGTGCTAAGGAGGATGCACTAAACGTAGGTATTGGGTGCAACAACTTGGTAATAATCTATTTAATTTATATGTACATTTGAAACTTAATAATGCACCTTTCAAATGTAATTACATCTATATATGATATTTTAACTATTGGGTTATTATAAGACACATGACACTATGACTTATTTTAACTTTTTTTATAATAGGTGCATTTGTTCCCATCTATGTGGGCATATGGACACCATTTTCGCATAGAAAATGCCAATGCTGGAAACATCACACAAGACTGTGGAGTGGAAGCCGAGTTTGATCAATCTAGTCGATCTAGTAACCATGATCAAAACCTAGTACGAGGGGCGTTAGGTTACGTCAAAAAGATACAAGAGATCATTGAAGTGTATTTCTCTTCTTTCGAATGTGTTATTTTTAGGTGCAAGTGGTGGGACATCTTTGATCAGAATAATGTAAAGGAAGATTGCGATAGTAGGCTGATATGTATCAACTCTAGAAAGATGTGGGATGAAGCTAAGGAGATCTATGTTTTCCCCAAACACTGCAACTAGGTGTATTTTTACCCAGATGTGTTGGATAAGGATTGGTGGTTCGTATTGAGACATGACCCTAGATCAAAACATATTTTTGAGAACAATAGTGTTATCATGCCATGCGAGCTGGAAGATAATGAGGGTAATCATGAGAACCAAGAGTGATATGGTACATGTGTTATTTCATCAATATTTATACTTTTTAAGATGGGTTTTTCGAAACATTATAATATGTATTTTGAATTAATTGGTAATTTGCATTATGTTAATGTTGAAATCAATATTTCACTTGATAATTTGCAATTATGTTGATCTAAAAAACAATAGTGTACTGTATAAAGTTTTTTTTTTTGTATGTAAGATCATAATAAAATAATGATAATTCTAAAGTACATGAATTTATTTGCATTATTTTCTAAAGTTTATTATGTTACAAAATTTCATATTATTCTAGATTTATTATTTTACAATCATTTAAAATTTTACAAATTTACAATGTTTTTTTTTTTAAATAAAATCGTTTCACATTAATACAGTTAAAATTTTACAAATATTTTACATACAATTACAATTTTACAAATTCACATACAATTACAATTAAAATTAAAATTACAATTTTAGAATTTTACATACAATTACAATTACAATTACAATTACAATTTTACAATTACAATCATTTCACAGTAATACAATTAAAATTTTACAAATATTTTACATAGAATTAGAATTACAATTTTACAATTTCATGTACAATTACATTTTTAGAATTTTACATATATACAATTACAATTTTACAAATTCAAAATTTTCAATTACAATTACAATTTTACATATTTACATATATACCATTACAATTACAATTTTAGAATTTTACATACAATTACAATTTTAGAATTTTACATATATACAATAACAATTTTACAAATTTACATATATACCATTACAATTTTAGAATTTTACATACAATTAGAATCACAATTACAATTTTACATATATATAATTACAATTAAAATATACTTACAATCATTTCACAATAAATTAAATATTACAATTACAATTAAAATTTTACAAATATTTTACATACAATTACAATTTTAGAATTTTACATACAATTAGAAATACAAATATTGCAATTTTACAATATCATGATCATTTAATATTAAATTAATCAATAAACATCACGATCATGAAAACCATCGTACAAACATTATATTCGACTAAAAAACACATTCAAATTCGCTAACATCATCGTGATCATGATCATCTAACAAAACACAATTAACATTGTATAACAACATCACAACACAAACATCAAATATACATCTCATGTGAAACAACTGTTATCATATACACATCTATCTGCAAGCTGCACATTAAATGAACATATATAACACTACCTAACAATATACACATCATGATGATCACCAACATGTAAATTAAGTACAACTGAAACATGAACATAAAATACATGGACCATATATATATATATATATATATATATATATATATATATATATATATATATATAACTGAATAATGTCAAAAATATACAACTGTAATATAAATGTCATATATTAGCTCGTGGTACATCATCAATAACAGTACTAGTTGAGGCATGCTCAGTCAATGGTGCAGCCTCGACAAGCTCAATTACATGTTGATCATCACGTGCATGCTGATATGGTACCGGTGCCTCATGCTGATCAGGATCAACTGTCGGCTGCTCATCGTGATGACTCGACATGGTCGATGGTCCAACCTACTCATGATCATGAGTATTGTTGGATGCTGCCGGCTCCTGACTCGAAGTGGCTGATGGTCCAGCTTGCTCTCCATGATGACTACTTCTAGATGCTAGTGGAGGCTGCTCATCTGGCGCTGCGCGAGGTGAACGATGATCACTCCCCTGATCGTGATCATCAGATGGCGTGTCGGCACTGCTCGTGGACTCTCGATCACGTGCTGCATCTCGACCATGCCTATAACGTGCAAGGGTCCTCCTCAGTCGCGTAACTAAGGTCGTAGCTTCTACGACATGCCGCATCAGGCTATAAATGTCACGCGGCATGCCTCTCCACATATGTACCAAGCTACCATCGGCCAGTATGTCTCTCATAGTAGCAGTATTGACTCTCGCCTCAACAATCAATGCACAGAGTTAGTCGCCCAACTGCATCCTTAATCTGTTATCAAGCCTACCGCGCCTAGAAAAAGGCGGTACCGATGCACCAACATGAGCAGGTCTCTCTGCACCGACCTCATGATCCTCGGCATCTGGCATATCCTGATCATCATCAGGATCCACACCTAGATCACGTGGTGGCGCTGGCATGTCCTCGCCATCAAAAGACCTAATGTCTGCAAAATATATACAGGTACACAATAATAGTTAGACAGTTTCATTAAACAATTTAATAAAAAAAAGTTAAAGAACATGTTAGAATAAATTTAAATAAACCAATAATATTACCTCTATCATCCGACGGCTCATCATCTGTGAAGAGGATGTTGGCACACCCTCGCTAATCCAAACCAACATAAGGACAGGGGACCATAACGAAGGGATGCTCGTCAACACTGGCTAGCAACTCCAGTGCATCATGCGATATCCTTGCAGAAAATTCAGTCTCGCCCCTCTTGGGAATCATCTGTCCCTACATGTGCATCCGTGCCTCCAACGTCAGCCTACGAGGCTGCCAAACAAAAGTAGGCCTCGTCTCTGGAAACCTCTCAAAAAATAAACAAAAAATATCTGAAGCAAAAGGGAAGTTGACCCTCCCTTGTGCATGAGCACGACATCTATCTAAGGCTGTACAAAACTGCCGCAAAAAAATGGCAGACCACTTGACAAGTCATGGCTCTTGTACTAAAGAATCAACATAATATAGAAGCGGGAAACTATTGTGTTGCCCATCGTTGGTTTTGTGTGAAATGGTCAAAATCAGAAGCGAGAGGCACCTCATCTCCTCACTACCAAATGCAACAATACGTAACTGAAATTCAGAGACCTGAAAATCTGAAGGAGACAATATATCTGTGCTAATGTATCTCTGGGAATACACCAACTGACTCCTTGCTACATAGCCAAATGGAACCTATGGGAACGAGGGAAAATCCACCCCTCTCCTCAATAGCCCTGTAATGGAATATATTTCCTCCTCAGTGGGCGCGTACCACTGGTTAGGACCAACCCAGAAAGCCTGTAGGTGGGCATTCCACCTGCGGATAAGATGTCTCAAAAACAAACCACGGCCCTTTAGGGAAGTAGCCTCCTCATATAACTTGAGGAGGCCTACCTACCTTAGGATCCCCTGGGTAGCTTTTGTAATAGGGCGAGGGTACGCATCTCTCTCCCTCTCTCGTGCCTTCGATAGGCGAACCATGTTATACTGGTATGCCTGTTGTTGCTGCTATTCCCTCTCTTCCCTCCTTTCATGTCTCTGAATGATTGACATATTAAATACAATTTTTTTATTAAATGAGACATGTATTTAGGAATATACATATATAATTTTTTTTGGAAGAAAAAAAGTCGGTGCGCCTCAAAAAACAGGCTTGCACTAGTACTAGTGCGTCTTTTTTTGTCGCGCACTGGCGACGGTGCACCAAAAAATCTTTAGCGCACCAGAGGTTGTGCACCTGAAAATTTTCAGCGCACCACCCTCCTGGCATTGTTCATAAGTCAACGTTTTGGTGGTATAACAGACCGCACCATTGACTATGGACCGTGTCGGGAGGGCGGTGCGTTGACCAAACTATATGCCCCAAAGCGTATAGTTTGGTCAGCACACGACCTTCTGACATCATTAAATAGTCAAATTTGTGGTCTTTTACCAGGTCGCATCGTTGACTATGTTGAAATGCCATAATGTGGTGCGCTGACAAAAATACTCGCCCCAAGGCAGATATTTCAGTCAACGCACTGCATTGCCGCTATTCCATAGGGTCAACGGTGTGGCCGGGTAACCGACCACACCGTGCCTTTTTTAAATTTTAAAATAGCACGGTGTGCTTTCGGTACCGCCTCAGAACCGGTGCGGATACCGTTAGCACCGTTTGCGGTGCGACCTGTAAATTTACAGACATCACTGCACCTTTTTTAAATTTTAAAATAGCACGGTGCGCCTTTCGGTACCACCCTAGAACCGGTGCGGATACCGTTAGCACCGGTTGCGGTGTGGCCTGTAAATTTACAGGCAAACCATGAACCGGTGTGAGCTGAATGGCTCGAGCGCACCGCGTGATTTTTTTTTGTTAATGGTTAATTTTAAGGTAATTTAAAATTCTAATCCGCTAAAAGGCTTAATTACGAAAAAACAATAAAAATACCTGTACATTTGGCCGTTGAGGAGGCATATTGGTTGTAGAATTTGCAAAGGTAAATTTACCCACCGTTTTGCAAAATTCAAAATGGAGATTGGCGGGCAATGCACAACAATAATGCGTGTAATGGGAGTACGGATGTCAGGGAAAATCAGACAATTATAAATTGCACCGGTGCTTGAGAGCTCTAGAGCACTGAGAAACGTGAAAAATGTGGTTTTTTTGCCATATTTATTTATTTATTTATTTGACCCTGTTTTGGTGCACGGGGTTTTATAGGCACATCGGTGTAGTTTCAGTTTTTGCGCGAGGTTTTAGGACGCACCGGTGTGGAATATTTTTAAAGCACTAGTGTGCTACAGTAATAAGATGCACCGGGTGGATTTGTACGGAGCGCATAGTGTCCAGTGTGCCAATGTTTTGTGCACACCTATGCTTTCTCTTGTTGAACACACCAGACGAAAAACATCCGCAAAAACCTCCACCCGCCAACCTCCTCTAGTAACCTTTGGTAGAAACGGATGTCTGGGGTATTTTTATAAGGCGTTCCTCAAAAACATCCACTAGAGGGTCTTTTCCTTGTAGTGTAGGTTGGCACACAATCTAATCCTGAAGGAGCTCTTCTTGAGATTGATGCACATGTACACCTGTTCCCCAACCTGAAACTCCTTAAACGACATGTTCCAATCTGCATAAATTTTCTGTCTGTCCTATGCTGCCTTTATATTCTTCTTAATTACTTTCATTTCCTATTGCGTTTTTGCTAAAATTTCTTGTCCAATCACTACCTTGTTCACGGGATCACCTCAACTAATGGGAGTATTACAAATCAACCCATTGAGTGCCTCAAACAAACTCATCCTTAGTGACTCCTAGTATCCATTGTTGTAATAAAACTCAGCCAATGGAAGGTACTCCTCCCATCTCCTCTACTAATGCATAACATACATACTCAACATGTCCTCCAATATCTTGTTGACCCTCTCAGTCTGTCCATATGTCTGCAGATGATAAGCTATACTTGAGGCCAACTCTATACCCAAACCTGCAAACAAATCCTTCCAAAACTTGGAAGTGAACTTTTCATTGCTTTCTGACACGACTTTCTTTGGAACACCATGAAATCTAACCACATATCTGATGAATACCTGTGCCACATCACTATCTAAATACATAGTCTTCACTAGAATGAAGTGTGCTACCTTAGTCAACTTGTCCATCACAACCATGATGGAATCATGTTGTCTAGATGCCCTCAAAAAACATGTAATAAAATCCATGGAAATGACCTCCCATTTCCACTCTGGAATCAAAATCAACTGTAGCAATTCACCTGGATGTTTACACTCTGTATTTACCTGTTGATAGTCTAAACACCAAGCCACAAACTCTGTCACATCTTTCTTTAGATTTGGCCAATAATAAAATTTCTTCACTGTTTTCAATGTATTGTAGTATCCTGGGTGACCTGAATATAGTTTCGCATGAAACTCCCTCAAGATAATATTCTTGAGCTCACTACTGTCTGGGACATATATCCCTTGCCTAAATTTGATCAAGCCATGTGTTGAGAGGATATAGTCCACATCTTGAGCACTTATTCTTGTACCTGTACCTGTACTCTGATATAACCTGTGCATGAGCCCTCTATACCTATCATCCCACTGACCTGCCTATAAAATTAAATCTCGTAAGTCTGTCCCATAGGAACTCATAGCTGAAATGTGATTTACCCGTATCTGCCTGCTAAGAGAATTTGCAACCTTGTTCTCTTTTCCCTTGATGTACCTGATATTAATATCAAACTCATTGATCGTGGCCAACCATATAATTTTCATAGAATTCAGATTTGGCTAGTCAAACAAGCATCTCAACCCACTATGATCACTCATTGATACAAACCTCCTTCCAAGAAGATAGTGCCTTCACATCTTCAACGCATGAATGATCACTGCTAACTCAAGATCACGTATTAGATAGTTATGCTTGTGCTCATTCAGTTTATGTGACTCGTAGCATACTACCTGTCCCTCCTGCATAAGGAATCCACCAAGCCCTCTCTTACAAGCACATTTACACACTACAAACTCTTTGTCCGGGTCTACAATCTTTAACATTGGAGCATTTGTAAACAACTGCTCCAAGTGTTCAAAACTTGTTGCACATTCCTCTGTCCATTCAAATTTCTTACCTTTCCTCTGCAGTGATGTAATAGGATATGAAATGTGAGAGAAGTTCCAAATGAACCTCCTATAGTAGCCTGTTAACCCCATGAATAATCTTAACTCATACATATTTCTAGGAGCTGCCCACTCCATGATAACCCTTCTTTTCTCTGGGTCCACTGTTATACCTTCCTTGGAGACCACATGCCCCAAGTAATGTACCTTTGTCTAAAAGAAACTCCTTTTACTGAGATTAACATACAACTTATGCTCTCTCATCAGTCTCAATATTGTTGCTAAATGCTCGACATGCTCTTCCTCATTCTTATAATATATCAAGATGTCATCAATGAATACAATAAAAAACTTGTCCAGATAATCACATACACATTATTCATCAAGCACGTAAAATTGGTTGGAGCATTACTCAAACCAAATGGAACTACAAAAAACTCATAATTGCCCATACCTTGTTCGAAAAGTTGTCTTGTAAATGTCCTCTTCCTTGATGCGTACCTGATAATATCCACATCTCAAATCAATATTTTAGAACACTGTCGCTCCCTTCAACTAATCAAATAAGTCATCAATCCTCGACAACAAATACTTGTTCTTGATGGTCACCTTGTTCAACTGCCTCTAATCAATGCACAACTTGAAAGTGCCATCCTTCTTCTTCACGAACAAGACCAGTGCACCAGATGGTGATATACTTGGCCTAATGTATCCTTTGGCAAGCATTTCCTTAAATTGCAACTTTAGCTCTACCAAATCTGGAGTGCTCATCCTGTACAGTGCCTTTGATGGTGGTGTGGCCCCTGGTACCAAATCAATTGAAAATTCCACTTCTCTATGAGGCGACAACTTTGAGATCTCTGCTGGAAACACATCTCGAAAATGCTGTAAGATCAAGTACCTACTCAATATATCTGCATCCTCGTCCTCCTTACCTTTAGCACTAGAAATGTGTACTTCAAATAACACACACCCTTTTCTGTGACAACACTTTGCTTGCATAATTGTCACCATCCTAACTGATGTTTCTTTCTTCTTACCCTATAATATTATCTACTCTCCATTATCATCCAAGCACTCAATGGCTTTTTCATAACAATCCACTTTGGTTGTATGAATATATAGCCTTTTCGTACCCAAAATCATATAATATGATCACAACGAAAATACATTCAGATGTGTTGATGTAGGCATACCATTCAACTCAAATGCACAAGCTCTTATCCAATTATGAACTCGCTTCTTGGTACCTGTAGCCAACTACACTAACCAAGACTATGCATGAACTTCTTTATTCAGACCACACTTATCCACCAAGTCAGGGTTAGCATAACTACAATTAGATCCAGGGTCAATCAAAATAAAAACAACTTGATCACAAAGCTTACTGCCCATCTCAATGACAGATGCCTGATGATGTGCCTGCCTATTATCCAGCACTGCATAGATACGAGGAATGCTCTGCCCAACATCCCTAAAAATCCGCGCCTCCTGTGCACTATAGATATGAGGCCTACCATCGTGGTTCTGCGGACAATCCATTTTAATATGCTCCTTACCACATGTCCAACTCTCCAACCGTCCTATACCATCACCTCTATTTTGTTGTTGTGACCCATGTCCCTGTCTAGCTGCATTGAAATTCTTATGTTCTGCAACATTCTCTTTCTCTTATGCATTATGATGCCTTATTCTTTTCGACTGCCATTTACCTTTACCTTTATCTTTGTATTTTCCTTTCCACCCTTTCCGAGATTCATCCTTATGCTTTGACTGCTCATAATAGTGCTTCAGTTTCCCAATAACTTCCTCAAGTGACCGAGGCTCATCATACTCAATCCGATCTCTAAATGATAATGGTAATCCACTGAAAAATCTTTGAAATTTATGCTTTTGATCTTTAATATATAGTACATACCTCAATAGCTCCAGGAACTTGATCGTATACTCCTCATTTTTCATCGATCCCATTTTAAGCTCATAGAATTCCTTGTCTTTGTTGTCGTAGTACCGTTCTGACAAGTACTTCTTTCTGAAGAGTATATTGAATTCATGCCAACTCAACTCCTCTATCCTTATTTCTATGACCCATTTACATATTCCCGCCAGATGTCTACGTTACCTTTAAGGCTGAAGATAACTATTTCGGCCTTCATGCTCTTTGTATATTCATGCAGTTCAAATAACTTATTAATGCCAAGTAACCAAGCCTCTACATCCGTAGGATTCTTAAAATCCCCAAAAAAAGTAGATGGCTTCTCTTTCTCAAACTCATCCAACCAGCACCCCCTATCACTCCTCCTATAAGGGTGATAACGATGACGATCATAGTTCTCGTCAAAACCAGAACTAGAATAATACCTCTGTCCATCACCTCTCCTATCCAGAGTATCCAAAAATATACAATCTTTGATTGTATCATCTCTATCTGACATGTGACCACCATGAGAACGACTTCCATGTGCCCCATTAGTCCCATCCTCCTGTCCATAGCTAATTGAGAGTGGTCCTTGTCTCTGCAATTTTGAAAAACTCTGAAGAATTACTGCATTGACTTCTGCTTTTTTTTTTCCCTGTGCCTGCATGATTATGTCATTATCTACTTTGCAACTCCATATTTATTCCTTCAAACTCCTCAACGTGTCTGCTAATTCAGAAGAGTTCCCAATACCACACTTCTCATCTTATTCATAGGGAGAATATTTTTAGTTTACCATCTTACTAGTTATCTTGATTTCTTCCTGCAAGGCATGCTATGTCACCTAAACAAAATCATAAACAAATCAATGTATCTCTGTATAATTCGGGGAGGATATCTCATCTGCAAGACCGACTAGACGAGAAAATTGCATATATAAACATAATCGTATAAGAAATTAATCATTATCTCAACCATTATCTAGTTGTTATGCATAATACTACAACCATAACACCAACTAGACACAATGCATGCATAATAACATATGTGTGACATGCAAGCATACACATTACATACATATATTGACATGCATATCCAGTGTGTAGCCAACATAAACTCACAACCACCACGTCCAATCAATGACACCATCAACTTTCACACGGTGACATGACTAATACCATAACCAACACCATGCATACACAACCAATACATATACCACAAGCATAAGAACACATATGCAACCGACATGAATGCATGGACTACACACCGCCCATCTAGTCCAAGGGGTGAACCATGCTCTTATACCACTCTGTAACGCCCTCCTCCCACATTTACCCAAGTTAACCGGTCCGCTGGGGTAAACATGTGACGAGAGGATGCTATGATCTGATTCAACCTCCTAGGTATCCTTAAAAAAGTGGAACCGAAAAATACCATCCAATTGATCATCCACACAACCAGAAAAACCTCTAGGAGCTACCCCACCTTTTCATGTGACCAATCCTGAGGGAAATTAACAATTCAAGGACCTAGAGCCCTAGTCAGTCCCTTTCTAAGCCCTCCAAGCGACGAAGAGCCCCAATCACTCCCATGAGTCTGCATGAGTGCGACTGCAACCTTTTTCTACCAGTGCTATGCCAACGACTGCGTGATTTAAGACTAAATTTAAGGGCTAGGATCCAGTCATTGCCCATAACTTCGTGAAATTTACATAAATGAAATGAAACATAGAGACAATGGTGCCAATGCAAATGATTGAGCATAGACTTGAATGGACCCCTACTAGCCATGACAAAAATTTCGTCAAACATGTCACAAGAATGCATTCTACAGGTTTAAACAACATATCTGAGCATAGGGGTCTCATACTTATCTAAGAATCACTAAAAATCATTTATGCCTTATATCACTAGATGCATTACCATATATTAGGTCGTATATTCATTGTTCATCCATTTACAAATAAAAACATGAGGAGAGCCATACATCATCACTATCATAAAACATGCTCATAACAAACATATCACCAACAAAAATAATATGGATACAACAACCATGGAATCCACATACAAAACAATACATTTGCACATAAAATACCAAGGAGTAGAAACTCTTGTTGATGAATGAAAAATCCAACCCGGTATGGGATTACCATGTTCCACCAGACCATAGATTGGCTGAGCCAAATATCTCTTCATCCAATCACCCCCGTGCCATATTCCAAGCATGAATGTGGGACTCAAACCAAGAGAACCAACCAGGGCTTCCTTAGGATAAAACCACCTTGTGGTCATCAATAAAAATAGGCTTTAATGCAATCCTCACCGGATCACTAGGCCATAAAAAAGCATGGATGCCACCAGATTTCTCCACCTACACCGCGATGAATTTTTCTATCTCCAAGTCTATAGGATTTACCACAATCCACAGTTCGATCTAGCGATCACCAGGTCATAATAGAGACACCACCTTCCAGGCTTTACCGTATATCCCACCATTCACCGAAAAGGATTCCTAGGCCTGATAAAGGGAAACCACCTGTAGGCTTTAGCATATATCCCATCATTCACTGGTCGAGGATTCGTAGGCCGCTCGAGGCACACAATACATGGATTTACCACAACACATAGTTTGGTTCAGGGGTCACTAGGTCACTCGCTTTACCACAATCCACATTCCGGTTCAGGGTTCATTAAGCCATGTGTTCTTTCATTCAGAGATCCACCTCACTCAAATTTGAATCCATCTGGAAATCGAGCTCAACCAAAACATGAGAACCTCATCACACCATGGATATATGGAATTATCATGGCAAGGCTGAAGAACATTGTCACACCTGGAAAAAATCTTGCCAATGACAGTAAGAGAACCAAGAATACACATGCATAACCATGGATGCCAAATCTAGAAAGGAAATCACACATGAAAATCTACCTGCAATTAAACCTGTTGTAGTTGCTTGATCCCACTCTTCCTTGCTTGATCTTTGCTTCCTCTTTTCCTTCTTTGCCTTTCTTGATCCAATGTTGAGTGCTCCAAGAAATATCTAACAGTCCAAGAGTGCAAGAGAGAGAATAGAGAGAGAGCTCCAAAACTTAACTGATAAAAAGCAGCAATTGATCCTCATAGGATTTTCTATTAATTAGGCCTCTAGTTTCTTCATTTTACATTATTTTCCTTCATTTTCCTCTTCTAATGTAGCTCGTGACCTTTCACATTCCTTTTCTCCTAATTTCCATTATTTTTTGAAATAAATTGCCAAAAATTCCATTTTGCCTTTCCAGATTCCTTTGCCATTGCCTTTGCGAATTTCCTTAGCCATAATAAACCAAATGAGAACCCACACTGGGATGTTTTTCCCAACATTTAACTTTGAATAAGTGTCCCATAACCGTGGTTATTATTTTTCCTTTATCAACCTTTATTACATGGAATTTTCGCCAGGGCTATTACAACCTCTTTTTAGTTTGTTGCGTAGTGAAATTAGAAACAATGAGCACATCTGTTCTTAGTTCCTTTCCCATTTCATTGTTGTTGAGTGACAAGTAAAAATATTAATAAAAACTCTCCATTCTTGAACTCTCACTAGCTCAAGAGGACAAGCTCAAAATAAAAAATTCCTAGTATCGCCTACCTGACTCATGAGGGTACATACAAGGAAAAAATAAAATCCTCTAGCTGTGACACTACTTTCCTTTCAAAATTTTGAGGATATAAGCTTACCCAAGGTGAGTTTTCATGGCCTTGTGAAGGGTACAATCAAATTTCTTGTCCAATGACTAGTATAACCTATACGGATCAATGATAGGATTTTGAATGTGTTTCTACTCGTGACCAACTAACTAATTCGTATTCTTAGAAAAACAACATAATTGTAACTAATCGTCATAATTATTGATGTTTCAGGTGCAATCCCTGCACAGTCTAAGAACAAAAAATAAATGCAAGAAAATTGTTGGTAAGAACACAAAATACGTATAATTTTTTTTCAACACTGGAGATTAAATATTTGATCCTCATGCCACGATACTTCAAATTTCGTTCTCACTAGAGGTTTTGGATTGATCTGTATTGTCAATACGTGCTTACCGAGGGGTTTATTATTTATGTGATTTTAATGAAATGATTGGTGTTGGATGAGTACTATGATGGATAGGTTTTTTAATTACCGTAAATGATGAAATCCGCACTAGATATTTTCATATTCTAAGACTATTGAGGATATGAAATGGAAGAGAGAATTGAATGATGTTTGAGCACCAAAACTCTACAAGCAGAGTTCAGAAGGAGTTTGGACAATGAATCATTGGAGAAAGGCCTTGAAGTGACTAATTATAGTTTATTACAACATTATATGCCATATGTTCCTTCATTATTTTCATGGGTTATGGACACCGTGGCGATAGAGTTGCTTAAATATGCCACACAAAAGGGGTGATTTGATATGTGGTTATTAGGTAAAATTTAGATGGAAATGGTGACATTGGAAAAAAGTTGCAAGTTTTCTTCTTTAAATTATGAAGATGGTTTACGAAGGTTAGATGAAAATGTTTAATAACATGTTGATTTGATTTTACCTTAATTTTAACATGAAGGCTCATTTTGACTGACCTTCTATTCTTTAATTGTATGAGTGGGTATTTATTCTCACATTGAAAGTTTCCCCTTAGGCATTTTGAATATTGTATTGACAACTTTCATTTGTTTAATTTTTGTTGAATGGGAAATGTAAGCGAGTGCATTTTCGGTTGAAACTGAAATCCTTTTTCCAAATTTGATTGCAAGTGTTTTAAGAAAATGACTGGACTTGAGGGATTATTAGATTTATTGAACACTCTAATACTATACACTATTGAAAATACGGTTAAAATCAACAAGGAAACCCTTTATAAAATTATCAAAACAAGATATATTTTTTGTAACTTGAGTCACAATTACAAAGAGATGAGCTACAACAGAAGAGTTGTGATTCTGAACTAATTCTTGTTCATAACAACTCCCTATTTGAGCCCGACTCCCATCAATGGTCAAAGGTTAATATAAATAATGAGGCCATTTCAGGAATAGATTTGCATAAAAATGCAGAGGTTCCACGTGCACTTCCCAAGCCCATCATTAGACCTTGGGAAGAAGTTATTAAAAAAAAGAAAATAGTCGGTCTTGGATATGACAAGGATTTGTCCTTTCATATTATGAAATTTTTGAAGCCTGCCCAGTTTCATAGTGCTATATTTCTTCAGGATGATTCTTCTTCACATGCTCATGTTCCACAACTATAAAATATTTTTAGATGCCAACATTTTGGCCAATTTATCCATTTGAAATATCAATGTTTTGATCTTCACCCTTGTGAGCATTGTGGTAAGCACACTCATCATTCATACAAATGTTTCAGAAAGAAGTCTCCTGCAAGAATGAAGATTCACCTTGGATGGACCACTTCATGGTAATGGTATTCAACAACCAAGAAGATATACTAGTCATACCACAAAATTTGTTCTCGAGTATTGAATAGTCTTGCAACGAAGATTTATTCATCTTCTCACCTTGTATCTGACAATTGGGGAATTGATGGTTAGTTACCAACTTCGAAGATTTATCAAGTGATCCGAAGCCACAAATTGAACTAGACCCAAATGCCAAAGCCTAGAGCCAAATTCAGCCATAGCCAAAGACAGATTTATGCTCCATGAGCATGCTTTTTAGTTGCTGACTTTCCTTAAACCACCACTTGAAGAATATTTTGGTTTCTAGTACATCAGTTTGTAGTCATCTTTAAACCATTATCAAGGAGCACTTCCACTAGAATAAGACTCTAACTTCTAGCCAGATTTGGAATTTTTCCAGAAACTGCTTCGATCTTTAGTTCTAGAGTTGGCGGTCAATCATAAGCCACCACTATTTGAGAGCTTGAGTTCTCCCACCTTTTGGTTTGTGGTATTACTTAAACTACCATTCTAGAGAGTAGATCCAACCATTGGTTGCCATTCATTTTTGCATTTTATCTCTCATCCTTAACTCTTATACACCCCTTTGGATTAAGGGGGGGCGGGGGGGGGGAATGTTGGACACCTAATCCATTAGGGTTATGCTAATTAGTGATTAAAGTCCAAGAAACTTTGGAAGTTTAATCCAACGACTTCTATGTTGTATTTATATGTATAATATTGATAATTAGAGTTGAATTCAATTCCAACATTGGCCATCGTTAATCTGGAAAACCATAGGTAGCTATGGTCACCATGTTTTACTATGGTTGACTGTAATCAACTATTGTATCCTGTAGATAATTATGTGTAACATATCTCTCCCTTCACATCTACCCACTTTCATAAGCTTACCCAGGGTAAACATGAGATGAGAAGCAGTTATGACCAGACTCAACCTCCTAGGTGACCTTAAGGAAATGGAGTTGACAAAACAAACCTTATTGACTTCCCTCAGGTGCCTTTGGACCCTCCAGGAGTAACCCAACCCATCCAGGTGTCCATCCCTTGAGCCAACTTACTTTTCCCTGAGCTAGAGCCCTATTCTCTCGCCTTACAATCCCTCCATGTGAATAGAAACCCCCAGTCACTCCCATAGGCCTGTATCAGTGCTACTGTGGTATTTTTTACCCAGTGATGTGCCATCGACTACATAATTGAAGGTTGATTTTCAGGGCTAGGGCTAAGAATCTGCCCAAAAATCCATATAACTTTTATAGCTCATAAAATACATGACTACAATGATTATAACCAAAAAATGAAACTAGGACTAGGCCTGACCATCCTTAACCAGGATTAACATTTCGTCAAACACTTGGCAGATATGCAATCTACAGGTCATAAATGCAATTATGAGCATAAGGGACTAAAAATTGATATGAGATTTAACGAGAAGTATCATCACCCTCTCCCATTAGCTGTCTTAACATCAATGAGGTCTTGCATCCATGATTATTTCAGTTACAAGTAAAAACATGAAAAGAGGCATGACTAAAACAAGCCATATATCCATGCTTATAACCAACATATAAACATATAAATAACCATAAGATAACAACCATTAAAGCCACACAATAACAAGCGCATTTACCAATAAAAATAAATAGAGCTTAGCTTTCATTAAACATAGGAAAGAGCCAACTAGGTTTGGGACTTCCACTTACCACTCGACCATAGACATGGTTGAGCCAAATATTTATTTCAACCTATCACCCCCATGACGTATTCCAAGCATGAATGTGGGATCTCATGGGATAAACCAATCCAAAAAAACCAAGGGAATCCAGAGGTTAAAACACCTCCCCCCTCACCATACCGTGATCTCACTTAAACTGGCACCGAGAACACAAAACCAAAATGAGGCTTGGAATGCATCCAAATTAATTCACCATCCTTGAGGAATTTGTTGTCTCAAATTCTCTAGGCTTTACCGCAATACACACTGGATCACTAGTCCCTAATTGAGACTCCACCCTTAAGCTTTACCGTGTATCCTACCATTAGAGATCAAGGGATTCCTAAACCTTTGGGAATGTTCCTAAGACCACCTCCACCTCAGATTTAGAAACCTTCTGACAATTCCAAAATTCAAAACCAAGAACAATCCCATCACACCATGGCTATCTAGAAATAGAAAGGCAAGGCTGAAAACCCTATTAAAACCCGGGAAAACCATGCCACCGACAAAAAAAGAACTAAATACCAACATGCACATACTATGCATGTCAAAACCAGCTAGGAAATCACATATGCAATCTGTTACGTGCAAGTATTCCTGTTGAAGCCTACTTGTTCCAACATTTCCTTGCTTGATCTTTGCTTTCATTTCCTTCCCTTGTCCTTCATTTTCTTTCTTTTCCTTCCTTTCCTCGCTTGATCTCTTTTTGTTCTTGGCGCTCTTTACCTCTTTGAGACTAATTTTAAAAAATGAACTAACCAAAAGCTACCAATTAATGCTCCGAGGTATTTTTATTGATTAGGTCTCTATTTTCTTCAATTTCCCATTATTTTCCTCTTCACATGCAACCTGTGACCTTTCACCTTCCTTTTCTCCTAATTTCCTTTATTTTCATAAATAAATGTGCCAAAAATATGTTTTTCCTTTTCAAAGCCTTAGCCATTGCCTTTTCCAATTTCCCCTTAGCCATAAACACATCAATGATTCCCGCTAGGATATCTTGCCCAACATTCAGCTTGGAATAAGTGTCCCTTAGCCGTGGTCTTATTTTTTCCATTATTAAATTTTATTACATGAAATTTTAGCCCGGGTTTGTTACAAAACCCTCTCCTTTGGAGAACATCTTCGTCGGTGTTAAACCACACCTATACCTCAACAAAACCTCTAAAAATAAAATATACTTCCCATGGAACTTTATAACTTAGCTCGATGCAGTATTTACAATGAATAACTTGCTCAAAAGCAAAAACCATCATGACAACATTACAATATAACAACCATACTTCTTATTGGAGCTTTATAACTTAGCTCATGGTGGTAGTTACAATAGAAACCATATATTGTATCTTAATATACAATCCCTCGGTTGTGAAAGGAATCAATGCTTAAGACATTTTAAAAGTGTGTCATAGAAATAATTTTATCATGAGGTCTCAGTTCTGTCCCACTCAAAACTAGTTTTCTAAAACTCTTAATGATATGGAATAATAAAAGATTTCACAATGGCATTGACTGTTGATATCTGAATGGAAAATAAGAACTACAGGGAAACTCAAAGTAATATGCTGTAAACACAAAATCTATTACTTTTAAGTTTCAGAGGAAATTCATGGAAGGGGAGGAAACTCAAAATAAAATGATATAAACACATAATCTATTACTTTAAAGTTTCAGAGAGACTTTGTGAAGAAAGAGGAAACTCAAAGTAATATGCTGTAAACACAAAATCTATTAATTTTAAGTTTCAGAGAGAATTTGTGAAGGGAGAAGAGATGGAGTGAAGGAGTGCTTATTAAGGCTATTTAACTCTTACTTACAAAAGTAAATTAGAGACCATCTAGTTCTTTACTTCACTCCATTCAAGGAAGAAACCACATAAAATGGCACAAGAAACACGAATCACCATCAACAGTTGCAGGAAACTTGCTGCTTCTTTCATTCACCCATCAGAACAAGAAGTACAAAATGTAGTCCCCAAGAGGTCTAGAACTCAGAACCCTTCTTCTCTTTTTCTCACTTTCTTAAATACAAGCAAAAGCAGTTTGTAACTGCTCGAGCTTCTTGAAACTCCTAGACCTCCTAAACTGTTAAACTACTTATTTTGCAATTGAGGACATCATTGTAGTTTCGATCTTAACAAAGAAAACAAAATAAAACTTGAAATATAATACTTTTGCTGAATATGATTGGTTGTTGATGTGTCTCCTTCCGTTTCTGTTGTGATATCCTAATAGTCTGCATAAACGCATCTCCACCCGACTCTGCCCATGCTTTTTCATTTCGAACATTGTCACCATGTCACCTACCACCCGACTCTGCCTATTCTGCTCGTACCCGCGGCGTTTTGTCTTCTCTTATCCTTTGCTCTGTGTCGGGTCACTTACCCGAGTCCGCCACCGTTGTGTTCAAGCTCCCATTTATTAAAAGGCACACGCATACGACACTTTTTTTCACGTGGTTGGGTGTTTTATTACCCGAGTCTCTCCTGCGGTTAGAATTTCCCTTGTAACTGCCGTAAGACTAGACTTTAAAAGATATTCAATGACCTTTGAAAAATATATCGCATCCGCTTCTCTGTCGCATCTCATCATTCCAACGTTCTATGTTATAATATGCTTTTTCCCTCCGATGCGAATTTTACAAAGGAAAAAATCCTATATCCAGATTTAAAAAAACATTTAGACTTTAGCGATAACTTCCATCACATCTGCTTCATTATCGCACTTTGCACTTCGACGATTCAACCTTGTTCCTTAGCAACTTTCCTCCTGAGCTTGCGATGTGCGATGTGTGAGAGGGTCCCACGGCCTGACTTTAAATACTTCAAATTCGAGCTTCGAACTATATCGTATTTGGTCTTCGTATCACATTTCACATATCAGCATTCTTAACACGTTCCTTAGTGCCTTTCCTCTTGAACTTGCGACGTGTGATATGCGATAACGATAGGGATGACGTGGCAAGTGGAGGTGGGGCCGATCACAAATCGCAATCAGTGATATGAAACTTTACCGCACTTCCCATTTTGGCCTTTATAACATGTTCCTTAACGCCTTTCCTCCTAAACTTGTGACGTGCGATGTGCGATTTGTGATATGCGATCAGGCCTCCCACCCGCGATTGCGATTAAGCCTCCTAATATTGTTCTGCACGTACATTTGCACGACTTGACCATGACCTACGTGCAATGTTTTGAGCCTATCAATCGACCCGACTCGTCAAATTTTCTACACGCGAATAAGCCCGACTTGACCCTTGTTGCGCGCTTTTCCTCTTTGATGCTCCTCTAGCTTAGATTTTACTTCTAATGTTGTTGTTGCTTCCCTGAATTTGGTTCCAGTGCACATGTGATGATGAATCCTCATTGCGCTTGTGGTTATCCTTTTGAGGATATTGCAGGTCTTCTTGAAATTCTAACAACTGTTCCTTAACAACCTTGAATTTCTCAGAACCTCACTTGACTTTTAGTTGAGTCAAATTATTCTACAACATCTGGCTCCAATTGGGGACAACACTTTGCCAGCAAAGTTTTGATAAATTGTAGATCAGTAGCCTTTATTGGGAATGGATTCAAAGAGAACTTGTATATCAATAGCCTTTATTAGGCGTGGAGTCAAATAGCACTTGTAGAACAATAGGAGTCATTGGGCATGGTCAAAGAGAAATTTTAGATCAGTAGCCTTCATTGGGAATGGAGTCAAAGAGACCTTGTAGACTGGTAGCTGTTATTGGGCATGGAGTCAATCCCAAATGGGAGTTGATCTAGTATGAAATCCTCCCGAAACCTCGTACACTTTGGACTTCTTCCTTTATTCTTAAACTGAAAATACCGAAATAGAAATACTACAACTAAAAAAGCTCAACTTCTGAGCTTATATATACATGGCTGAACTTAATCAGGTGAAGTCAGCCTTCCAATGGCACCAACCCAACATCTGTGTGTTATAATTAATGCCTCCATACTGTGGAAATTTGAAAATAAAAGCAAGGATGTACAATGAAAATTTTCCAGATACAAATCTTTGCACATACCCTCGCATAAATTCTTGATGCTGACCAAAGAAAATTATCATATAGTCAGCCACTGGATCATAGAACTGATGAGACAAATTTTCAACTACCTCCTTTTCTTGAACATATTGTTGTATACTTCTTTGAACAGGGCAACTTCCTTCACTGTTCGACTCCTTAATTTGAGGTTGTATGTGAGAAAATTCAATGTTGTTTTTTGCTGACAACCATTCCGACCGAAAAGAGAAATACGAGGTTTGTTCCTCATATGATTCGTATTTATGCAGGAACACAACAGAATAAACATATAACCATAAATACAAAGATACAGCGGAAATAAAACTTCATTTCATTAATATCAAAGAACTAAAATTTGCTTACAGACAGAATGGAAATAAAACTAGCTAGGGCGCTGGTAGCTATCTTTGAGAAGAGATGTGGCAGCTACTGGCCTCTGAACTGAGTTACAATTAGGTTCGAGCGCCTATTTATTATTTAGAAACAATGGGAAATCCTAAACAGCCAAAACCCTAACCCTAGGAGATGAAGCGCCAAAACTATGGGCCCCGTTTGGGTAAATTGGTGTTTCAACTTCCCAGGGGCGTAACTTTGGCATACGATCTCCGTTTGACGCGTACCATACCTCGTTAGAAAGATCTATCCGAGACTCGTACTTTTGACATTGGAACATGGTTCACAGACATGTAGCCCTATTTTCCGAAAACGTCGTTAAAATTGCATTTGCCTTGTGTTCGTGACCCGAAAATCGCTAAAAATAGTAAGTTGTGTCAAACCCAAAACGAAGAGACAATGGTGGGGCCTAAGTGAAGAATAGGCTAGGTTACTACCGTATTTTCCTTGAATTGTTGAAGAGGAAAGGTCTTAGGTAACCACAAACTTGCACAGACCCAGCTGACCGTACCGCAGAGGGTCAGAAATTTAGCTTTGTTTTGCAAGGTATTAGGCTAGTTATAAAGTCCAGGGGTTTTGATTTTGTTTGGATTGGTGGAATTCTTTAGCTGAGATTAAGATCAAGTAGTTTCAGTCCATTGGGCTAATGGAGTCAAAGGATTGGCTGCACTGGCTTAAGTTTTTTAACAAAAGATGGTTTATTAGGGCAAGATAATCAAACTAGAAACAATTATAGATCTAAAGTGAACGGAATGGAATTCAAACGGATGAAAGGCAATAAATAATCTTTCAACACATTCAAGAGAAGAGAAATAGATTGATTATCAATAAAGAGCAGTTAAGTATTCTTTACTAAACAACCAAAGATGTATGAACTAGACAAACATGAGCAATTAATAATTCGCTGTTTAAACTAGTTTAGAAGAAAACATTTAGAATAATAACGACTGAAATCAGATTACACCTAAGTACTTTATGATTTAATCATTTTCGTTAAATATTAAGATAATGAAACACATATGATATTGTAAACAAATATAAAACTTCAAAACATGGGATAGAGATGACTTATTGATCCTTCATTTGACACATGAATCCTGAGAAAAGTCTTCTGCCTCAATTCCTTGTCCAGTTTTGCCACGAAAAATTTCTCCAAAGCTCTTTATTCCAAAATATTCAATGTTACATCAAAGTCTAAGAATCCACCCTCACTACTCCAATTGATGGAGTATTTATACAAATTCTAAACTAAAATATCTTGAAAAAATATCAAGATTAGTTCACAAATCTCTCCAACTATTTTACATAAATAGAACTTAAGTAAAGGACACTCAAACTAATTCATCTATTTGGAACTATGTTTTATGGATAGGTGATGAAAAAGAGGAGAATTCGAATTTTATTCAACCCTTAGTTGATGATGAGGCATCCAAGTCACTAACTGCTTCCTTTCTTTGTGCATTCTGCTCCAACAATTCTGCAAAATTGGGGTCCAATGATATCTTTGTATTTCTCAATCCGTAATGGATCTGTAAAAAGTGAAAGAGGTTATTTTGGATTAATATGTTCTTGAGATAAACCTCTTTAATTTTCCTAAAATTCCTCTCCAGCTGTGCACAATAGGCTCTGTAAAAATATGTGTAAAACAGAGTTTACAGAGCCTGAAAAATAGCCTGTAAAGATGTGCATGTATCTCTCATTCTGAAACCATTGTGCAAAGCGTGAGATAGGTTTTTTTAGATGGGTCTCTTAGGAACAAAAACCTCCTTCAGTTTTGTATGATGTATTTCGGATTGGCCACAATATTCTCTGCAAAATGATGGCTTAACTGGAATTTTCTGCAAAAAGTGCTTTCCAACATTGTTTGATATTTCCAAAACCATAATAGAAGTTAGAAAAGTGAGAGAGGTTTTTGTATATGGTCCTCTTAAGAACATAAACCTCCTTCAATTTTTCAAAATTCATCTTGGATTGATCACAATAGTTTCTGCAAAACAATGATTAAAGCATGAAGTTTCTTCAAAAATGTTCCTTTTTGTTGTGTTTTTCAACTTCTCACCTTTTTGTTCTTTTAACTGTTTTACTTTCAATTTAGATAAAATTCAATGTCGGTGAAAGTATTTTCATCTCTTTTTACCATTTTACTGCCTCTATAATTACTTTTACTGTTTACCTTTGACTGCTCTGTAACTTCATTTTAACTTTCACTCTGACTTTTACCTTATACACTTTAACCACTGATACTTTTTAACTGTTATGCTCTCTAACCGTTCTTTACTGTGTCCTTTTACCTTCAATGTGTAGTTTAGGTTTTTACTATCTGTTTCAACAGTAAATCATTTAATATCCTGTTTCCTTTGCTTGTCTTTCAACTGTATGTTTTATCTTCCATCTCTGTTTGAATAGATTTGATAACACTCTTGGAGTAAACAAGTCTTATGATTAGTATTAAGACTCATTATCCAAGGATGTGGTCTTCTGATCACCTGTAAAACAAAACAAATTGTTAAGAAAGCATTGGTTTGCATGGGAGGTCAAAAAGGTTTCATTTGATGTTGAGAGGTCTGTCGAGTGAATCTAGAATGATTTTTGGGAGATAAACCATGCTCGAATTGGTTAACAGAGGCTTTAGGTGGCGCAGCTGGGTTACAAAGGGTTTTACTGCACAATCAGGCAAAAATGAGCAACACTAGGGTGTTTGTGTTTAAACAGGTAAACGATTGATATTGGCGGGTAAGCTTTGAATGAACAGTGATTTGAACGGGTACTGGTTATGGCGGACGAGCTCTGGAATAGTTTATTGCAAATCTTTTCAGCAAGGTAACGGTCGACAGACTTCAACAGTTGATTTTTGAAATTTGTTGCATGGGAGACTGGTTCGTGCACGAAATAATGAAAACAACGCGGACACATTTGTTTTATTCACAAAGTCAAATGGTTGGCGGGTTTTTTATGTATGACGTCAGCAGGTACGGTGGACGCGTCATGGGAGATAGGCGGTAAGTGGTTCCCATCGCACCGCTTTTGGGGAAAGGTGGTATTGAGCGGATGGGCAGCGATTCCATAGAGTGAATGACGCGTGGCATGGCATTGTTTGAAAACCACCGGATTTTCACGCGTTATTGTTCGGATCAGGATGGCCAACGAAATTATCAATAGCCGTTGATATTGGAGCGACTGATCAAACGGTGTTCGGGACATGAAGTTGACGGGGAGTTAATAGGAGGGCTCGACGTGATTTATTTTTAATTAATCGCATTGGGAGCGATTTGATTGTTGGAGTTAGGCTATTAATTAATCGTGGGGATTAATTAATTCCTGAAGGGTCGGGTTAGTTTTATAAACTGAGATTTTAACTAAGGTTGAGTCTTGTAAATGTGTTTTGGGAATTTAATATTTTAACCTTGGGTAAAGGGAGTCGGGGAAGGAAATATGGTTTATTTTTTGTTTCAAACATATATAAAATATGTTTAAATTATTTTTCGAATATTTTATTATATAGTAATTAAATCAAAATGATTTATTTACCATAGGGGGCGAGAATAATATACAAAGATATATTTTAACCAAAGGGGGTATAAAGTGGGTTTTTATTTGAATAAGTGGGGATTAAATACTTTGGTTAAAACTATAATATATGGGTTTTTTGGGATATTATATAAAAAAAGGAATTATGTATAATAGGAAAAGGTCATTCTTATAGGGATTTAAATAATAAAATTAAAAGTTAATATGGAGAATGAGCTAAAGCGCTAAGTGTAAAACATTAGGATAATGTATTTAACTTATGCTTGCATGAATGGGTTTTTATGGAATATTGCATGATTTTCCTAAGTAAAATGGGATTTTACTTAGGAAAAGATTTCTTAAAGGTGAATGAATGTCATGATGAATGATTTTAATTACTTAGGCTTTTCCAATTATTGGGCCGAGGGTCCGGTCCCTCCAAAAGTCAAGGAAATGCCTTGAGCCCCTCTATTCTTCAAATGCCTTAGTGCTTAGGGGAAATTAGTGAAATATGTTAGGGAAAAATGATAGGGGAAGTTAATGATTTTGACTTTGATTTGCTTTAATTTCTTCCAGTGGAGTGTCTGCCTTTGTACTTTGTGATGAAAATAAAAGATTTAACACATCTAAAGCCATTGATCATCACATGAAATTTTGCAACATCATCTACCTACCCTACCTACTTTACTCTACCATTTTTTCTTCTTTATTAGGGTGCACTTAGACTAGCAAACCCTTATCACACTTTTTCTTTTACATATGAAAATCTATCTAATTCTAACCTTATTACATCCAAGGGCTCAGATTAAACTGTTGAGCTCCTTATATTCACTCTACCTATCTACTTATTTGCCAAGATTAAATAGTTTGGTCAGATTTTATTCTCTATCTCTAAAACATGAAATTGAAAAATGAACTAGCCAAGCTTAAACTGTTTGACTATTCATCAATTGTGGCAAAAGTTTAACAAGTTGCACACAATTTGTTTATTACAGAAGATGAAATAGTAGTGGCATTTAGACTTGCACACTTTCCTGGTCTATTTTTGTTTGGGGTTCATTTCTTTCACTTTTTTGACCATTTTATTCTTTTCACCCTTTGATTTTTCTTTTAGGGTATGCCCTCTTTACATTTTTTTAAATTTTTTGATTTTTTGAAAATATGGAAAACCTTTGCAACAAGAAAAGGTATGAACATATTACATAGTTCATCAAGTCAATCATGAAATATGAGACCTATTAGTATAGTAGTCTAACAGGCGGGTGACAACCAATATCCACCTGGATCATTCCTTCCCCCTTAGGAAGCAATGGTCCCCATTGCGTTAAGTTCCTCCATGAGATGAGGAAATTTCTGTTGAACTTGGTCCCTGGTGAACCACTTTCCTTGGTGCAGGAGTTGGCCAGCTTTGACAACCCGATACAGTTGGATATTCTGTTGGCGAGTGTTCTTGATTTGCATGTCCATGATACAATATGTGGTGGTCTATTCCATGCAGTCTAGGTTTAACTCTGTTGGTGTGAGTTGTTCTGCAATGTCAGAGGTGTCCAATAGAGGTGGGAAGTAAGGACGAAGGCAGTCCACATTGAATACTGGGTTGAGACCAAGGAATGGTGGAATAATGAGCTCGAAGGCATTGTTCCTTACAACCTTGGTGATGGTGTACGACCCGTATCGGAGCGGGCGAAGCTTGTGGTGGGGTCGAGTGAGACCCTCCTTCTGCAAATGTAGCCATACTTTGTCACCCACCTGGAAGTTGTGTGGCACCCGGTGTTGATCATGGCGTTGCTTTTACTTAGCATTAATATGTCATGAACCTGTTGGCGGATGTGTTGAATGCGCTTGATGAAGCTATTTTCTTTGTCGACTTCAGACTGGACATGAGCTGAATCGGCCTGAGTAGCCGCAAATGGCATGGCTACGTCAATGGGACATAGTGGCTGGAATCCCAAGCCCACCTGAAAGGGGCTGTGGCCGATTGAACTGTGGAGAGCCTGATTATAACTATGTTGTACATAGGGGAGGCTCTTGTCGCATGTGCGTGGATGCTTTGAATTGCACATGCGTAGAATGTGTACAATAATTTTGTTGGCGACCTCTGTCTGGCCATCTGTTTGGTGATGGAAAGATGTGGACTTGGTGAGCTTGGTGTCTAGCATTGACCAGAAGCTGGACCAAAATGTGCTGAGGAACCTGCTATCCCGATCTGATATGATAGACTGTGGGATCCCAAAGTGCACCCACACTCGTTCAAAGAAGAGTTTAGCAGTGGCTTCTGCTGTGATATTCTTCTTGCAGGCCGCCATAATGGCCATTTTCGAGAATCTGTCAACGACCACGAAAACACAGTCATTTCCATGCCTGGTGGAAGGTAGGCGCGACATGTAATCCATGGAGATGGATTCCCAAGGTCGAGTAGCGGTAGGTAGCGAAGTATATAGGCCTTGCTTGTTGATGGTCAGTTTGGCAATGGCACAGGCAGTGCAGGATCTGATGTGCTTCTCGACATCCTTTCGAAGGTTCAGCCAATAGAAATACTTTTGCAGTACAACTACTATTTTCTCGACCCCGAAATGCCCAGTGACTCGACTGGAGTGTGCTTCCCATATCACCTTGGCACGCTCGCTTGAAGGAACACAAAGGTGTCCCAGGTGACATAAAAGTGCATATTGGAGGTGAAAATTGGGAACTTGCGTACCCCCTAAGAGTGCCTTGTAAGTGTGGCCAAATTCTGGGTCGCTCTCGTAGAGAAGCGGCCAATCAGAAGTCTCGTGCCCACAAGAGTTGAGAACGGTGGTGAGTGCCACAATCGGTGGTCGGCTGAGGCAGTCTACAACATTATTGGTGCTACCCTTATTGTACTTAATGTTCAAATGAAACTGTTGCAGATATGTGGACCACTTCTGATGGCGATCATTTTGCAACTTCCCTTGTGTCTGTATGAACTGCAGGGGCCGGTGGTCTGTTTGGATGATTGTTTCCTTCCCCAAAATGTAATGCTTCGATTGTCGACAAGCTTGCACAATGGAATACATTTCTTTGTCAAAAATGGGATACTTGCAAACTGTGTCAGACAATTTCTCACTGTGATATGCCACTGGATGTCCCTGTTGAGTAAGAACTGCCCTGATAGCATAGTCAGAGGCATCTATCTCGATCTCAAATGGTTGTTGCAAGTCTGGTAATGTGAGCACTGGGGCAGAATAGAGGCGATTTTTCAATTTTGTGAACGCCTTCTGTTGAGGTTCCGACCAAAATAATTTTTCTCTTGCTCCTCCCTTGGTGACTTGACTCAAGGGCCAAGTGATATGAGAGAATCCCAACACGAACCTACGGTAGAAATTAGCAAGACCCAGAAAGCTGCGAAGCTCTGTTATAGTGGTTGGGGTTGGCCAATCCCGAATGACTTAGATCTTGGTTGGATCCACATGCACTCCCCTTTCATCAATAATGTATCCCAGATATTGAACCTGGGTCATGCCAAAAGTTCACTTCTCCAAATTGGAACACAACTTGTGTTGCCGCAGTGTTTGGAGGACTTGTCGGATGTGGTGAAGGTGCTCTTCCCAAGTCTGGCTGAAGATCAAAATGGCATCCAAGTACACCACTACAAATGAGTTGGTGAATGGCCGCAAGATGTCGTCCATCATCCTCATGAAGGTTGCGGGAGCATTTGTCAACCCGAAAGGCATGACCAACCATTCAAAAAGGCCTTCCTTGGCTTTGAAGGCAGTCTTCCACACATCTGAGGGTTTAATTGGTACCTGGTGATACCCAGACTTCAAGTCGATCTTGCTGAAATATTTTGCACCTTTGAGTTGGTCCAGAAGGTCATCATTCCGTGGGATCGGGTACCTATTCCAGATAGTGATCTTGTTCAACGCCCGATAGTCAATACAAAGTCTCCACGTCCCATCCTTCTTCTGTACCAACACGATCGGGCTCCCACAGGGTGATGAACTTGGTTGGATGTGACCTTTCTGCAGCAGTTCCTGAATCTGCCTCTTGATTTCATCGTTCTCCAGAACAGAGTGCCGATAGATCGGTCCATTGGGTAGCGGCACACTTGGGGTCAGATCAATCGGGTGCTTGACCTGACAGTGCAGAGGAACCCCTGTGGGTGAGGTGAAGATGTCCCCGTATTCCTCCACAACCTTATCCATTTGTTGTTGTCATGTAGAGGAGCCCTGTCTAGAGGTCGTGGCCACAATCTTCTTCTTGCCCTGGGGGTAGATCATTAGGAAAACAAATTTCCTAGTTTGGGAAATGAGCTTACTGCATTATTTTGTAGTAACCAAAGAGATAGCGGCAGGAGGTGGTACCTCTGGTATCCTGTAAAAATTATTTCCCAAAGTAACAATAACAACACGAGGCTGAGACTGATACATAGCATGATGCTTCCATAATTATGGTTGTCCGAATAATACATCAGAAACATCAATAGGAGCAACGTCACATAATACCTCATCTGTGAAGGGCTTGATGCTGTAGGGAAGGTGGCACTGCTGGCTGATGCAGAGATCTCATCCTTGGTGAAGCCACCCGATGGTGTATGGATGTGGGTGAGCCGTGGTCGACAAGCCCAACCGCTTCACGACATATGCTAAAATGAGGTTCTTTTGGCTCCCATTGTCAACAATGAACCGTACTGGGGAGCCCTTTACCCACATGTGGGAGTGGAAGACACGTTCCTCCTCCTCTGGATCTTCCGGTTCCTCCTTCTGGATCTTCGTAGTGGCAACAATGGCATTGGTCTCTGCATCAATAATCTGTTTCCCTTTGTCATTCCCCTTGTCGGGTTCTGATTCAGAGTCGTAGCATGCATCTGACTCAGAAGCCCTCATCTCGGCCACGAGCGACTGCTTTGCCCGACACTCACTTTTGTTGTGAGTGGAGCTCTTATGGAACTCACACCACTTTCTCGTGTCCTTATTTGGCTTTTCGGTGTTGTTATTTTCTTGTGGCTTCGATAGGTTGTGTTGAGTCGCCATGCCTTGGCTCTGTCCTCTGTTCTACAGTTTGGGAGCACCCTTCCCTTGCTTTTGATTCACAGATCCAAAGTCTCGCTTCTTCTGCTTGAATTTCTACTCAATCTTGGCAGCATATCAGTATAGTCGTACCAAGCGAGGAGATGTCGAGGAACTCCATTTCCTCCTGAATGTATCTGTGCAGACAACTGCGATACTTTAGCACCAGATGTTTCTTTGAATCTTTGATACCCAACTTGGTGCGCAGGGTATGGAACAGATTTGTCAGCTCATGCACATCTTGATCCCTTTGTTGCCACAGCGTGGTCCATTGTATGTACTTGTCCTCATAGCTCCCCATGGGATAGTATTGTTCCTTGATGGCGTCTCGCGTCGATTCAAGTGGGCGGTCGAGGCTGGCGGGTTGTCTCGTCCTTTTTCTACAGTGGGTTTCCCACCGATCCTTGACATGATTTGTTAGCTTTGAGGAGTGCAAAAACAAAATCTTCTCCCTGTTGGAAAATTCATGAATCGAGAAATATCCTTCTAATAGATTCAACCATCTATCTATGGCATTTGCATCTATTTGACCCTCAAATATGGAAATGTCAAAATTTACTTGTACCTTAAAAGGAGTTGCACCTCCAGAGTGGCTACTAGATGCAGATGCACCGCCGGTGGGCAGCCATTGAAGGATCTGGGAAAAGTTATCCATCATCACGTTCCTTTGTTTTTCGAGGGCCTCCTCGAGCAATATTTTGATAGGATCTCCTGCTCCCTCATCTTTCTTTTCATCCCCCATGGGCATTCGTCGGGGTTTGCGAGGCTGATCTTGCAAAGGTTCCACCAGATCGAGCCCCAACTCCTTATACCCCGACCTTGTTTGGGGCATGCAAAGAAGGATCGAGAAAAAGCAGACCGCTCTGATACTACTGATCCGGATTTATGCAGGAACGCAACAGAATACACACATAACCATAAATACAAAGATGCGGCGGAAATAACACTTCATTTCATTAATATCAAAAGAGCATGAAATTTGCTTACAAGCAGAATGGAAATAAAACTAGCTAGGGTGCTTATAGCTATCTTTGAGGAAAGATATGGCGGCTACGAGCCTCTGGGCGAGTTAAAATTAGGCTCGAGGGCCTATTTATTATTTAGAAACAATGGGAAATCCTAAATATCCAAAACCCTAACCCTAGGAGATGAAGCACCAAAACTATGGGCCTCGTTTGGGTAAATTGGTGTTTCAACTTCCCAGGGGCGTAACTTTGGCATACGATCTCTGTTTGACACGTACCATACCTCGTTAGAAATATCTATCCAAGGAATACAAATTTTGAATGAGAAACATCGGTCCATGGACCCATGTTTCTCTCCGTTTTCCCAAAAAACGTTGATTAGGGCCTCAAAATGGCTCCGGAAGTTGAGGACCCGAAAAACTGCTAAAAATAGTAAGTTGTGCCGAAACTGAAAAACTGAAAGAGACAATGGTGGGGCCCCAAGTGGAATAGGTGGATGACCACCAATATCCACCTGGATCATCATAATGTTGATGTTCTTCATATAATGCCAATCCTTGACAAAAATATTCCTGCTCCTATAAACATACCTGAGAAGCTACAGTAGTTTCTCCTGTATTCACAAAATCATTAAAATTATGAAAGTTGTAATGATCTTCTAGGCTTTCATCATCTAGTTCAGTTGTTGCAATGAATTTTTGACCAGAATCTTCAGAATTCTTAGGTTCTTGTGTTTTAATAAAAAATGGATCCTCTGAAGCCTTTTGAAAATCCTTATTCATCTCTGAATTTGCATTCTCTTGTAAAGAAATTCCAATTTTTTCTTGACAGGCCCTCTTGTCTTCAACAAAACTTGTTCTTTCAACATGACAGGAGAAAATTGTACAAGCCCACACATTATATTTGATTTCATGTGCATAAAGAAATATCAGCTCTAGTGTGCAAAGCTTTCTCTCCTTGAGATAAAAAGCCAAGACAATAGAAAGAGCCCTCAAATAGTAAACCATAGTTGTAGCTTCAGGATACTGAATCTCTTTTGGCATGCTGAAATAAATTTTTTGAAAGCTCCTATTAAACTCAATGATTGATTCTTTGGTCTGCCTATAGATAGAATATAATTCCAAAATGTGTTTTTCATATGACTTACACTCACCCCAATATCTAAGAAATATATCTTGAAAACCTTACCAGGAACTAATTGAAGTTGCTTCCAAACATTGGAACCATTGCTAAGCACCCTGCTTTAATGAATGACAAAAACTCCTTAAAGCCACATCTTCATAAATAATTTGAAATTTTTCCAGAAAGTACTCAAATTCCAATATATGTTGTTCAACTGAAATATCTTCCTCCTCTCTAGAAAAACTTGGCAAAAATTTGAATCCTTTTGAAGGATATTGATGGAGGATTGTGGGAAGCACCAAGGGTTTGAAAATCACCTTGGTTCCAAGTTGAAAAGAAGCGGATTGCTTATGAGGTAGAATTTTATCACCCAAAGATGATGAATCCTCACCTTTATGCCCAGACTGTGACAGATTACCTTCAGGAATAGTAATGCAACGGTATTCTCTCCTTTCATATTTAGATGATAAATTTGTGTCAAGATCAATAATACAATCAGAAGGAAAATATTCTTTATCCAATAAATAATGTACATTTTGGGCCTTATAATCTTTTGAGAAAATAAATCAGGAAACAATATTCTTGTTATGTAAGGGAAAATAGACCACCAAACTGATAGAGAAAAGTAAAAATTCATGTTGAGATTCAACAAGATGATGAGCTTAGTGAAAGAGTCGCCTTCACTAAGTGGGCCCGCAGGCTATTTTTGGCGCAAAGTCTATTTTTAGACTATGTCTATTTTTAGACATGTCGATCATATTCTATGAGTTGTAGGATGCTATTTGTGGATGGTTGGTCGAGTTGTTGGAAAAATAGATGGAATTCTATTTTTAGAATATTGGGTGAAGTCTATTTATAGATCGTCAATCTAAAAATAGAAGTGTCAATTATTATTAGCTCTTAATAATAATCTGACAATAAACAACAACTTATTCTCTTGGAGCACTTAATTTCGGTGCACAGATTTGGAAAATCAGTGGACTGAAGGAATTACACAATTCCTATGGTTTATTGGTGGTTCATGCATGGAGGACTCAGTTAGAACTAAAGTGGCAAAGTTATGACAGAGTTGGAAGAGTAGTTCATGGAGTTGTATTCGGTTTAACTCGGTTAGACACTCAGTTAGACTTAGTGAGCTAATTGTATCTAGTCTAACTGAATGATACACTAGTGAGAGTGGAGTGAATTAATTAGTTAATTAATTCACAAATAATAACTCATTAATCAACTGAACAAATACAATAGTTAACTACAGTGCATGTCAGTTCCAGCGGAGAGATAGGTGAAAGGGCAAGATGGACTATTTGTTGTGACTATAGTGATGCATTGATTACACCACACACACATTGGTGTTGCCAATGAGGATTTAACGTCAAGGGCAAAGGTAGTCGGGTTCCATTCGGAGGCTAGTGTGGCGAGTTGCGCGGTGGAGCGAGGGCTAACGGGGGAGGGCAGAGATCGATGCATGGATTTGCAGATTTCTTCTATGTTAGTGTGTGACGATTGATTGTACTGAGAGCTTGATGTACTAAGCTTTGTATGAGATTGTTACATGATTTCCATGATACATAATATATGATAGTTGGGGTTTTCAGCTTCAGGCTTTCCCGTTAAACAATTGTGTTATGTGCGATTGTTTTTATTTATGCTTCACATGTGTGTGCAATTAATTTTCCACAAAATATTAATAGTGGAATGATTATGTATTTTGAAAGAAGTTAAATATTATAAGTAGGAGAAGAGGGAATCTGATGTATACATACTTCTTGTATACTGTTCTACATATTAGTATCAAAAGCGATTAATTAATTCTTGAAGATTGCAATTGCATGAAAAATTCTTTAGGGTTTATTCTGATGGACATTCGAATTTGCTAAGAAGATTAATTTTAAAAGTTGAGTACATGAAATGTCTTTCATAATGAAGTTGCGATTGGAGCATGCCCTTGATGAATTTCAAGATTACATAGCTTGGAAGGATAGGATGGAGGTGGTGTTGGAGGATAATGGTGGAAAAGTTGTAATCGCAGTGTTCACAGCGGGATCTAGCGTGTGCATTCATAGCGCATGGAAAAGAAGATAGAAAAGACAAGAAGAATTAAGTGGAAGTTGTGAAGGACCATATTGTGTCCGGCCCAACTAGAAATACCCAGTAATGTGGAGAGCTTTAGTTTTAGAGGGGCGAGAAAGCGACCAGAGGAAGTTGGTGCTTAAAGAAAAGCTTAGAAAAATAAAAATGGAGAAGGGCGACAGTATTCCAAAATATCTCACGAAGTTTGTCCACTATAGGGATGAACTGGGAAGTGTGGGGAATACTGTTGATGATGAAGACTTGGTGAGATTTGCTCTCCTTGGGCTTCCGAAGAGTTGGCATAGCTACGAAGACTCTGTTAATGGATGGGAGAAACTGCCGGGATGGGAGCGACTTTGGTCGGATCTTGTGCAGGAGGAGATAAGGTGGGGTACTAGGGATGGCTCTTCATCGAAGAATGAAGATGAAGAGAATTTCAATTTGGCTGCCAAAGCAAGGAAATGGAAGGGGAAGAAATTTCCTTCAAAATTCGAAGCTAAAGGCAAGAAGCAGGATTTGTCCAAGGTGAAGTGTTTTCACTGCCACGAACATGGGCATTTCGCCACTAACTGCCCATAGAAGAAGAAGAACAAGAAGGATGCCAGAGCTACAGCTGGAGAGGCCTTAGCCTCGCAATTTTAACTTGATTTCTCTTTGATCGCATGCTTGGTTTCAAGCTGTATGGGATCGGTGTGGTATCTTGATAGTGTCTTTCCATGTAGCGAAGACAAGGAGTTGTTTAGTGACTTGAGGAGAAAGGACCTCAGTCCTGCATATAGAGATGCCTTTATCTGATGGTGTTCTAGTATGACGTCATTGGAACATGCCTTTGAGGAGCCAGTAATCATTCTTGTTGAAGGATGTCATGCATGTTCCAAGATTGAAGAAGAATCTGATGTCTGTGGCAATGTTGGAAGACAAGGTTATAAATCTTTGCAATGGAAAATCAACTCGCTACAGCATAAAATAATGGTCCAAACAAAGAAGATAGGGGTTAAAATTAAAGATATCTACCGTTGGGTAGTGGATGGTTGCAATGGTGGGCAAAACGGAGAAGTGGTAGGCAGGGATGAGGAGGAGACCAGCACGGGAGATTGGGCCATCTTCACCATGGCGCTTTGAAAATTTGCGTGATTTCTGGAATTCCATAGAGTGCTGTAGGTGGATGGGGAGTCTGAGGAGTATGTAAAGGGCTCTGATAGAATTTGTGAAGACCACCTTTCATGAGAAAGGAGGAAACAGAACATGGTGATCCTAGAGAGATAGGACGTGTGTGGACCCTTCTCGTTGATGCTAGATCCTCTTCATATAAGAGAAGAGAAAATTTCTCAAAGTTACGTGAGTTAAGGGAGTTCTAGTGGTGGAGAAGCAGAAGTCATTGAAAACTCTAAGACGTTAATAAACAACAAAATCTTATATCTAAATCTTGTTCACCATCAAGAAATAGATCTCAATACCCAAGGAAAAATAACTTCGTGCCTTCGTCCCCGCAACGATGCCAAAAATGTTGTATCTTGAGAAACAATCCCTCGGCTGTGAAAGGAATCAATGCTTAAGACATTTTAAAAGTGTGTCATAGAAATAACTTTATCATGAGGTCTTTGTTCTATCCCTCTAGAAACTAGTTTTCTAAAACCCTTAATGATCTAGAATAATAAAATATTTCACAATGCCATTAACCGTTGATATCTGAATGGAAAAGAAGAACTGTAGGGGAAACTCAAACCAATATGTCGTAAACACAGAATCTATTACTTTTAAGTTTCAGAGAGAATTCATGGAGAGAGAGGAAACTCAAAATAATATGTTGAAAACACAGAATCTATTACTTTAAAGCTTCAGAGAGGGTTCATGGAGAGAGGAGAAACTCAAAATAATATGTTGTAAACACATAATCTATTACTTTTAAGTTCCATAGAGAATTTGTGAACAGAGAGGAGATGGAGTGAAGGAGCGCTTATTATGGTTAATTAACCCTTACTTACAGACGTAATTCAGAGACCAGCTACTTCTTTACTTCACTTCATTCAAGGAAAACTCCCTATCAAATGGCATAAGAAACAGTCACATCATGATTCTAGAAAACTTGCTGCTTCTTTCATTCAACCATCAAAAAAAGAAGTGCAGAATCTAGTCCCCAAGAGGTCCATAACTCAAAACCCTTCTTCTCTCTTTCTCACTTCCTTAAATACAAACAAAATCAGTTTGTAACTGCTCGATCTTCTTGAAACTCCTAGACTGCCTAAACTATTAAACTACTTATTACAATGCAATTGAGGACATCATTGTAGTTTCGATCTTAACAAATAAAACAAAATAAAAAATGAAATATAATCCTTTTGCTAAATCCTATTTGTTGCTAATATTTCTCCTTATGTTTCTTTCGTGATATCCTAACAGTTTGCATAAACGCATCACCCGACCCTGCCCATGCTTTTGCATTTCAAACATTGCCACCATGTCACCTACCACCAGAGTCTACCTCTTCCGCTTGTGCCCGCGAAGTTCTATCTTCTCTTCTCCTTTGCTTTGTGTTTGGTCACTTACCCGAGTCCACCACCGCTGTGTTCAATCTCCCGTTTATTACAAGGCGTAATGCATACGACACTGTTTTGCAAGTGGCCAGGTGTTTTCTTACTCGAGTCTGTCTTGCATTCAGAATTTCCCTTGTAACTACCGTAAGACTGGACTTTAAAAGATATTCCATTACCTTTGAAAAATGTATCGCGTTTTCTTCTTTGTCGCATCTCATCATTCCAACGTTGTACGTTATAGTCCACTTTTTCCCTTCGATGCGACTTTTACAAAGGAAAAACCCTTGTACCCAGACTTAAAAACCTTTAAACTTTAGTGATAAATTCCATAACGTCCGCTTCATTATCTCACTTCGCACTTCGAAGATTCAACCTTGTTCCTTAGCTCCTTTCCTCCTGAGCATGCGATGCATGATGTGTGATGTGCGTGAGGGTCCCATGGTCGAACTTTAATTACTTCAGTTTCGAGCTTCGAACTATATTGCATACGGTCTTCATTTCGCATTTCGCATATCGGCATTCTTAACACATTCCTTAGTGCGTTTCCTCTTGAACTTGCAACATGCAATGTACGATAATGTTGGGGATGATGTGGAAAGTGGAGGTCGGTTCAATCACGAATCGTAATTAGCAATATGAAACTTTACCGCACTTTGCATTTCGGCCTTTATAACATGTTCCTTAGCGCCTTTCCTCCTGAACTTGCAACGTGCAATGTGCGATTTGTGTTATGCAATCATGCCTCCCACATGCGATTGTGATTAAGCCTCCGAAAACTGTTCTACATGTACATTTGCATGACTTGACCTTGACCTGTGTGCAATGTTCTGAGCGCATCAATCGACCCAACTCGTGAACTGTTCTGCACGCGAATAAGCCCGACTTGACCCTTGCTGTGCGCTTTTCTTATCTGCTGCTCCTCTAGCTTAGATTGCACTTCTAATGCTGCTGTTGCTTCCCTAACTTTGGTTCCAGTGCACATGTGATGATGAATCCTCATTGCGCTTGTGGTTATCCTTTTGAGCATATTGCTGATCTTCTTGAAATTATAACAAATGTTGCTCAACAACCTTGAATTGCTCAGGACCACTCTTGACTTTTTGCTGAGTCAAATTATTCTACAACACCATACATAAATATGTAAAAATACAATTTCTTTGTGTCAACCAACAAATAATGAAGGATGCATAGACCACATCTGATCCTCCATCTCCCATGTAGCTTCTTCGATCCCAAAGTGCTTCCACTGCACTTTAAATTGCTCGATGGCTCTGTTCTAGAGCATGAGTTGTTTTCGTTGCAATATGCACCGAGGTTCTGATTGGAAATGTCCTTCTTGATCCACGTGCAATACAAATGAATCAATAACATGATAAATGTCCTTTATATACCTTTTGAGCAATGAAACTTAAAAAACATCATGGAATTTCACTGTTGGAAGCAGTGCAAGTCGAGACGCCACAGGCCCATTCCTCTCAATGATCTCAAAAGGCCTTCAATACCATGGTGCCAACTTGGCACATGATCCAATGCTCAAGGAGCTCTTCTTTGACTTGATGAAAAAATAAACATGATTCCCAACCTAAAACTCCTTAAATGTCCTGGGTTGGTCTGCATAACTCTTCTGCATGTCATGTGTTGATCCAGATTTATGCAGGAAGGCAACATAATACCGAAATAACCATAAACATAGAAATACAGCGGAAATAAGGCTTCATTTAATTAATATCAAATCACAGAAATATGCTTACAAACATGATGGAAATAAAATATCTAGGAATCTTTGGTAGCGAATCTGCGAGAAGAGATGTGGCGGACAGACCTCTACGAGCGTGTTATAATGACCCTCGAGGGCCTATTTATTATGGAGAAACAATGGAGAACTCTAAACGTCCAAAAACCTAACCCTAGGAGATGAAGCGCCAAAACTATGGGCCCCGTTTGGGTAAATTGGTGTTTCAACTTCCCAGGGACGTAACTTCAACATACTATCTCCGTTTGGGGCTTAAAAACAGCTCCTGAAGTTCAGGACCTGAAAAACTGCTAAAAATAGTAAGTTGTGAAAAAACTGAAAGAGACAATGGTGGGGCCCCAAGTGGAATAGGTAGGTGGCCACCAATATCCACCTGGATCATGTGTTGCCTTTAGATTCTTCCTTATAACCTGCATTTCCTGTTCCATCTCTGCCAAGATGTCCGGTCCAATAAGTACCTTGTTCACTGGATCAATCCAACTGATGGGAGTATTACAACTCTTCCCATATAGTGCCTCGAAAGGACTCATCCTTATCAAATTTTGATAACCATTGTTGTATACAAACTCAACCAATGGAAGGCACTCCTCCCATCTCCTTTATTGATGCGTGCCATACATCCTCATCATATCCTCTAGGATCCTTTTGACCCTCAAATGGTTGTTGCAAGTCTGGTAATGTGAGAACTTGGGCAGAACAGAGGCAATGTTTCAATTCTACGAACGCCTTCTGTTGAGATTCCGACCAACATAATTTTTCTTTCGCTCCTCCTTTGGTGACTTGACTCAAGGGCCAAGTGATATGAGAGAATCCCAACATGAACCTGCGGTAGAAATTAGCAAGACCCAGAAAGCTGCGAAGCTCTGTTAGGATGGTTGGGGCTGGCCAATCCCGAATGACTTGGATCTTGGCTCGATCCACATGCACCCCCTTTTCATCAATAATGTATCCCAAATATTGAACTTGGGTCATGCCAAAAGTGCACTTCTCCAAATTGGCACACAACTTGTGTTGCCACAGTGTTTGGAGAACTTCTCAGATGTGGTGGAGGTGCTCTTCCCAAGTCTGGCTGAAGATCAAAATGTCATCCAAGTATAACACTACAAATGAGTTGATGAATGGACGCAATATGTCATCCATCAACCTCATGAAGGTTGCGGGAGCATTTGTCAATCCGAAAGGCATGACGAGCCATTCGAAAAGGCCCTCCTTGGCTTTGAAGGCAGTGTTCCACACATCAGAGGGTTCGATTGGTACCTGGTGATATCCAGACTTCAAGTCGATCTTGCTGAAATATTTTTCCCCTTCGAGTTAGTCCAGAAGGTCATCAATCCGTGGGATCGGGTACCTATTCGGGAAAATGTTCTTGTTCACCGCCCGATAATCAATAAAGAGTCTCCAAGTCCCATCCTTCTTCTGTACCAACATGATCGAGCTCCCATAGGGCGATGAACTTGGTCGGATGTGACCTTTCTGCAATAGCTCCTAAATTTTCCTCTTGATTTCATCATTCTCCAGAACAGAGCGCCTATAGATTGGTCCATTGGGTAGCGGCGCACCTGGGGTCAGGTCAATGGGGTGCTTGACCTGACAGTGTAGAGGCACCCCTGTGGGTGAGGTGAAGATGTCCCCGTACTCCTCCACAACCTTGTCCATTTGTTGTTGTCGTGCAGAGAAGCCATGTCTGGAGGTCGTCACCACAATCTTCTTCTGGCCTTGGGGGCTGATCATCAGGAAAACAAATTTCTTGGTTTGGTAAATGAGCTTACTACATTGTTTTGCAGTAACCAAAGAGATAGTGGGAGGCGGTGGTACCTTTGGTATCTTGTACAATTTATTTCCCAAAGTAACAATAACATCGCGAGGCTGGGACTCATACACAACATGTCGCTTCCACAAGTATGGTTGGCCTAATAATACATCAGAAACATCAATAGGAGCAATGCCACACAATACCTCATCCGTGAAGGGCTTGATGCTATAGGGAAGGCAACACTGTTGGTTGATGCAGAGATCCCGTCCTTGGTGAAGCCACCAGATGGTGTATGGTTGTGGGTGCGCTATGGTTGACAAGCCCAACCGCTTCACGACATATGCTGAAATGAGGTTCTTTTGGCTCCCATTGTCGACAATGAACCGTAGCAGGGAACCCTTTACCCAAATCTGGGAGTGGAAGAGACGCTCTGCCTCCTCTGCATCTTCTAGTTCCTCCTTCTAGATCTTCGTAGTGGCAACAGTAGCGTTGGGCTTTGCATCAATAATCTTCTTCCCTTTGTCATTCACCTTGTTAGGTTCTGATTCAGAGTCGAAGCATGCATCTGATTCAGAAGCCCTCATCTTGGCCACCAACGACTGCTTGGCCTGACACTCACTTGTGTTGTGAGTGGAGATCTTATGAAACTCACACCACTTTCCCATGTCCTTCTTTGGCTTCGCGGTGTTTCTCTTTGCTTGTGTCTTTGGCAGGTTGCCTTGGCTTTGTCCTTTGTTCTGCGGTTTGGGGGTACCTTTCCGTTGCTTTTGATTCGTAGATCCAAAGTCTCGCTTCTTCTGTTTGAATTTCTGCTCAATCTTGGCAGCATACCAGTATGCCGTACCAAGCGAGGAGATGTCGAGGAGCTCCATTTCCTTCCGAATGTATCTGTGCAGATAACCGTGATACTTTAGCACCAAATGTTTCTCTGAATCTTTGATACCCAACTTTGTGTGCAGGGTATGGAACAAATTCGTTAGCTCATGCACATATTAATCCCTTTGTTGCCGCAGCGTGGTCCATTGTATGTACTTGTCCTCATAGCTCCCCATGGGATAGTATTGTTCCTTGATGGCATCTCGGAAAGAATTCCAAGTGGGTACAACTGAGAACAGAGAGGGTTATGTCTCGTCGTTTTTCTCACAGTAGGTTTCCCACTAGTCCTTGACATGGGGGGTAGCTTTGAGGAGTGCAAAAATAATCTTCTTCCGGTCGGAAAAGTCATGAACCAAAAAATATCCTTCCAATAGATTCAACCATCTATCTATGACATCTGCATCTATTTGACCCTCAAATATGGGAATGTCAAATTTTACTTGTACCTTAAAGGGAGTCGCACCTCCAGAGTGGCTGCTCGAAGTAGATACGCCGCCGGTGGGCAGTCGTTGAAGGATCTGGGCAAAGTTATCCATCATCGCAGTCATTTTTTTTTCAAGGGCCTCCTCGAGCAATATTTTGATAGGATCTCTTGCTCCGTCATCTTTCTTTTCGTCCCCCATGGGCGTCCGTCGGGGTTTGCGAGACTGATCCTGCAAAGGTTCCACCAGATCGAGCCCTAACTCCTTATACCCCAACCTCGTTGGGGAAAAGCAAAGAAGGATCAAGAAAAAGCAGACTGCTTTGATACCACTGATCTAGATTTATGCAGGAACGCAACAGAATACCGAAATATCCATAAACATAGAAATACAGTGGAAATAAGGCTTCATTTCATTAATATCAAATCACAGAAATATAGTTACAAACATAATGGAAATAAAATAGCTAGGGTGCTGGTAGCGAATCTCTGAGAAGAGATGTGGTGGCTACAGACCTATAAACTGTGTTACAATGAGGCTCGAGGGTCTGTTTATTATGGAGAAACAATGGAGAACTCTAAACGTCCAAAAACCTAACCCTAGGAGATGAAGCGCCAAAACTATGGGCCCCGTTTAAGTAAATTTGTGTTTCAACTTCCCGGGGATGTAACTTCAACATACTATCTCCGTTTGGGGCTTCAAAATGGCTGCCGAAGTTCAGGACCTGAAAAATTGCTAAAAATAGTAATTTTTGAAAAAATTGAAAGAGACAATGGTCGGGCCCCAAGTGGAATAGGTGGGTGGCCACCAATATCCAGCTAGATCATGTGTTGCCTTTAGATTCTTCCTTATAACCTGCATTTCCTGTTCCATCTCTGCCAAGATGTCCGGTCCAATAAGTACCCTGTTCACTGGATCACTCCAACTAATGGGAGTATTACAGCTCTTCCCATATAGTGCCTCGAAAGGACTCATCCTCATCAAATTTTGATAACCATTTTTGTATGCAAACTCAACCAATGGAAGGTACTCCTCCCATCTCCTCTATTAATGCATGCCATACATCGTCATCATATCCTCCAGGATCATTTTGACCCTCTCCATTTGTCCATCGGTATGTGGATGAGAGGTTGTACAGAGGGCCAATTTTATCCCTAAAAATGAAATCATATCCTTCCAAAACTTAGAAGTGAACTTGACATCCTTGTCCAACACAATATTCTCTGGAACACCATGTAATCTCATGATCTGAAAACAACAGAATTGACTGTTTGCACAATTTCACCAAATATTAACTAAGGTTGCTTTTAAGTGAATGAATGAGAGAAAAAATGAGTTTTTAAGTGCTTTAACATAAAATTGAAATCTAAAAATAAGCATGAACAACAAAGAAAATAAGCAAACACAATAAACTTTGATGAAGGATTTCCTCCCTCTTGGACTACATCTTCGGGTCCGCTTCCAATGGGCTTCCACTATATTAAAAGTGCTCATAAAGTCTCTTTACATCAAATTCACCTTTATGGACTATGCACACATGCATCAATGACTATTGTTAGAAGACATACCTTGACCTCAGCTCTCCAACGCAACTTATAGATCTCAAAAAGGCCCAATATTGGCCAAGTTATGCCTCAAAAGGCATATTACAGGCACTGATAATAAAAACTCAACAGACCCACTTTACAAGTTCCCTACCTTGGGCACACTGGTTAATACTTTTATAAAGCCCATGGGAGGTCCCCCACATAACCAAACAACAACATTTTAAATATAAACTTGTTCTTAACGCTTAATAAATTAAAGCATGTGGTATAATGGTAAATTTTTGTAATGAGTTGTCAGAGGTCGCGGGTTCGATCCCCGACTTTGCAGTTTGACCTCTGCTTTGACTTGAATTTGAATTGCCACATGTCCTACTGTGATATTGCCACTTGGCCTGCTTTGTCCCCTTTTTTGCCTGTTGGAGAAAAATTCAAAGTGCATTTTATGTCTGATACAAAGGTCATTTTTCAAACCAAATATATCACTGGAATCAATTTGATGAGGTCTTTGACTTGGCACTAGTTTCATGAGCATACAAGACTGTAATATTTGAAGATTTTGAGGATCCTCCTATATCATTCCTCTTCATTGGAAGCTTTTGTACCACCAAAAGTTTGGTTTTAAGCATACATGAGGTGAGGGCACAACTGCCTTACCCTTTCGATCTCCATCCACCTTGATTTTCTTGGATTAATGCCTTTGAGTCCAAATCAAAGATACTCTTCATATCCACGCCTGGAAGTTCAGACCTTCCTATCCAAGATGGTATTTTCCTGTAAGTCAGTCATACATTCAGGTGAAAAATCATCTATTGTTGGAATTTGAGCATTTTCGTCTGGATCCATGATCATTGGTGTTATAGGTAAATTTTGGAATCATCCCCCATGACCTGGTCAAACTAGACATCTTCCCCAGGACCAATGAAATAGGGTCTATCATCCCTTCATATTTCAGTTTCTATATGCCCTAAGAGAAGAAAATTTCATTCATTGCCTCTGTTGTGAGATTGCCAATATTTGAAGTATATGTTATATCACTTATTAACACACCAACACAGTCTCTAAAGGGACTAGCTGCATTGCAGTGCCAAATCCTCCATTCAAGGGTGCACTGCAGTGCACTTCCCAACACTCAAGGGTGCAGAGCAGAATTCTCATTGTTCCGGGAATCTCCACATGGCCAGTGCCTTCTAGAAGAGTCCATATGTGTCA
Source organism: Pinus albicaulis (assembly GCA_034641835.2). NCBI lineage: Eukaryota > Viridiplantae > Streptophyta > Pinopsida > Pinales > Pinaceae > Pinus > Pinus albicaulis. Next base: position 1,580,676,466 of record CM076584.1, on the reverse strand, counting down.
AAATTCGAATACAAGTTTCCATATAACACCTCTGAACTTGGAAACATGTCTTGCCTATTATTATAAAGTCATTCATTGAGAAACTACCATAATTTTCCCTATAAATTGAGCACTCATTCTAGTGCTAGAAAAGGAAGATTTTTTGTAAAGTTACGTAGTTTCATTTTCATTTGATAAGAGAGTGAAAGTACTGATATGTTGCTGGTATGATGTTGGATGTGATGAGGCTAAAATGAAGCTGGAGCAGGTTGAGAACAAATCGGTCCATTGGTTGTAGCCTCCCCCTTCTACTCTTTAATAAATAGTGTTTTTCATTTTCCCATACATATGTCTCTATTTCTTGTGCAATGTATTCTTGAATGATGTATGTATTTCATATCTAATTTATTTGATTGAGTAGGATAAGTAGATATATGTATATTGCATGTTGTTTGTTGTTCTCTGTTTGTGTTTGCAGGAATTGATTTGACGTTTTGGGTTGGATTGAGAGCGACGAAAACAACGACAGAAGGAGAAGGAGAAGTGATTGAATCACAAGTAGGATCCTTTACCATTCTGTATATATTCTTATTTTAGAGAAAGTGATAGTAATTCTTTCCTCTGTTATTCTAAGTGACTAGCACCACACTTAGGGAATTTGGTTTATCCGTAGACCACAATTTCACATAACAAATTGTCGACTCCGCTGGGGAGAATCCTATAATTCTGGGTGTTTTTGCCTCTGTTTTTCATCACCATTAGCATATAGTTTTAGTTATTATACATTTGAATGAAAAAATTGCATTACAAGTGTTTTCTGTTGCTTTGTTTTTTAATCCTTGTTGCGCCCAACGCATTGTTGGTCAAGCCACAGTGCAATGCGTTGGCCCCTCAACCAACCAAATTCCATCTAAATTTGTCATTGCTATCTTTCTCAACCACTTGTTTGTTGTATTCTCAAATGTCTGATACCTCTTAGAGACCAGTAAAATTTCCTGATTCTTCCTCCTTTTAAAAGTAATTTTGTTCAAGGCCTCTTTAGTGTTTTTCTTTATCATTAGAAAATCAAATTCGAAGTATTTCATTTCTACATTAGATCAATCCATTTTCGAAAAGGAAATTTTTGTTTCATTCCTTGTTTCCTGTAGGAAAAATTGAAGTTCCATTCTTCATTTTTCGTAAAATAGGAACTGTTGTTTCATTCCTCATTTTTGAAAGAAGAAAACACTTGTTTTATTGATTGATGCATATAGTTTCCTTTCTTGCATTAACATTAAGGGAACTGAAAATAAAAACATGCATGTGCATATAGTGAATTGTGTGTGTTGCATAGGAACAAGTCAGGAAAGCTTCATTTTAGTTTGTGCTCTTTGTTGTTTTCTCAAAAACTGATTTCTCTTTCCCTTAGTAGCTAGGATTTTCATTCAAAAAGCTAAATTGAAAAGTTTGCTTATCATTTAGTTTGCATTTTTAGGAATTTCCATTACATCATGCGATGAACCTCAATGACAAAATTTTAAACAAGATCAACATAAAATTTACATCAATTTACCTAAGAAAGCATTGGAACATTAGCGATAACATTTAGAAGGTTTAGGCTAGAGATGTGTTCCAATGTCGTTAAAAATAGCAGCTATCGTTAACTTTTCTGCGATACATTCCGAGTGTGATACCTCACTCCACGTACGTAAGTATATCAGAGCTCGTCCATGTACTTTCAGCTATATAGGGCAGTGTTCTAGTACGAAAAGTATAAGGGGGTGCTCTCACTGTGCGGTTTCGCATTAGACAACGCTAATACAGACTTGGGCCTCCACGTACCTTCAGGTATATTTGGGAGGACAAATTTGGGTTTCTATCCATCCATAGGTAACCGAGTCGGCCATCTTGTAACTTGTGATACACCGAACACAACATTCGGGGAGATTGTCTGCCCGTACTTCTTGGTTCGCCAGGAGGTATTTTGTAGTTCACAATTTCTTGGTAAACCTTCTACCTAGAATTACCCTTTTATTTTTTTTATTTGTTTTTGGTCATAAAATAAATTATTCATTGTGGTAGAAGAACATCCATTTCCTTGTCATTCGTGTACAATAACACTTAAACCACATTTACCATTGGAATCCATTTCTGATCGGCGAAGGTGAAATCATTCTACCGTAACTAGTACTATTAGTATCTCTAGTGTGACATCATCCTTTCATATACCAGAGTTGTCCCAAGTTTTTTTTACACATCCTGTTTCATCCACTGTTTTTGAGACAGAGTCCTCACAACTACCTGTAGTCATGATCCATCCAATCAGGGAGACCATACCTCTCGAACCTGACGTTGTTCAACTAGAAGTTGATCCAGGTCTTGTCATTCTTTTACAAGAACATCTGATTCTCGAAGTCGAACAAGCAGAAGTTGTTCCTGTATAGCTCACTCCACAATCCATTGTAGCCATTAAGTCTCCCATATTGCACAATCAACCTCCTGAAATATACTTCGCGCCTGATGGAGAAATCCTTCCACCTGGTTTGATTTCGAGTGAAGAAATACCACAAGATGAAACACCTTTGACTCCAACTCATTTTGGATCAGAGCTTATCTTTACGAGACTTTTCATCAATCAAATCACACTACTTTCTTTGATCCTGTGTCTATTCGAGTTCCCGTAGATCCTGTAGGGTATACATTGGGTTGTATGACCATGGCCGAGACAACATCTTTGGTTGTATCATCTATTCCAGTTGCGACAACACCTGCTCTTGCTACCCCTTCGATGTTCAGCACATCACCAGAGTGACATTTATATGGTGGCCCTTCTGTCCCACCTGGTTACTAATATTTACCTGGAATATTATCTGGTGCATCCCCAAACCCATGGAAATCACTGATGTCACCATTTGGTATTCTATTTGGTAAATCTATACTAAGTAATGAATGACTTGATCCTTTATATACATCTTCAGTGCAATATCAAGCTGGTCCATCTGGGTATATTCCATCCAGTGCCATCTCAACTGGACTCCAGTAATTTGGAGAACAATATATTCCATTTTATTATACTCCTCATGCTGGGGGGCAACCTTTGGTCACCCATTTTGATAGTACTCCATCTTTATTTGGTCATCCTAATGTCAAAATTACTGTTTGTTAGTGGCAGCCCACTCTACCCATCCAACCACAAATGGTTGTGCAATCATATAAACCGGTTCAACCTATTGCACCCACATCTATGCCACTTGTTAATACATCCTTACCCCTGTTACAACCTTAGAGTGTTGTACCTCAACCATCTCAGGCGGGTCCTTCCACCCAATACCCTCAAGTATTGGGCCCTCAGACTCTAACTCCTTCGGCTGGTTTACAACCACCTCCTGTATTCGAAATTATTTATTCACAAGTTGGATTACCATATTATGGGATGTTGCAGCCACAAACGAGTTTTACCTATTCCCAACCGAATGCAAGCTATTATAGTTTGGGTTACAATCTTGGTGGATAGACACCTTGGCAGCCACAAGCACAAATGCAACAACCTTTATTCCAAAAACAAGTAGCTTACCCAGGTTTTGGTCAACATAATCCTCAAGCGTTTGCTTATCAAAACAACCCCTATCTGGGTTACCAGCAACAAAGTCCTTATGCTGGTGCTCAAATGCTTGTTTCCCAAGCAATTCCATCATGTCCTGGCTATGCTCAACCTGACTTAAATCGACAATTTCCCTTTGTTGCATCTTTAGAATTACCTGATTTAAACTGGCTTACAAATGATCCAATCAACTATGTCCTCGGTGGCCGATGATACCACATAAATTACCCTCGGATATTGCTAAGTTCAATGGAAACCCTGAGGAAGACCCGTCGACGCATGTTATGACTTATCATTTGTGGTGTTCATCTAGCTCATTAAATAATGACTCCGTTCAACTATATTTTCCATCGGACACTCACTGGTCCAGCCGCGAAGTGGTACATTGAGTTTGTACGAGATTCGTTTGATAATTTCACTGCCTTAGCTACTACATTTATGACCCACTTCCAATTACCTAGACTATATGAAACTGGAACAGATCTCTTGACCAATTTCAAACAGACTAATGTTACTCACATTTCTGATCATATTAATGAGTGGCGTCGTCGTCGTTGAATGATCAAGACATTTGTTCCTGATCAGCTCCTTGCTCAATAGTTCATTAAGTCCCTGTTACCATCTATAACCAAGGATGTGGCTAAGGGTGGTGTCTTCACTGAAGAGCAGGTCATTTCTCATGCCCAATACTTTTTGATTTATACTCAGTTTGGCACGCTCTACGAGAAAAATCCCAATGCGTGGCGATCTAATTTTACTATTCCTCCTCCATCTAAGGAGTCTCATGCAAATGACGGTATGATTGGTACTGCAAGCACACATCACTCTACTGCATTTGATCCTACACCTTCTTCCAAAATTCATGCCATGTCATCTAACAAAGGAAAAAGTGACAAGCAACTCAGAAGTAAGAAAAAGGGGAAATCAAAGAAAAAGCAAACTTCTACCCCGCAGGAACGATCATCTCATCAACAAAATGGAAATCGGAAACCTCGTTACCCTTGCATAATCTGTAATGAGGAGCACTTTGTTCGAGACTATCCTCACCGTGCTGAAGTCTCAAAATTGATTAAGACCTTGCATGCATCTACTATGTTGACAGATCCATTTCCGAATCTAGACACAAATTTGGTTTCTATGTATCCATATTCTAGTTCCCAAGTGCTTATGCTATCTGTCACGAAGCCAAAAACTAATGTTTTTGTGTCAACACGTAATAAATATTATGGTAGTTAGGATACTGATCAACCTACTACCTCGACAATGAATCCATCTACGTAATCTATTCTGCCAACTGCTATTCCTGAGTTACCAATATAGCCACCGTAGGGATTCCTCCATAAATCGACATTCAATCCTCGAGCCCGAGCTCCTCAAAATTATAAAATATTTGAAGATTTGTCTCAATCCCCTTCAGCTATGTCGATGCTTGAGGTACTTCAAAATTTTCCTTCCCAGAAGCAGCCTTTTGTTGTTGGAAATTGGTGGAATCGATTCGACAGATTCCAATCCTTTAGTCTTTAATCATACGGGCTATGTGCCACAATTACCAGCAGAATTGGCATCCTCCATCCAGGTAAATGTTCTCAATCACTTCGTTCATCGTACTATTATTGATGAGGGATCATCTACCTGCATTATGTCTCTAAACTGTTGGAAGTCACTTGGCTCGCCTCGCCTATCTCAATTGCCTACGACGTTGAAAGCTTTTGATGGTCGTACATATAATCCTTGCGGTATCATCAATAATCTGCATGTCGAACTAGGAAACAAAATAATAAATGTTGAAGTTGAGGTCATTGACAGATCCCTTGATTACAACATTTTACTCGGAAGGCCATGGGTATATGCTATGACTGCGACCGTCTCTACATATTTTAGAATGATCGCCTTTCCTCATAAAGGTGTTATCACAGTCATCAATCAACTATCCTTCTTTGCCTCCAGTTCCCAGGTAACTGGAAACGTTTCGTTAGTTCACAAACCCCAACAATCAATTCAGAACATTGGTGTAGGAATCTTAAAGGATTATTCCCTAATGGGAACCTTTTCATTACTGCCGCCTGCAACATCGGCAAAAATTGAAAACATAGAGACCTGCTACATGATATCTTCCACTCCATTTGGCTTAAGGAAGATTACAGGTGATTCTGAAGTTGTTATGTTGGATAAATTTCTGCTGCCCAGCTGTTTCGGGGAATATCACCCTAGAGGTTCGTTGGGTCACAACCTCCACAGAGCAGGGGCATGCTACTTAAGAAGGACTCACACAACCATGCACGTTCAGAAAAACTAAATAGAGTAGAATGAGAAAGTTACCCGTAGGTCCTACAGTTGAAGCAGATCCTGCGGGGTCCAAACCCCCAGCAACCGTCCTTCCTTTTTAACCTGAAAGAAAAGAAGAAACAAGCACGAAGAACTGGTTGTACAGCATATATCTACTCTAAATGTTAGTGAAATCCATATAAAACATTAAATAGATCATAATGAATGCTTAAATAACAATATTCTCATACATATAAGCATACACTAACATGTTTATTTCGGGAACAGCATGGTACTTCTGTATTATAAATAGCATGTACAAAAGTAGCGAGTGGAGAGATCACCTGATCCTTCCACGGCCTTCGAGCAGACCGTCGTCCGGATCCGTCCAGCCCTTGCCTCGCTAAGACTCCTTCCAAACTGGTGCATACGAGATGACATATAGGGAGATGAGCATCTCAAGGAAACAAGGGTTTCCTATAATGAACTAGGAAAGTGCAGGAGGCACGGGGAATCAGACTTGGATAGGGAATACCAACAGAGTATAATATCAATAATTCTCTCTCTCCCTTAGGCCATACACATGAGGGGTTTTTATACTCCCTCCAAGTAGTTTCAACAGTTGGAAACAGTTGTCCACGTGTTGGGGTGGTTGAACTACCTGAGTAACCATCCACCCAGCCCAAAAATAGGGAATAATTATATATTTTTTAATCATTTTTAATGGCATACGCGGAAAAGTGCAGCTGGACTCGCGTATACACGCGGAAAAGTACGGGCATAGTCGCATATGGGGATTTTTACACTGTTTTTAAGTGAATTTGTCCAAGTCTGTAGGAATGGGTGCCCAAAACCATCAAAGCAATCATGAATCATGTGAAGGTGAGAAATTATGCTATAACAGATGCCCCCTAATATATGAGGTCAGAAGGGGTACATGATGGCCGAAATGTATTATGCACATAGAAAGAACTTCGCAAGGACAAGAGAGGACTTCACTAGATTTCAGCCTGCCAAAAACCAATGAAAGAAAACAGAGAGTCAACTCATGCTGAGGCGGGCATACCCATGCTCAGTCAAAAATACATAATATAGAAAGTAGTGAATAGATCCAACATGTATACAAGTATAGCTGAACTGAAAGTACACAATGAATCATCTGAGCATGGCCCGGAAGTGTAAGTCTGAATCAATGTCCAAGTATCACATATAGAAAGCTGATCAAAGATGGTGCAACTAGATGTCTGATCAAATAAGTAACTGAATCTCCAAGTACCGGATCATAAGAGGTCAAAACTAAAACCATCCCAAATGTAGGAGATATATATAAGTATATGTACTTTGTTCAAGGGCGACAAAACTGAATCTGTACTGCCATCAAAACAACGAAGATACATCCCGTTCTCGCTCTTTTTGTTATATTTGATTTTTTTGTCTTTTTCATATAATAAGCCTGAAAAATAATAAAAGAATGCTATGGTACAATGGATAGAACGAGTATCAAGAAATCAAATGCACTACTTCCTGGGATTGGAACAATCCTATGCTCAATGCAAGGTGGTGAAAACTGGTAAGTGATACTCAGAGGAACGTTCCATCCATGGGTAAAAAGGTGTCAAGTCGTGATAGCTAAGTGCATGCAATGGTTAACTTGTACAGAAAGTCAAGGTCAAAAGTTGGCTTAAACATCGAGTCCAAATGAAGTCGGCTAAAGGCCAGGATAAACAAGTAGCCAATATGCAATGCAGTAATACAACTTAACGACACCAGGGAGCCTCTAGGATAAAAGCCAGAAAAAATGATAAGTGATGAAGAAGAAGAATGAAGCTTCAACACATAAGACATGGCGGGACTAAAGAGGACTCCTGAGCCTACATAAAAAGCAGCATGGGCAACAAGTGATAGCGAGGAACTAACTAGGAAGCCCATGTAAAGGAAGGCTCTACCATCGAGTCATGATTAAATAATCGGCGAGTGAAATGGGTGTAATACTCATGACCTGATGGGATCGACCCTAAGGCAAGTGATCAGTATGGAGGCTAGTATGCAAGATGCAACGGAAAGTGATTTCCCTAACCTATATGCCAGTGAAGATCATATACCTGTCGTGACGAGTCGGTAATCATGGATCAAAAACCGGAAAAAAATCTCAAAATCGTCAAAATGTACCTGAAAACATACCAAACTGGGCACTTCCAAGCGTCTGGGTTATGCAATATAAGATAGATCGAAAAAATAAGCATAAAGAATTTTTGCGAAAATTTTCAACTTTTTAGCCATAAATAGACAAATTACCTCATATTTGGTTCATTATTGCATTGCTGATTTGGAAAAAGTGCTCTGGAGCAAAAAACTTCTTTCGTCAAATCAGGAACAACCGACCGTCGAAACGCACCGAAACTTTAGGTAGGCTCCTTAATCATCCTGTTTATTCATTTTGTCCATTTGGAATTTAAAATTAAGTGATTTTTAGCTTTAAAACCCTTGCCAAAAAATGCGGACTTGCGCATACACGGGTTCGTTAAAGGAAACTCGCATATACACGCGACTGTGCAAAGGAAAAACCGCGTATGTGCAGGTCCGAATCCAAAAAAGCGTGGCTAAAGCATAATTTGATGAAATTTGACAGGATGACAATCTCATGGAGGGAACGTGAGCATAGCGCAATTGACCAAGAGGTCATGCAAGATCGCGCAGCGCAAAATATCCTTCGGAATTGCGGATTGTTCAAATTCTTCAAGATGCCAAATATGAAAAGCAATGTGCGGTTGCTAGAACTGCTCGTAAATTACTGGGAACCAGATCAGGATTGCTTCATTATTGATCAGATGCCAGTACGCATTGAAGTGGAAGACATATATTTCATTACTGGACTCTCCCAGAGGGGAGAACCGGTAGACTTGCACGGGAATCCCCTGGGAGGGTTAACCATGGAAGACTATGTCCACGTGTATTGCGTACCGGGTTCCAAAAAGGTTGGAACGCAGATTGCAATTAAAGATGTGAGGGATTTGCACATGAAAATCCTCCTTTTCACCATCAGCAGAGTGGCAGGATCCGCCTCTCTACATTAGGTGTCCAGGACACAAATGAGCATAGCAGTAGAATGTTTGACTCATGTTTACGATTGGTGCACAACCCTATTACTGAACATGAAACAACAGTTGACCTCAATTCGCCAAGTAAAGACTAAACATTTTGGTTACGGTACAATTTTGACAACATTCTTCTTTGAGAAGATTCCAGCGTTGAGACCCAGAGTCATCTCTACCATCAAGTCATCTCTACCATCGGTAGCCGCCGGGACAAGAATTGCCGTTGGGCGGGCATAGTAAGAAAAGGCAGGGAAGTGGTAATGCCCGGACCCCGGATGATGGAGTTCTTCACTGGTGAGGAGAACAAAGTCATCGCGATCGACGTATCATATCTTGGGATGGACTTTCGTGAGTCTAGGATCTGGTTCTTCCACAGTGCGGCATGGGGAGGCGATGAGTAAGTTTGCAAGTATTTTTTGATATATCATTTTTGGATTATTTTTAAAATATGTATGAAAAAATGAAAAACAAACATGTTTTTGATTGGATTCATAATGACTGACAATTAAAATGATCATGTTTCAGATGTTGGACCAGTTCGTCCTGAGGGCCTACCGTGCCATAAGCGCCGTAGGGGCGAAGCAGATACTGTGGATTCAGATAGGACTCTCCAGGCCGTGCAGAGGAATTTGGAGGGACTAACCCGCCAAATACCTATGGCTGCTGTGGAGGATTTACCGGAAGCCATCCAGAGACGGGTGGTAGGAGTGCCCCGAGACTGGGTTAGACTATTCCGCCGAGTTGCCACTGCAGTTACGTTCTATAGGAACACGACTTCTGGGCAGGGACCTCAGGAGTAGACAGATATTATGTATTAGATGACTGTATATTCTTTTTTGAGACTGAACATGATGGGGGCATAAGCCCAAGTTTTGTACGACATTATGGATCCAAATTTTGTAAAGTTTTTTGACACTCCGATGATATATATACAATGATATTTGATGTGATGTGATAAATGTATCAAATGTATGATGTTTTTGATGATTAAAAATTTATTGTATGGAATGATTAATGTGCCAATCTAATGCTTGATTAGCTAATGAGTCAGCAAACCAATTGTCAGCTCGAGGAATATGAATGAATGTTAAAAATTGAAATGACCTTTGTAACAAACGTACCCTCAAGAACAATCGTAATAAAATTGGATCTCGTACCCGATAAGTGTTGTTCAACTGTGACACCACCAGCTGGGAGTCCAAGAAAACTACCAACGAATCAACACCAAAAGATATTGCCTCCGAGAGTAGATGAATGACTGCAGTGTATTCTGCTACGTTATTGGAAGCAGGACCAATGCAGACCCCTCTTGATACCAACAGCTGACCGGAAGGATAATAAAGCACCCAAGCCGCGGAAGCTAAGTTCCGGGTGTGTCTACTAGCACCATCGGCGAGACCAAAATGACTCATGACATCCAACACAACCTGCCAAAGCAGATCAAAAAACATCACCACCTCATCAAAAATCGAAAATCAATCAGATATGTACAAAGCAAAAAACTACTATATACAAAAGTAACATGCCAGGCCGAAACCTAGGCATAATACTTCTTCAAATAGAGCCCATTTCGGGGCTCCAGCAACTCGTTCCCTTCGAAATCAACCAAGGTATATGCTCCTTTCTTATGGACTTTTTTAACGATATAGGGGCCTTACCACATAGACTTAAACTTTCCTGCCCCCAGGGCATCCTTTTCTTGGGCATAGACCAAAACAAGGTCACCTTCCGAAAAGACCCTAGGCTTGACCATCTTATCGTACTGAACTTTTACTCGGTTTTTATGCGCTTCATTCATCGTGGCGGCATCTCGACGCTGCTCATCGAGATGTTCCAGATGAAGAAGCCGTTCTGCCAGACTAGAAGTGTCAGGAAGAAGCTCAACAACTAATTTAAGAGAAGGAATCTCGCATTCAATAGGAAATACGGATTCCACCCCGTGCACTAACTGAAATGGAGTAAAGCCAGTTGCAGTTTTCACTGACGTCCTGTATGCCCAAAGTGTAGGATATAGCATAATATGCCAGTTGGATCTAGCTTTATCAATTGTCCTTTGAAGAATTGTCTTCAAGGATTTATTCACGGCTTCCACTTGCCCATTGGCTTGAGGATAATATGGAGATGAATGCTTCTGCCGGAAACCCAATTTGAGAGCCAACTCATCCATCATACTATTCTGAAAATGACTGCCATGGTCAGTGACAATCTCTCTAGGAATACCAAAACGAGCAATAACTTGGTTGAAAAGGAACAAAGCTGCAGTCTCACCATCGTTCCCAAAAGTAGGCATAGCCTCGACCCACTTCGTAAAGTAGTCTACTGCTATGATAATGTACTTGTGACCTTTTGCCGAAGGCGGGTTACAAGTAGTATAATCCATACCCCACTTTGTAAAGGGTCCAACAGTAACAACAGGAAAAAGCGGAGCCGGATGAGCGCGCATTTTTCGAGTATACACCTGACAAGGATGACACTTCTTGACCGATTCAATACAATCTTTGAAAATCGAGGGCCAGAAGTAGCCAACACGCAAAATATTTTGGGCTGTAGCAAGCCCTGATAAATGACCCCCACAAGCTCCACCGTGAGAATCATTGAGCACAGCCTCAGCTTCTTCGAAAGTTAAGCAGCGTCTTAGGATTGAATCAACCCCTCGACGGTACAAAGCATCACCAATAATAAAATAATTCTTGGCCAAGTGACGCAGTTTACGACGCTCATCTTTCAAAAAAGTAGAGGGAAACTTCGCAGTCTGGAGATACACAATGATATCCCCGTACCAAGGATCCTGTGGAGAGATCAGAAACAAGTGTTCGTCCGGAAAGGACTCATCATAGATCATCTCCTCTCCACAGGGCAACTCGGAGATCAATTCTGCAAAAACTAATGACTTCTTGGATTTGGCAGACATGAACTCAAGATCAAATTCCTGTAAAATCACAATCCATCTATTATATTTTCCCCCAATCACTCGCCTGCTGAGGACAAACTGAAATGGATTGGCAGCTGCCAAAACATAAGTTTTGCGAAGAATAATGTAATGTCGGAGTCGCTGCACAGCATGAACTGCTGCTAAGGCTAATTTTTCAATCGGAGTGTATCGAAGTTCAAGTCCTACCAGTCCTCGACTAAGGTAGTAAATAACATGCTCTGCAAGAGCATCATTTTCCTGAACCAGAACCATACCGATGGTAGATTCTGCTGTTGCCATATACAAAAGAAAATCTCTGCTATAATCAGGTGGACTCAGTAAAGGAGCAGAGGTCAATGCCCTTTTCAAAGCATCGAACAAGCGTTGAGCGTAGTCGTCCCAAAGAAAAGGAACTCCTTTCTTCAACAGTCTCATATATCCCTTTGTAATCTCAGCATAATTGACGATAAACCTCCAAAGAAAATTAGACTTTCCTTGGAGACTTTGAAGCTGACGGATGGAAGACAGGGGAGGCAACCGAAGTATTACCTCAACCTTGAAGGGATCTACCCTTATCCCTTCCCTAGACACAATGAATCCCAATAGCCGACTGGATGTAACCGCGAAAATGCACTTGTTAGGATTCAATCGAATTTTATAAAAACGACATCTTTCAAATATTTGCCGGAGGTGACCAGGATGATCCATCCTCTTTCGAGAATGAGCAGCTAAATCATCTAAGTATGCCTCGATAATCTTTTTGATGTCGTGGAAGGCGTAAGACATGGCCCGCTGAAAGGTAGCCCTAGCATTTTTAAGACCAAAAGGCATCTGCTTGTATGCAAACGTACCCCAGGGACAAATAAATGCAGTCTTATGTTGATCTTCAGGACAGATAGTAATTTTATTATATCCGGAGAAACCGTCCATGAAGGAGAGAATCTCGTTACCGACACACTCGTCAATGATCTGATCGATGAATGGTGTGGGGTAATTGTCTTTAGGACATGCTTTATTTAGGTCTCTGAAATCGATGCACACTCGAATCGTTCCTTGCTTTTTATCTACGGGAACGGGGTTTGAAACCCATTCAGTCAGAGGAACAGGGAAAATGAATCCCGCCTTAAGCAGCTTTTCAACTTTAGCTTTGATAGCTGCTGCCTTTCTAGGATTGACCGGACGAAGTTTTTGCCTGACCGGCTTAGTGTTTTCATACGTCTTGATCTCATGTTGGACAATAGATGGATCTATGCCAGGCATTTCCTCATAAGACCAAGTGAATACATCCCTATACTCTTTAAAGAGCTCGGTGTAAATTTGAACCTCTTCATGGGAACATTCAGCTCCAATGAAGACATTCTCGATAATATTGGGATCCCTGGAAATGTTCACCGGGATAGTAGGAGAGATCACAACCATGTTCCCTTTAGCATAAACCTGTGTTGGTGCCAAAGGGTTCAAGATTGGGTGAACAGGACCAGGAGACTGAGGACTTGGAAAACTAGTTTCAACTTCGCTCAAGTCAGGTAGGAAGTAAGACCGATGATGCAAATCATCCCACGGTCTATCTATACTAGTCATGGCTTCCAGGATGGCCTCTTCAGATGGAAGAGTGGTATCAAGGCAATCCTGGGCCGAAGAAGAACTAAGCGTCCAAGCCGGAGCCACATCACCATCCAACTCTTTCGGTGAAAGAGGAGCTTGGATGGATTCTACAGTGTCAACAATAGACTGATATGCAATCTCAGCTGCAGAAATCGGAAATTCCATTCCACTCACTTGACCTTCCGCTAATGTGGCAGTAGGGGAAGGTAAGGTCCAAGGGTCCGAAAAATAATGAGTTCGAAAGAACTCTCTTCGAAGGGGAGCCTTGGAGGATGAAATAGCATTAATATGCACCGTAGGAGGAGGAAGATCGAAAGTACCCATCAAGGAAGAATACATTCCAACTCCTAGATTTTCAACAGGCGCCTTAGTATTATCCAACTTAGGAACAGATGAGTTAGAGGACGCATTCGGGTCTATCTGAGGACAGTCCAGTTGATCCACTGTGACAATCCTCCCTTCGTGGGGGAAACATACAATTCGAAATAATGAGGATGCAATGGAATCCATCTCATAAATCCAATTCCTCCCCAACAGAAGGTTGTAGTCCAAGGCTGCATCCACTACCTCAACCTCTATGTTGACAGTTTTGCCCCCAACACAGATGGGCAAAGCTGGGACAATACCATGGGGTCTGTGAGAATGACCATCGAACGTAGTAAGAACAGTGCTAGATGGAACAGCTTTGGGAGATCCAAGTGTCTTCCAACATGCGAGAGACATCACGCATGTAGAAGCACCCTCATCAACAACCGTTCGAAAGATATTGCACTTCCGATACGACGATTTAATATGGAAAGCCATGTGATGAGGAAGTCTCTTCTTAAAATTAGTCATATCAAAAGTAATCAGAAGAGAATTTTTCGGATCAATAGCCCCAATGGCAGTGAGCAAAGCACTGCGCTGAGCCAGACAAGTTGGAGTACCTCTAAAGCTGACATAGCACAAGGACTTTGCGCCAGATCTTCTACAATTGAGTAGTTCTAGGCAGCCCTTGCGTTTGGATTAATCGTTGACCGCTTAGAAGATGCTTTGGGCATCCGAGGCATAGACTCGATAGTAGGCTTCGTAATGTGAAGCGGCTCAGTAGCATTAGGAACTTCCTTAGCTTTCGAAGAGTCTTCTCCGCCATAATCACGGGATCTCGTAGCGATATCCGCGTGAGCACTTATCATAAAAATGTTCGATGGAATTTCCCCTTCCTGGGTGCCCCCAGATGAAGCCCCAGGATTTTGGTTCGTGCCAGCAACTAATTGCTGCCCTTGGGGAAAAGGGTTTGTTAATACAGCCTGGGAACTAGAAGAACCCTGCTGAGCTAACAAGCGCTGAGCATCCTGAATTTTAGGGCAAAGGTGTGTGAGATGGTCTCCAGCACAGAGCTTGCATGGAAACTTCACTTTATTTTTCTCCTTTTGACCCTCACCAACACGCTCGTTGGTTTTATTTGCATTGCCCTTCCCGTTCTTGCCCTTCTTCTTGTTATTTCGTCCCTTCTTCTTCCCATCGAATTGTTGATTTCCTTTGGGATCAGAAGCTTGGACAGCATTTATGGACAAAGACTGGGAAGGTGATGAATCAGCAGGCACAACCTGACTAGAAGGAGCAGATTGTAAAGACAACTGCTGCAGTTGAGAAAGCAGGCTAGCTGCACCACTATTGACCGATCCGACAAGCCCGTCACCATGCGGACCAGGTTTAGTTTTCGACAAATCTAATTTGGAGCGAGGAGCATTGGGAAAATACTTATAAAGTACCCCAGACTGAGAATAGATCAGTTCTAACTGCTGGGCCCTAAAAATGGCCTGCTCCTCGGAAAATACCCCAGATAGGGATACATCCTTTGAAATGTCTGACTGCAGAGATTTCAAAAACCACTCGAGAAGGAATTCACCTGGAATATGAGCTTTAATAAGCCTCTTCCTTCTCCTCCATTCCTGAATGTGATCAGAAATGTGTGTTGCCTCATCCTGCTTAAAATTAGCCAGGAGTTCGGTCCCAGCCTCATATCTGACAGGCAACTAAAAATGGTTTAGAAATGTGACAACCAGTTCTCCAAATGTAGAAAAACTGCCCCCAGTGAGCTCGATATACCATTTGGCAGCATTTCCAGTTAGGGTGCATTGAAATAATCTCAACCTAATCGAATCATCGATCAGGGAGTTCGAAGAACACCATAAGTGGAAAGTGGTGATGTGGTCAGCCGGATCCTCTCCATTCTTACCTTCAAACTTTGGAATGTCCGAAGGAAGTTTGGTCGGGACCGGAGGCCACCCCGGACTATAACGAATCGGATCATTAGTCAACTTCGACAGATCTGGCAAGTTTAACGTTGCCAGAAAAGGTAAGCGAGGCGGAGCCTGAGGATTCCATCCTTGATGGGATGGATTCCCAACATTTTGAAAAGAATAGCCTGGATTTGATAAGGCACCAGGTTGCCAGAAAGGACTCGTAGAAAACGGAGAAGAACCTCCTCCCCACGCCGAGTTACCAAAGCCCAGACCAGTTCCCCCCGCTGAAGTATTAAATGAAGAGGAGAGCCCCTGGTAGGGGTTCCAAGCATTAGACAGAGGAGAAAAGGACTGATAAGCACTCGATGAAGGGAAAGAAGCATTCCCTTGATGACCTGCGTAAAACTGATTCCCTGCCCCCGCTGTAGTAAAGACAGGATTCCATCCCGTAAAAGTAGTCGAACTTTTCCCCCCAGACCAAGGGTTGAAACTCTGGGTCTGGGACGTAAACGGAAACGACCCTAAAGAAGGATTGGAACTAGGAATGTGTCCAGTCCCAAAGGGGAAACCCTGAAACAAAGCTGATCCACTATCCATGTTAGACATGGGCGTAGATCCAACTGAAGCAGCGGAAAAGGAAAAAGAGGAATTCCCACTAAAGGGCATCCCTGAAAAAAAGGGACCAGAATGATAAGCATGTGCCTGGGTGAAACCAGAGCCAAACACAACAGCACTAGAAGCAATCGAAGATGAAGCAATAGTGCCCCCTGCTTCAACAGAAGTAGGAGTCTGAATGCCTGCAACACTCACGGTAGAAGCCGCGTTCCCAGTCGTGGCCATCGAAAGATAAGAATGATACGGAAGATCTCCCAATCTCTCTAACTCAGGTCCGATGTATTGAACAACAAATGGATAATCAGGAGGAAGAGGAGATGGACCTGTAGTAGGAGGCTCAGGTACGTCTTCGATTTGAAAATCTTCTTCCTGAGGAAACAAAACTCGCGAGGTGAGCGGAACGCTCCTCTCGGGACCGACGCCAGAATCAGCTATGAAACCTTCAGACCTTTGTGGAGGATCTCTCTCCACTGCGTCAGACGCCATAGGGTGGTAACCACCTGCTAAATCACTCCTACGCCTTCTCGAAGAAGGCTCTGGACTCTCGGGAGATAACCCCCGGATTCTCCTCGATCGTCGAGGCACTTGATCAGCCACTTTTATAGATTTTAAATTAGACTCAAAAAAGTGAAAAGCTAGGCAAGCTAGGAGCAAAGAGCACTCACTAAAAGAAAAATCCCTGAGATACAATCAAGCAAACAACCTCCAAGTATTTCCGCTCCGGGTGATGAGGACCGGACACCAAAATACAGGAAAGCGAAATATAGGACCTCTCGAAAGCAGTCTGGGATGATTAGGGCCCAGAAAAACTAGCGAAGGTATCAGAAACAGTTACGCCGACCTCCTAACGACAGCCTTTGCCGGCTCAAGCACCCAAGCTTCACAAGGGCACCCCCCAGAAGTACTGCTGAAAGTGATGCGACGTCTGCCTCAGGTACCACGGGTATTCCCCTCCGCAGTCACCTATGTGGCACCTAGGAACAACAACTATGGACACCAATCCGTATCAAAAGCTGGGCGGAACGGTCTTGAGGTCAGATTCAGCTAATCGGAGGGGGGGTATCCCTCTTCTTAACCTTCACTTCCCCTCGCGCTTGACTCTCGGATGAGAGCTTTCCCAGTCCACCTCACGGAGTTGGATTTCGCTCAATTAATCAACTTCTATGCTTGTTTGAGCGGCCTTGGAGAGTTAACTCTCCACTCACCTATTCCAAGGCCCTACAACCTAGCTAGTTGGTGATTGACACTTAGAAAACTTGCTAGTTGATTTTAGATTAAATCGCTTATTTTAATGGGCTGTTATGTTAAGTCACAAGGATATGGAGATGAAACTTATGGTGTTTTGACGCAAAATAAATTAATAAAAACTTAACTACATGCAAATGCAGTTCTTTGTCTTTCGATGAAGAGCAATCTCTATACAGGTTCTACGAGACTAAAAATTGTATTTTATTTTCGAATAGCAAACTCACACTCACAAAAACTATGAAATTGACTAAATGATTAAATGCACCTAATGCAAATCACTACAAGCATGCAAATCCTAAGATGCAAATCTCCTAAAGCAGAGTGAAATTCCCAAAAAGTCCTTCAGTTTTAACTCTTCTTTGGTTGCCCAAAAAGCTAGTTCTCGAAATCAAGAACTCTTAAAATGAAGACACCAAGAACACTTAAAAACAAGAAGAAGAAATCAATGACAACTCCTCCTCAAAATCAAGCTGAAAACCAAAAGCAAGAAACCTCACAAAAGCTTCAAAAGATATAGCAAACGAAAATGAAAATGCAACAACAAAAGCAAATAACCAGTGAAAATGTTTTTTAAGCCTTTGAAATGCAAAAACAAAAAGCAAAGCAAATGTTTTTTGAGCTTTTTAGTTTTATAAAGAAAGAGCTCGAAAAGACCAAGCACAACTATCAAAATCCAAACCAAACAAGACCGAATTTCAAGCACAAACTTCAACAATGCTCCCAAACCTTATAAGGCTAACTCGTAGCAAGATCAATAAGAGCAAAAGAAGACCAGAAAACTCAGCCACTCAGCCTAGACAAATAGTGCAAACTTGTCGCAAACAAAAACTCCAAAGAAACTAGAAAAGCTCTTCAAAAGTTGCAACAAAACCTAGCCTATGGAACTCAAGAAAACCAATAAAAAACGAAGCAAAAATCGCAATGTGAAGCACAACACAAAGATAGGAGCGAGTAAGTGATCAGAAGCTCTCTGTTCTGATAAAGCAGAACAACCAAGAATGCTTAGAAAGCGATCTTGGAACTCAATCCAGAAGTGTCAGCACCAGAAACAACACTTTGCCAAAAAGACTAGTTTTCAATCAAACGAAAGAGAGAAAAGACAAGAAACCTCTTCCTTTACAATCCAGAGAGTACAGAGACACTATAGGAACAGGTCTCCACAGCCAGAAAGGACCAAAAAGTCAAGAAACCCAAAAATTCAAAATCTGCCTAGGTATACGCTACTTTCACGGTTCGGCAACAAGCGTGCATACACGGCTTGTGCTAAAGAAGCTGCTGACGTATACGCAACTTCCTTTAGACGAGCATGTACATTGTGTGCAAAAAGTGTATGCAAGGGTAAATAGTGAAAAGACAAAAAGGATCAAGCTTTGGATAAAGAACGAAGACTTCGGACGGGCGAGAAAAATGTTGGTGCAAATGAAAATTAAAGCATCGGCAACCTATCGAAACGACTGAAACCACAACGGGGGCAATCACGGAAATGCGATCCCCGGTGGAAGTCGCCGATTCTATTTTGGGGAAGAAAATCACCCTAGAGGTTTGTTGGCTTAAACACTCCACGGAGAGCGAGGGGGCATGCTACTTGAAGGACTCACACAACCATACATGTTCATGAAAAACTAAATAGAGTAGAGAGCAAGAAGTTACCGTGGTCCTACGGTTGAAGCAGTCCGCGGGAGATCCCGACGACAACCCTTTTATTCTTAACACAGAAAGACAAGAAGAAACAAGCACGAAAAATAGTTTCTGACATATATCTACTCCAAATGTTAGTGAAATCCATATAAAACTGTCAGATAAACCATAATGAATGCTTAAATAACAATTTTCTCATATATGTAAGCAAACACTAACACGTATATTTCGGGAACAAGATGGTACTTCGTATTGTAAATAGCATGTACGGAAATAACGAGTGGAGAAGATCACCTGAATCCTTCACGGTCTTCCGACGGACGAGTAAATCTGGGATCGTCCACCCTTCGCACTCACTAAGGTCCTTCCAAAGCTGGTGCATACGAGATGACATATAGGGAGATGAGCATCTCAAGGAAACAAGGAGTTTCTGTGTGTTGGGGAGAGTGCGGGGAGAGGCACGGGGTAAAACTTGGATAGGGAATACCCAACATAGTATAATATCAATAATTCTCTCTCTCGCCAGGCCGCTGCATGTGCACATGAGGCTTTTATACTCCCTCAATGGTTTCAGCAGTTAGAAACAATTGGCCACGTCTTGAGGTGGTTGAACTACGAGTGACCATGTTGACCGGAAAATGAGAATTTTTTTATATATTTTTTAATAGTTTTTAATGGCATACGGCCCGAAAAGTGCGATTGGACTCGCGTATACACGCGGAAAGTCCAGGCATAATTAAATTGTGGGGATTTTTATTTGTTTTTTTAGTGAATTTGTCCAAGTACGCGGAATGGGTGCCCAAAGCCATAAAAGCGATCTCATGAATCATATGAAGGTGAGAAATGATGTTATAACAACCATATTAGTGTCTTTATCTCTCCCTCTTTAGCCGGGGAGGACCCTGTTCCACAAGGAATGTACTCATTCCTATACAAGTAATGTACATTCTTATTAATTACCGTTACGGAACAAATGAACTCCTCATCGACTCAAAGAAGAGAGGTAACATGGAAGGAAGAAAATGATCTACACGAGACCCATTTTTGCCCGAGGTAACGCACTCCGAGAAACAACTAGGCAAGTAGATGTAACACACTTGAGCACATTGCAAAGGAAGGGGTTAATGGCATAGTGGTAACACTGCGCGTGCGCAAGGGAGCAGCATTATACTGTGTTTGAATGTATAGAGGGAACATCTTGCGTAGAAACACGCTGGCATTTTCGAGCTTTTTCTCAAAAGAGATTTAGTTTCAAAATTCTACCTTTTTCTTTAAGAGGCCATAATTCTACCTTCGCATTAGCAATTACTTAGCTATAGTATCTCTCTTCCAAGTTTAGCTTCTTGGCTATATGTTCGGCTAGCCTTTTGCAAAGGGAGAAGGCACTGCTTTATATAGAGGAAGGAGGGAGAGGATTTGAGATCCCTATAACTATGGGGGGAGTCCTATCTTCAAGAATGTTCCAAAAACCACTACCTAAAGGAGGAGATCCGTAGCCTACGAAAGTTTAACCAGCTTGTTGTGACTCATCCCCGAGGTGGTTAAATGAAAACTTCCGCCTCTAATTTGTTACATTCCCAAAAAAGGCTAAGTACGGGCACAACAAAGAGACAAGAGTGCTGGATCCGTAGCTGCAAAGCCTCTAGTGTACATCCTCCACACTGCGGTGAGGGGTGAGAGGCGGCTGCCACGCCAATGCCAAAACATAGGTTTTTATGGGATTTTGAGCGAAACGTTTCACCAAGAGAAATGATGTCCTTATGCGAGAAGGATGCAAAGAGGGTTTTTTGCTGCAGTATGACACCGCCGCGGTGTCACGCGGGAAAGACCTCTCCAATATGCGGGGTGAGGATTGCAGGGATGGTGAAAAAATGCTATGTAACGAGGATGCCCCTAAGAGAATGAGGTCCAAGAGAGAGGAAGAGATGAAATGCTTTATGAGAACGTGTTCGACCCAAACACCGTTGTCGGAAAACCCAAAGTACGACACACAACTGATACATCCGATACATGACATGTGGCATGGGCGCAACCGATCCATAATAGAGTACATACAGTGAGATCCGTGGTATGGACACAACCATCCAAAGAGTAGGGGATCAAAAATAGAATCGCATGGTCGCAACCATCCAATCGGAGAAGTCATATAATAAGTCATACTACTCCATAAAGAACCCTAGCGTACCTGATTTCATCGATACCTAGTCCTGGGCTCCATCTTCACTCGAAAAGAAAGTACAAATTATAGCATGCAAATATGCGATCCAGAAGTCGAATATGCAAGAAAATCGTCCGATTACCACCGCCAATGATGAAAGGCCAGCATATGCACATGAGAGAAACCACCAATAATGACAATGGCTCTCAAGGTACAAAAGGTACAATCCATGGAATGTGAACAATGATCTAACGTTGAACACCTACATATTCGCTGATCGAAGGCGATGATGTGGACCTTATGTCGAATGCGAAGAACCTGCCATTGAGGCATACAAGCTCCAAGGTACACCGAAGGGAGTCTCTAGGTCAACTTCCTAGATAATGAGCTAGAGTCGACGAGAAGGGACCTCTGATTGAAGGTGGGCCATAATCTTTCCCACATCATCGACACGAAGACAGAGGAATATGATGTTTGTGAATCAGACCAATAGAGAATTAGAGGGAGGTTGATAACTCGCAGGAAAACTTCTCTTGAACATATCGGTGGCATGACACTCGGATGTGGTATTTGACATCAAGGATCCGAGGTCATTTGACAGTAAAGAGACGAGATGAGCAAAGAAAAGAGATTACCCAAACCAATGGAGGCATAATGATGATGAGATGTCCTCAACCCAACTCGAATGCATACAAGTGCCATGTTTAAGAGTGACATACTTCCAACATGACTATAATGTGGTTCCATTTTTCCCCCACCATTTACGGCGAGTACCCAATTATTTTTGAAAACAAGCTTGAAGGGGATAGTGTATGCTTGCGATGTAAGTTTTTCCTTCGTGACAAAATCCAACCTAGTACATTTTATGAGCCCAAGGAAGGAGGAACTCGCACGCCACAACGAGCGGAGTCCCGATGTGATCGGAGTTTTGAGTGCGTCCATGTGCTGAGAACTAGAGCATACTTTTCGCAGTTTAGAGAGTTTTCGAAAAGAAAGGTGGAAAAGGAAAACTCCAGCCAAATCCCTTCGTGAAGAGTCTCCTGCAATCCCGAGCAGAGTAGCAAACAATATCCGAGAGAACCTCCTTAGTTTCTGCGAAATCGGCATCATGTAGTTCCTTTTTCAGAGTAAATCATCCATACGAGCCTAGTAAAATTGAATACCTTTTGTGGATATCGTTTCGCGGCCAATTTAACGAATTTCACAGACATGTCGACTCAGACGATATTTTCTGAGCTAGAGAGTCGACAAAGAGGCGCAGAAATAGGTGACTGCGACATTGACTTTTTTCAAGTGTTTTACTGAGTCGCAAAAAAGTACAAAATACAATTTGTTTCTTTCGTCATAACCCTCATGAAAACTTGTTGCTTTACATAAAAGACGCGTGTAAAACATATTTCTCGAAAAATAATATGAAAAATATAGTGACAAATATGTTTAAAAGCCTATTTTAATATTTTGAAAAAGTTATAGTCATGATGTGGTATAAATTATTTACTTTTCACTTTTACCTCTTTGCAGAGCAACATTGACCCGTTTTCCTTGCGATCTTTTTGTGAGGATTGTGAACAATCCAATGAACCAATCTGGATTCCACTCGCTTTGCGTAAGATCGCACACTATTTGATATCTTTTGAGCTATATTTATTACCTTTAATTGTCATTATGAATCCCTTTAGGGGATGGATTTGTAAAAACTAGGGCATCACGGTAGGGCTGGTTTCGGCACGAACCCATGCCAATCGACCCTTTTTTACACAGGGGTCATGTTGTGTGGTGCGGCCCACTATTAGAAAACGTCGCGCCGAATCGTGAAACCCCAAAATATCGCCTTTAATTTCAAGAAAATGCAACCATTTGATTACAAATTTTAATGCCCAAGGGGACTCTACAATGTTCATATGGACAATGCATGCGAGGTACGAAAGCAAAAAATATGGTAATTGAGTGGAAAGAGAGAGAACACAAAGGAGGTGGATGAATAGGCCATGGAAAATGAACAATGAATGAACGCTCTCGTGTGTGTGGGCCAAGTTCTTCTTGACACTATGTCCCGAGTCTCACTGATGTCGATATTTGATAAGAATTTAGGATGAAGATCAGGGAAAATTTTATTGCTTCGGAATCGGGGAGCTTGAAGTTGAAAGTTTCTAATGTGTATTTCATTACTAGATTGTCGGGTGAGGGGTGCGGTCCTATCTTCGATCGATGCACCATCCTTCCGGGAAAGCATGGCAATGGTAATTGAGAGGGTGTGCGAGGGCACGAAAAGGAACAAGGAGTGACGGAAAGCTGACATCTAAACCGTCCCGATCCGGCACTGAGAGTATGATTTACACTATCACGCGAGCTACGGATTTCGAGCCGCTGCAGGCCACGCAAGACACAACTACTTCTTGCTAGAGTGTATGAACCACGACTCTCTTCAAATGGGCCATGGCTCGTAATCGGGCTAACATCAAATAGAAACTCACTGGGTGCAAGAAGACAAAACTAAAGCGAGCTTTGGGTATGGATCGATTCTGTATCGCCTTCTTGGAACGATTACCCATATTACAGGCTGTCGAGGTTATTGTCCTGTCGCCACCAACGAGAGCCACGATGGCACCGATGGGCTGCGCCGCGATGCTAGCAGGGGGTGGCCAATAGATGTCCCGGAGGCCGCGAGTTTTTGATTGCTTCCAACGACAACCGATTGTCTCGTGGAGTGATTGGCCCTAAGCTGGCATGTGACTTCATCGGAGATCCGGATCTCCCACTCTCGTGAGGAGGATTGGGAGGAAGAGCTAGGTGAGACTCATTTTTTATTTTTCATGAGTTTATGATTTTCGGTATATATGCGTGTTCGACAATTATTCTTATATGTATGCGAGATGTCGGCCCGGAGCATCCCGGTGCATGTCGGCCCGATAGCGAGGCGAATGCCTCGCGATTTCGATCCTCGTGGTGAGGGTGGTGAGGAGGAGCTAGTACGGAATCCTGGAGGGATCGCCTGTGGGGTCCCCGGTGACTATGCTCGCTTGGATTATGTGCCTCGAGCCTATCGAAGTACAACTCGCAGGGGTGCCAGGTCATATCCACCACTTGGCCGAGGTGGTTGGTATGGGCGATGATGTGCTATCGTGAGCACCATGCGATTAGGCACTTAAGCTTTCGTTTCCGCACATTTTTGAGAGACATGTTGTCTCACGATGTAATCGAAATAGACCTATATTATTTTGTGTTTGTGATTACACATTGTAAAGAATCGATATATATATATATATATATATATATATATATATATATATATATATATATATATATACATCTATTTTATACATGGGTCTATTTACATATGATGATGTTTTTATAAATTTCAGCAAATGTCCATCTAGCACAATGTTAGCTATAGCTATGTTAATTTATTTAGTCATCTTGGTATATATTGATATGTAATGAAATCAAAATGTCTTTCAAAGTAAACGAATACGCAAATACAATCTCAAAAATGCATGGGTTTTGAACCGAATAATGATCGTTAAGTTGAAGAACAACAAGATGCAAATCCAAATTCACAAGCAACACGCGTATGCCGAGGTTAAATACCTCGGTTAATAGTTCCAAAATAGCACTATATCCCATTGACGTTTTTCGTAGTCAATCCTAGACAAATACCTTGTAAGTTAATCAACTCACCATAGGATCATAAATTACCCGGTGCGTCGAAGACAAGCTCCTGGTACCGTGGGAAGCACCATCCGCGGGAACACATAAGGGGAAATAAACATCTAGCACTATAAAACAAGACCCAAAAAAGCGCAGAAAAAAGCTCACAAAGCACATCAAACCAAAAGCATGCACAAAAAATGAAAAAAATCACTTATGTACACATATCATGCATGAACGACTCCAAGCATAATACTTTTTAAGGTACAACCGTGGGACAGACGTGCTAAGGGTAACCTTCATAATCGATAAGCTTATAAGCCCCATTCGGGTAACACACGTTTGATAATGAAGGGCCCATGCCACATGGGTTGGAATTTTCTTGCGACTTGTCATGAGCTTGGTCGTATCGGAGAACAAGATTGCCTTTTGATAAAAGAACGAAACTCGTTTTGGTCAAAATGGGCTTGGACTCGCTTTTTCCGTGCTTCCGAAGACCAAGTGGCTAAGCAACGAGTTTTTTCCAATCTCTCTAAGTAGAGGAGACCTTCTTCCTCGGGCGAAGTATTAGGCGAGACATTCCGACAATGAGTTTGAGTGAAGGGATTTCTACGATTCAATCGAAGAGTGGCTTCCAAAACCGTATACCAACCTGAACAGAGGTCAACTGGGTTGCATTCTTAATCGATCTTTTGGTAAGCCAAAAAGAGATGAAAAAAACATGAGATGCCATTTTATGATTATGGATCCCAATTTGTTTCATTGAGCATTGTAACAAGGACTTTGTTTACGGCTTCAACTTGGGACATTAGCTTGAGGATAATAAGTCGTTGAGTTGTCGCATGACGTACCCAACTTTGACATCATCCGCACCATCATATAATCCCAAAATGAGAACCATGATTTGGTAACGATGGCTTGAGGGACACCAAACCGAAATAACATGATTGAATATGAATTGCTGCCATTGTCTTACCGTTCGCACTAGTGTAGGCATTGCTTCGGCCTACTTCCTAAAATAATCGATGGCGATGATAATCTAGGCATGCGCGCGCCAAACAAGGGTTTCATGTCATAAAATAGATGCCCCATTTGGAAAAAATGACCAATGGTAATGATAGGGTGCAAAGGAATAGGTGGGCTGCATGCATCTTGCATTAATATATCCTGACACGCATGGCATTTGATGATTGCGACAATGCGCCTTTAGAAATGGATGAATAGAAATAGCTAGCATGAAGGATCTTCTTTGCTGGTGGCATCAGCTAGACATGTGACAACCACGAGCACCACTGTGGCGATCATTTAAAACTTTCTTAGCTTCCTCGAGGGTCAGGCATTGGCGAAGTATAGAATTGACTCCAACACGATAAAGGGTATCTTGAACAATGCGATAAGGTTGTAACTGATGTCGAAATGTCAGGTGTCGACATATTTTGTTAACTCGGACTCCGAAAGCAGATGTTTGGAGATACACGATGATATCACCGTACCACGGATCAAGGGTGCTAATCAAGAAAAATGATTTTCCATCCGAAATATGATCCTCGGAATGAGAAGGACCGAGTCGGCGAGGAGAGAGACAAATCAAATCGTCGACAAAACAAGTAATTTCTTCAATTTGGAAGTAGTAAACTCCAAATCAAAATCTTGGAGGATAATGATCCACTTCGATTATTTTCCCCTAACAGTCACGGAGATGAATATAGGTCATGGGATTGATAATTAGAAATCAAGGTCACCGTGCGTAAATGGATATAATGATGACATGCGACGACTCCTCGATCGCGGCCTATCACTAACTACTCAACATGTGCGTAACGTGTTTAAAGTTCGAGAAGGTTCGAGATAGGTAGTAAATGACATGCTCGGTACCGTCATCATCATCTTGAACCCAAAACCATGGCGATCAGATCGAATGCTATTTGACAACTAGATAGAGGGTGAAATCACGATGGTAATTCGAAGGGACGTAATAGAGGAGTGTTGACAAAGCAACATCTTAAACCTATCAAAAGATTTTTGAGCAATCTCATACCAATAGAAGGGACGTCCCGATTCAAAGTCGAGTGAATCCTTTGGCTACTTTGGTGTAGTTTGGGATGAAACGATGTAAGAAATTCACTTTCCTTTGAGACTCTAGAGCTGGTGTAACGAGGATGGGGAGGGGAGATTAAGCAATAGCCTCAACCTTAAGTGGTCAAAGGTGAATTTCATCTTTAGATACGATAAACCCTAGAATTCTATCGAGTCGATCGCGTAAAACACATTTATGCGGATTGAGTCCGGATGTTGTAGCGTCTACAACGAAGAAAGATCTCGCGAGAGATGGTCTTGGTGGTATTTTCACGCGAATGAATGAGCCATAAGGGTTCGGCTAGGTATGGTTGAACAATATGACGAAGATCGTGAAAGGAATAAGACATCGCACGCCGGAACGTAGCCCCAACATTCTTTAAGCCGAAAGGGGAGTTTCTTATACGTGAACGTTCCCCAAGGGATAGATGAAAGCAATCTTATGTTGATCGGATAGGAGAATGTTGGTCCGATTATATCCAAAACTTTCCATAAGGGAAAAAAATCTCACCTCTCACATAATCGCGTCAATGATTTCTTTTCAATGAAAGTGGGATAGTTATCCCTAGGACAGGCTCGATTGATATCACGATAATCAGCTACGTGACACAAATTTCTCCCGCTTCTTATCCACGCGGACAATGTTAGAAATCCACTCTATTAGAGGAATCTAATAAATGAAACCCGCTTTGAGAAGTTTTTCAACTTCAACTTTGATGGCGGCGGCTTTCCGAGGATGCATGGGACGAAGACGTTGGCGAAAAGGATTCGCACTCGGGTAGGTGGAATCTCATGTAGCACAATACTAGGGTCGATTCTAGACATCTCTTCGTAAGACCAGAGAAAACATCACGAATTTGTGAAAGAGGCTTTTATACACTTGGAATTCCTCGAAGAGCGAGTGACTCCCACATGGATGTTCTCGATAATTCTTGGTTTCACGGAAATTTCGATAAAGGCATAGTTTGAGTAATGTTACCCAAGTTACCTTCAACGAAGACTTCATGAGTCGAAAATAGGCATTTGAAGCGGTGGAGAAGGAACTTGAGATGCAAAATTCTCAAGATAGTTAGACATCGTCTCGAGGCCAAGCATAAACAAGGAATGATGATGCCTATTGCTCCATAGTAGATCTTTGAGAGACATGAGTTTCATGATAGCCTCAGTTGGATGGAAACACTTCTTTCAAGGATCGAAAGCGATCCGCATTGACAAGCCGGAGGGATAAGAATAAACATCGAGAGATATGCTCAAAGGAGCATCTTCGGGAGGGGGAGAATTAGATGCAGTAAGCTAACAATAATTGATTTCGACTGGACTAGCGACTATTGAATCTCCAAATAATCAACTGTTTAGGTAAAGGGATGATCCATGGGTCATCCGATCGAGAGACCATATTAACTCGAATGATATTTGTGGCAAAAGGGAAAGATACCCGCGTAGTGGGATCTTTGAGAAGACGGCCCTACATCGTCGGGGGAGAAGGAATCTGATCCACGTATGGCACGTTGTTCTGGAAAACGATGTAAAGAATGACGATTGATCGATAGTAATGATTTTTCCCTTGTGTGGAAACTTTAGAAGTTGAAAGAGGGTGAACGAATGCATAGCATAGCATGATTCCAAGCTGCAATCGAGTAGAGAATTTTAATTAAGTTTGGTATCAAAACAAATTTCTATTTCAACTTTGACCATCTTTCCTTGCAACGTGATCGACAAGCTAGTGAAAACACCCAAGGTTTCGATTCCCTTCCATCGAATGTTTCAAGGGATTTGGGGTGACGAATTCATGGCTAGAGAGTCAATAGCCTTCCAGCATGATGACATGACACTGTGCACAACGGCTCTATGGATGTTGAGACCATTAATGCCGACTTGTGCACAAACCGTAATCGTGCACGAGAGACAAAATTCTCTAAGTCGAAAAGAGAGAAGGCTAGAATTAGGAGGATCAATCCCACTGATCATAGATAGTAGTCACTTTTCAGTTGAGATGGAAAAATTTGAAGCACTTCTAATGCACATCGGGAAAGGCACCTCCACTAAGTCCTCAACAAATACCGTAATCTTGGGAAGACCGCGGTGTTAGGATTTTAAGAAGATTTACTGCAAGAACACCTTTAGAAGTTGGTCGTACAACGGGTTCAACACCGGGCGCTCTCAGTATCAAGAGGACCAGAGGCAAGTGGGGGGGGAGAGTATCGTCAATGTCCTCTTCTTGGTTGCCTAGCATGATTCGGCATAATCCTTCGACCGAGTAGGGATAGAAACAGGTGCGAAACCGTTCATCATGAATATCAGACAGAGCCAAATGATGCGATGGTGGAGGTTGATCAACCATTTGGTTTCTGCTTCTCGAGATGGGAAAAGGTTCCTTTTCAAGGACCACCTAGAGTTCCCTTAATGCCTTTGAGTACTTGACTCAACCCTGGATCATCTTGGACAATATTTAGTGTAGTGGTCCTCATCACAAATAAGATGGGGATACTTCGGCTTCTGTGAACCATCATCAACACGAGGTTTGGACAATTTCGGTTTTAGGGGCATCGCGCTTTGGCCTTGCCTTTGCCCTTCTTTCTCCCCTTGGAAGTCTTGTCCGTAGGGATTGGCCTGAAATGGCGTTGACTCCAGGGGCTTTACCAAAATCCGGGGGTAGCTTCGAGGAGCAGGAGTTATTTGAATAATTTTATTTCCGCTTCTCATTAGAAGACTTGTGTGAAAGTATGAGACACAAACCAATACATCGCGTCAATCGATGGGGTAGCGGGATGCTTTAGAGGTCCCAAAGGTCGTGGAGCTCATCTCAAGATGTCATACAAAATGCCCAATTGAGAGTACACTAAATCAAGGTACCGGGCACAGAAATGCTTTTTTCCTCGTACACATGCCCCCATGGCAAATGTCTTTCACAATCCGATTGAAAAAAGAGGTAGTGAACCAATGAGTAAGAAGTTGATCGAGGGAATTTTGAACTTGATCATGCGTACGACGCCGTCTCCATTCATGAATGTGGTCCGAGATATGGGTAGCTCGCTTCTATTTCAAGGATGTTAGGGGATGTGTCCGCTTCATAACGAACCAACAACTAGAAATGGGTAAAGAATTGCATAGCGAGAGTGTTGCAATCTTGAAAGATGCCACGAGGTAGTTCAATATACTATTTAGCAACGTGCATGGTGAGGCTTGCTGGAAGAAGACAGAGTCGAAACAGAGTCATCCACCCAAGAATTGGAAGAACACCACAAATGGTATGTCATGACGTGAGTTTGGGGTCTTCTCGACTTTCCTCTAACTTGGGACAATCACTTGGGAACTTTCAGTTGAACCGGAGGCTGCAAAACGGATTATGAACAATGGGATCATTTGTTAATCTGGACACATTCGGTAGCCTCTAACATGGCGAGGAAAGGTAATTAAGGGTTAAAGAGCATGGAAGGTCCTCGATAAGGATTCACTACCCATTGTTAAGATTGCAACAAGATGATGAGCTTAGCGGAAATGAGTCGCCTTTCAGCCAATGGGGCCCGCAGCTATTTTTGGCGAAAGTCTATTTTTAGACTATGTCTATTTTTAGACATATGGATCATGTTCTATGAGTTTCCGTGATGACTATTTGTGGATGGTTGGTCAAGTCGGAAAAAAATAGATGGACTTATTTTTAGACATATCGGTAAATCTATTTCTAGATTGCCGATCTAAAAAATAGATATGTCGAATATTATTAGCTCTTAATAATATTTAGACTCTAAACATTATCTTATTCTCTCGAGCACTTCGCTATGCACGGATGTGGCAAGAGGAGCTGATAGAAGGAATTACGCTATTCTTGAGGGTTAAGTGGAGCTATTGCATGGATACTTCAGGCTAGAACTCATGTGACAGAGTTTGGTGGAGTTGATTGAGGGAAGTTAGTGGAGTTGTATTCGATTTAACTAATCTAAACATAGTTGAGCTATTTGTATTCGCTTAACAATTGATAAAAGTAGGTAGAGAGTGTGAATTAATTATTAATTAATTCACTAACTATCAACTCATTAATCAACTAAAGAATGCATCGATAACACTGATGCATGGACAGTTTTCGGTGGGAGACCAAAGGCGATAATAGGTGAAAGAGTAGGTTAACTATCGACTCGTGACTATACTGCTGCTATTTGCAACACACATATAGGTGGAGTAGCCCATGAGGATTGCGCAGTTCCGCCAGTGTGGTTTATCTATTTAATGAAGCCATCCCACAGCAGTAGTAATGCAATAGAGCAGCCACTCAAGTGGCAAAAAGATTGAGCATGTGTTTTGCTAGATCTAGCTTGATAGTGTGCAGCAATTGAGGGTGTGCATGAGAGCTTGTGAGAGATTTTGTACTATGATTGCTACATGATCTCCATGACATATAATATAGCGCATAGTTGGGGTTTTCAGCTTTAAGCTTTCCCATTAAATATTGTGTTCATATGTGATGATTGTTTGTGGTTTTAATGTATGCATGCAATTGATTTTATTTCCGCATGTGATGATCAATGGTAGAAGAGATTATGTATTGTGCATGAAGCTAAAAAATAGTGTGTGATCAGGAGAATATCGTGAATAATATATCAGTTATTCAAATTTCTACATGGTATCGGAGCGATATTGATCATTGGAGAAATTGCAAACATTGAAAGCAGGTTGAGTTTTGTGTTGGTGGAATTCGAATTTGCAAAGAAGAGCTTTTCTTGGTGTCGAAGTTGAGATGTCTTTCAACAGATTATGATCGGAGTATGCCCTTGAGGGCAGCTTGAATTATATTGCATGGAAGGACAAGATGGAGGCTGTACTAGATGACAATCGGGTTGAAGGAGTTCATAGATGCGAAAATTCCAAAGCCTACTTCTAGTGATGTTGCCGTACTTGATGCATGGCAAAAGAAGACAGCAAAGTGTTGAAGGATTTTGTTAGAAAGTGTGAAGGATCACATAGTATCCAAACTTCATGGTAAGGCTTCTCCATTCTTGATGTGGAAAGCTTTGACACATTTATTCCAAAGCAAGAGCGACCGGAGAAATTAGCGCTCAAGGATAGACTCGTAAACATAAAGATGGAGAAAGGCGACGTAGATGCCCAAGTACTCACGGAGTTCATCCAATGCAAGGATGAGGTACGGGAAGTGTGGGGGTGAATGTTGATGATGAGGACTAGGGCGAGCTTGGCTCTCCGGCTTCCGAAGAGTTGGCACTCCTATCGGGACTCCGTCAATGGTCGGGAGAAAATTGCCAGGATGGGAGCGACTTTGGTCGGATCTGTGCAAGAGGAGATAAGGCGAAGTAATAGGGACGGATCTTCATCAAAGAGACTCGATGAAGATAATTGCACTGGCTACCAAATAGGGGAGAGAGAAAGAAAAGATTCTCAATCCCAGGTGGCGAAAGGTAAGAAGTGTGGACATGTCCAAGGTGAGGTGCTTTCACCGTCACCAACACGAGCATTATGCCACTAGTTGTCCACAGAAGAAAAGAAAACATGCTGTCGTGGGAACTGTACGTCGGAGAGGCCTTAGCCTCGCAATTTCGAGCTGGATTTTCGTCGATTGCATGCTTGGTCTCAAGTCCATGACAAGATTTGATGTGGTTTCTTGAAAGTGGTGCGTCTTTTCACATGACAGAGATCGAATTTGTTTTACCGATCTAGATGAGAAAGATCTTGGAGTGCACATCGAGATGGGCGATGATGGTAGATATAGTGCGACCGGTATCGGTACCATTTCCTTTGAGAGGGAGTCCGGTAAACCCTTCGTAGTGAAGGAAGTGATGCATGCTCCGGGATTGAAGAAGAATCTCATCTCGTGGCGATGTTAGAAGACAAGGGATATGATGTTGTCTTTAGTGAGGGAAAGCGCTTTCAGGCAAGAAGGGGACACCGATGAGACCCAGAGGATAGGGGTTCGAGTTAAGAAACTTTATCAATTGTAGTGATAGTCGCGCATCAATGGCGGGCAAGGCGGAAAAGGAGTGGTGAGCGGGATGATGGCGAGTTGTAGCACCGAGAGTGGGCCACCTTCACCATGGAGCTTTGAAGATACCGCAACGATTTTCTACCGGGATTCCTAAATGTGCTCTTGTATCGTCGAGATCGTTGCAAGGTGTACTTTCGGAAAAAATTTTGAAAGCCACCTTCACGAGAAGGATAGTTGCGCCACGACGATCCTTGAGAGAATTCACATAGACGTGTGTGGACCCTTTCTCGCAAAGCCTCGATATCAAAGCACAAGTATTATGTGATATTTGTTGATGATTTTTGTCATAAGTGCTCGGATCTTCTTCATGCAGAGAAGAGCGAGACATACTCAAAGTTCTCTGAGTTCAAAGCGCACTGCTGAGAAAGAATCGGGGAAGCGGTTGAAGGCTCTTAGGAGCGACAATGGTGGTGAATTCATCTTTGGTGAATTCAAGGACTTTTGCACAGCAGAAGGAATCCAAAGATAGCTCATAGCACCTCATAACCCATAGACGAAACTAGGTTGCCGAGCGAAAGAACAAAATGATCGTGGGTGCTGCACGCGAACATGTTGCATGATCGTGGGCCTACCCATTCACTTGTAGGGTGAGGCATGCAATACTACAAGATATGTGCGAACCGTTGTCCTCATAGCGGGATACTTGGCATGAGCACACCCGAGGAGGCGTTTTCGCAGTAGAGAGGCCCGATATTTCCCATTTGAGGATTTTTGGTTCACCTATTTACATTCATGTGACGAAGGATGCCGGAAGAAACCGGACATCATGGGAAGGTTGGGATATTTTTGGGGTACAATAATATGCCCCACAACTATCGTGTGTATTTTCCGACAAATGGTGAAGACTTTTGGTGCGACGGGATATCAAATTTTCGGGAGGAGAAAGCCATGAAGTGTTCGCTTGAGAGGGGAGCTCACACTTCGTATGCGAGCATGAGGAGCTATTAGTTTCTGAGATGAGTCTCGGGATGTGGATCAGCCACAATATGAGGTTCATGGAGTGGAAGATACCACTCAGCAGCGCAACCATCGAGGGGCGAAGCGCACTACGAAGCCGAAATGGTACAGGCTCAAGATGCATAGAAGGTTGTAGGGGCACCTACATCACAAGATATGCAGTAGACGATACCACGACTGGTATACTGGATACATGGCTCTTATAAAGCAAGTGTATCGTGATAGAGCCATCCTCTCTGAGGAAGTTTCGTGGAGGACCTCATAGGTATATGCCATGGTGGAAGAGTATGATTCGATTGTCAGAAATGGTGCATGGGAGATTGTCCCGAGGGCCTAAGGGAAATCGGTGGTGGGTTCGAGATGGATCTACAAAGTGAAGCAGAGTCGACGGGAGTGTGAGGCACAAGTCAAGATTTGTTGCCCGAGGCTTTTCACGAATCAGAGGGGATCGATTATGAGGAGACCTTTGCACTCGTCACAAGGTATTCTTCCATACGGACGATTCTTTCTCTATTGCTGGAATGGGGTGGGCACATTCTTCGGATGGATGTGAAGATCGCGTTACTTCAATGGATTCATTGAGGAGGAGGTGTACATAGAGCAACTCGAAGGTTTCGAGATCTTTAGCAATGATTCGCATGTGTGTAGAGCTCAAGAGAGCGTTGTATGGGTTGAAACAACACCTCGTGCTTGTTACTACACGAATAGCCGATTGTCATCCCCTGGACTTGGATTCTCAAGAGTGAGGCGGATCCGAACCTATACCAAACTTTGGTGGAGGGTAAGTTGCCTGCATCATTAGTACTTTATGTAGATGATTTGATTTTCGACGTGTGATGATTTGTTGATACTCTCATGCAAGGAGGATCTGAAAAAGTTTGAGATGAAGGACTTGGCCTCCTTCATTATTTCTGGGATTGGAAATTTGGAAACGCAGTGATGGAATGTTTGTTTCTCGAGAGGTAAGTATGCTCGGGAGATACTGGAGAAGTTCAACATGCATGGTCCCAAGCTCGTAGAGTACTCCTCTCCTGGTGGCTTGGAGGAAGGAGGATGATACTTCAGCAGAGGTAGTGGATGCACTTTGTTTATCGACAATTGGTGGGGTCGCTATGTGTCCGGGTCAATACACAACCCGACATTTGCTTATGCTATTAACCGCTTTTCACAAGTTATGGTTAAGCCTACGAGCTCTTTTGAAGGCGGGAAGCATGTATTGAGATATCTCGGAGGCACATATCTCGAAGGCACATCGTGGATATGGACTATGAAGCAGTACGGACGAGAATGAGCTTGAGCGCGCCTTTGGCTTCATGGATCGGGATCATCATATCGGAGATTGTGTGCAAATCGGAAGATCATGTTACTTTCATACATTCCTACGCGAGGATCGATGTCGATATCTTGACGAAGGGTGCTCACCAGAGAAAATTCAAATACCATAGGGCGAGGATAGGGCTTTGCAGATAATCCTTATCTTGTTGAGAAGTGTTGAGATTGCAACAAGATGATGAGCTTAGTGGAAAGGAGTCACTTCACTAGGTGGGCACACGCAGCTATTTTTGGTGCAAAGTCTAGCTTTAGACATGTGGATCATGTTCTATGAGTTGCAGGATGCTATTTTTTGGATGGTTGAGTCAAGTCGATAGATGGACTTATATTTTTAGATATATTATTGGTGGAATCTATTTTTAGATGCACGATCTAAAAAGACAGATATGTCGAATATTATTAGCTCTTAGTAATATTTAGACTCTAAACATTATCTTATTCTCTGGATCACTTCGCTAGTCCACGGATGTGGCACACGAGCTTGAAAGAAAGAATTACGCTATTCTGAGGGTTAAGTGGAGCTGTCGTATGGATACTTTCGGTTAGAACTCATGATAGAGTTCGGTGGAGTTGATTGAGGAAGTTAGTGGAGTTGTATTCGCTTAACTAATCTAAACGTAGTTGAGCTATTTATGTATTTCAGCTTTAACTAATTGATACAATTAGTGAGAGTGGTGTGAATTAATTATTAATTAATTCACTAATTATAAACTCATTAATCAACTAAAGAATGCATCAGTTAACTTCGAGTAGCATAGACGCTTCAAGTGGAGACCAAGGCGTAAATAGGGAAAGAGCAAGTTAACTGGATCGATTGTGACTATACTGTTGCTATTTGAAACATACGAGATGGGTGGAGTAGCCCATGATGATGGCTAAACAGGTCTGGTTTATCCTATTTAATGAAGCCATCCCACCAGCATTAGTAATGCAATAGAGGCCAGCTATCAAGTGGCAAAAGATTGGAGCATGTGTTTGCTAGATCTAGTTTGATAGTGTGTAGCAATTGAGTGCATGAGAGCTTGTGAGGAGATTTTGTACTATGATTGTTACATGATCTCCATGACATATAATATATAGATAGTTGGGGTTTTAGCTTTTAAGCTTTCCCATTAAATATTGTGTTCATATGTGTGATTGTTGGTGGTTTTAGAATTGAGAAGATGTTAAAAATATAATATATGAATATTGGATGAAAAATTCACATGTTTCACGAAAAGCAAGGATGTGATGCGAAGAAGAATAACATGAAATCAGTACGAAGAACATGCAAAACATTTCATGGACACCACTCAAATAGAGCTTTTTCAACAAGTTCAAAGAAGAGAATCGTGAAAATTAATGTCTCAATCAATGCCACGTGTGCAACAAAAAGAAATTGTATGTTAAAACATATCATTGTACGCGACATTTTTTGTTGTCGTTATCATAAGGAATTTTGAGTTATATTATCACACATTCCTTAATTTTGGTAAAACATTTTGGAAAGATTCACTCACGCTCCTTCCACTATCCATGATTTCATATCTCAAATTATATGTGGAAGAGAAAGCCATGAATTACTGTACTAGCAAGAAAATGTGTTGGTGGTAAAAAGATGTGGTAATTGTGGAAATTTATGCTAGTGGCGATGAATTGCTAACCGCAAACTCATCATATGAACACCTTAGAGTCTTCGAGCTTTAGGTGCTTTTCGATAACCACTGGAATAATATAATTGCAACGACTTTGGGTATCAATCATATCCTATCTTTTATGCAATTCAAATATTATTCGATTTAATAATTGCATAGGACTTTTAGTTTATTTAAGGTTATAAACATTAATGTGACCCGAGGTTAGCTCTATATGTTGATGCGAACCGTGGCTCCGTTTAACTCGCTCGCAACTTCTCGCATGCCTTTTTCATACAAACCTTAAATAGCTACACATAACTATAGGGTCAATAAATACCGTATGGAGTGGATTGTAGGAGGTGTTGTTGCTTGGTGATAGGTCGCACGTTAAACTCCTTCGGGGTATGGCCTAGCCCCTTATCAAAATTTTGGAC
Organism: Pinus albicaulis; assembly: GCA_034641835.2. Taxonomy (NCBI): domain Eukaryota; kingdom Viridiplantae; phylum Streptophyta; class Pinopsida; order Pinales; family Pinaceae; genus Pinus; species Pinus albicaulis. The sequence continues at coordinate 1,580,639,089 of CM076584.1, read as the reverse complement.
TAGTGAGTGGAGTTCACGTGGCAACCACAAATTGGCCTACATGGTGGTCCCTTATTCGACCACCACAACCAAATATAATTTAACCAATCATGAACCAATCATCATTTGATAAGTGGAAAGTTGTCATTAATCGATGGAGCTGAGTCAACCATGCCGAGTCGAATCCGGTGAGAAGCATGGCCCGATCACTGTGGCAACCCCTGTACAACCCAAAGCAAGAAAAATTTTGGTGTTTCGAAACGAACACATCACGATTGCAAGAGGATATGAAGTAATTTTTTTCACGAAACGACTTGTGCCAAATTCAAAATGATGAGACTCTGTGCATACTATTTAGGTTATGAGCCATTCCAAAAATTTAAATTTTGAGCATTAATTTGATCCACCGTGATCAATAAAGACATCTTGTGTTGATGATGAGGCATTGGTAGAAAATTCTTCCAGCAATCTTCTTGGTTGAGGAGGTGGAGGGTTCACAACCATATGTTTTTATTGGATTTGATATCGATTTGTCAATACAACAACCTAATGTGCAATGTTTTTCTATGAGAAATAATGATGGATCTCATCAATATAAGGGCACTCATGGGCGAGATGGTCCTCTCAAATATTGCAAGGGAAATGATTATTTTTCTTTTTCATGCCACCACTAATAGCCTTCTCGTTTTGAGTTGTTTCCATGTTTAGTGCAAAGGTTTGTTTCTCTTTTTTACTTCTTTTTACCTCATGTTTGTTGAGGGTCCTTTACAAGTGCGTATTGAACATAATTCACTTTGAAGTTTTTAATAGAAGCACTAGGAGTTTGAGTTGTAAAATTTGTATTTGGGGCACTAGAATAGATGTTCATTTTGACTGGCATTTAAGTGCCTCGGTGTCCTATGTTTCTTGAGGATACGAATCCCACCACATCATGAGCTTCGGGTTCCAAGAATGTGATTTGAGACATCAAATCAATGATTAAGGAGTGTTAGGAATGATTTCTTATAGATAACCTTCTTGAGAATAGATCAAGGACAATTGATGTGCATGCATGACAACTTGTTCCTCGGTTTGGGCTCCTACCTTAGCAATATCTTTGACAATCCTAGGCAAGATAGACTTGGTAAACCACCCATGCAACAACTCATTAGGAAACTTGGTTCAAAAATAGGCTTTTATTATTCTCCTCTCATCTATATGATTAGAAAGTGGGTGGAGGTGTCCCAACAAAAAGTTAGAGAGTATATTGATCCTTTTTCATAACTAAGAAGTAGTTGGTAATGGTTAAAAAATGCTTGGGGTAAATAAATGAAGTTATCATAAGTGGCACTTTTAAGATGAATGTATAATTTTACACCACACTGAGCAGAGTCCATTTGCAAAGGATGTGACTTAATGATATCATCAATGAAATATTTGGAGGAGAGCCATAAATATGAATTATGGGTCTTCGTCAAGTTTACCATCGAACTTGGTTATGTCAACTAGCATAAATAGGTGGGACCGTAGAGCCATATAGGGTTATGATTTATGATATCATTCATCAACTTTTAAATCATCAGGCGTAAGAGCTTTCCCAAGAAGGGGATTTCAAATGATTCTTCGGAGGGTTAGAAGTGCCATGACCCGATGTAGAAGAGGTAGCTACACCCATTAAAAAAAATAATAAAAGAACTTTGGTCAATCACTTTCTAGCTCTTATTGGTAATAAAATAACATAACATAGTCATTAAATAATAAAAAAGTCAGAGATATTATAACTATATAGAGAACCATAGAAATGAGGAATATAATGTAAATTTTTTTATTTCAATGTTCGAAACTTATGTAACGATTGCTTTTGGAGAGCTCGTTGAATAGGTTCATTGATCTTTTCATGCAATTTGTTGATTGGGGTTGCATAGAATACCATGTACTGTACACCGAATCAATAAAATATTCCACACCCTAATTTTGTGACATATAAAGGGAAAATGAGTATAACTCAAAGATAGGGAAAAAAATAAGAAACAAAGAATTCGTAGATCGGTGAGTTTGAAAATGGCATGGCAGTCTAGCCATATCTGCGAAGAGTATGTTGATCAATTGGTACATGAATTTTTCTTACAATCCAATTCATCTACCTTACAAATGTCCCTACTTCAGCTTTTTTTATGACCACGGAGACACTGGAGAGCATCTAAAGACGCAAAAATACGTATACATCACCATTCACCCGTTCGACCTCTCCACATATTAGCAATTCCATTCCTCAAAGTTGAACTAATGCAAGCAAATTTTGTCAATACCTCCTCACCGACACAACTATATTGATCATTATCCACTGTACCAAAGTCCTGGCGAGAGGAATATGAAAAATACATGAATGAATTAATTTCATGCTACAAGTCTCTAATTAAAAGTGGATAAGAGAGAGAGTTGCGGCAAAAATCATTGCGTAAAGGTCCCGTCATTGAGAGATTTAATCTTCTCCATATTTATTGTCAACATAGCCAGCAAAATAGGGAGTTGTTCTCTTTCTTGGAAATTAACCCAAACCGCAATCTATATAAACAAGGACAGAACAACAATTTTTCTTTGAAGACAAAGGATAGAAGCAGACAACAAATTAGTTTTGTTTTTTCACTCAAACCGTACGTGAATTTGTGTTTTAAAACCTCTACGACCATTTGGATTTTCATAGCCCTCTCAAATTCAGTAAATCGTGGTTGAGACCACGCAATCTCCTATCTTAAGACCCTTTGCACCTACTCAGTCTAATTGTAGCACCATTTATTTTTTAAATTCAAACACTCCACGCAAGTTTCTATGAACCCCGCAGTCCACGTCACCCCGTCCTCAACCAAGCATGCACTTATCACAAACTCTAGTGGTTGTGTCATCCCACAAACAAAACTCACGTGAAAAACGTGACCCCACCCTCGCTAACTCAGCAATCTCCCATGACCAATTAAAACCTTTTCATGTTTTCTTGTCGACGCCATCCTCCCCTTATTTATCATGCGATAGCGCTACCCCGACCACCATCAACTCACGACCGCTCGACCAATGGCGCTTCATCGCAAGGTCTAACTACCCGCATCTACCGGCGTATTAAATGATGTGATAAACCATCGCACCTCTTCGCATTTCTTTATCGCATGGTCTTAACCCACATCACCCGAAAAGCAAAGTTCTATTCGACAAAATTATTGTATTGCAATTATAATGTATTTTTGTAATGTTTTTCTTTATGTTTTTATAGTTTGAAACACCACCGGCGATATATTTTTTTCATAAAGTTTAAACTTAGGATAATACTCTTTATATATGTATTGTAAAAATATAGCCTTACAATACAAATAGACTGCAATGTTGTGTATGCCGAGAGTGATGAAGTGTAAGACTGCAGAGCGAGAGCGTATGTCGTGGAGTTTAGTAGAGCAGGTGAGAAATATAGAGGAGAGCAGATATGTAAAGCCGAGACCAGCAGCTTTATGATGGTGTGTAATAGAAGAGAATATTGTTAATGAAACACCGTGTTTTTCTCAATGTATATGTTTTTATACTGTCTCGCAAGTTTTATGTTTGATATCTTTGTGTTAGAAGAGGAAATTTCATTCCTCACTGTGAGTTAGAGATTTATCGAAAATCCAACATGGTATCGTAAGCTAGTCGAGGCTCTCAACGATTATTGAAGAAGCTCAAGGAAGAATAATATTGTTGAAGCATTTCTCCAAAGAAGGTGAAGGTTTAGAAAGTTAGGTATTTACAAAATAGAGTTATTGTTTGGTTTTAAAATATTGCGGTCCGTGCAGAGCTACAGGAAGTCTTTAGCAATGGAGGATAACTTCCAGCAAAGGAGAAAGTTTGTTTTAAATACACATTCAATTTTTAGCATAGTTAGCAATGACAGAGAGCTAGCACGAGACACGAGTATGGGAATAATCGCTCCCACAGATTCAATGGGAAGAACTATGATTATTGGGCAATAACAGTAGAGCATCTGTTTGCATCTCAATATTTATGGAACCGGTTGAATATGGATTTAAAGAACCAATTGATGCAAATGAGTTTAATGCCTTAACACATAAAAAATGGATTTGTCAAGAGTAATTGAAAGATGGACCCAAAATCCCTCTTCTATCTCTATCAAGCAAGCATGAAACCATACTTCCAAGAATTGCTAGACAAAGAAAAGAAGTCTAAGGAGGCACGGGATACCCTCCATACAACCTATCAAGGTATGTAGAAAGTAAATAAAACAAATATTCAAGTAATGAGAAGAGATTTTGAAGTTATTTGCATGAAAGAATATGATAGCTTAGACTCATTATTCACACAGTTGATTGGGTTGGTTACCCAAATGAGATCTCATGGAGAGAAAGTAGAAGAGAGAAAGATAGAAGAGAAAAAATTGAGGATCTTACCCTCAAGATTCAATGTGATAGTCACTACCGTTTAAGAGACAAAGGATCTCTCAAGCTTTATAGTTGATGAGCTTCATGCATCTTTGATGACACATGATGAAAGGCTTAACAGAATATAAAAATCATCTCTAGAGCATGCCTTCAAGACTAAAATGTTCTTTGGAAGAGGAAGACATTAAGGAAGATAAAAATATAGAGGAAAAGGTAGAGGCAGAAGCCAGAAAAGAGGAATAAACGGCCCCAGAGGTATAAGTGGAAGGGGCAAAGAAACTCAAAATCGGAATCAAAGCCAAGGCAGAAAACCAACAAAGTGGACAAAATCAAGCACATGGACAAAGGTATGATAAATCCTAAGTCCAATGTACATTTACTCGTAAGAAAGTATGGGCATTATGCCAATGAATGTAGAAAGAAAAACAAAGTGACATGGGTAATAGACCCAAAGCTAACTTTACTAAAGAATATTAGAGTCAAGAAATAGCATGTAATATAGATGAAGAGAAGAGATGAAGATATATGGTTTCTAGATTCAGGATGTAGCAACCATATGAATGGAAAGCATTTCTATGTTTTACATGTTGGATGAAAATTTGATGTCTCAAGTAACATTGGGAATAGACAACAAAGTCTCTCGTCATGGGGAAAGCTTTGAGTGAGTGTTCTAACAAAGAAACGAGAGAAGAGCATATTTGATGTATACTATGTACCAGCATGTGAAAAATTAATTTGTTAAGCATTGGAAAACTCATTCAAAAAGGCTACAATGTATTCCTTGAAGATGATGTATGTACTATCATGGATAAACCACTCACAATCAATTCGTTGCACAAGTGAAGATGACAAGAAATAGAATGTTTCCTCTCAAGATGAGAGCGTATTTGAAGAAAAGAGTTGCAATGACAACTATAACTCAAGAGACATTCCCAAAAAGGAAGCAAAGGATGAAAACTGGTTAGGCAGTGGAGATTTGGACATCTCAACTCGGAGGCCTAAATTTGTTGCACAAAAAAGGCATGGTAAAGGGATTACCATTGATTGAAAAACCGCACGACCTATGTGAAGGCTGCATCTGGGAAACACCAGAGAAAGCTTTCCATCGGGAAAGAGCACAATGGCAAAAGCACCCTTAGAAATAGTCCATTCGTAGTTATGTGGACCAATGCAAACACCATCATTAGCGAACCATTATATGTTGACCTTTATTGATGATTACACAAGAAAAACATTGGTATATTTTTTGAATTTGAAGAGTGAAGTATTTGAAAAGTTCTGTCGCTACTTTAAAGCTTTTGTGAAGAATCAAAGTGAGCGAGCACATAAAATTTCTCGGGATCGACAGAGGAGGAGAATATATCTCCAAATAATTTCTTCATTTTTGCAGAGAAAATGGAATTCATAAGAAATTTACAGCAAGGTATAGACCAAAGCAAAATGGAGTTGTTGAAAGGAAAAATAGAACCATCATGGATATGGTAAGAAGCATGTTAAAGGAAAAACATTTTCCAAATGAATATTAGCCGAAGCGTACATACATTGTGCGTAATATGTGTTAATAGATGCCAAACAAAGAGTGTTATGGAATAGAGTTCTGTGAAGAAGTATGGAGTGGCATAAAACAATTTGTCACCCACATGAGAGTATTTGGTTGTGTGGCTTATGCACACATTTCATATTAGCTAAGGAATAATTTTGACAATAAGGGGGAGAAGTGCATATTTTTTGGATATAGTGATGAATCAAAGGAATACAGATTGTATAACCCATCCACAAAGAATTTTATGATAAGCAGAGATGTGCAGTTTATTGAGGAAGAATCTTGGCATGGAAGCATTGAGAAAATAGTGAATGTGAAAACTTGTTTGTCTAAAGAAGTTGATGAGGAAGAAATGGAAGGAATAAATCCCTCATTTGATAACACCTCCTCCACCAACACAAGGACAAGGGACACCACAAGTCGGTATGAGAACACCCTTGAGACATGATAATGGTGCTTCTCCAAGCACAACACAAGGAGCAAATTTGAGTGCTTTCTACAAGTACAAGTTCATGAAGTGAAAGAGGGAACCAGATTCGGAAGTGAAAATGAAATCTATGAGTAAGAGGCAACCAATGAAGGTATGAACTCTTTATTTTCACTGTATTGTAATGATATAATATCCTATTCATTTTGAAAGAGTAAAAGATAAGAAATGACAGATGGTATGGATGAAGAAATAAAATTCAATAGAGAAAGAACAATACATGGGGAATTAGCTGATCTCGAAAAGGAAAAAGAAGTGATTAGAGTAAAATGGGTTTAAAAAGCCAAAAAGAAATGTTGAGGGTAAGATTTAGAAAGGCACAAGACATGAGACTTGTTGTCAAGGGCTATAAGCAATAGGCAAGGAAGAATTATTAAGAAACGTTTTGCACCAAATGCAAGAATGACATAGGTAAAGAGAGTGTTGTCCATAGCGAGCACAACATAAATGGAAAGTTTACCAAAATGGATGTGAAATCAACATTCCTAAATGGAGTATTAATGGAAGAGGTTTATGTTGAAAAACCCTAGGCTATGTAAAGAAGACCAAAGAGCACAAGGTATGCAAGTTGAAGAAATATCTATATGGTGAAACAAGCACCAAGAGCATACGTAAGCGGCATTAGATGCCCTATCTACTAGAAAATGCATTTGATAAATGTAGAATAAACCCACATTATACATCAAAGAAAATGATGGTAAGATGTTGATTAATTTTTCATATGTTGATGATGTAGATATTTACAAGTAATGATGCTTACCTCATTGAAAATTTTAAAAACAGTCGTAAAGAGAAGAATTTGAGAGACCAGGGAGCTATGGATTTCACTGAGATACTTCTTTAGGAATAGAAGTAGAGAAAAAATGAAAATAAAATCTTTATTTCTCAAGATAAATATGTAAAATAAGTTTTTGGAAAGATATAACATGCAAGATTGCAATGAATCAATTACTCCTACAGTGATGGGATTGAAGGTAAGCAAAGAAGACAGCGACGAAGGCTTTTTGATCCCAAGTTTGTACAAGAGCATAGTTGGAAGCCTTGTGTATTTGATCGCAACTAGGCCTAATATTATGACATGCCGTGAGTTTAATTTCCAGATTTATGGAGAGGCCAAAGGAGGCACATCGCAAGCAAAAAAGAGAATTCTAAGGTATGTGAAAGGAAAAGAGGTATGGTATTTTATACACCTCTGTAGGAGAAATTACAAATTAATTAGATGTACCAAATTGATTGGGCAGTAGAGACGACGTAAAAATCACCTCTAGATATGCTTTTTCATATGGGATCGAGAGCCATCTCATGGGCTTTCTAAGAAACAACCAATTGTGGTTTTATCAACAATAGAGGCGAAAGTATGTGGCAAAGCTACGATGCGAGATGTCAAGCAGTATGGATGAGGAGAATGTTAAGAGATTTGTCGTCATGAACAGGTAGCACATAGTTTATTGTGATAATAGTTGAGAAATAACTTTATCCAAGAATTCAGCAGTTTCATAAAAGAAGACAAACACATTGATGCAAAGTATCATTATACCGGAGAAATTAGTGAACAATGGAGAAGTTGTTTCGAAGCATTAGAGAATAGAAGAACAATTTTAGATATTTCTGACAAAACCATCATGCGGAAGAAAATATTTAATTATCTCGAAAATGTTTTGGAATGCAAGATCACGGCAAGTTGTGCTTTTAAGAGTGTTGGAAATTAACCCCAACTGCAATCCTAGATAAATAAGGATAGGAACATCAATTTTTCTTTGAAGACAAAGGATAGGAGCAACGTAAAATTAGTTTTTCGTTTTTACACTCAACCTCGTCCATTGAATTTTGTGTTTTAAAAACCCTTCAACCATCTCGTATTTCGTAGCCCTTTCGATTCACTAAATCATGGGTGAATCACGCAACCTCTCGCCTCTTAAAACCCTTGCACCTACCGCTCTACTTTCGCACCATTTGTTTTCTAAATTAAAACACTCCACGTAAGTTTATTTGGAACCCACAAAGTCCACGTCACCCCATCCTCAACCAATCATGCACTTATCGCAAACCTGCGTGGTTGCATCATCCCAAAACACACACACGACAAACCCCTACCCCACTGCCAACTCATCAATCTCCCGCAACCAATCAAAACCTTTTCAAAAAGGTTTTGCCGATCCTCCTCCTCTTTTTTATCGCATGATAGCTTACCCTACCACTTGCTACTACCAGACCCTCGCACCAATGGTGCTTCATTTCAAGGTCTAAATTTTCGAGCCGTTCGACACATTAAATGATGCGATAAACCATCGCAACCTCTTTCGCATTCCTTTATTGCATGATCTTAAGTGCGACATCACCGTAGATACAAAGTTCTATGCGACAAAATTGTCATATTGCAATTATAATGTATTTTTGTAATGTTTTGTTTTATGTTTTATAGTTTGAAACATCTCCAAATGATATATTTTTTTTCATAAAGTTTAAAATTAAGATAATAGTCTTATATATGTATTGTAAACAAATATGCTTACAATGCAAATAGACTACAATGTTGTGTATGAAGAGAGTGAGGAGAAGTAGACTATGTATGCAACAAAGCACAAGATGTGAGATAGAAAAGTAGTGTAGCGTATAGAGAGGAGAAATATACTCAGCAAAACTAAAACTACAATTCGATGGTGTGTAATAGCAGAGAAGATTGTTAATGAAAAGCGAGCTGTTTTTCTCCCTAGGGTATATGTTTTTATACTCCATATGCAAGTTTTATGTTTGATATCTATGTTAGAAGAGGAAATTTCATTCCTCATCGTGTGTTAGGATTTATCCAAAAATCCAACACTCTTCAATTAGAGGATACAAATGATTGTACCAAGTAATAATTGATCGCTTTTTTTATGCCACAATTATTACTCTTCATGATGATGCACTGAAAGTGTGCAAAGAAGTGGCCTCATTTCCAGAGATATTGGTTTGAATGAAAATGATTTTGATGAAAGGAACCTAAAGACTTTATGTGGGCAGTCACCGTACATCATTCTATCAAAACTTACAAAAGTGCGATTATGTGAAATTTTAGAGTATGGTTTTAAGAATTTATCGTCACAACAAGATTTCATGCCCTATACCATCCAAATCTCTCTCTATGTGTTAGGAGTGTAGGTTTTAACCCCGAATAGAAATATATCTACACGAATCTTATACGTAGAAAATAAAACAATAACGCGACATACAGAACATAAAACGAGATAAACACCGAGATTTTCTCCCGGATCCCAAATCGAGACGACCAGCTTGATTTTCATTATACATCCTTTTAGTGTTACAATGTATATATATACATGTCGAAGCATACATAAACCCCAATCCATTAACCCGAGATTAGGACATACAAACCGTAGTTCGCTAGCGATCTGATCAAAAAATACCAGTCAAAAACCATTATACCCCCAAAAACCATGTGCAAAACCATGCACAAAACCATGGTACGTACTACCCAGCAAAAACTAAGGACCAAAAATTTTTATGAGGCGTTGACTGCAAACCCAACAGGGAAGCGCTGTCTACTTGCACGCGTGTGCTTAGTCGTGGAAAGAATATAACACATACCCAACATTCTCTCTCACTCTGTTGTTTTCTCTTTCCATGAGCCATAGGAGTAGCTTTAGTCATTGGCCCAATTCTTCAACACCCATTGTTTCTCTTACACCCGAAGAGAACTTCTAAGTGCTCACGGACTTCATCAATGGCATACACAAGCATTCTTTCAAAAAGTTTCCACCTTTACCAGCAACACCCTTTTAGCCTCAACCATATCTCTAACAAAGTGACATTGAACATCAATGTGCTTTGTCTTTGAATGATAAGCAGGGTTCTTAGCCAAGAAAATTTCACTTTGGCTATCACAGTCTATCCTTATAGCTTGTTGTACCAACCCCATACTTGAACACAATATCTGCAACCAAATTGCTTCCTTGCTTGCATGAGTGTCTGCTATGTATTCTGCCTCTGTAGCTGAAAGAGCCACTACAGACTGTCTTTTACTCATCCAACTAATTGTGCCTCCAAATAGGCTAAACACATACGCACTTGTAGATCTTCTTTGGTCCAGATCTCCAGCCCAGTCTGCATCAACAAAACCATGAATTTCCAAAATTCTTTCAAATCCTGGTCTTCCTTGGTAGCACAAGCCATAATCACTAGTGCCACGTAAATATCTGAAAACCTGCTTCACTGCTGTCTAATGCTCCTTTCCTGGGTTTGACATAAACCTGCTCAATACTCCCACTGAATGTGCAATGTTTGGTCTAGTACAAACCATTGTATACATCAGGCTACCCACTGCACTTGCATATGGAACACGAGACATATACTCCTCTTCTTCTTATGTCTTGGGGCACTCTTCAGTAGACAGCTTTACACCTACAGGAATAGGAACATTCACTGGTTTACTATCTTGCATATTGAACCTCTGCAATACAATTTCGACATACTTCCTCTGGTTTAACTAGAGCGTCCTCTTTGCCCGATCTATCTTAATTTCCATGCCCAAAATATAGTTTGCAGCACCAAGATCCTTTATGTTGAATTTGGAGAACAGTTGGGTCTTCAAATCTTGGATAATTTCTTTGTCATTTCCAATCAACAACATATCATCCACATACAAGACCAAATAAATAACAAGGTCACCAATTAATTTAAAATAAACACAGTGATCCTCCTTGCTTCTGGTGAAGCCAAGTCCCCGTATATAGGTATCAAATTTCTGATACCACATCCTTGGTGACTGTTTTAACCCATACAGAGACTTCTTCAACCTACATACCAGTTCTTTCTTACCCTTCACCATAAAGCCTTCAAGTTGCTTCATGTAGATCTCCTCTTCTAGATCCCCGTGAAGAAAAGTTGTCTTCACATCCATCTGTTCTATCTCAAAATCAAATGCAGCAGCAACAGATAAAAGTAATCTAATAGAAGTAACCTTGGCAACGGGAGAAAAAATATCACCAAAATCAATTCCCGGCACCTGGGAATAACCTTTTGCTACCAACCGAGCTTTGTATTTCTCCACCTTGCCTTCTACATTCATCTTCTTCTTAAACACCCATTTTCTCCTGATGGGCTTCCTTCCAGCCGGCAAATCCACCAGATCCCATTCCTCATTTTTGTGCAAGGATGCCATTTCATCAACCATGGCCTCCTTCCAGAGTTTTCCATCCTCTAAATCTACTTCCTCCTTGACAGTTCTGGGATCATCACTCGCTATAGTTAAGGAAAACCCTAAATGTAGTGCGGTGATGGACTTACCTTCGATTTCCTTCTTCTCGAATCACACTGTGCCGGGAGTTTGTGGCTCTTCCTCTTCTCGAATCTTCTTCTGCTGTAGAGTCTGATTCATACTCCTTTAGCTCAAACTCTATCTTCTTAGGTTCCTTTGGTATGATTTCATGTTTAACAACATCTTTCACCTCTCTAAACACCACATCTCGGCTGTACACAACCTTCCTTGTTTCCGAGTTCCAAATTTTGTAACCTTTTAAACCATCCTTATACCCAATAAAGATGCACCTTTCAGATTTATTATCCAAATTGGTCCTTTTCTCCTTTGGAACATGTACATATGCATCACATCCAAATACCTTTAGATGTGAAATAGAGGGTTTCTTACCAGTCCATACCTCATGTGGAGTCTTATCCTCCAACACTGATGAAGGTGATCTGTTAACCAGATAGCATGTAGTCTCCACTGCCTCTGCCCATAATTCTTGTCCTAACCCGGTACCACTGAGCATGCTTCTTGCCTTTTCCATCAGTGTTCTGTTCATTCTTTCTGCAACTCCATTTTGCTGAGGTGTGTATGGATTAGTCTTCTGCCGTGCTATACCACACTTCTTACAGAACTCTTCAAATTCCTTCTTGCAGAACTCCCCACCATTATCTGTCCTCAGCGCCTTTATCTTCTTCTCTGTCTGGTTTTCCACCAGAGCCTTAAATTTTTTAAATCTGTCAAAGACTTCAGATTTCTTCCTCAAGAAATATATCCATGTATTCCTTGAGAAGTCATCTATGAATGAAACATAGTACACAGACTTTCCCAGTGATGGAACTGACACAGGCCCAAACACATCACTGTGCACAAGTTCTAATATCTTGTTTGCCCTCTTAGCACGAGAAGGAAAACTCACCCGATTCTGCTTCCCATATACACAATGTTCACAGAAATCGAAATCCAGAGAGAAATTAGACATACCTTCTACCATACCATTTCTATGCAATATCTGAAGGCCCTTCTCTCCAATATGTCCAAGCCTTTGATGCCATAACATGGTCTTTTCTCCAGAGACAGCTAGGCTTTCTGCTCCACTTTCAGGAACCATAGAACTGTTACACCCATCAATAACAGTGCTACCTTGTAGCTTGTATAGAGTTCCAGTCCGAACTCCCCGCATTAATACTAGTGCTCCTCGAACCATCTTGCAGACATCTTTCTCGAACACTGTTTTTACACCTGCATCATCCATCTTGCTTACAGAAATCAGATTTCTGGCCAATGCAGGAATATGCAGAACACCAGGAAGTGTTCTAATCCTTCCACCTTGCAGCTTTAGCTTGACCTTTCCACATCCGACGATTTTGGCCTTCCTATCATCCCCTAGGAAGACATCACCATCATATTTTTCATACTCGCAGAACCACTCCCTATGGGGAGTGAAGTGAAAGGATGCACCTGAGTCAATCAACCATGACTCATGATCTACATGTGTATTTGAATAAGAAGCCAAATACACATCCCCACCTTCATCCGAGGTGGTTTTTGCCTCTGCAGAAGGACCTTCATCAGATCCCTTTCCTTTCTCAGGAGCTTTAGATCTGCATTCCTTTTTTTAGTGCCCTTCCTTTCCGCATTTCCAGCACACCTTTACAAACTTTCCAGGAGATTTAGATCTCCCACTCGAAACCTTATTCTTGTTTCTGTTCTGGGACCTTCCTCGTACAGATAAGGCATCTCCATTCTGACCCTCCATATTTCTCCGTCTCATTTCCTTTGACAGCAAGGCTGAGACAATGTCATCAAAATTCAAGGTAGTTGTATTGCTACCTATTTCAATAACTAGACTGTCCCACGAATCTGGTAGAGAACACAAAAAATTGATGCACTTATATTCATCTGAGATTTTAATATCAACAGATGACAGCTGACTTACCACAGTATTGAAGGTGTTCAAATGCTCTGTCACCGAGTCTCCATCCTTCATCCTCAGGTTATACAGCTTTTTCCACAGGAACAACTTATTCACCAGAGACTTAGATTGGTACAAAGTCCCAAGTTTTTCCCACAAATTATTTTCCGTAGATTCCCCAGATACATTCAACAATACTGAATCTGAGACACACAATCGTATTGTGCTATTTGCCTTCCGATCCAGCTTCTTCCAGTCTTCATCTGACATTTCTGTTGGTTTAGTACTTGGATCTACCGTGATCCACTGATCTTTATCCATGAGCAGATCCTCCATCTTGAGCTTCCACAACTCAAAACTCTGACCATTAAATTTCTCGATCTCTATCTTTCCATCGCTCGCCATCTTCTTTCACCGCAAGAATCGATCTCGTAGATCTCCCACTACGATGGTCTACCTCGAGCTCGAGACCCTCGGCAACAAAGGCGACCCTTTGAAGCTGAAACAACTCCGATACCAAATGGTCTTAACCCCGAATGCAAATTATCTACACACGAATCTTATAACATACAAAATAAACAATAGGGAGAGCATAAACATAAAACATGATAAATACGTAGATTTTTCCCCCGGATCCCAAATTGGGACGACCGGCCTTGATTTTCATTATATTCCCTTTTTAGTGTTACAACACATATAGTATACATGCCGAAAGCATACCTAAACCCCAATCCACTAACCTGATTGAGACCACAACCATAGTTGCCCTTGACCGGATCTACAAAAAAGTAACAGGGGTCAAAACCATCGTACAAAAAACCATGTGCAAAACCATGCACAAAACCATAGGCACGAACTACCCATCGCAAATTAAGGACCACAATTATCCAGTAGCCGCTCGACCTCGATGAGTGCCATTGCTCCGCTGACCCCCAGTGCGCCAAAGGCAGCCACGCGTGCGTGCTTAGTCGTGGAAATAATATAACACATACCCAATAAGGAGGGTGCAAAGAATGTGAATGTTAGCAACATATGTAATGAAAGACTTGTACAGCGAAATAATGGAAATTCTCAATGTTGTGTGGCTTAAAAAATAAGTCTCTTTACTGTCAGCTTGATTACGTTCACATTATCGCCAACGTGGTAAATCTTTGCATTTTCCACATCAAAGACATCCATGAAAACCCCTATTATCGTGATGAAGTTTATGAGATGAAAGAGAAGAATATTTATTTTATTACCATAGCACTAAACCAAGGGCTCAGTTGATTAATTCCATACTCACAGTTGTGCATCTTATAAGGGTGAAGATCAAGAGTTCTTCGTATATTCTGCAGTAAGGTGCAATATTTAGATATAGTAAGAATAATTCTCCAGGCTCCTAAGACTTTCCTCGCTCGTTTCAAAATATCTTTGGCCATCTCATGTGTAATTTGGTTTAAATATTGTAGCGGTGCTGGAGGAGGAGGTGATCAAAGAAAAGACAAGGTGCTTTCTAGTGTTTAGATATTTTCTTAAAAATGCACTAGTGTTGATGAGTATGGACCACTTATTAGTGTTACCGCAAAAACATTTGAGCGATATCAATGCAAAGTTTGGCGGTCACCATGGTTCTAATTTCTAGATCCAGGAATCGAATTCTTTTTCAACTTGTAAATTTTATTTATTTATGAAATTAGATAAATTTTTCTAGCCATTTTTGTTTCTTTTTTAATTTAGTCAAGCTATGTATGCATTTTAATTGCAAATTGATATATCTTTGACTCATACCTTGAGACTCTTTAACATGTGAATTGATTAAAGTATGATTTTTTCTTTCTCTATATAACTTAAAACATCGTTTTACAATATATTAAGAGCAATATTTTTTACAATATATTAAGAGTAATATTTTTTTATATATTGAGAAATTTTTATATAGAAATTTATTCTCTATAAAATATTCAAAATTCCTATTATTTTGTATGTTCTTTTTCTGGATGATTAAAATGAGTCTCCGTATGATAGTGATCATCTCCAAATTGACTTATATCACTGCTTATCTACGGAAAAATAGTGCTTGTATGTAAAATTTACTAAACTCTTTTAGAATAACAAATCATGTCATTACAAGTTAACCATGTTACAAGTCAACCTAAAATGGGGTTGCACATCGTTGTACAATGTTTGTGAGAAGTCTCATAAAATACCTCAATGGATGATAGATACACTTAGGATTAAGCATCTAAATCATACCCTCAAAATCAAAGGAGGTCATCATTAATGCTAATACTAATTGTAAGAGTATCTTAATAGGAAATATCTAATGCAATATGCACCAAAAGTACTTTTACACAAGCATCATCTCCCAATAACTTCCTAACTTGTGATTTGTGTCGGTGTCCAGGGATGCATATTTACTTTTTCCACATAAATTATTAACCCAAGAGAGTTAGTTATTTCTATACCGACGTGCGTGCAGATCATATGCAAGATAAGTCACACAACCTCGTTATTGGATCACATGCTTATATCAATGAACACACAACTACGTCAATAAAAATTAAATGGATTTTATAATTAAAGAAAGGAATTCACAACGGTTAAAAGATTATCCGGAACAACGGTAACAAAAACCCACTAAAACATGAAATCAATGGAAAGAGAAAAGTACTTAGCTGATCATAAGAGTGGGCCCAACTCTCTAATTAGGGTTGTCATGAAACTCATAAATTACGGATAAGACTAGATTTTGTGCATTCAATTAACCGTAGAATCATTTTGTGACAAAATTTGTATATTTGCCGTTTGAGTCCCCGATTCACGCCCATCTGCCCTCTTTATACAAACTCTGTTCGAGAAATCTTTGATTTCATCTAACAACTACATATCCACAATTATACAATTCATTACAACAACAACCTAATTTCCAAAAGTAAACCATGGAAAAAGCTTGAAATATTGATTTGGTGAAATGGATTATGTATGCAGTCGTAACAAGTGAAGGCAACGTCGAAATTAGGAGCTTCTCCACGACTTACAATTTGTAATATTCCCTGCTTTGCCAAATATGTGAGAATATCGGAGTTGATGTTTGAGAAAAGGTAAAAACCTCCTTTAATATTACTTCATTAATCAAATAGCCCATGTAAGATAAAACAAAGGGGTTTACCTTGTGTGTTTAAGAACAACAATGAGACAAAGAGAGAAAGATGGACAAACTTGGGAGAGAAAATTATACAAATCCCAAGACCATCTCCCCCCAACTGGTCTATCCGTATGTCTTCATGTAGCCTATTGCCTCCTCGATTTGGGTTGGTGTGACTGTAGACTCGGCATGAAGCTCGTGTGAGATCATATTCTTCGGCCATTTCCATTCCAAGGGGTTTATAACCTTCCATCGCAACAACATCCTTCCACCATTTTGGGTCAACGTTGTATGCGAGAGTATATTCCTCGGGCCAGGACAACCAAATAAGGGAAACAAAACCTTAGCCCCCATCCATCTTATCCCATAGGTCCGAATGCATGTTACAAAACGTGGCACCCTCTCTAAATCTCGTGAGAAGTTAGGTGTCTCCAAATGGTTCTGCGTCCTCGGCATGGCCAAGGATAGACAACATCCACCTCCTCCGACAGCGTCTGCCGCTGCTTCCTTGCGAAAACATTGTAATCGTACCGACACGAGAGGTCGACACACCATTTACGCGCTTGTGCAACATGTGTTCTCTATGCCCCTCAATCTCGTAGGAAGGTGAAATTCTTGTTATAAATATGTGCTTACCGGCCATGGTCCTCCTGCATGTCATTGGTGGCCTTGCTGACTTGGTTCTCCTCGAGATGTGTCATGGGCCTTTCTCCATTTAATATTATTGATGGTATAAGAGGCAAAATCCCTTTAAATGAATGTGCCCCATGAATGGAGATGGGGTTAAAAGACTCATCATGCCTCAAAAAGTAAACCATGCATGCGGAGCTTTCGTGCGTAAAGTGTCGTCCTATGATATCATGAATTTTTAAAGATCACGAAAGAAACGCTGAATGGGGTTCTCAATCTCATGCCAAATCTCCTTATATATACTTTCAAAGGCAAAAGAAAAAAGAAATTGTTGATGAAGGAATAACACATAAGCTATGTGCGGAGGTCCGCGTGTCATTACCTATCGTAGCTAGAGGAGAACATCTTCTCCTTTATCCGATCGTCAGCTTGTTGCACTTGTTCTTCCAATTCTTCTATTCTAGCCTTTTGTTTAGCTTTCTTCAGTGTGTGGCTTATTTAAAGCGCTACGTATCCCGTAGCGACCTTTCGACCGCCTGTTCTTGAACCCACATTGGCTCTTTTTTTATGTCCATTCACAAGCTGATCGCCAATTTCTCGATCTTGGTGGCCAAGAAAAATTCCGGCCTTCAAACAACTATTCAATCGAGACTCAATCTTATGTAGCTACGGAGGGAGACTTCAAATTTTTGGCTCTCGCCCTCCATTTGCAAAATGTTACCTTCTTTTTCAACCGAAACTTGCCTCTTCAGCTCCCAGACCATCCTCTTCAAATCTCATGATTTCGTTGAGCGCAATTGATACCTTGGTTGTTAGGCAGTGCTTCTCTCTCTCTTTTCTTCAATCCATTCCTTTTTCGAAAGGAAATTGATTCTCTATGAGCCTATAACAGGCTCGTGAGGTGGCAAAATGTTTACACTGTTATCAGTTGGATTCTTACATTGGGTCTTTCAGTCATGGCTCTATCTTTCGCATCTCCCTCTAAATTTACTTTCGAATCGTGTCGTCTAGCAAAACATTTCCATCGAATGCCCTCTTGTGCTTTCGGTGTTTCCACAAGAATGCCATCTTCTTTGCAAGCTCTGCGAGTACTCAAACAAACGTAGATTCAAAAAATAATTGGGCCAATATTGGCCATGTCCTTTCCTAGGTGGACGACATAATCAACTCGTTAGTCATCAGCATTTTTACCCGTTGTTGATGACTAGTTTCCTTAGCTGAGTTTTTCTAGAAGCTAATCTCAAACTGATCAATTTGTCATCTAGAAAACACCCCACAAATTTTTTTGTCTCTCCTACCCCTTCCTATCGCCTATGATGAGAACAATATCTAGTTTTTCAAGACCTATCTCACTTCAGCAAAGTATCCCCTGTCTATAGGCTGTCATAGCCATGATTATCTACTATCATTTACCTTTGTTGCTCATACCATTCACTATCCAAAGGTTGAAAAAGTGTACTGCTACTTTATCCTCGATCATCTTGTCATATGACAATCTGATCATGCCTAAGAAAAACACTCAAAATGCGTGGAAAATTATCCCTAATTTAGATAGTGGTGTTTAGAGAAATTTTCCTCGCTAATATATCCTAAGCCAAAAGCACCGTTTCTAGTACCGATCAGCCTTAAATCTTTCCCTATTTCTGCAAAGCGAGGCATTATTCTATCCATAAGTCGCACACCACTAAGGGGTCACTTTGTCTCATTTCGAAGAAGTTCAACAAAGATACAAATCGGGAAAAGAGAAGGTTTGTCACCGTCGAAGAAATATGCATAGATCGGGAATAATCTCCATGAAACACCAAAAGAGCTCTCCAAGGTTTCGAAGCATCTATTTTTACATCTCGCGAGGGGTGTAATTGAATGATGATCGGTATGCAAATAAAAGCAAAGGGACAAGTTCAAAGCTGAGGTCTCTCATGTTGAAAAAGGTTTTGCCATCAATGATCAGATGAAGAGTTGTAAAGTGAAGAGTAGCAAGTGTACATGTTATAAATCTAAAGGTTTCACTGAAGAGCGAAGATCATTCCTCATCAATGAATCAAATGAAGTAAAATGAGATGTTGATCAAGAAAGTGCTCCATGATCTCCTCCAAAAAGCGAGTGTTGCATAATCTTTCCGAAGGGCATCATCATGTAGGGCATAAGAAGACAACGTACTTCTTATGTTACCTTGAACTCGGGTTTTGAAAAGTAGTCAAAGACAATTTCAATAAACCTCTGACAACATAGATCAAGGGAAAATATAGTTCAATGATATCTAGTAACAAACACTCTCCATGTACAAATCACATTTCTTCGGGTTTTGTGTTCACGAGTGATATTCTACAAAAGGATATATACATCTTGGAAAAGGCCCCATAATGAAAGAGGACATGATTTTCAACTTATTTTATCAATAATGAATGTCAAATTCCACTTTGTTTCCTATTGGCATTCTACAAACGAACATACGAAAGCAAAGATACGAGTGATTGAAGTAGATGGAGATCCTGTGTTAAAGATAACCTCCTTCAATAATAAGTAGAGGGTTAGAAACAAAGTGATAGAAACCTCCTTCATATAAAAGCAAAGAGGGTTAGAAGACACATTGTTGTGACCTCCTTCACTAATAAGTAGAGGGTCAAATATGTTTTTGAGAAACTTCGAGTGGTTGCTTGGCACTTTTTTCCTCCAAAGGATGAGCAAAAGATGCATAGCGAGGGGTTTAAAATTGTGTTTGAAAGGTTTATGTTGATAAGAAAAGTTGAGAAAATAGTGGTGAGACAATAAGAATTCGTAGTTTGGAAGGAATTTTTGTTACATCATCAGTAAAACATTGACATGATAATTTTTAAAAGGCCTACTGTTCTTATGTTGTTGAAAAGCCTCCTTCAAAGGACAAATCCGAAAAGTGAAGTTTCATTTAAAAGCACCCTCATCTAAGTGGTTAAGTGGTAGACCAAAGCTTTGGGTTTAAATTACTTCTACAAAGCGATATAAAGGACCTCCTTTACTTCAAAAACAATGGGTTTACATAATGGTTTCAAAAAGGCTACAGTAGAAATGATTTTTGTGAGCCTCTTTCACATGATATACAATGTCACTAGTCTTGGAGAAAACCTTCAATATGAATAGGCAACAAACACTACTGTTGTTTTAGCCTCTTTCCTCATAAAATAGCGCCAGGAAGAGTATTCGAAAAAGGCTTCCTTTATCATACAAGAAAAAGTGTCAAATCATGGTTTAAAGGACCTTCTTTACTTCACAAACGATCGGGTTTACATAGTGGTTTTAAGAGACCGCAATAGTAATTTTCATATAAACCTCCATCAAATGATAAGAGGCACGAGTCCTCGGTGGATACAAGTAGTCTGCATTTTTTAGGTTTGTTTTTTTAATCGGATGATAAGTTCAAGTTTTAAAATTTTGAGGGACCACTTTCAAAAGGGACAATGAAAGGCACAATGCCAAATGAAGATGAGTTTCCTATGTCTTAAGAGGATGTCCTCAAAAGTTAAAAATAAACAAGAGCGATGAAGATCAACAAACATAGATTAATAACCTCCTTTTTTGACAAACAAGGGGTTTATAAATCACCGAGGGTATGATATGGTGTTTTAAGAGAAGTTTTATTGAATAGATAGAGTTAAGAGACGATGTAGTGAATAAGAAAGGGCATAACACACGATATCTAGGGTTTCAAGAAAACCTTCCAAGAGAGATAAACACATCATAGTTTTTGGAGAAAGTCGTCTTAATTGGGTAGACAAAGAATATTTATCATGAACGAGTCACATTTTCTATCCAAAAGTTCAAAAATACATGACAAAACAAAGACATATGTTTCAAAATAAGGTTTTCATAGGAAAGGAGTGATAGTTTTATTTTTGAAAGTTTTCAAGAGTGATAAGAGAGGGAAGAGGTATGTTTTTGCGAACTATAAAGGGCCACGAACCAAATATTGCGTTCATCATTGTGCCAAGAGCTTCACGGAGGAGAGAAAGCCGATCTCAAACAATTTTTTTTACACAACATTTACGAGTGTTTTGGAGCGCTCGCGAAGTTTGTGCGGCTTTGTAAGTGCCGACAGTGTAACTTTTCACACGGTGTAGCGCGCCTCTATGGTTGCACGCGCACGCCCGTGCCCGGCATTCAACGGGTGCCCGGGGTTGACCTGACAATTCAAACATGGCACGTTTGCTCGTTCAAGCCCGCCCGGCCTCAGCGCCCAGCACCGAACGCGGCGTCACTTTCTTCGTTGCCTCCATCTAAGCGCTCAGAGCTATGGAAAGAGCTCCTCTCACCTGCCTTGCACCCTTGCCATTCCCAATTTTCATCTCTTACCTTTGCACTTCTCATTTCCACTCTCTGCATGCCCATACTTGACCCGCCCGAGCCACCTGCAAGGGCCCGGTGCCTCGGGCCACTCCCGAACGTGGTTTCCTCGCCCGCCGGGCCAATACTAAAAGGAGCCACCAAAGGTATTGAAGATTGAATTTTACACAAAGAACTCGTCCCAAAACATAGCAAAACACATTTGTGAAAGGTATTTATGTCTCTAAGTCATATTTTCATTTGATTTAAGGGAAAGTTTGATATCGGAGTTTAAACGAAAACAATGTTTAAAGAAGGGGCTTGTTGACAGTTCGAAAGGGTTTTCTTGTTTTGAGTAATTAAGAGAAAAAGAAAAAAGTTTTCTCTCGAAAAATATCTTTTTTTCCAACCTAGGAAAAAACAGAGATTTCAAAAGAAGAAAAAAAATGATCATCAAAGAGGAAACATAGCTATTTCCAAACATATTATGTTTATCTAAAAATCACAGATAAGCAGTGATAAAGGAGGAAAGAATTGTTGTCGGCTTGAAACGAGTTTCTTGCTTGTGAGTAATTAAAGATAAACATAGTCTTCAAGGGGAGGAAAGAGTTTTTTGTGTCAAAAACAAAAAGGGGACTTGTCTTCAAAAACCACAAAATAGTTCTTATTAAAGGCCTCCTTGCTCAAGACACGATGCTAGAGAAGTAAATTTGTTTTCATTTAACAAATACTTGCTTGCCAACTAAATGAGAAAATCGAGTGCTCAAAGAAGGGGTCTATTTTTTAGTAAAGTTCAAGGTCTTGTTTTGGTAAGTCAGTAAGGGGTATCAAAAGCAAAAAATGCCTCCAAAGAAGGATAGCGGAAGTGGGTATCACAATAGGTATGAGCCTATTACAACTTTAGAGAGGTGAATGAATCCCCTTCGAGTACTCTTCAATTTTCATGAAGTAGGGTTCTTGGATTCTTGCCAAAAAAATCCAAGAAGTAAAAAATCACCCTCCTTTGACACATTTGTTTTCTTTGAGGTCTGTAAGGAAATCATGTCCATCTAGCAGGGTCTGGATTTCAAACTCACTCCTAGGGCTATCTCCAAAGCAAACTAAGATCCGCTATATAGGAGAAAAGTGGTTCAAACAAACATACCTAGATCTGAATCACTATAAACCCATTTCTAAAACCGGTAACCATCGAGGATGCTTGCCAAGCTATTTTTCCCTTTTTCTCACTTATTGAGAAGCTATGACCCCCCTCATGAAAGTCATCATGAAGTATTTCACATGTGAAGGGAGGTTTTCCCGGATTTATGCCTATCACATCAAGCTTCTTATGCATTTCACAAGAACTCGATTGTTGAACCTACATTTCTTCCTCTAAGAAGCATTGACAAGATGGCCTATATTGTCCAAAAGAAGCCCTCTTCTCAACAACAAGATTGTTTATTTCATCATTCCCTTATCAAGATCATCATCCTCCATCAACTTGAGGAAAAAGGGAGTTTCTTGGGACTCTTTCATCTCCCATCCCAATTTTTCCATTGCCTCTTCATCTCATGCACCTTCCTCACCATCCAGTCATCATGTTTCTCCTTCTTCTATTAAATCCACTCCTAAAAGGAAAAAAATCCCCTATGATTGAGAGTGAAGAAGAGAAGAGGCAAACTAGTAATGAAGAAGGGCAAAGTGACAAGAAGCAAACTAGTAATGATGAGGAACAAAGTAAAGAATCTAAACATGACAGTGAGGAGGAAGGAAATGATGGTGAGCATGAACAAAATGATGGTGAGCATAGCGATCATGAAGAGGAACATGATGGTAGCCAACATAGCAGTAAGCATGATGGTGATGAGGGGAAAAATAGTGAAGGTAAAGAGCACAACGAGCATGCAGAAAAGCAATGACGAGAGATGAACAAGACGAGTCCTCAAGAAAACAAACAAAGTGGCGGCCAAAAAAAGTGATGATAAGGGTCATAACGATCCTCAAAGAGACACAAATGATGAGAAACAAGACAACCCTCAAACAAGAAATTATGATGGCAAGAAAACACCGAAACAAAGTGAGCATTCCGAACGGTGCAACATGGAGCAAAAAATATCAAAATGCAGGTCCTAAGGGCAGCCAAGACCAAATCAGTGACCATGAGCATAGCAGTGGTGAAGACAAACAAGGAAATCTTCAAGTAGAAGAAAACAATGACAAAGGTGAAGCTGGAGCAGATGATGATGGAGGTAGCAAGGTAAAAGACAAAGTTGAGCAAGTACAAGTAGATAAACCTCCTCTCTCTTCTCCTCAACATAGCCAAGAGCATGTGCTAGCTTCCTCTCCTAGGCAAGGGGCCATGACTCTTCCTCCAAAAGTGGCGAAGTCTAGAAACACTAGATCTGCAAAGAATAAGATCACTCCGAGCGGTGACTAGCAATGTCACAAGAGCCCTAAGAAGTAGAGGGAAAACTACCTAAGAAGAGTATTGTTTGAATTGCCAAAGAGGAAGAGGACTAAGAAGTCTATCCAAGGCAAGGGGAAAGAAAAAAGAGGAATAGCAGGAGAGTAGTCATGAAAAAGGGAAAGGGAGTTTGACATCATACAGTACAGATAGTGATGATGGGGATGATGAAGCTAGAATTCCTTGAGGCTCTTTTGCAAAAGCAGAGAAGCCCAAATTCATGACCTACAGGCTGATCTAGAAAGTTTCAAAGGACCTCATACATGTCTCTACGGATGCAAAAACAAACAAATGAGTGGTCAAATGGTAGTTTATGAGGCTCGGGCTTTCAAATACCAAAGGGAAGCCTACAAAGCACAAGTCAAGCTTGAAGAGCTTATGGGAGAATTTGATGATACTCGAAGAAGAAGAAGAGCGACCAATGAGAAAGAGGCCTAGGTACTAAGGGTCTCAAGAAAGCTTTGGAGAAAAAGAAGGAAGAAGAGGTAGCACTTGTTCGATCTTATCCTCTCACTCCATTTCTTGCCAGAAATAGAAAATGATAAAGAATCATGGCTTGAAAGGGCCAACAATCATTTGGAGGATAAATTAGAGAAATCTAATAGAGACTTGAGTCTACAAAAGAAGATGATCGAGCACTACAAGAAGTTGAACCAATTTTCCCGAAGAAAGCTCAAACTTGCTCAAGAAAGGCTCAAGGCCGTCCGAAAGAGGCGCCCGGTAGAAAAAGTGGAGAAAGGCACATCAGGGCTTGAAATATTGGCCTCGAGCTTCCTTACATGCTTCTAAGAACCCATAAGGGGCTTGCTCGCCAAAATTGAGCAAAATTTTGACATGATTTTGTTTTATTTTTTGTTTTTGGCCATCATTGCACATTTTTCAAGGCACTACCATGGGTGCTAGGAGCATCCCCGGACTCATGAAATTCATGTTTTTGGATGGAATAAATTTGGTGGCAGCTACTCACAAATGTTCATATCCAAAGGAGGTGTTTTGGTCCCCCAAAGAGGCGAAAAACAATAATTTTTTTAACTTTCTTCCTCACATATCAGCAAGGGCTACTTTTACGTCCACTCTCGGTTCATTATAGTTTGACACTCTTGTTTGGTCAATTTAGTGTGTCCCTAAATTGCTGCATTTAATTTGTCAATCAGGAATCATAAGGCGATGAAGTGCGGCGCACTATATGTGCAAGATAACCTATTTCTTAACTTTTTGTCGTTTTTGGTTTTTCTAAGGTGAAATGGAAATTCTAAAATGAAAACAAATTTGGTTATATTTGTTCATGGAAGTGATATCCCCTATAATGGATTTACCAACTTGAAAACTTTAAAAGAAAGCTTGAAAATTACAATGACAAAGACTTGAAAGAAAGTAAAGAAGTGTCTTGCTTTGCGAAATGAAAAGAGTCTTGCTAATCTAATGAATCAAAAGCAGTAAACTAGTGAACACTGAAAACCAGAAAAACTATTCTTCTTTATGCCAACTAAACACAAAAGAAACTATTACTAGAAAATTCAAAATTGCAACAAAATAAATCTAGAAATCGAGATTACATCAATTCATTTTACGACCCTTCATCATTAGACCAGCTATGATTTTCGGAAGTAATCATAAACACCTGATATGTGACGATTATTTAATTTGCAAAAAATAAACTAATACTAAACCATGCACTCATGATTCAATCCCTCACGTCAGATCAGTGTGACTTTCGGAGATACAGCGAAGATGTCATACATGATTTAATATATCTAAATTTGCGAGAAAGAAACTAATACTAAACTACACATTTCATAATGCGAGTCCCTCACCATCGATCCGGTCGTCGTGGCTTTCGGAGCGCAAGCGAAAGACGCTATGTGACGAGCTTAATATATCTAAATTTGCAGAAAAGAAACTAATACTAAACCACACATTTCATAATGCGGTCCCTCACCATCGGTCCAGTTTGTGGCTTTCGAGCGGCGGTGAGACGCTAGCAGGCGGCTTAATATATCTAAATTTGCGAGAGAAAAGAAACTAGTACTCAAACTACACATTTCATAATGCGGAGTCCCTCACCATCGGTCCGAAAGTGCGGCTTTCCGGAGAGCAGGCGAAGATGCTATGTGACGGCTTAATATATCTAAATTTAACTATTTTGAATCGAGATAAAGCAAAACTAAAATGTACGAAAGAAAATGCAGAGTTAAAAAAGAAAAGCTATGAAAAGCAAACTAGCGGCAAAACAATGTGAGAAATCATGTGCATTGAGTCGAGAAAGCCATGAAAATGCCGTGCCAATATGTCTAAAACTTTCTGCAATCGAGAAAAGGCGATGGGTGATTAACGATCGCAAAACATGACGACGAAAGTGAAATGGAAATTGTGGAAATGTATAAACTGAAATGAAAGCAAGGC
Source organism: Pinus albicaulis (assembly GCA_034641835.2). Classification (NCBI taxonomy): domain Eukaryota; kingdom Viridiplantae; phylum Streptophyta; class Pinopsida; order Pinales; family Pinaceae; genus Pinus; species Pinus albicaulis. The sequence goes on along the minus strand of CM076584.1, from coordinate 1,580,612,621 downwards.
TACATGCAAAGCTATGAACATATGGATGGATTATGGTATAATGACTTTTAAAGAAATGAGAACGAGAAATATACACTAATACACAAAACCTGTGGGCGGGAAAGAGACCCTCTACACGGCCTTGGTAACGATCCTCAAACACGAATTAAGTTGAAAAATAGGGGTGTTCTCATATTAACGAGCGATTCATTACGGAGAGATGGTGAGTGTTACGGCTCAAAGGGCTGCGTCGTCACTACAAAGCAAACTAACGAGATAACGAGTACGTTCACAAACATCTATGCTCAGCTAACTAACAACTACGGTTTATGTGCGTGTGAAAACGCTCTGTATATAACGATAAGCTGCTGCTTTGTCTCCTAAAGTTCCGCCGATGGCGGAGACACGTAGACCACTACGTCCATGGATATAGGAGTATGGCCGTGTTGGAAAGTGAATCTACGGAAGGTGGATGGCTTGAATTCAACTCTGGGCTACTGCACAGAGATGTCGATTTAACCTCACTGCGAGCCGAGAAACGGCCGTGTCGGATGTTTATGTGCCACGGCAATCGAGGCGGGCGACACGAAACTCCATAGTTGACTTCCATGTGGACGCCTTTGTGGCGGCGGCTTCTTTGGGACGAGAGTTTGCTTGAACGATAGGACACGAACCATGTCCACGTCATTCCTAGCCACACCCGCCCATGTGGCTCGTTTCCCTTGTGAGACTTGCTTGCAGCATAGGGATTCCGCAGCGTAGCTGCTGGAAAGTTGCGGCGGTGGACGGAAAGTGGCAGTCACTTGGTGAATGAACAAAATCATAGATCCAAATAGAAAACACAAAGAAATACTTAATTAAAAAGCCATGTTGAGATACCCTTTTGCACATGAAATATTGACAATTTGGGAGGTTTAGGTGAGCTGAGAAAAAGGTGTGGAAAAAGTGTATGGAGAAAAGATGCAAATTTGGGACTCAGCATACTTGCTTGTGAAGGTGTTGCATGTCCTCATGCAGCCAAAATTTTGATACTCTTTGTTAGAGTTCATGCCTTGATACTTCAGCCGGCACATCCAACCCCCTTCTTTTCTTCTTTGAGTACGCCATCATTACGGGTTTCTTCATTAAGCACCTAAATTTGATATTCACAGGTGCTACGCTTTGCTCAATTCGACCGCTGTTCCTTTTTAATTTCTTATTCTTCTTTTTGCCAAATTCCCAAATGTAACATAGTATTATCATGGATGGTCTTGTCCGGCTTGCCTGTTCTTTCAATGTTTCATTTTCATTTTTCGATGTGCTCAGATCTAAAAGCTCCGGCTCAAAAATTTCTGTTTTAATAGGCGAACTAAATCATCCTGCAATGATATGAGAATTTGAATGGAAGAGGTACTTGGACTGTGGGCGCCTTTTCAAGGATTCTATATAGTCATATACCTCCTGGCTGTAGCAGGGTCTACTGCGGTGTCATTTTCATTGGGCTATCCCCAAAATGCTTGTAAGGAGAATTATGTTCAAAATACGGCGGGAGGGCTTACATCAATGTTTTGCTTGAGAATAAGATGGAGTATGCTCATTGTACGATTGGGAATGAAAGGAATCGGAGTTCACTAAGCGAGTAGCTGAAAATGGACTATGGTCGGTTGGAGGCGTTCGAGATGTCTCCTCACCCAAATCAATGAAAGCGAGGACCCTTAATTTGTGTTTTTCTCTCCAATTTTCCCTTAAGCTTCTTGACTTCTCCTCACATGTCTTTGTGGTACACTACCCTTTTGTTCTTGTTTTCCTGTCTACTGCAGCTTCTTGGATGTAGATGTTGTTTTTGAAGATAAACTAATGCTGCCGAGGATAGTATTTGGTGATCTTCTTCTTCGAAGAAGGAGTTTTTATAGACTGACCTCAATAATTTCTTTCCCTTTTGGTATTATTGGCTTCTTAGCTTTGATTTCCTTCTTCTTCCTTTTTACCAATCTCTCTTCCCTATCGAGTTTCTTTTCATAGAAGTAGTAGGAGTATTTTGGATTTCATCCATTGTTCTTTTCCTTCTACTTCTTTTCTGCATGCTTCCAGGCTATGAAATTTCATTTCTGAGTAGGAGTAATTTGGGTTTCAACTTGTTGTTCTTTTCTTCTACTCCTTCTAATTGAACTACCTTGGGGAATTTCACGAGGGTTCTTCAAAAGAAAGTTTTCTAACTAGGAGTGTTCCCATGTATCTTCTTTCCTTTAGCTCCTATTTTCATTCGGAAATTTTTTTATAAGGCCGTGAGTGATAAAGATGAGGCTCTACATCTCCTAAAGTGTTTTGGACTCCGATCCTGACCATTTTCTTTAATCTATTGAATAGAAAATAAGGGAGATTGAGAGTTTGGTTTTCAAGAAAATTCATCAATAGCACTGGTATCTGGTACATGTACACATAGACCCAAAACGGCCTTCACATGTAATAAATTTCTGAACAATTAGTAGTAAAGTGGCCCGTTTCTTCTTTTATTGCATGCACGATTTCCTCTTTTAAAAACGGTCGATATCCATACCTTGATTTCGTAGGATTGTTCTCCATGCCTCATCAACTTGATACTTTTATTTTTGAACCAACGTTCTCCTTCTGAGAGAAGTTACGTAACTGTTTGTGCTATTGATGCTTCATTGACCAAAAACTTGAGGTCTCCAATTTCTACACGCTTCCGAGCCATCAGACGACCTTGCAAACGCTTTTCGTAGCTTCTTTGTGGCATTATCCTACGGAATTTGAGACCAAACGCCGGCCATTTAGCTTTCCTCAACATCTCTTTTGCTTGCGGATATCCCTCTATAAACTTCGGTGCTTCGGCTTTCTGCCCTTAATAATTTTCCCATTTCACTTTTACGTAGCTTCAAAAGTTTGCTTTCGTGAGGGTTTAAGTGGAAATGGAACGATGGAATACACGGGATCGAGCACGATGAGCTTGTGAGGAATGTGTCATAGAATGGAAATGAGCACCATAAACGGAATGGAGTAAGGCTGATGTGGGTAGATATACGGGAGTGAGAATGAGAAGGAAAGCGAGAAATGGAGGTAGAAACGAGGAGTGAGAATGAGTAGAGTGGGGGTTTTGTAAACACGACGGAGACACGACAAAGAGGAGTTAACAAGGAGATATAATGCATTCGGCCGCGTTTTTGAATTTTGGTGAGTTTCGTGTAGTAAATATGAACACGTTTCAATCAACGGTTATGAAGTTATGCGGCTTGTAAGGGTCCTTTGTCAACTCAAATACGTCTCATTATCTACGGTGGGATATTGGAACATGAGTGAGAATCGGAATTTCAATGATGAAACCGTTTATGAATGAATGCAAAGAGGGATAACATGGAGATTGTGACCGATTTACGGGCTTGTCGATATAATAATTGCGCGTAATGGGTAAGAGCTCATGATTTAAAATTATATAAAAATGTGTTTTTCAATACTATTTCGAAATAAACTTTATTCATACCTTTTTGGGAATCCTTGCTTTTGCCCTTGGTCTTCCAAGCGTGATTGATCTCCATTAGTGTCTTGGATGTTCCATTGATCCTTTCTCACGCATTTTATTTCATAATTATGGAAATAACAAGCGGTGTACATTCTCTTTGAAAACGGAGTAGTAAGCTGCCGATACGCTGTACATGCACGCGGAAGCGGAGTCGGCGGTACAACGGAAAGCAGAGATGTCGAGCCAGCGGAAGCGCGAGCACAACTATTACTTGGTTGAATAGAAATGAACAAATGACGGATGACCGGGTGGAAATGGTCATAAAAAAGATTTTTATTGATGGAATGGATGAAATGAAGTGGAGTGAAGTGAAATGAAATGAAATGAAATGGAGATGAGAAGTGGAATGAAATGGAGTGTAGATGAGTGAAAATAGAAATGAAATGAAAGAGCGGAGTGGAAAATATAGAGTGTCGAGGTGTCCACGATTTTCACCCTATATTTTTACGCATAAAAACTGCGATCGATGATTGGTTTTCGAGCTTATACCAATTTTTAACTTGAAAAACAAAAGCTAGAGGTAGTTTGAGTGGAGAAGAAGTTAACTCGTAGACACCGAGCTGATTACTCGAAGACTTTCTTGAAACAACTTGACAAAATCCTCTTTAGAGAGTGGCTTATGATAAACTTTCAATCCTATGGCCATTCACAATAAGAGGAGTTTGAAAGCTTTCATCCAAATGGTCTTGATTCTTCTGACTCCATTGCTAAAGATCTTGTCAATCTCATATGGCCCAAGCCAATGAGTCTAAAGAATTTCCCTTGAAAATCTTTAAACTTGGAGTCAAATAACAATGCCCAATCTCCTTCTTGAAACTTTCTTCTCTTTGATATATTTGTCATGCCATTTAGTTCTTTGATATTGAAAACTAGATCGAGTTCTTGTGCTTCTTGTACGATCTCATCTAGCTCATTCCAGCTTTGCTCCATTCTATGCTTTTGGGCTTACGATAAGTCCATCCCCAATGCTGGCTTGCTATCTTGAAGGGTCTTGACTTGGAAATCAATGAGCGAAGGCTTCTTTCCCATAAACAAGTTCACAGGGAGAGATGTCTGTTGTGTTCCTCCATGTGGATACTGTGAGGCTGACCCACGCTTAGGAAGCCTTTACGCTAATCTCTTCTATGTAGATGAACGAGTTTTGGTGATGATACTTTCAAGAACTTTGTTTGTGGACTCCACTTGACGCATTTTTCTTGTGGATGGTAAGGAGTAGATCTTACGTAACGATTTTGTATTCTTCCATCAACTTCTCCACCAAATTTGATGTGAATTGGCTCCACGATCTGTCACAATTTCTCTTGGAACACCAAAGCGAGTAAAAATATCCTCATAAAGAAAATGAGACAAGGCGAGATTTTCGGTGTGCGATACTAATGCTTTGCTTCTACCCATTTAGTAACATAATCGGTCGCAAACCAATATATACTTCTTTTGGCTTAGATGGTGGATTAATAGGTCCAATGAAATCTAAAGCCCATTTTTCAAAGGAGTATGATGAGTACTGTGTTTGCAATGGCATTTTCATTTGAAAGCAGAGTTTCCTACTCTTTGGCGAGCTATCTTGCCTTCTTGACACATTGTTTTGCATCTTTGAAGAGGAAGGCCAATATTACTCCCAAGGAAAGGATTTTATAGGCCGTCCTTTTGTCCGCAAAGTGTCGCGCGCATGGTTCATCATGACACGCCTTAAGAATATCGAGGCATTTCATCTTCACGACACATCTTCGATCACGAGATGCGGCCACATGTTTTAAAGCAATTCATTGAGAAATCCATGAATATCTTGAACTCTCACGAATAATCTTTCGTTTTTTCTCTTGGAAATAAATGTGAAGGTAGTTTCCCTGTAGCAAATAGTTAGCAACTATACGCATACCCGAGGGTCTTAATAGTTCTTGCCAAACAAGTATTCATCGAAACTTATCTTCTACGGGAGAATCTTCTTTAGTATTACCGAATCCTAGACAAGAAATCGGCTACGTGATACTACATTTTCTGCATAGTCTCATCCAACACGGTAGTGTTGAATTCTTGCAAAGAAGTAAAAGTCATCTTGTCACTTTCTTGCCATTAGTAACTTGTTGTTCATTAAATATCTAATTGCGGAGATGGTCGGTATTAATAAAAGTTTCATAGCTTTGTTATGTAATGTCTAAAGCTTATTAATTGCATGAACATAGCTAAGAACTCTTTTTTCGAGTCACGGTATAGTTCAACTGCTGCGGAGTCAAATTTTTCTTTGGTGTAATAAATGGCATAAGGAATTAAATCTGCCCAACACGGCTCAAAGTGCATGTATACTGGCTGTCTGTAGAAATATGGAAAGGAAGTTTCCAATTTGGTCCTCTCAAGATAGGTGCTTGATTATTCTTGATTTTCAAAGTTTCAAAAGGCTGATTGTCAATCGAGGATCCCATTTAAATTCACGAGTCTTTTGCCATGCAACCCGAAGAAGTGGAGATGCTATTTTAGTAGAAGTTTTCTATAAATCTTCTATAGTAACCGATAAATCCTAGAAAACTTTCTAACATCTCTTTGACAATTTGGAATAGGCAACTTGGAAGATGACTTCAACTTTTGATCTATCAACCTTAATCATCTCCTGAAATATGATGTCCTAAAACAATCCCTTCGGTAAACATCATAAAGCATTTTTCATGGCTTAATGAAAGGTTTGTTTCTTTACATCTTATGAGAACTTTTTCAGAATTTTCTAATGCCTCTTCAAATGAATTACCATAAGCTGTAAAATCATCCATATAAACCTCTTTACACAATCATGGATTAGATCAGAGAAAAATTCCTAATGCTTTGCTCTTTGGAATGTTCTTTGGTGCATTACATAACCCAAAAGGAAGCACTAGGTAGGCAAAAGTCCCCCATGGGCGAGTAAATGTGGTCTTATCTTGGTGGCGGGTGCTACACGAGATTTGATTATAGCCACTAAAACCATCCAAAAATAGAAAAGTACTGCTGCTAATGTATCTAATACCTCATCAATAAAAGGCAAAGGAAAGTGATCCTTCAAAGTTGCTTTGTTCGATTTCACACTAATAATCAATGCATACTCTCCATTTACCATTCTGGTACTATAACCAAAGGAGAAACCCATCGTGCTATACGAAATTGGATAAATGAAGTTTACATTGAGAAGTTTTTGGAGCTCTTCTTTCACACTATCTCCCTAAGATTTGGATTCATCCTTCTTTGAGGTTGTACGGTTGGTCCTCTTGTTTTCCTCAATATAGATATGATGGATGCAAGTCTTAGGATCAATACCCTTCATGTCGAGTATACTCCGTGCAAATGCGATGGGAATGTTTTTGCAAGATTCGATTGAGTTCTTCTTGTTGTGACTTCTCCGGATGTTTGTTGATATTCAATGTCTTTTACGGAAAAATCTCAATAAGCGAAAGTGCAAAGCTCTTCCCATAGAGTAAAGGAGACATTTGTCTTGATGATAAATATTCTATGTCGATTCCAGCCAAGGGAATTGTGTGGGGTCATATTACGAAGTTATCTCTCAAAAATTTTCTAATGTGTTCGGAATTTGACTATCCTCGCTAGTCCGGAAAGTGGTAAGAGACGGGTTGTATAGTGTTCTCATCATCGAACCATTCATTGTCTCCTATTCTACGTGATTTCTCTTCTTGGAGGATACAAATTGAATTGCATCATGTCGAATTACCATTAGAAATGTACATGTCTCCGGATCTACAACTAATAAAAGCATACGAGTTTGTGGCTAGCCAAGGTGTCCTAAAATAAGTGGATGTCCTCCTAGATTACTTTTGGGAGTCAAAATCATAAAGTCCTCTTGGATATTCCCAAGAATCTAGAGGAGGCCGAAATATCTTCTAATACACCATACTTGGTTTAATAACCGATCGATACGCAAGTTGCGATAAAGTAGGTGTAAAAAGAAGGTTAGGAAGTTTTAAACTTGTCCATAGTCTGTCTACTCATAATGTTGATAGCGGCCCCTAAGTCAATCAATGTGTTTGGAATTTCTATTCCATTTATATGTGTCTTGACAATTGGGCTTCCTGGATCTGTACATACTTACGCATGGTAATTTTTCCCATCATAATGTACGCAATCTTTCCTACCGGAGTGGATTCTTCTTGTGTCCTTTAGCTTCCTTCTGGTCTTTGAAACTTCTACGACTCCTTTATGGTTTTTGCTAGAATAGGAATTTCTCGAATGGCTTGTAGCAATGGAATCTTGATACAAACATTCTTTCGAATTCATCTAGAAAGTCATAGTTGAGGCAACAAGATTTTTTTCCACCCCCTTATCAATTTGTGGTCTTTACGGAGGAAAGGAGGTGTAGATGAAGATACGAGGTTGCTCAACTATAGGAGTTGTGGATGTTAGCTTTTCTTTTTCTTTTTGAATTTTTTTGAATTTTGAAGAGATTCTTCCTCGAGAACCCTTATTGACTTGAAGAGAGTCCTCTTCGGAGAGTATCTTGCTCTTGAATGTCTATAGAGAGGTTTTCTAAAACTCTACCCGGATACGAGTTGTACATCGTTGGGGAGGAGCAATCATATAGGTAGAGAAATTGTTGTCCTTCTGCATATACGTGGTTTGAGGATTCTTATTGTTAGGATTTGGCAATGCGCGAGATTTGGAAGTTGATTTGTCTTCTGTTGGTATGGGAGCATGAGTTGAGGATTTGTATTTTTTTGAGAAGGTTGTTGTTGTGGAAACTGGCGATGAAAGTTGTAGATTTGGGCTTGGAAATTGTGGAGCTTGTTGATTTTGAAAAAGATGGAGGATATTGATAAAATTGAGCCAAATCTCTCATAGGGATTTTGCATCCCTTGTACCCATGCGCGATATGAATTCGATGTTGGGGCCAAGGTTGTTGCCAAAGGATTCCAATTTGGTGTTTTGAAGATTCATAGGGTTATTAAACCCTTGAAGTTATTGTTGTCTACCAAGGTCTCCTTGCGACAAAACGGAGAGAGATTCTGCGGAGTGGATCTTCTTGAAAAACGGCTTTGAGTCCCGAAGTTGAAGGACAATCCTTGATCTCATGATTTTCTAAGCAAATCATACATGTTTCTACAACTTTTTCATCAAGGGACATTCCCTTAAAGCATGTTTCTTCCCTACATTTTGGACGAAAAGATGGCTAAAGCATGCGATACTGCCTGCCTTGTTTTGGATTTTAAGGGTGTCTAGTTGTTCACTAAGGCTCTAAAATCTCAGTTTTTGAACTCATCAAGCATATTACCAATCTACTGCCTACTATACTTGATCCAGTAGCGGGGTTTGTGGCCCTAATGAGAGAAGAATCCCTAGGCCCTTTTCCCGGTTTTAGATTTTCCTCTTGAGAGATGGATACATAGTTCTGTTATCATCTGTGAAATGGAAGTTGAGAAATGTCTCATTTCCCCATCATGTTTAAAATGTCTATCCATTCATCTCCTGACGGCACAATAGGAGGGCTTTCAAGGTTTCATTATCTAAGTTGCTCATCTTTTCTCTTTTCAAGTTGTGTGAAATCTTTCGATTAAGTCTTCCAAATTTTCATCTTCTTTTTGCATCATTTTGAATACCTCATCCTTGTGATTGGTGGGCATACAATAGTCCAAGTATCTATCCAAAAATTTTTGTTTCATATCATTCCAAGTCACGATAGATTGAGTGGCTAATCCCATGAACCATTTCCAAATGCGAGGTCCTTCAATGTGTTGAAGGAAGCAGTTTGAGTTTTTGAGAGATCTTCCATATAGTCATGAGTTCGGCACACCTACTTCGAGCTCAAGCAGAGAAATGTTTCAGGGATCCTCACTTACGCAAATCCATAAAAGTTAGGGAGAGCAGATGGTGAGATATTTTTCATTGTTGCATGAGTTTCCTCATCAACTATAGGGAATCCAAGCAAATTGTCCCTATTTCTACCATCATTTCCTTCACCATTGTTATCTTCATTATCTCCTCCTCTTCTACCTCCACCTCTATTTATTACTTCTTCTGCCATGATAGTTTCTTTAGAGTCCTTATAGTCCTCTAGTTCTTCTACCAAGGAAGGATGAGAGAAAGTCTCTTTGTTTTCTAAGTGGGTTTTAGAAGGTGGTATAGGAGAATCCTCTAATTCAGCTGTTCCTTGACTTCCAAGAATCTTAAGGCTATGGGTAGATGGTGGTGAATTTGGTCTATGCCTTGAAGAAGATGGAGTTATGAAAATCGAACTCTTGGCTTTAGCTATAAACCTTCCCCTAGAATCTCTTGCTCTATGCATGTCATTTTTTATTTTTTAAAAATTTGGGCTAATAATTCTCTTTCTGATCTTCCAGATCACACTAGGTGCAAGAAGAGAGCATACTTAAGAAATTACTAAACCAATAACTCTCTTTTCTGATCCTCCGGATCACACTAGGTGCAAGAGGAGAGCATACTTCAAGAAGTTATCAAGTTTTCCCTTCTTTTATGATTTTATGTGTTTTTTTTTAAGAAATTGGCTACCTAGTTACACTTCCCCGGCAACGGCGCCAAAATGTTTGGTCAATTTAGTGTGTCCTAAATTGTTGCATTTAATTTGTCAATCCGGGAATCGTAAGCTGATGAAGTGCGGCGCACTATATGTGCAAGATAACCTATTTCTTAACTTTTTGTCGTTTTTGGTTTTTCTAAGGTGAAATGGAAATTCTAAAATGAAAACAAATTTGGTTATATTTGTTCAAGGAAGTGATATCCCCTATAATGATTTACCAACTTGAAACTTTAAAAGCAAATTGAAAATTACAATGACAAGACTTGAAAGAAAGTAAAAGTGTCTGCTTTGAAATGAAAAGGTGTTGCTAATCTAATAAATCAAAACGGTAAACTAGTGAACATGAAAACCAAACTATTATTACTTTGCCAACTAAACCACAAAGAAACTATGCTTAAGGAAATTAAAGGTACAACAAAATAAATCTAAATCAGATTACATCAATTCATTTTCGACCCTTCATCATTAGACCACCTATGATTTTCGGAAGTAATCATAAACAACTTGTGTAACTGATATTTAATTTGCAGAAAGTAAACTAATACTAAACCATACACTCATGATTCAATCCCTCACCATCAGTCCAGCTGTGGCTTTCGGAGGCAACCGAAGATGTCATACATGATTTAATATATCTAAATTTGCAGAAAAGAAACTAATACTAAACTACACATTTCATAATGCAGTCCCTCACCATCAGTCCAGCTGTGGCTTTCGGAGGCAACTGAAGACGCTATGAGCAACTTAATATATCTAAATTTGCAGAAAAGAAACTAATACTAAACTACACATTTCATAATGCAGTCCCTCACCATCAGTCCAGCTGTGGCTTTCGGAGGCAACTGAAGACGCTATGAGCAGCTTAATATATCTAAATTTGCAGAAAAGAAACTAATACTAAACTACACATTTCATAATGCATTCCCTCACCATCAGTCCAGCTGTGGCTTTCGGAGGCATCTGAAGATGCTATGAGCAGCTTAATATATCTAAATTTAACTACTGAATCAGATAATCAAAACTAAAATGTACAAAGCAAGACTGAAGTTAAAAAAAAGCTATGAAAAGCAAACTAGCAGCAAAACAATGTTAGTTTCATGTCATTAGTCAGAAAGCTATGAAAATGCCCAGGCTGTCTATCTAAAACCTGCAATCAAGAAAACTGATCAGTGATTAACAATCATAAAACATGAAAGACAGAAATGAAATGGAAATTATGGAAATGTATAAACAGAAATGAAACAACTGCAAAGTATGAACATATGGATAGATTATGATACAATGACTTTTAAAGAAATGAAATGAGAAATATACACTAATACACAAAACCTTAGCTGAGCAGGGGCCCTCTACACAGCCTTGGTAACGATCCTCATACACGAATTAAGTTGAAAAACAGAGTCTTCTCATATTAACAAGCAGTTCATTACAGAATGGTAGTGTTACGGCTCAAGGGCTGCGTAATCACTACAAAGCAAACTAACAGATAACAGAGTACATTCACGCACATCAACTATCAACTAACAACTAACTTTATGTGCATATGCAAACGCTCTATATATAACAATAAACTGTAACTGTCTCCTAAAGTTCATGATGGCAGAGAGCACGTAGACCACTACGTCCACGGATATAGGAGTATGGCCGTGTTGGAAAGTGAATCTACGGAAGGTGGATGCTTGAATTCGACTCCAGAGCTCTGCACAGATGTCGATTTAACCTCCGCGGGCTTAGAAACGGCCGTATGGATCTTTATGTGCCACGAAACAGAGTCCGGCCGACATGAAACTCCATGGTTGACTTCCATGTGGACGCCTTTGACCGCGGCTTCTTTGGACGAGTTTGCTTGAACCAATAGGACACGAACCATGTCCACATCATTCCTAGCCTGCCCATGTGGCTCGTTTCCCTTGTAGACACCTGTAGCATAGAATTCCACAAAATAGCTGCGGAAAGTTGCAGCAGTTGCGGAAAGTGGCAGGATTCCGCAGCTGAATGAAAAAAATCTAGATCAAATAGAAAACACAAAAATATAATTAAAAACCATGTTAGATACCCTTTTGCACATGATATTGACAATTTGGGAGGTTTAGGTGAGTGAAAAAGGTATGGAAAAGTGTATGGAAAAGATGCAAATTTGGGACTCAACACATACTTCCCGGGATCAGTTTGGGGAAAATCAAGTAGTTACATAAACTATAAATCTAGGGCTTTCCAACGAGCCATCATGAGATTTGTTTCAACATCAGGAGGTCCCTCAAAAGTTGTCTACAAGATAGGAAATTTTTTGTTGCTACGTTCCTGTAGCATTTTGGCAAAAAAGGCAGATTTCTGAAGACGCTCATCCAAATGTGCGTTAAGCCTTTTTTAGCCATTTTCAGTCATTTAAAGTCAATTTTATTTCCATTTTTAGCATTTTATAGATATTTTTGAAGATATTTTGGGCCTTGGGCTTTGCAAAGCCTCAAGGACAAAATCAGATATTTGCAATGGGCCAATGGCCTTCTAGATGCTCTTGGATAGTTTCTTTCTCTTTAGCCTATATATTCCAAGATATTTCATTGTATCAAGGAGGATGAAATTGATTTTATAGAGCAATACATGGTATTACAAGCTTGGAATAAATACTTTGTCTCATGAAGTGGATAATTTCTTGTGTGTTTTGGATGGTGGAAGAGGACTATTGTAGGATCCCATGACTTGGTAAATGGTATAGTGTTCCTTCTCTGTTATGTTTCCTTAGTTTATCATACATGTTTTCATGCTTCTTGCTTGTTGTAGGACAATAAAGAATAGATTTGAGACATGCCCATGGAGGCACCTCAAGTTTCTTGATTCATTACAGCTTCTATGTTTGTCTTCTTTCTTATTTATGTCAAATAATTCTTAACTGCTCTTTGATACCCTAAGAAATTGTTATCAATTTCATTAATGGCTATTATGTATGCTATCTAGTATGATTCACGGTATGCCCTGTTTACTCATAGCTAACCAAAACCCCATTACTAAAACCTTTCTCTGAATGTTTGATTGTCCTAGTTGAACCAAAGAGGTCTTGTGCCGATCTTGCCCTTTGCTTATGCTCTGCAATCTTAGTTCAAAGTTCCCAATAGCTCAAATATGATGTTTAGGAGTTCCTTCTTCATAGATTGAGTTTTTTTTTGTCTTGTTTTTTTTCCCCAAAGTCTGAAGTTGATTTTACCAAAGTTAGAGGGTCTTATACTTCTATGTATCGCCTGAATGTTTATTTTATGCATCTATCAGTTTGAGTTTAATTTACTGTGATTAATGGTTATCCCTACCACATGGATCTCTACTGTAAAAATATTTATGTTTAAACCTCTTTATCCTTCACAGAACCTAGTATCCATCCCATTTCACTCCACCTAAAGAATCCATTTTACCTCAACCAAATCGGCCCTACAATATAACTTGTCCACCATTTGAGGCTTTCTCGACCTTTTCAACCCCATAGCCCAGTTGATCTAAAAATATTTTTATCTATTTATCCTTTGATCAGTTCCTCTCTCAAAAACCTAAAAACAAACTAAAAACATACTTAACAACTAGCCTAAAATCAAATACATAAAGAAGCAAACAAATCTACATCCCTTGCATAATAGAGAGAGCCCTCTCTGAGTCTAGGAAGGCTAGGTCCTTGGGCTCCCAAGTTGGTTTGATGTTACCCTGTCATTTGGCTTGCTAATCTACCAAATCACAGGACCCTAACATAATGGCAATCACGGTGGGACTCTAAGTTAGTGACAATCTAAGTATACCTTATGACTTCATAATCCCTCAATTAAAGAATACCCAGTGATTTTCAGCCACCTCATCGCCACACTAACATAATGGCGATCATGGTGGGACATACTGATTACATGAAAGACTAGCAAACTCTTGTAGACTCATTAGTCCTTCAAAATTAAACTCATACAAACAGGCTAAGAAATCATTTAGAGTAAACTCTTATTGTTTCACCATCTTAGCAAAGTGATGAATCATGTTTAGAATACTCCTATAAACTAGGCTGCATATAAGGACTTAGAAAACCCCAAAACACATCTCTAGATTGGATTTTTCTCAGTTATTGGTGGTGGACCGTAAGTACATATCTCTAAAAACAACTAAACATCCACCTGGCGACTCCACTAGACTCCAGTAGGCCTAATACTCCATAGAAAACCAAAAATTCATAAATCATTCTATTCTGTTGACTCGTCTTTCACAAAAACTCAAAGTTCATGATGCAACCTCTGAAATCAGTGACAAACTAAGTACAACCTAGGGATTCAGAAATCTTCATCTAAACATAGGGAATCAATAGAATAAACTTGCAAATAGAAGCATAGCTTTCTCAACAATCTAGCAAACTGTTGAAACTAAGTTTTAAGTCATTCTTGCAAGTTTCCACATAAATTTTTTCTAGAAAATCATTTTCCTAAAAAACATCTTTGTCAGTATTGGTGGTGGACCATAAATCTCAAGAAAATCCACCTGGCGACTCCACTAGCCTTCATTTTGTTTTCACCTCACTCACATTAGCGAAACGCCTAGAGAGGTCATTCATCTAAAAAAAATCACAACTATCACCCTCTCTAAACTTTGACTTTGAAATCTGGCTTCATGAAGAATTAATACCAGATCTCACCCAGACCCAAATCCCCCTATCATAGTTGATAACCCAAAAAATATTTTGTGGCAAACTTCTGAAACTGGTAACTTAGCTACCGATATAACCATCCACAAATCAAGCTCTGTACCTAAACATCTTACATCCTTGCAAGACTCCCATCTTGACTTGAGTTCATCAAAAGCCCTTTTTAGAAGCAAGTCACAAAGTAAAATCAACCTTGACGATCTTGAGCCCTTATATTTGCAACGGTGTCCTAGCAGAGAAGCCTCACCCACTACACCTCCTGAATTTCAGCTTCTCCACCATTTTGGCTCATATCACCCCAAATATGCTCAGAATCAGTCCACAAGTCCAAGTACCTCCATCGCACCTTTTCAAACCACCACTGTGAAAATCACCTCATCCCACACCACAACTCCTCACTCTGTAAATCTACCATCCGCTCCCATCATGGCAACTTGGTATGTGCCCTTAGTATTACCACTTCCTTCGGTACCTTTGCAAAATTATTACCAATCCCGAATCCCACACTTCACCGGAACTAAGGCTACTACTGCTCAACAACATGTAGATAGGATCAATGATGTTTTTGACTACATGGAATTAGTAGATGAAATCATAAAAATGAGAATGTTTGCCCAAAGCCTAGGCAGAGAACCCAAGAAATGGTTTAAAAACTTAGCTCCTAAAAATATACATGATCTCCCATCACTTTACCAAACTTTCATGAACAGGTGGGAAATCAGGAAAAACCCCATCCAAATCCTTTCTGAATATAACAATCTTAAAAGGAATATTGGGGAAAGTGTTCAAGACTATTGCTTAGGTTCAACAATGTTTATAATGCCCTCCCGCCTCACATGAAACCTCCACTTGGCTCAGCACTAGTAAAATTTTCCAAAGGTTTCAATCCAGATATGACATACCAACTAAGAGAAAGAGATCCTGCAACTTTAGAAAAAATTCAAAAAGTAGCTATTAGTGCCGAAGCCAACCTAGCTGAAAAGAGAGCTAGGATCAGATCAGAAAAGAAAGTCATGTACCGAGATGAGGCCATGCCTTTAGTTTCCTCCTCAGAACCCCGAATAGACAACCTGGTTAGATCCATGGAAAAAATGTGGGAAATAATAAATCTAAATGAAAGAAAACCTCTTAAGGACAACTAGCCAAACTCTCAAAACAGAAACCAGAACCAAAATTTTAAAAGAGACCCACCTCAGAACAAACCAAGGGAAAATGACCAACAGATCAGGCCACCTTTCAATGAAAACTATGTTGATGAGGTAGAACGAGATATGGAACCACTTTATGAAAATCACTTAAACTTGATAGGTTCTGATAGCAAGGGTGAGGTTTTCCTCACAGAAGAAGAGCAAGTTTTCTTCTCCTCAAATCAAAATGAAGAAAATTATGAGGACCCCAAAGATCCTGAGGTAGGATTACAAAACGCTATAATGGAAGCTCATAGGCAATATGATCTCAAGAGTAAGAAAAACCAAGACCACTCTAAGAAAGGTAGCTTAGACACTACTGTTACTAAAACCCACGATACCATTCTTAAAAGAACAATGGATAGTAACAAAATCATGGCTAATAAAACTGGCCAAAACAAAGACAAAGCTAGTTAGGCAAGCCTTGATCCAAACTGTCCTAGTACTTCTATTAAGATTCCCGAAACAACTGTATTGAACAAAACCCGAAATAAAAGTCAGAAAATTAAAAATACAGATAAATTCATGGCTGAAAAAACTTAAGAAAATATATCTAAACTACAAATACCCTTCAGTTTTGAAGGGGAAATTGCGAAGATCAAGATAACCATACCACTCACTGAGCTAGTAACTATAGATAGGTATAGATCTCAAATATTTAAAGTCTTAAACATAGGAAATGATGCAGATACTTTAAATCTGACTGATGACAAACCCGAGTTTTTATTTGGTCCCAAAATAGAAGGTGAATACAAAGAAGGAACTGTTTCCCCTTTCTATGTAAGTCTGAACGTCCATGACAGGATATTACATAACACCATGTTAGATTCTGGTGCCTCCCATAACCTCATGCCTAAAGAAGTCATTGAGAGTTGGGGCTAGAGGTAACTAAACCTTACAAAGACTTGTACTAATTAGATTCAAGTCAGGTCAAATTCTTAGGCCTAATAAAGAACCCGTGTTTCGCTTTAACGTAAATACTGGCTAAAATCTTAGTCATGGATGTAGTAGTGGCCGATATTCCTCCCAAGTATGGAATTATATTATCAAGATCATGGGCTGCCAAAATACAATGTAGCCTTCAAATGGACATGTCATTTTCTACCATCCTAGTCTTTAACCAAACTAGGAGGTTGTACCGAGAAACTCACATGAAATATATGGTAAGAAACCTAGATAGGCCAAATAATACTCTAGTTTATTCCATTCATTCCAATTTAGATTCTTTTATCTTATATAATGAAAGTGATATAAATGAGCAGATAAAATGAAATGAAGAAGAATTCCAACCATCAAAACAACATTACTCATCTCCAGACAAAGAAATTAATGATCAAAACTCTAAGAAACCTGAAAATAGCTTAGTAACATGTATGAAAAAGAAACTCTTTGGAGTATAAGCTTCGATGGTTCCTGCGGAAAAACTGGTTCTGGGGCTAGCATCTAGATACACAATACTAATGATGGTCATTCTTTCAGATTAGAATTCCAATGTACCAATAACATTGTGGAATATGAGGCCCTTCTCCTTGGCCTACACTTACTGAAAGACTTAGGCGCTAAGAAAATATCAGCCCAGGGAGATTCAAGGCTTGTAATTAGACAAATCAAGGGTAAATATTCAGCAAAAAACTCAAGACTGAGAGAATACAGGAATGCAGCATTAGACATCCTTAAAACTTTCGAAAAATATGAACTCACTTATGTTCCTAGGACTCAAAATAGCTTAGCCAATGAACTCGCCTTTGCTGCAAGCAATTGCCAAAAACCATTTGCGAACGAACAATACTGTATCCAAGTCAAACATCATCCTATAGTGCCGAACAACATCGACCATTGGAAAATATTCAAAGATGATGAGAAAATTGATGATTTTTTGCAATCTAACAATGAGTTTGAAATGACTAAAACAAAATTAGGACATGAAGAAATAATTCTTGACAAAAATGAAGACCAAGAGCCAGGTTTACCTTCTCCAACACATATAAATTTTATTAATCATCCTTTTGAAGTTGATACATGCGAGAACCTAGAACAAAGAGAGCTTTAAGTCTTACACTATGAAAATGACACCATACCTAGAGGTCTTGCACCCTTAGAGGAATTGTTTGATTTTAATGATGTGGCCAAAAAACAAAAAATGGAATCTACCGAGGTTGACATAGAATAATATAACATAGGAAGCATAGAAGAACCAAAAATTATCAAACTGTCCAAAACTCTCCCTTCTCACATAAAAAAGAAATACATTGAGTTGTTTAAAGAGTTTAAAGATGTGCTTGCACGGGGATACCAAGATTTGAAATCATACAACACAAGCATCATTCAACACTACATCCCCCTCAAAGAAAACCAGAAGCCTTTCAAACAGAAGTTCAGAAGAATAATCCCAGTCTTACTACCTTTAGATGAGAAGGAAATCAAAAATATGTATGATGCTCGGATAATAGTGTCCCTTAGGTACTCTGAGTGGGTTTCAAATCTAGTGTCAGTCAGGAAAAAGACTGGTGAGATCAAAATTTGTATTGATTTCCGAAACCTGAATAGAGCCTCTTTAAAGGAAAACTATCCTTTACCCAAAATGGACCACATACTTCAAAAAGTGGTGGGTGCTAAAATAATCTCATTACTTGATGGTTTTTCCGGTTACAACCAAGTGCTAGTTTTTCCTACTGATCAACACAAAATTGCTTTCACCATGCCCTGGGGCACTTTCATGTATGTTAAAATGCCTTTTGGATTACTGAATGTCGGTGCCACATTCCAAAGAGCCATGGACATAGCCTTCTCAGAAGACATAGGTTATTTCATAGTCATATATCTTGACGACATCACCGTATATTCCAAATTAGATGAAGAGCATCTGGTTCACTTGAGAAAGGTTTTCGAAAAATGTAGAAAATATGGTTTATCTCTGAATCCCAAGAAAACACTTTTCAGTCTCGAAGAAGGAAAACTCCTAGGTCACATCATTTTTGAAGATGGAATAAAAATAGACCCCAAAATAATTGAAGGCATACTGCAAATCGGTCACCTAGAAACATAAAGGAATTGCAATCATTCATCAGAAAAATTAATTGCTTAATAAGATTCATCCCAAATCTTGTTGAACTTTTGAGAGATATCACAAACATGTTAAAAAAGGAATTTGGATTTAAATGGACTACATAAGCCAAAAAATCTTCTGAATTGGTGAAAAAAGTATTCACCGAAACACCGGTACTGATAAGTCCTAATTTCACCAAAGATTTTTACATTTTCTCATTTGCATCTAAACACACGGTGGCTGCAATATTATTACAAAAGAATGTAGCATGACAAGAACAACCCATAGCTTTTTTTAGCAAATCCCTAAGAGATGCTCCCTTGAAATATAATATCATGGAAAAGTAGGCATTCACATTGGTAAAATCACTGAAAGATTTCCGTGTTTATAACTTTCATTCTCATATCATTACTTTCGTTCCCCATACCGTCGTCAAATATATATTAAATCAAGATCCCAATGGTAAAAGGGGAAAATGGATTGGTATCATCTTAGAATATGACTTAGAAATCCGACCCACCAAACTTGTTAAGGGACAAGGACTCACAAGACTAATGGCTGAAACCAACCTCCAAGCATTAGATATAAATTTTGTTGACACCTTAGAAGGACAGTAAGAATGCGCAGCCCCTCATGTTGAAGAAGTGTTTTTAAATTCACCATGGTATGTTGATATTCTTTATGTGTTATTTTATCTTAATGCCCCTTCAACTTTATCAAAGACAAAAGCAAGATTCCTCAAACAAAAATCTTTAAAGTTTGGAATTTTAGATGGAATTCTGTATTGGAAAAATCCCACTGGTATGCTGCTTAAATGTTTGCTTGAGGATGATGCAGAAAAAATTATGCACGAAATGAACGAAGGAGAATGTGGAGGGCATCTCTACTAGAAAAACACAACCAACAAAATCCTTAGAGCCGTTTATTGTTGGCCTTCCTTGTTTCCTGACACTCACAAACTGGTTATGACATGCCATAAGTGCCAAATTTTTGATGGCAAGAAAAAAGTTTTACCTTTGCCCTTACATCCCATCATAGTTGAAGGACCTTTCCAGCAATGGGGTTTAGATTTTATCGGGGAGATTCACCCTTCTTCATCTGCTCAACACAAATGGATCCTTACAACCATTGATTACTTTACCAAATGGATAGAAGCCATACCCTCCAGGAATGTTACTGATTCAGTCATCATTAAGTTCTTAGAAACCAATATTTTATCTAGATTCGGTTGTCCTAGGAAAATTATCACTGATAACGCTGTTGCCTTTTCCTCCAAAAGAATGGTTGACTTCTGTTACAAATATCATATTGCATTAGGACATTCCATAGTTTATTACCCTTAAGGTAATGGTTTAGCCAAGTCCTCTAACAAAATCCTAGTCAACATCATTAAGAAGCTTCTTGAACAAAATTAAAAGGCATGGCATGGAAAACTAGTGCATGAACTATGGGCTGATAGACTAACCACCAAAAAATCAATTGGTATGTCTCCCTACCAACTAGTGTATGGCATGGATGCCATTTTGTCGACATATTTTGGGCGTCCCAATAATGAAGCTATTACAAGAAGTTAAAATAGAAGAAAATGACATGCAAAGGATGATAAATCAGACTATCCATATACAACAAACAAGAGAAGAAGTTTACCAAAAGACTCAGTCAGTGCAATATAAGATGAAATAGATTTTTGACAGAAGGACCAAGGAAAATGATTTTTAGATTGGGGATAAAGTATTAAAGTGGGATTCTAGAAGAGAAGATAAAAGAAAGCATGGTAAGTTTGAAAACTTATGGAAAGGGCCTTTCATTATGAGTTTAGTTAGCGGAAACAATGCATTTTTCCTGCAAGAACCTAACGAGACTGAAACTTTAGGAGGTCTTGTAAATGGCAGGACCCTAAAACATTAATTTTATCAAGAGCTCTAGTTTTAAACATTTTCACTCGTTGTACATATCATTGTTTGAAGAAATAAATAAAAAATACAAAATAAAAAAATAGTAGAAAAGTTGAAAAGATGGCAGTTTTAGAAAATAGTAGAAAAGCCCCATGTTCAAAAAATAGTCATGCTGAAAGTGCGCAAGTCTAATTGCCACTACTAGTGCTCAAAAGATATCTTGTTCAGTTATCTAGACTAATCATAACTGGACATGTTTTAAATTTATTGTTGATAAGTTAGTGAAAGGAGAGGTAGTCAAATTGTGTAAGCTTGACTTGTCAAAGAAAGTAGATTAGGAAAAGATACTGGTTCCACACGCTCAAAACAGAACCAAAGAGGAAAACAGGGATGAAAAAAAAACTATGTATCCTAACCCTGGTTTTTCTAAATCTCATTTCATGCAAAATAATATTTATGTGCAGCTTGTCTTTTATGCCACAGACACATGACAAATCAGACCATCTAATCCTGATTTGGTCATTTTTCAATTTCATGTTTTAGTTTAGTGAATGAAATCCTGTCAAATAGCTTAATCTTGACAGTCGATCTAGCATAGGTAGAGAATCAAAGGAGTTCATCAGTTTAATCTAAACTCCCAGAAGATATAAGTGTAGAATTAGATAGTTTTGTTTTTCAAAATATCATTTAAAAGGGTTGTTAGTAAAAATGCACCTAAAGAAGAAAAAATGTTAGGAAATATAGCTGGGTAGGTAGAGATGACTTTGATGCTAATCATGCTATCAATTTTCAGAAATAGCATCAAGAAAGAAAGAAATTTGTGCCAATGGATAAGGCACTGGTTTTCACAAGCCAGAGATCTGAAATTCTGGACACCTCCTGAAAAGGAGCTGCCCTCCCCAAATGGAGCCACTGTTAGTCATCAGTATTTTTTACCTGTTGTTGATGACTAGTTTCCTTAGCTGATTTTTCTAGAAGCTAATCTCAAACTGTCAATTTGTCATCTAGAAAACACCCTAAAACAATTTTTTTTGTCCTCCTACCCCTTCCTATCAGTCTATGATGAGAACAATCTCTATTTTTCAAGACCTATCTCGCTTCAGCAAAGTATCCCTGTCTATAGCTGTCATAGCCATGATTATCTACTATCATTTACTGTTTTTGCTCATACCATTCACTATCCAAAGGTTGAAAAAGTGTATGCTACTATATCCCTGATCATCTTGTCATATGACAATCTGATCATGCCTAAGAAAACACTCAGAATCTGTGAAAATTATCCCTAAGTTAGATAGTGGTGTTTAGAGAAATTTTCCTTGGCTAAGATATCCTAAGCCAAAAGCCTGTTTCTAGTACCAGTTAGCCTTAAATCTTTCCCTATTTCTTCAAAGCAGGCATTGTTCTATCCATAGGTCGCACACCACTAAGGAGTCACTTTGTCTCATTTCAGAAAAAGTTCAACAAAGGTGCAAATCAGTAAAAGAGAAGGTTTGTCACCTTCTGAAGAAATATGCTTAGATCAGGCATAATCTCCATGAAACACCAAAAGAGCTCTCCAAGGTACCAAAGCATCTGTTTTTACATCTCTGGAGGGGTGTAATTGAATGATGATCACTATAAAATAAGAGCAAAGGGACAAGTTCAAACAGGTCTCTCATGTTGAAAAGGTTTGCCATGAATGATTAGATGAAGAGTTGTAAAGTGAAGAGTAGTAAGTGTACATGTTATAAATCTAATGGCTGCCTGAAGAGCAGAGATCATTCCTCATCAATGAAGCAAATGAAGTAAAATGAGATGTTGATCAACAGTGCTCCATAATCTCCTCCAAAAGCAGTGCTGCATAATCTTTCCAAAGGGCATCATCATGTAGGGCATAAGAAGACAACTGCTTATTATGTTACCTTGAACCTGGGTTTTGAAAAGTAGTCAAAGACAATTTCAATAAACCTATAACAACACAGTCAAGGGAAAAGACAGTTCAAAGATATCTAGCAACAAACACTCTCCATGTACAAATCACATTTTTTCTGGTTTTGTGTTCACAGTGATATTCTACAAAACGATATATACATCTTAGACAAGGTCTCATAAAGCAAGAGGACATGATTTTCAAGTGATTTTATCAATAATGAATTTCAAATTCCACTTTGTTTCCTATTTTCATTCTTCAAACAAACATACAAAGAAAGATACAGTGATTGAAGTAAATGGAGATCTTGTGTTAAAGATAACCTCCTTCAATAATAAGTAGAGGGTTAGAAACAAAGTGATAGAAACCTCCTTCATATAAAAGCAGAGGGTTAGAAGACACATTGTTGTGACCTCCTTCACTAATAAGTAGAGGGTCAAACATGTTTTTGAGAAACTTCAGTGGCTGCTTGGTGATGTTTTCCTCCAAAGGATGAACAAAAGATGCATAGCAGGGTTTAAAATTGTGTTTGAAAGGTTTCTGTTCATAAGAAAAGTTGAGAAAACAGTGGTGAGACAATAAGAATTTGTAGTTTGAATGCCTTTGTTACATCATAAGTAAAGCATTGACATGATAGTGTTAAAACGCCTCTATTCTTATGTTGATAAAAGCCTCCTTCAAAGGACAAATCCGAGGCTGAAGTTTCGTTTAAAAGAAACCTCATCTAAGTGGTAAAGTGGTAGACCAAGTTGGGTTTAAATGACTTCTGCAAAAAGATATAAAGGACCTCCTTTACCTCACAAACAGTGGGTTTACATAATGGTTTCAAAAGGCCGCAGTAGAAATGATTTTGTGAGCCTCTTTCACATGATATACAATGTCACTGTCTTCGAGAAAACCTTCAATATGAATAGGCAAGAAACACTATTTTTTTTAGCCTCTTTCCTCATAAAAGAGTGCCAAGAAGAGTATTTTGAAAAAGTCTTCCTTCATCATACAAGAAAAATGTCAAATCATGGTTTAAAAGACCTCCTTTACTCCACAAACATCGGGTTTACATAGTGGTTTTAAGAGACTGCAGTAGTAATTTTCATATAAACCTCCATCAAATGATAAGAGACCGAGTCCTGGTGGATACAAGCAGTCTGCATTTTTAGGTTTTTTGTAATTAGATGATAAGTTCAAGTTTTAAAATTTTGAGGGACCACTTAAAAAAGGGACAATTAAAGGCACAATTCCAAATGAAGATGATTTTCCTATGTGTTAAGAGGATGTCCTCAAAAGTTAAAAAAACAGAGCAGTGAAGATCAAAAAACATAGATTAATAACCCCCTTTTTGAAAAACAAGGGGTTTAGAAATCACAAGGGTATGATATGGTGTTTTAAGAGAAGTTTTATTGAATAGACAAAGTTAAGAGACGGTGTGAATAAGAAAGGGCATAACACAGTTATCTAGGTTTCAAGACAACCTTCCAAATAGATAAACACATCACAGTTTTGGAGAAAGCTGTCTTAATGGGTAGACAAAGAATATTTATCATGAACGAATCACATGTTCTATCCAAAAGTTCAAAAATACATGACAAAACAAAGACATATGTTTCAAAATAAAGTTTTCATAGGAAAGAAGTGATAGTTTATTTTTAATGTTTTCAAGAGTGATAAGAGAGGGAAGAGGTATGTTTTTAAAACTATAAAGGGCCATGAACCAAATATTTTGTTCATCATTGTGCCAAGAGCTTCACAAAGGAGAGAAAGCCAATCTCAAATAGTTTTTTTTACACAACATTTACAGTGTTTTGGATGCGCGACGCGCCTATAAGTGCCGACAGTGTGACTTTGCACACAGCACAACGTGTCTGTGTGGTTGCGCGGCATGCCTGTGCCCGACGTTCAAAGGTCACCCAGGGCTGACCCTGTAGTTCAAATGCAGTGTGTTTACTTGTTCAAGCCTGCCTGGCCCAGCGCCCATCCTGAACGCGGCGCACTTTCTTCATTTGCCTCCATCTAAGCGCTCAAGCTGTGGAAAGAGCACCTCTCACCTGCCTTGCACCCTTGCCATTCCCAATTGTCATGTCCTTCCTTTGTACTTCTCATTGCCACTCTCTGCACGCCCATACTTGACCCGCCCGGGCCACCTCTGAACGGCCCGACGCCCTGGCCACTCCTGAACGTGGTTTCTGCCCGCTCGGGACAATACTAAAAGAAGCCACCAAAAGTGTTGAAGATTGAATTTTAGACAATGAACTCATCCCCAAACACAAAAAAACACATTTGTGAAAGGTATTCATGTATCTAAGTCAATTTTTTGTTTGATTTAAGGGAAAGTTTGATATCAGAGTTTAAAGGAAAAAAGTCTTTAAAGAAGGGGCTTGTTGACAATTTGAAAGGGTTTTCTTGTTTTGAGTAATTAAGAGAAAAAGAAAACAGTTTTCTCTTGAAAAATATCTTGTTTTCCAACCTAGGAAAAAACAGAGATTTCAAAAGAAGAAAAACAATGATCATCAAAGAGGAAACATAGCTATTTCCAAACATATTATGTTTATCTAAAAATCACAGATAAGCAGTGATAAAGGAGGAAAGAATTGTTGTCAGTTTGAAAGAATTTTCTTGCTGTGAGTAATTAAAGATAAACATAGTATTCAAGGGGAGGAAAGAGTTTTTGTGTCCAAAACAAAAGGGGAATTGTCTTCAAAAACCAAAAATAGATCTTATTAAAGGCCTCTTTGCTCAAGACACAGTGCTGGAGATGTAAATTTGTTTTCATTTAACAAATACTTGCTTGCCAACTAAAGAGAAAATTAGTGCTCAAAGAAGGGGTCTATTTTTTAGTACAGTTCAAGGTCTTGTTTTGGTAATTCATTAAGGGGTATCAAAAGAAAAAATTCCTCCAAAGAAGGACAGCAGAAGTGGGTATCACAATAGGTATGAGCCTATTACAACCCAAGAGGTGAATGAATCCCCTTGAGTACTCTTCAATTTTCATGAAGTAGGGTGCTTGGATTCTTGCCAAAAAATCCAAGAAGTAAAAAATCACCCTCCTTTGACACATTTGTTTTCTTTGAGGCTGCAAGGAAAGCATGTCCATCTAGCAGGTCTGGATTTCAAATTCACTCCTATGGCTATCTCTAAAGCAACTAAGATCCCCTATATAGGAGAAAAGTGGTTCAAACAAACATACCTAGATCTGAATCACTATAAACCCTTTCTAAAACCAGACCATGAGGATGCTTGCCAAGCTATTTTTCCCTTTTTCTCACTTATTGAGCAGCTATGACCCCCTCATGAAAGTCGTCATGAATTATTTCACATGTGAAGGGAGGTTTTCCCAGATTTATGCCTATCACATCAGGCTTCTTATGCATTTCACAAGAATTAAGTTGTTGAACCTACCTTTCTTCCTCTACAGAAGCATTGAAAAGATGGCCTCTACTGTCCAAAAGAAGCCCTCCGCTCAACAACAAGCTTGTTTATTTCATCATTCCCTTATCAAGATCATCATCCTCCATCAACTTGAGAAAAAGGGAGTTTCTTGGGACTCTTTCATCTCCCATATCTATTTTTCCATTGCCTCTTCATCTCATGCACCTTCGTCACCATCCACTCATCATGTTTCTCCTTGTTCTAGTAAATCCACTCCTAAAAGGAAAAAATCCCATTTGATTGAGAGTGAAGAAGAGAAGAGGAAAACTATTAATGAAGAAGGGCAAAGTGACAAGAAGCAAACTAGTAATGATGAGGAACAAAGTAAAGAATATAAACATGACAGCG
Source organism: Pinus albicaulis (assembly GCA_034641835.2). NCBI lineage: Eukaryota > Viridiplantae > Streptophyta > Pinopsida > Pinales > Pinaceae > Pinus > Pinus albicaulis. Next base: position 1,580,586,149 of record CM076584.1, on the reverse strand, counting down.
AGGAAGAAGGAAATGATGGTGAGCATGACGAAAATGATGCTGAGCATAGCAGTCATGAAGAGGAACATGATGGTAGCCAACACAGCAGTAAGCATGATGGTGATGAGGGACAAAATAGTGAAGCTAAAGAGCACAGCAGTCATGAAGAAAGTAGTGACAGAGATGAACAAGACAGTCCTCAAGAAAAAAAAAAAAAATGGCAGCCAAAATAGTGATGATAAGGGTCATAACAGTCCTCAAAGAGACACAAATGATGAGAAATAAGACAACCCTCAAAAAGCAATGATGATGGCAAGAAAACACCAAACAGTGAGCATTCCGAAGGGGGTAGCATGGAGCAATAAGATTAAAATAGTCCTAAGGGAAGCCAAGACCAAATCAGTGACCATGAGCATAGCAGTGATGAAGACAAACAAGGCAATATTCAAGCAGAAGAAAACAGTGACAAAGGTGAAGCTGGAGTAGATGATGATGGAGGTAGCAAGGTAAAAGACCAAGTTGAGCAACTACAAGTAGACAAAAATCCTCTCTCTTCTCCTCAACACAGCCAAGAGCATGTGCTAGCTACCTCTCCTAGGCAAGGGGCCATGAATCTTCCCCCAAAAGTGGTGAAGCCTAGAAACACTAGATCTGCAAAGAAGAAGATCACTCCAGCAGTGACTAGCAATGTCACAAGAGCGCTAAGAAGTAGAGGCAAACTTCCTAAGAAGAGTATTGTTTAATTTCCATAGAGGAAGAGGACCAAGAAGTCTATCCAAGGCAAAGGGAAAGAAAAAGAGGAACAACAGGAGAGTAGTCATGAAAAGGAAAGGGAGTTTGACATCATACAGATAGACAGTGATGATGGGGATGATGAAGCTAGAATTCCTTAGGCTTTTTTACAAAACAGAGAAGCCCAAATTCATGACCTACAAGCTGATCTAGAAATTTCAAAGGACCTCATACATGTTCTACAGATGAAAAACAAACAAATGAGTGGTCAAATGGTAGTTTATGAGGCTCGGGCTTTCAAATACCAAAGGGAAGCCTATAAAGCACAAGTCAAGATTGAAGAGCTTATGGGCGAATTTGATGATACTGAAGAAGAAGAAGAGCAGCCAATGAGAAAGAGGCCTAGGACTATGGGTCTCAAGAAATATTTGGATAAAAATAAGGAAGAAGAGGTAGCCCTTGTTCAATCTTATCCTCTCACTCCATTGCTCGCCCAAGAAATAGAAAATGATAAATAATCATGGCTTGAAAGGGCCAACAATCATTTTGAGGATAAATTAGAGAAATCTAATAGAGACTTGAGTCTACAAAAGAAGATGACCAGGCACTACAAGAAGTTGAACCAATTTTCCCGAAGAAAGCTCAAACTTTCTCAAGAAAGGCTCAAGGCCGTCCGAAAGAGGCGCCTGGTAGAAAAAGTGGAGAAAGGCATATCAAGGCTTGAAATATTGGCCTCAGCTTCCTTACATGCTTCTAAGAACCCATAAGGGGCTTGCTCTCCAAAATTGAGAAAATTTTTACATGATTTTGTTTTTTGTGTTTTTTGGCCATAATTGCACATTTTGCAAGGCGCTGCCATGGGTGCTAGGAGCATCCTCAGATCATGAAAGTCATGTTTTTGGATGGAATAAATTTTGAGGAAGCTACTCACAAATTTTCAGATCCAAAGGAGGTGTTTTGGTCCCCCAAAGAGGCGAAAAACAATGATTTTTTAACTTTCTGCCTCACATATTAGCAAGGGCTACTTTTCTGGTTTTTTCTACTCATTTCCGTTTTTGACATACTTCCAGGGATCAGTTAGGGAAAAATCAAGTAGTTCTAGAAACTAGAAATCCATGGATTTCCAACGAGCCATCACAGGCTTCGTTTCGACATTGGGAGGTCCCTCAAAAGTTGTCTACAAGACGGAAATTTTCTGTTGCTACGTTCCTGTAGCATTTTGGCAGAAAAGGCAGATTTCTGAAGATGCTCATCCAAATGTGCGTTAAGACTTTTTTAGCCATTTTCAGTCATGAAAAGTCAATGTTATTTCCATTTTTAGCATTTTATAGATATTTTTGAAGATATTTTGTGCCTTGGGCTTCGCAAAGCCTCAAGGACAAAATCAGATATTTGCAATGGGCCAATGGCCTTCTAGATGCTCTTGGATAGTTTCTTTCTCTTTAGCCTATATATTCCAAGAGATTTCATTGTATCAAGGAGGCTGAACTTGATGTTATAGAGCAATACATGGTATTACAAGCTTGGAAGAAATACTTTGTCTCATGAAGTGGATAATTTCTTGTGTGTTTTGGATGGTGGAAGAGGACTGTTGTAGGATTCCATGACTTGGTAAATGGTATAGTGTTCCTTCTTTGTTATGTTTCCTTAGTTTATCATACATGTTTTCATACATCCTGCTTGTTGTAGGATAGTAAAGAATAGATTTGAGACATGCCCATGGAGGCACCTCAAGTTTCCCGATTCATTATAGCTTCTATGTTTGTCTTCTTTCTTAGTTATGTCAAAGAATTCTTAACTGCTCTTTGATACCCTAAGAACTTGTTATAAATTTCATTAATGGTTATTATGTATGCTATCTAGTATGATTCACGGTATGCACTATTTACTCATAACTAACCAAAACCCCATTACTAAAACCTTTCTCTGAATGTTTGATTGTCTTAGTTGAACCAAAGAGGTCTTGTGTCAATCTTGACCTTTGCCTATGCTCTGCAATCTCAGTTCAAAGTTCCCGATAGCTCAAATATGATGTTTAGGAGTTCCCTCTTCATATATTGAGTTGTTTGTTTTTCTTGTTTGTTTTCCTCAAAGTATGAAGGCGATTTTCCCAAAGTTAGAGGGTCTTACACTTCTATATATCGCCTGAATGTTTTATTTATGCATCTATCAGTTTGAGTTTCATTTACTATGATTAATTGTTAGCCATACCACATAGATGTATGCTATAAAACTATTTATGTTTAAACCTCTTTGTCCTTCAGAAAACCTAGTGTCCATCCCATTTCACTCCACCTAAAGAATCCATTTTACCTTGACCAAATCGGCCCTGAAATATACCTTGTCCAGCATTTGAGGCTTTCTCGACCTTTTCGACCCCATAGCCCAATTGATCTAACAATATTTTTATCTATTTATCCTTTGATCAGTTCCTCCCTCAAAAACCTAAAAACAAATTAAAAACCTACTTAACAACTAGCCTAAAATAAAATACATAAAGAAGCAAACAAATCTACATCCCTTGCATAATAGAGAGAGCTCTCTCTCAGTCCAAGAAGGCTAGGTCCTTGGGCTCCAAAGTTGGTTTGATGTTACCTTGTCATTTGGCTTGCCAATCTGCCAAATCACGGGACCCTAACACACCAGTGGAACAAATATTTCCTTCATTAATCTTTAGGGTGATCAGAATCCCCTCAGCCCTCTAGGCATCATGGACTGGAACAGAGAGCGGGGAGTAGCTTCATCATCTTTGTTTCTAGGTTGGGCCTGATTTTCATGCGTTATTACTTCATTCAGATTCGATACTGGTTCTTGTGGCACAACGTCAATTCCAATGGTTGTTTCCCTTTTGTCCTCATGTTATTTGTGCATTATTTCTTTTTCTAAGGTCGATACTGGTTCTTGTGGGACAATATCGACCTCGCGGGTTATTTCTCCTTTATCTTTCTGTTCTTCATAGATTGCTTCCCTCTTTCCCTGTTCTAGCTGAATCGAGAGTGGTTCTTGTGTAACACCCCCACTTGTTTCAATATTCATATATGCTTGGGCGGGTGATGTTGTTTCTTGCAAAACAACATCACTTGCCATCCCTTTGTCCGCCATTCCACTTCCCCATTCCTCGTTGACAAAAGTCGATGAATGTATGACAGTCTTGACTTCATGCACTGTATCCATAATTCCTTCATCTGTGGGCTCCTCAGGCAAGGCTGGTTCTTGTGTGGCAGCCTTGACTGTGTCATCGATTATCTCCTCTACTCTCATTTCTTCAGGTTCTTCATGATCAATCTCCATTTTCATTTCTTCAAGTTCCTCCTGATCAACCTCCATTTCCATTTCTTCAGTTTCCTCTTGATCAATTTCCTCCAAATTTTCTTCTTCTACTAAACCAACTGGAGAGACTTGTTCCTCTTCTCTAGCAGCAATATCGACTTCTATCTCTTCTTTTGAGGATCCATAGAGTTCCACCCAGGAGACTCGAAATTTTTCTATTGCATGCATGACCAGTAAACGCACCAATCCATGGTTGGAGAGAACTACCCGCATCTGACGTGAACACCGAACAGACTGTGCCATGTGCTACAACTGTTTTAATAGAAAGAAGGGCATGTTTAAGGAATGCACCTAAGCTTGTGGAAATTGAACGCGAGTTAGAATTTCAAAGTGATATTTAAACAGAGTTGTGGCTTGACCTTCACAAGTTATGTATTTCATTAAAAAACCTGCGACTTCGCTCCATCTATATAGCACACACTTGTGCTCATATCCTCTGCCCAATTAAACAACACTTTCTCCTACCTGCAATAATAAGTTGGGAAACTCTGGGAGGAAAAATCTCTGATCAAACCATTGTTTCCCTTACTATCTCAGCCTGCTAACTTCTACAATTATCTCTTCTATGACAGGAATTTCAAATCATCTGACCTGCGAGCCATTCTCATCCAAATTAAGCACGAAATCCATTTTAATTTCCCTGTCAAAGCCCTGCAATCTATCAAAATAGGTATCCCATCCTGCATTGAAAAATATTTTCCATACCTCCAGATTAATGCGGATCGAAGATGTATTTTAAGGTTCATGCCGCACAATCAATCTGCCCATACTATGGGGACTATAACAACACTTCTTGGAATAGCAGACCATTGGATAGAATAGTCGATACCAAATTTTGAAAAACAACATGGTGAAAATGAATGGTGGCAACGGTAAATACGGATGGTAATTTTTGGAAACAGAGAAAACTCATGAAAAATTATGGTAAGTGCAATGAATAGAATGGTAACATGTATAGGTTAGAGACAAGAGAAGAACCCACAAGTATCACGGATAACTTGCCTGACGTGAAATTATTTGCAATCACGGTCACAGATGATCACTTTGTGAACATTATTCAATTTTTGTCCACATGAATGGTGTCCGCGGAGTACACTATGCAACAAAAGAAGGAATTGGTAGTCAAAACAGTTGATTTCCAGTTGATTTCAACACACTTGTACAACATGGGACAATATGAAATACTGCGCAGATACGTCCTAGAACATTAACGACATAGTATTCTAGTAGAATATCGTGGAGGAGTTGCAGGTGGATATTATCCAGGGAAATCCACTATGCATAAAATATTGAGAGCTGGGTTATCGTGGCCCAAAATACATATGGATCCAAAGGAGTTGTTTCGAGCATGTGATGTGTATAGTCAATTTAATGTCTTAAATTTTTATCATAAATTATTGACCAGATTTAGTAATATTATGAAGTGCAAGTGCACTATATATGCTAGAAGCCTTTCTTTCTTAATTCGTTGTGTTGGTTTTATATGTATTTTTTAGGATTTTTTGTTTTATCTTAAATTTTTAAATGAAATGGAGAAACTAAGAATTTAACTATGAAATGAAATTTAAACTTAACTAACAAATCTTATGATAAGAATTCTACTTTTGGCTTTGAACAATTGATTTAAAGAAAAGTATAAATGAGAAGATAATTCAATCTTTTTGTATGTTTTAGAGATTTTATATAAATGAAATAAAAGGAAAGAAAGTAACTACACCTAGAGAAGAATTTTAATGCTTGAAAAATAAAATTGAGAAGGAAGAAAAGGAAATTTTTATTTAAGAAGGAAATTCGATCTATGATGAATCTATATTGCATAAAAATAGATCAATCTAAGTGATAAATTTTAACTATATTAGACATTCTATGCCAAAAACTATGATGAAGTTATCTCTAAAATATCTATCTAAATTAATTCTAAACCAATTTAATTTAAGGATAAAACATATAATTAAATCATCTCTTAATCTGAACAAAACATTCAATCCTCTATATCTAAGTCTTAGCTACGTATATCTCAAAAAATTTCTTTTATATACCAAATGAAATATATGTCCAAATTAATCCTATGAAAATAAAGTATCTAGTTAATTCTAATTCTATCCAACAAATCATATATTTTAATATAAATTATACCAATAGAAATATCAAACCAATAGTATTCAATATAAGTTATTAAGCTAAGTAAATTAAAAAACTAGTTGAAATGAGAAAAGAAAAACAAATTTCTTACCTATTGTGTAAAACTAGAATGAAAATCTGATCTATGAAACGAAAGATGATGTATCTACCATGTAAAAGAATGTGAGAAAGGTTTCATTCCATGAAATATAAATGTTAACATAATTATGACATCAATATCTTTAAGGAAATCAAGATAATTGGAGCATTCAACCATGCGAAAAACACAACATTTAACTATGGAGAACATGGCAAGTAACTATGTGGAAAGGAAATGAATTAAACTACGAAACAACAGAAAATTTAAATTACTAAAACTCTTCTGTGAAGGGGGCCTCCGCAACAGAACAGTTATAAATTCACTTGTGACTAATTACGCATCGGTGGTATTGAAAACACCTTCTCTATGAATTGATAAAAACAGAGTTTGAATGTGTAACAATATTACAGTAAAAAATTAAGCTTATCTCCTATTAAAACAACCCGGTATTTATAACAGATTCAAGTTTAACTGTTTGAGATGATCTCGCCTAAAATTGACTACTTAAACTAGGAATAGATTTCTAAGCAAAATTGTAGTCTTCATAGCTTTCGTGATTTTCTACGTGGAGAGAAAATCGTGAACCTTTTAACCTCTCGCCCGCTTGTCTCAGCCCTCTACTTGACTGATCCTTTGACCATGTTTTTAGGCATTATTCCTCTCTATCTTGGATAGGTAAGTAGGATAAAATCCATGCATGGATCATTTCCAAACTACCCATGTGCTTCGCTCCTCTATTTCTTCTTCGAAACATGTCAAGCAATGTCGGTAGCTACAGAAACAAAGATTAGCTAGAGAATTGCATGAATTCTGTAGCTAAATACAAAATTTATTCAAATAATAAGAAACATTCAAATATAATAGATCATTCATTCAATTACCTTCTCAGAGTGAAAATGTACCAATTAACACTAATTGAGGTTATGGATTTTGTCAAAATAGAAGGAAAAGTGGTGAGATAGATATAAAAAATAGAGACAATACTGAGGCTCAACATACCCCCACTAAGAAACAATTACATGTCCTCATGCAATTTCAAAATTGTGAGTCTTCACCTCATTACTGCATATGCTCTAGCACTTCTGCTAGGACATCTAACTTCGTCTTCTTTCCTTTCTTTGAAGTCACTGCTACTCTTGGTTTCTTCATTAGAAGTTTATACTTCAAATATATAATCTCTTTGTTCAGGTATTTGTTCTTCTTCTTCAATTTTTTGTTCCTTTTTAACCATAACCCCAAATGTATAAGAGTATTTCCATTGATGGTATTCTCAATTTGATTTTGAATCTTCAGGGCTTCATTTTCCTACTTTATATGAATATTTAGTGTCTCTAGCTCAAACATTTCTTTTTTTCAAGTATTCACTAGAGGTTCTTGGTGACTAGAAGTATGTTCACCAAGATATGATTTCTTTTTTGCAGTTCTTATTTCTAAAGAACTAATGTAATCATAAATATCTTGCTGAAATCGATCAATATCTAGATTTCTTCTACTTGGAGTCTGTGTGGGAGAATAAGTCATAGGTGATGGCACCTCAAGACTACCTCCTTTTTATTGGGTGAATTAAGGGTTTCAATATGAGCTTGAAAACATGGAGGATTTATGTAATGAAACGATAGAGAAGTGCAAGTAAACAAGTGAATGATCGAGGTTTTAGGAGCACGAGTGATGTTTTGGTATGAGTGAGGTTTTAGCATGGGACATGAACATTTAAATTATTAATGGATGAGATCGTATTTGATCGTTGAGGATATTATGATGCGAGTTTGTTGGTGAATCATGAGATTTAGATTTCGATTTGGCATAATCATTTTTAATGATGACATTTTGAGCTAGTAGTATATGATCATCAAATTTATATATATCAATGTTTTGAGCCTTATTATTTAAAAACATTTTGTATCATGCATTGGATATAGATAACATATATCATTTCTTCTTTGTCTTGATTCCTCAAGGGTTCTTTGTTACATTTTTCGGTATGATCTTCAATCTTGTCTTTAGTTGCTTCTGTCAAAAATTCATGTTCATATGTGCTGCAAAGGTGTATAAGAGCTACAGAATCTTATGAGAGTTGCAGAAATGCAACAATTCAGTAGCTAATATTTATTTTTTTGAAAAGGAAAGGGGAATGCAAAGAATTTAGGATTTTTAGAATTGGAAAGAAGAAAATACAAGACGTCAGAAATAAATTCTGATTTGTATCTTGTATTTTTTGTATAAGAATGCCAATCCATGATTGGTTTTCATACATACATATATATATATATATATATATATATATATATATATATATATATATATATATATATATATATATATATGAAAAACAAAAAGAAGACTTAAGTTGGGGAAGAAGAAAGATTCTTCTTGACCAACTTCATATCAACATTATCTTGAAATTTTTGACAAACTCCTCTTTTCTTAGTGGCTTATGATAGACCTTTAGTCGATTTCCATTTAAAAGAAGAGGAAAATTTTCTTCATCGATAGTCCTAATCCTTACTGCTCCATTATCAAAGACTCTTTAAATCACATAAGGCCCAAGCCAATGAGTTTGAAATTTCCCTTGGAAGTCTTTGAACTTTGGGTCAAATAGAAGTACCCAATCTCCTACCTGTAATTTTCTTTCTTTTATGTATTTATCATTCCATCTGGATATATGTTGCTGAACTAGGCTGGTATTTTAAACTTCATTTTGTCTTATCTCATCAAGCCAATCCATGATTGGTTTTCATACATATACAATTATCAATCTATCAATCTATATATATATATATATATATATATATATATATATATATGAAAAACAAAAATAAGACTAAGTTGGGGAAGAAGAAAGATTCTTCTTGACCAGCTTCATATCAACATTATCTTGAATTTTTTTGACAAACTCCTCTTTTTTCAGTGGCTTATGATAGTACTTTATTCAATTTCCATTTAAAATAAGAGGAAACTTTTCTTCATCGATAGTCCTATTGCTGACTGCTCCATTATCAAAGACTTTTTCAATCACATAAGGCCCAAGCCAATGAGTTTGAAATTTCCCTTGGAATTCTTTGAACTTTGAGTCAAATAGAAGTTCCCAATCTCCTACCTATAATTTTGTTTCTTTTATGTATTTATCATTCCCTATATATATATGTCGTTGAACTAGGTTGGTATTTTAAACTTCATTTTGTCTTATGTCATCAAGATCATTGAGTTGTTCCATACTATGATTTTGAGCTTCTAACAAGTTAAGTCCCAATTTGAATGATGTTTTGAAGGTTTTGATTTGGAAATCTATTGGAAACAAGACTTGATTCCCATAAAAAATCTCATAGGGAGTATGTCTTTTTGTATTTCTCCATGTAGTTCAATAGGCCCATAAATCTTCAGGAATTTTTTCTTCCTAATCCTTCCTATGTAAATGTACAGTCTTTGTGAGGATTGATTCAATCACTTTATTAGTAGACTCCACTTGTCCACTTTCCTGTGGATGGTATGGAGTATATTTCTTGTGCTTGATTTTATATTCTTCCACAATCTTTCGCACCATTTTGGATGTAAACTGAGTTCCCTTATCTATCACAGTTTCCCTTGGGACACCAAAACGAGTAAAAATATCCTCAAAAAGAAATGAGAGTACAAAATTTCCATTAGAAAAAGAAAGTGCTTTACATTCTACCTATTTAGTGACATATTCAGTGTGTACAAGAATATACCTCTTTTGTCTTGATGGTGGATTGATTGGTCCAAAAAATCCAGAGCCCAATTTTCAAAGGCTTTGATGAGTACCTGTGGTTGTAAGGGTGTTTCATTTGTAGGAGCAAGTTTCAACATTCTCTAATAATTGTCACATCTTTTAAAATACTCCTTGGAATATTTGAAAAGGGAAGGCCAATAATATCCTAAGAGAAGGATTTTATAAGTAGAACTTTTATCAACAAAGGGTCCTCCACATGGCTCGTCATGGCATGCCTTAAATATTTCAGGTATTCCATCTTCTTGTACAAGTCTTCTAATGATGAGATCTGGATCTGTCTTGTATAATTCATTGTTTTCACATGAATATGATGCACTTATTTGAATCAACATTCTTGGTTTGACTACAACTTCAAATTCGTACTACTGGAGCAACAAAAACCATCAGTATATATTTCCTCCTAAAATAATATTATTCACCAAATGTTTCAGTGCAAAGTGATCAATGAACATCTTGAAATGTGCTCCCAATAAGTAGTGCCTAAGCTTCTGTAATGCATAGGCCATAGGTAATCTTTCTCTTTCTATCTTACAATAGCTATTTTTCTACCTTGGACAATTTTATTCTTGCAAAAACTATGGGATGATCAATTTCTCCTACTCCTGGTTATATCATTATCATAGCCAACAATATGCAAGATGCATCGAAATTCACATGAAATTAATTATTCTAGTTCAAGAAAAACAGAATAGGCGCAATCACCATTTTCTGTTTCAATATGTTGAGCTAGTGTGTCCAATTTCCATGCACAATTATTGCACTATCTTAGGTGGATCCAAGTTTACAATAACTATTATCTTCATGGGATCCACCATTAATCCCTATATACAAACCACATGGCCCAAAAGTATGCCAAATGGTACGCAAAATATGCACTTCTTCAAATTTAATGATATTTGGTATCGCCTACATGTATCTAACATCAACCTGAAGCTTGAACATGCTTTTTCAACAACCCAAATATTGTCCAGTCATCAAAGAAAACTTCCAAATATTTGTGTATATATTCTTTAAAAGCTACAGCTACAACACTAGAAAATATAGTAGGAGCACTCTTCAATCCAAATGGCATCATCGTGTACTGATAAGAGCCCCACTATGTTGCAAAAGTTTTCTTATGTCTATCTTCTTGCACAATTGTGATTTGATGGTAACCCAAAAAACCATTTGTGAAATAATAGACCTCTTTTCCTCCTACATTGTCCAATACTTCGTCTGTAAATGGTGTGGGGAAGGGGTCAAGAAAGCATGCATCATTAAAATTCCTTAGGTCCACACATATTTTCATTTATCTTATTGTCTTGTTTTCCTAAAATACCATGGGTTTTACCCATTAAGACTCTTCGACTAGATCAATGATCCCATCTTTGATCATTTTATCTAACTCCACCTTCACTTTTTCCTTGTATATTAGATTCAACCTATAAGGTATTTTATTTAGTAGCTTTGCTTTATGTTTCAGGGGAATCCTCATAACTCCTAGGTCCCCTAATATTCCCTTAATTCAGAGAATTTCCTGGGGAATAAATCTTGATATTCGTGCAGTAACTCTATAATTTTGTTAACTTTGTCTTCATCCCAATAATCTCCAATCATTGCAATTTTTGTTGTTCTTCTAATCTAATATTCACCTTCTTTATTTTTGTGGACCCCTATACCTTAATGGGGCAGAAACGCCGCCTGTAATTAAACATTGTCTCGGGGGTCTAAGGGGGAACGGTTGCGACTTTATGGAGCCCCCCCTGGTGGGGGGTTTCGGGGGCAACACCCCAAAGTTAAAAACATATGTAAATTTTCATTGTAAAAGTATAGTAATTTCTATTCAATTTGGTTCGTTCATTAGGCGGATGGTTTGATGGTAGAAGTTATGTTTAGTTTATGGTTTTTTTCCCTAGAAGGTAACCCCTCGCTTGTATTAGGGTATTGTATTGTGGTTGTGTATTGTATGTGTATTCTCAGAGAAAGAAAAATATAGGGAGATTATGAGAGATAACAGAGGATATTACAGTGGATAAGCTATAGGTTGTGTCTCTCCATTTTGTTGGATAATAGAAAGGAAGGACTGGATGTTAGGGGTGGACATAGCCCAAACTGGGTGAATCACGTATATCTGTGTCTCTCTGGTTTTATGCGTTTTGTGTGCTTGTGTTTTCTGCATATTTTATGTGTTGCATTTCTCTGTAACATATAATTTTCTAACAAATGGTATTAGAGCTGAAGGTCTATTTTGCTGATAAACTTGTAGGAAAGAAAGGTTCTTGGTTCGAGTGGGAGCAATGGTAGATGATGGTAAATTTAGGGTCAATAAATTTAACGGCCAAAACTTCCCGCTGTGGAAGATGCAGATGGAAGATTATCTATATCAGAAATATATGTACCTACCATTGAGCAGAAAAACAAAGAAGTCGTCGACTATGACAAATGTAGAATGGGATATTATCGACAGAAAGGCACTCAGAACAGTACGGTTGTGCCTCGCGGTGTCAGTAGCCTTCAATATTTTGAAGGTAACAAAAACATATGGTTTGATTAAGGCATTGGCGAAATTATATGAAAAACCCTCGGCCTCAAACAAGGTATTTCTTATGAAATGTTTATTTAATATGAAGATGTCGGAAGGTGGATTTGTTGCGGACCATTTAAATGATTTTAATACAGTTACCAATCAGTTAATTTCTGTAGGGGTAAACTTTGATGATGAAGTTAGGGCTCTTTTATTTATGTGCTCATTTCCAGAAACATGGAATGGTTTAGTTACGGCCATTAGTAACTCTGTCTCTGGATCTAGTTATTTACTAAGTGGGCCAATTCCACTCAAAATTCTACTGATACCGTAATATCACAAAAACACATATTAAACAACTAGAAAATTATAATATCATGGATGATAACCATAACCACCATAAGAAAGAATGAACACCCATCTCATAGAAATAATGACTGGTTTCACACCTTGGACTTTTCACCTAGCTATAGATCATGTTTCTCTAGCTCTCTTAGCAGCAGGTCATCCCTAAGCTAGGACCATGAATCCATAATGACAACCACGCAAGCTAGATATATGTCAAATACAAAACATAAACAAGGATAAGATATTGAATCCCACCATTATCCAAAAAATATGCTCAAATCCCCATCAACCCACAATACCCAAGGTACTACAATCCTTTCTTTGCACCCACAGTCACCTCAGCTCTTCCAAAACCATTCTAGGGTTTCATAGTTAGGTCACATAGGGATATCTCATATCCTTCTGGCTTCTAGGACTTCCAACTTCCCTCGCGATTATCTAGGTACGCTCAAGGCCCATACAAGGAAATATGCCCATGCACCTCTCCCTCCAATGCTCCAACCTTCCCTAAAGAGGCAAAAGGAAAACTACATTCACACTCTGATCCACCTTCGATACTTCTTGTACAATAGTCAAAGGTCCTTTTGTTCTCCCCTTATACAAGCACAAATGACCCCCTGAAATTATCTGAGGGAACAAAAAGTTTGAATGTGTCCCATTATCCTTTAAGAATGTGTTTGAAGAATCATAAAATCATATAAAACATCCTTAAAAATTATTTATTTGGCAACGAATTAACATGAGATATGATTTAATCTATTAAAATTAGCAACTAGGTAAAAATAATTACCATAAAAAATGTAAAAAAAAAAAAAGCAAAGAAGAATTAAAAAGATTTAATTAAGGTTGGCTTGGATGTGGCTAAAGTTTACTTGCAAAAGTAAGATGGAATACACCTTTTATTGTAGGTGATTCAATCTCTAAAGAAAATAGCTAAGATTGTGTGAGGAAAAGAATAAGCAATGATCTCTTTTTAAAGCGTTTTAACTTGACTTTTGCATGAGTAACTTAATAAATTTCTTTCTTTTACCCGTTTTTTTCTCCTTTTTATCTTTTGTAAACTTGAGTTAAGGTGATTAAAGCTCAAAAAATAACTTTAAAATGAGAGAAATCTTTAAAAAATTCATTATATCTTTGGTTATAAGGTGTTTCATGTACTATAGGATAGCTGGAGGACTAGTGGAGTAATATAGCATTCCCTTAATTCTTAGCAGGGTTCTATGTCAGTAAAGAAAGAAATAAAAGTGAGATAACATCTCAAATATGCTTATATAGTGTTAGCTTGGAGGTCTCTTGAGTATTATAACACGGTTAGAGCCTCAAGATGGTGCTAAGGAGACTTAAACGAGAGAAACAAAAACATCTTAAAAGGACAAAGAAGGAAGTGTAGTGCTGCATAATAGGTCAAGAGGTAGTTATGGAGGTTTGACCAAGTCAAAATCTTAAGAGGGATGCTTAGAAAGAGCAAATCATGAGCCTATGTTTTGTGTAGGAGCTCAAGAGGGCATTAAAGTGCTCCCTTAAGTTTCAATATGGAATTACATGGAGAGATGACGCTTAAAAAATACGTTTAAGCCTCAATCTCATGGGTGTAACACTGGGTTAGAGGTCAAGAGGGAACTATAATGTAGGATAGAGCTACAAAGGAGTATTACCAAGGGCTAGAAAGAAATAAATTTGCAAGAAAATCTAAGCAAAAACTTCTCAAAAATGGTTTCCTTGGTAGGTTCTATTACAAATGGTTACCTACTTCTTTTTTACTAAACAAATAGGTTGAATTAGGCCCTCAATTCCCCCCCCAATATATCAAGTCAAGGGTTCTAACTAAGGGTCACAGAAGCTTAACATACTTAATAGTATGATCTTTGATTTATCTTGAAAAGGTGGGCCCTCCAATTTTCTTTAGAGACAAGGAACTAGATGAGAATTAGGAGGATTGTTGTAGCAATTACAACAAGTTGAAAGCACCTTACAAGGCATTTTAATAAACCTCCCATATCAAAAAATGGTAACTTGTCTAGAAATCATAAGTTAAGAAGCGATTGGGAGATGATGCTTGTGTAAATTACTTTAGTGCATCTTGCATTACATATCTCTTACTATGATACTCTTACATTTAGTTTAGCCTTGATGATGACCTCCTTTGATTTAGAGGGTATGATTTAGATGTTTAATCCTAAGTGTATCTATCATCCTGTTAGCACTCAAATCTACCTCAGGCTGAAATGAGATAAAACTCAAGGCTACATCAAACCACGCTTAGCCTCGTAGCTAGCCCTACGAGGGCAGGAGAGGGCTCTCTCCGTAAATATCGATAAAATGAGCAATAGGGTGCGAGATGACTTACGATAGGATCTGATTTTAGGCTAGTAAAGAGATAGGTAAGTTTGATTTTGATTTTTTGGGTTTTCGCTAGAGAAATGGGAAAACAAATTTTGGGTCCGGGGATAAGGTTAGACCTTTGCAGATTTCGAGTTGGGGCGAGGTAGGTGATTGTCTTGATGCTTTTGATTGGATATACGGACAGATCAGACCGACGAGGAGCTGAAGAGGGCAAAGAAGAACTTGGATCCTCTTCAAACAGTCGAAAACATATAGAACTAACTGAATTCAAAGGAAGAGCACGGTAAACGATGGATTCAACCTCATCTACTCATTCAATTTAGTTCAGAAGCATATGAAAGGAATGGCATACATTAAACATGAAGAACTTACAGTAAACAGAGAGAAAACACCATCAATAACAAAACACCACAAGGATCCCAACAAGTGCCACAAAACCTCTGATCTTTCCTTAGCCAAAATATGAAAAAATATGTACAATGGTGCCAAAAGTCTCCCAAGAGTCCAACCTGTAGAATGTATCAGAAATTACAATATATAGATCACTCTAACCCCTTCCCACACCTCTAGGGGTCGAAATACTCCTTCTAGGAGCAGTTCCAACAAATTCTAATCAAGGAACTAAAATCTAGGCAGCTAACAACTTGCCTCTAAAAGAGTGGAAACTGATTCATTTACATGATTTTCACTTTTTTGAGAGTGAATCTTCTAGAATAGGTAAAAACAAGCCAAATTTACATGCCAACCATCAATTTACATCATGAAAACCCAAAAATTTCATCCACAAGCAAAACTGGTCCAAACTGGCCGAAAATCTGAGCTGGAAGTTGAAAATTCAGCCAAAAATTTAAGTGGGTCGCTCCTGAAACAAGTGGGTCGCGCGCCTTTCAACCTGATTTTTAAGTACTTCCCGGCATCCAAATTGAGCTCATGATAGCTCGTTGGAAAGCCCTGGATGTTGGCTATCCAACACAAGTGGAATTTCCCAATTTGGAGCTCATTTGACCCTCCAAAAATTCATTCTCCCAGAAGTACTTTCTGCTGATGCAAAAGGTGGCAGCAAGGTGGTTTTCATGGTGTTTTTGAGCTTTTTGGCCATTCAGAATCTGATGAAATGCTTCGGAAATGCTTGAGGATGCATAACCTACCATGAAAAATCCAAAAATGCAAAAATTTCCTTTAGCAAGTGTCCCAAAAAAGAAAATGAGCATATGGGCGTGTTACCCGCTTAACTGAAAAACCTGTTTTTAGACCAAAATATTTCAAAATGACAAAATTTTCTCCGAATTTGCTCAAATTCGGAGCGAAGATCCTCCATCATGTATCTTGCCCAGCCAACCAAGCATCGGCCAAAATCCGGAGTGGATCAGGCCTTTTCCGCCGTTTTAGTGCTTCGCTCAATCTCCTCTTCAGAATCTTCATTCTCGCTTTGCAAACATGCATGCGAGCCCAATAATGGCCTTTCATGTGACGAAGCATGTCCTTCTCTCTATTGGCCTTTGCCAGAAACTTCTCCAGATGGATGTTTACATGCGTGAGTACATAATCTCGATCTATTGGAGTAATGTCACCAGGTCTCTTCCGGGCCAACTGTCGATCCTCACGGATTCGACGCAGCTCATAAAGTGTGTGCTTATCCTCAAGCTGTTTGTTGCGCTGCTCCAGATAGTTTATCACCCACTGAGCTTTCTGCAACTGATCTTTCAGCGTGTCATTCTCGGTTTTCTGCTCCTGGATGATCTCCCTTAGTTTCGAACTAGGAGAGCTCGCATCAACATCAATGATCGTGAAATCCATGTCCCGTCCTCCTGATGGGCCCTCATCATGCATGGGCTTCTTGCCCCTGTCCTGTATCTGTACCTGTGCTAAATAAGAAGGCGAGACCCCTTCCACATCATGTGGAGATAATACTCACCGTGCTGATGAAGTCGCCAAGACCCCTTCCACCCTGGGTGGAGATAATACTCGCCGTGTAGCTGCAAATAAGGCCCTGTGGCCTCGCTGATATGTCATAAACAATGGAGCACTGATCTGCCCAACCTCAGGAATGTTCAGCTGGTGTGAAGGCTCTCCCGCATCATAAACTACCTCAGGAGGCGGTTGTGACACTGTGAAAAAGTCACGGGAGATGAAATCCTCCCAAGTGATGCCCTGCTGTGCCAACTGATGTAACACTATGATCTTGATCAAAGCGTAATGATATCTACTTCTATGCTGCTGTGCTGGGCTCTTCTTCTGTACAAAAATCACCATCCTTTCTATGTTGCGATACATAAAATACGGAATGTTCATCATACGTACCCTTGTGAAGTGCATCAACAAACGAACATGGTACGCAAAGAGACGTGCGAATCTACCCTCGCAACTGAAATACCGAATGATGAGTTTCATCAGCGGTGCAAACTCATTCCTCAGGAATCTGAAAGGAAAAACTCTGCCCAAGTGCCTCATATACTCAGGTTTGATGTATGGCTGATAGTAGGATTTCTCTAAATGCTGACGTTTGTTCCATTCCTCTCCTACATTTGGTATACCAGTGGCCTGAGCAATAGTCATTGGTGAAAAAAAGAAATCTACTCCAGCGAGATTTACACGGCCATTACGTAAATGAAGAACAAACAGGCGAGCTAGTTCACGATGAAGCTGGGTTTGTGAAATCATTTCACAGAATTGAAAACATGACTGAACCCGAAAACAATCCATTGCAAGCGGACATGCCTGCAATTGAGCCAAAGAAGTAGGCTCCTCCCTGAGATGTTTACCACCTTTGCCACCTCTGTGAGGTTTCCGTGGTACATTACCCTCTGTTGTGGAATCATTGTCCGACTCCTGCTCATACTCTGACTCTGTCTCTGACATGGCTTTGAAAACAAGTTGTCTGCAATATGTGTGTTGATATAGGTGTAGTGAAGTCAAAGTTTCAATGCATTCTCAAAACCCAAATATATTGCATATGTACCAAAGCATCATAGGAAACACACAGTGGTAATAGCTCTGTTTAGGTGGATTGGGATAAAAGAACAGTCTCTGTTTTGATTACAAGTGAATTTTGACAAATGAGTACCAAGTGCAAAATGTAGGGTGCAGCCTTTAAAATACTGGATAAAATTTGTCAAAGGGAACAATGAGTATAAGACTGTGTTTGTCAATGGGAAGTGGGACACAATGTGACAATGAACACAGTGAAACAAATAGCCATAACAGTGGTAAAATAATGATGATGACAACAGTGGTAGAATGAGTGTGAGGGCAGTGAGACTTTGACAATATATGCAGAGGTATATATATCAACCATACAAGGTGGGAAAATCTTCACAAAACCATCCATATGTATTTAAAACCCTAAGGAATAAATCTGCCATGAATATAGGGTTTCACCTCTCCATTCAAATAAATTAATTTCCCCACTTCAAGACACCACAACCATATTTAAAATATACTGAGCAATGATTTAAAACCTGTTTGGAAGCAGCTGGAGTTGATTCGAATCGAAACTGGGCGCAAAACACAATTTTCTGAGTGCTGATTTAAGTGGGTAGCGCGCTGGTTTAAGTGGGTAGCGCCCCTCAAGTGGGTAGCGCCCGTGTAATTTTGCACTGACTGTAGTGCTCAAGTGGGTAGCGCCCCCTAAGTGGGTAGCGCGCACCTCAAGTGGGTAGCGCGCAACCCAAACCCTGTCCAGAACTCTGCTAAACACGATTTCGGCCTCCAAAACACGATTTCGACTCCTGCCTTGGCGAATTTCTTGCAAATGATTATGATTTCCATGTTTATATATGAAGGAAATATCTCATGCAATCAGATTTGATTTCAAATGTGTTTTAAGAACCCACTTTATAATGTTTTTGGCACTTTGACATTTGGTCTCTTATTACAATGCTTTCTCCTTTGGCTTTTCTGAATTTTTGAACTGATAACTTTGCTGCCTTTTGCAGGGATGCGACACTTTAGCTTAGGAAAATATCAGAGGCTTGCAGTGAAGCTTCTCATGGTGAAATGGATACAATTATTACAAAAGTGGAATTAAACAATTTCTAGTTCCAAAACAGAGTTTTGGACTAGAAATGTTTTCAAATGCTTATGATAATAAAAATACGAAATAAAAACTTGTGAAACCAACCTCATGGCCTGCGGGCTTTATGACATATATGCAAAGACTCGAAAACCCTAGAATCTAGGACTAACAACTCTTTTTAATGAAACTGACATTTAATGACGATGAATGAAATGACGATGAACTTCAGTAATTTTTGAAGAATTTCTAAATAGCCCTGCAGGTACAAGCAATGAGGAAACACATGACAACCAGACCCCCTCGTCAGTCAGTGGCATGCTCCTAGCGAAATGCAACGAAGTGGAACAAGAGAGACACCTAAGAATGAATATGCAAAAGCGAAATGATCTCTGACGAAGGGTTGTAAGGACCGACTCTAACATTGGCTCCAATGGGGATGGTGGCTCCATGGATATGCCAGGAACGACAGATCTCTGGGGGAGTCAGACAGTGCCTTCATCCATTGGGCGATGGAGTCATTATTTCAACTGATAAAACAAAAACTTTGGACATATTTATTGACTGCAGATTTGACTAAAGACTGACTGAAATTTGACCAAAACTGACATGACTTTAAACTGAAAGACTGATAAAACTGACTTGACAATTTCAAACCAACCAACCTCCATCTCCAGAATTATAGCCTTCGCTCCGGGCCCCAGACTGAAGATGAGAGATCAGCACACACTTGCAATGAAACAAAAGTAAAGAGATATATACAATGATGATGAAATCAGCAGAAGATACTCAGAAGTGATATCGCTTCAGCAACCGACCATTGATCGGTCCTCCAGGACAATCATCTCCATTCATTTCTTTGAGAAGAAAGGCATTTTGACCCCGATACGCTGCGATCTTAAAAGGACCCTTCCATAGATTTTCAAATTTGTCGTGCTTTCCCTTATCTTCATTCCGAGCATCCCATTTCAAAACTACCTCATCCAACTGAAACTTATCCACTTTTGCCTTTCTGTCGTAGATCTTCTTTATGCGCTCCTGCAACTTGAAATTATTTTGAAATACCTCCTCCCGTGTCTGTTGTAAATGAATCATCTGATTAATTCTCCATTGCATGGGATCTTCCTCACTACCAGCTTCCTGAAGCAATTTGACCACTGGGACAGCAAGTGAAGTAGGAAATACCGTGTCTGTTCCGTACACCAGCTCGAAAGGAGACATGCCAATAGACTTTTTCTGACTTACCCTATCAGCCCACAGTGCATTCACTAACTTCTTGTGCCAGCCCTTTTTGTTGATTTCCAGCAATTTCTTAATAATATTCACCAAGGATTTATTTGAAGATTCTGCCAGGCCATTCCCTTGTGGATGGTAGGCAGTCGAATGTCCCAAACTGATATTGTACTTATAGCAAAATTCAACCATCCGTTTAGACTTGAAGGCTGCTGCATTATCTGTAATTATTTTACTAGGACACCCAAAACGTGACAGAATATTGTTTTCAAGAAAAGAGATAATTACCGCATTCGTGGCCTGTCGAGTGGGAATTGCTTCGATCCACTTTGTGAAGTAGTCCGTAGCTGTCAAGATCCATCTATGCTGTCTGGAAGATGCTGGGTGGATTTCCCCGATAAAATCCAATCCCCACTGCTGGAATGGTGCACTAACTTCAATTGGTTTTAGAGGCAAAGGCTGTAGTTTCTGCTTCCCTTCGAAAATTTGACACTCATGACAATTTTTAACAGCCTTAAATACATCAGAAAACAAAGAAGGCCAATAATACCCTGCCCTTAGAATCTTATTCGCTGTGGTCTGCCAAAACAAATGGCCTCCGCAATCACCTTTTTGAAAGTCCTCCAAAACTCTTTGAGCTTCCTCCTCTACCAAACAATTCAACAACACTCCTCCAGGGTCTTTCCAATACAATGCAAAATTCAGAATGCAGAATTTAGCAGCTCTCAACTTCAATGTTCTACTCTTATTTCTAGGCATCCTGGGAGGTGGAGACAAATTCTGAAGCACGTATAAAATGTCAGCATACCAAGGGGAAGAAACAAAAATATCGGATACCTGAACTAACGTACTTTCCTCATCTTCATCGGACATGGCGGCGATCAAATTTATATCTAGAGCATGCAGATTTGTTTCAGCCATGAGCTTGGCGAGTCCTTGTCCTTTGATAAGCTTGGTTGGTTTAATCTCCACATCGTATTCTAACAACGCAGTGATCCACTTACCCCGTCTTCCCTCTGGATCTGCCTGTACCAAAACATTTTTAACTGCTGTGTTAGGAACGTATGCTATAATGTGGGAATGAAGTATATACACACGGAAATATTTCAAGGCCTTTACAAGCGCAAGTGCTTGTTTCTCAATAATATTATACTTCAATGCTCCGTCCCTTATAATTCGACTGAAAAAAAAAACAGGTTTCTCAACTCCATCCCTTTTTTGCATTAAAACAGCTACTAATGTATGCTCAGAAGCAAAAGAAAACAAAATGAAGTCTTGTGTGTAGTCCGGGCTAATTAAAATAGGGGCTGAAGAAAGAGCTATCTTTACCAAATTGAATTATTTCACTGCCTCTTCTATCCACTTTACCTGACTGTCCTTTTTCAGCATGTTCGTGATTTCTCTAAGGTGTTCTGCAAGATTTGGAATGAAACGACGCAAAAAATTCATTTTACCATTAAATGACTGTATTTCTTTCATGTTCCGGGGCTTTTCAATCTGCTGTATGGCTTCAACACGTGCAGGGTCAACACGGATGCCATCTTTCGATATGATGTGGCCAATGAGCTTGCCTTCATCCATTGCAAAAAGGCTCTTTTTCGGATTCAACGAAATGCCATATTTTCTGCACTTCTGGAAAACAACTTTCAAATGATATAAATGTTCTTCATCAGAATTTGAAAACACAGTTAAATCATCAAGGTAAACAACCAAAAATACATCTTTTTCGTTGGCAAAAGCCATGTCCATGGCACGCTGAAAGGTGGCCCCTGCATTCTCCAAACCAAACGGCATTTTTGCATAATGAAACGTTCCCCAAGGAGTGGTGAACGCAGTCTTATCACGATCATCTTCATGCACTAAAATATGATTATAACCAGAGTATCCGTCGAGTAGTGACATCCTTGATGCTCCAACTACTCGCTGCAATATATGGTCCATTTTTGGCAGTGGATAATTGTCTTTTAATGATACCTTGTTCAAATTTCTGAAATCGATACATAAACGGATCTCACCTGTTTTCTTTCTCACGGGCACCAAATTTGATATCCAATCTGAAAATCAGATAGGCACAATGATTCCTAACTTATACAACCTATTTACCTCTTTTTCGATCGATGGTAGCAGCTTTGGATTTATTCTCCTCAACTTTTGACGGAAAGGCTTCTGATTTGGTTTGATGGGGATAGTATGCTGAATGATGTTAGTATCATATGTTTTTAGATCTGAATAATCCCACGCAAATGCATCAGAAAATGTTGACAACAATTTCACATATTCTGCCTTTACCTTTGGCGACAATGACCTTGATAACTTTACCATCTTGGGATTATCAGCTGTCCCAATATTAACCTCTTCCACACCTTTTTCCGTGGGCCTCAATGTCGGTTTGCGGGCTACATCATCTTGATCAAACAATTCTTCCAACGGAATCAATCCCTTAGGAATGATGTTATCCTTAAGTTGCAACACTTCCATTTGGTTTATTTGTATGTCATCACTACCATCATCATGTTCTGTATCTATGGAGGTATCTTTAAACTTACCCTTATTCTGCAGAAAATCACTAATCTCCTCATCATCTTGAAAGACTTGCCAACATCGCTGATTGTCTGGAATGGTGGGGCAGTGTTTCACATGAATCTCAAATTTGTTGCTGGAATTCATTGGAATTTTAAGATTGCTTGCTGCCTTAGCAAGACCATCAGCAACACCATTTTGTATGCGAGGCACACATGTCAAGGTATGATCAGAAAATAATTTTAGAATGTCTAAAACTGCATTACGGTAAGCCCTCATGCGAGGATGCTTGGCCTGAAACTCACCTTTAACCTGCTTTATCACCAACTCTGAATCACCATACACTGCAATCCTTTTCGCTTTCAGCTTCTTAAGAATCTTAAGGCCAGCAATTAGAGCCTCATATTCCGCTTCATTATTAGAACAATCAAATGCAAGCTTGTAGGAACACACCCTCACATTGCTCGGAACCTTATCCGGAGCGGAAAACGGACTACGAATCCACACACCAATCCCAGCACCATCACTGCCCACTGCGCCATCAAAATCCATGGTCCAAAGACCATCTTCATCGTCCTCTAAATGCTGAAATTGTGCCGGCTCTGTTTTTTCTGTTTGCTGCCCATTGTCTCCAGCTGATTGCTCCACAGTAGATTGTTTTTCTCTCCTTTATTTTTGCAGAACTTCTCTAAAATTTTCAGTGATTTCTGGTATATCTTCTACCTGAACTAATTGAATTTCTATATCATTAAAACTACCAGCAAGCAACACAAACGATTCTAAATCGGTATGTACATAATTTACAGGATGATTGATGGGCTTCTCTTTTCTAGTTATCATATATTTCATCTTCTGCTCTCGATATAACTTTCTCATTTGACCGAAGACTGGAATTGTAGCATAAGAGAAATATAACTGAAGTGTACCTTTCAAATTTCCCCCCCAAGATCTCGAAAGGAGCATACCAAATCGCGGAGGAATGTCGGCCACCACCACGTCCATTAAAACATTCTTTGCTGGAATTTGATCTAAGCTTACAACCAAATCTTTGATGAGTCCTATACACCTCACACGGCTGGAATAAAATGAATACAAATCATGATATTTTCTTGTAATGTCTAGTCCCAACTTTTCCATGATTGCCTTTGGCATCAAATTGTGCGAAGCACCCGAATCGAACATGGCATTGTGCAAAACATATTCATGCAACCTCAAACTGATATAAAATGGAGGAACATCACTGTCAGGAGACTCACCATCTAATGCAGGCCCAAAAATCAATTCCGGCTGATCATCCTCAACATTTACCGTATCAAACATTGGATCAAAGTTCAGAATTTTGGAGACTTGACCTCGGTAGCTGCTGTTCTTCATGATTTCTGTCAAAGGAATAGATATTTTTAATTTGGAAATTTCATTTTCCAAACTAAATGCTGAAACTTTCTCAACCTCTTTGACCGGAACTTCCTTCTTTTCAGCCTTGTCTTTCACTATGTTTGACCGATTTACCTTTTCTGCTGATGATACTTTACTAGCTGCGGGATCAATTGTCTCTTTTCCTTTCTTCTGTGGTATCGGTGAATCCGTCTTTGGTGCTGAAGCTTCTTTTCGTTTCTGAATTGGATTTATGGGCACATCTCAGTTTCTCAATGAGTATTGCTTCTGTTGAGCAGACAAAGCATTCAAATATCCTCTTTGGTATTCATCTGACTCTTCCTCTAAATCTACATCATTTGCTAATATGAAATCTTCATCTTTCTGAGCAGCTGAACTTTCTCCATATTCTTCATCCTCAGTAATATAAATAGGCAAATCGTTGGGAGTGAAGAAACGATTTTGCTCACCTGCTACATCATCATCATCGTCTGAATATTGACTCACAAAATTCTGCAAAAGTGGTGTCTTGATCTGCTGTTGGGCTGCTGGCTCTGGTGGTCTCTGTTCACGCTGCTTTATTCTGAACTGTGGCTGCTGCTGGCCACGGTAATTTGGATTCCGAATCTGCGTTTCTGATTTTTCAAGATTCATTCTTTTGAACATTTTTTCCATCTCACGAATCAAGTGCTGTTCAGATGTAGATGTGGAAGGCTCTTCTTTTATTGTCACTCTTTTCTCTGCTTTCAACCGTGCTCTTTTATCGTTCAGATTTGCCTCAACACTAACGACAATCTTCTGCATATCTTCTAAGGTAGGCGGATCTCTATCATGAAGGAAATAAGCCATCTCCGGATCAAAACCATCCGGGAATTTAAGAAGAGCTGACTTTTTAGACGGCCTTAAGTCATCTGGGATTGCATTGTACACTGTATTGAATCTAATGATATAATCCTGAACGGACTCACCAGGATTACGCTTGATGTTTGTATACTCTGAAGTGATCTGCAGTGGATCCTTTTTCATCTCCCATCGATCTAAGAACTGTGTCTGAAGGTCTTGCAATGTATTGATACTTCTCGCCGGTAAAGCTTTGAACCATTTGCGAACTTCTCCTCCAAATGTTTGGGCAAACAATCTCATTGAAACATTTTCTGCATCAATTTCATGCAGATCCAAGAAGTCTGTCATTCGAACAATATGCTGCTGAGATGATATACTTTGTGGGGTGCCATCAAATATAGGAATTTTTCTCTGATAATCAGTAGGCATAGCATCTAAATTAGCCGGCAAAACAAGAGGTGCAAATCTGGCTGCCATGACTCTTGGCGGATTGAAGATAATTTGCTGTCTAGGAGAAACAGAAGGACCAGGAGCAGTAGGTGTGCGAGGTGTATGCGGTGGAGACGGAGGAGAAATTACTGTTGATTGCTGATCAGAAAATTCAGGCTGAACCGGAATGGTAGGGATAAAGGGAGGTTCAGTGGGGATCCGTGAACTAGATGCAAATTGTTAGGTCCCTATATTACTAGTATAGTACCTTATTGTTGTTAGTGTAACCCCTTTATTGTTATTGTACCTCAGAAAAACATTCCGTTATTATTATTATTGTGCCCTTAAATTATTATTGTTAGGTCGACTATGATTACATTGTGGCCCCACTAGGATTACATTATGGCCCCATGGACTCCTATATATAGAAAGGAGGTTTTGTAATTTGTATCATCCAAGAATCGTTCATTAATGTAATGTATTGGAGGTTTCCCCCTCGAAGTGGCTTATTTCTAAGGCGTTGATATCTCTTTTCTTCTATTTTTGGAGCTGGTTTCACAACATTTGGTATCAAAGCTTTGGATTCTAAGGTTTCGCTGCCCCAAATAGGTCATCGTGGCATTTTCGCTTATAACTTTTTTCACGAAGCTTCAGAAGCTGAAATTTTTAGGGTGCGAAGCTGAAATCTTGAGGAAGGTTGTCTAAAAATTTCAGATCTTGGTTCGCAATATTTGAGGAGATATCATCTGTGGAAGTTAGGTATTTTTTCAGGCTCATAAACAAGTCACCGTGGAATTTGCGCTATAAAGTTTTTTGTACGAAGGGTCAGAGTCTGAAATTCATATGGTACAAAGCTGAAATCCTGAGGAAATTCGTCAAAAAATTTCAGAACTTGGTTCGCAATATTTTTGGAGATATGATCTGTGGAAGGTAGTGCTTTTTCAGGCTCCTGAATTGCATCTCAAAGAGGTGATCGTGGGAAAACTTCAATAACTCTCTCTCTGGGCCTCAGATTGAAGTGCCGTAAAAAGTGGTCACAAGTACACAGACTGAAGTTTCTGGGCTATCAATTTCAGAGACAAAGGACAAAACAGTGACACGTGGCAAGTCGTACAAGTTCGCTCTACTGAACCAGTCCAGAATTAGGTCATTGTGGGAGATTGGACACAAATTTGTCTTGGAGAATCCAAATCAGGTTAGACCTGTGGCATTTGAAAGAAGCTTCAGAGATCTACTGCAGGGCTGAATTTCAGATATCAAATATTTTCAACTACAGATATAATTTAATTTCAATATCGAGCTCCTAAAAGCTAGTAAAAGGTGTGTATTTTTTTCCGAATTGCATAAGTCTTGTTTGAAGAATCAAGTTGAATTGATTCCAAGGGCATCTTGTAGAATAGATATCAATATTGGATTCTAAAATGGCCCCTAAAAAGAATTCAACACCCATCAAGCCTTCAAAAGGCTCTACCATGACTCATGAAGATGAAGAATTGCAACATGATCTATCAAAATTACAAGAACAAGTGCAACAAATTTCACTCTCGCAAAGAGCAGCAAAAAATGAAATGGAAGTTTTGAAGAAAGGTGTGGAAGTGAAGATGGATGGTTTGGAGAAAGGCATGGAAGCTAAGATGGATGGCGTGGAAGTAAAGATGGAAGGTTTGAAGAAAGGCGTGGAAGCTAAAATGGATGGCGTGCAAGCTAAGATGGATGGAGTGGAAGCTAAGATGAATGGCATGGAAGCTAAGATGGATGGCATGGAAGTGGGCATGGAAGCTAAGATGGATGACATGAAAGACAACATAGAAAACATGAAGAATGATCTAAAAGCATACATGGAAGGCTTGATGACAAGCTTAAAACCAAAAATGATTCCTAATGGCGGAAATATAGGAGAAGAACCTCCTGATGAGAACAAAATAAATGTTAATCATGATTTCATAAACTCGAATGTTGGCGGGAAGAACCACCATATTCCAAAAATGGATATGAGGAAGTTTGATGGAAGGGATCCTGTAACATGGATACTACAGATGGAGCAATATTTTGATCTCCATAATGTGCAAAACACACAAAAGGTACGCATTGCAACTTTACATTTATAACAAAATACATTTGTATGGTATCGATGGCTTTGCTCCCGTAAAAAAATTGTCACTTGGTCAATTTTTACGGAAGAAATGATAGCACATTATGAGGATACAAAGAGCAACACCTTCTTTAGCCAATTGATAAATCTCAAACAAAAGGGTTTAGTGGGGCAGCACATCGAGGACTTCCAAAAATTGAATATAAGGGTAACTGATATTCCAGAGGAACACAGGATTGATCTCTTCATAGGTACTCTAAAGGATAACATCCAACATGAAGTTCGTGTGTTGGAACCTGATTCATTAGAGAAGGCATTCAAGTTGGCAAGAAAAGTTGAATGTAAAATTATGGCGACAAGGAAGCCTACCACTCAATTCTATAAAGAAGGAAGTGTTGCTACGCCTAGATCTCCACAACCTACAAGGTTGACACCACAACAATTGGAAGAAAAAAGAGCAAAAGGGCTTTGCTACAGTTGTGATAGCAAATACACTAAAGGTCATAAGTGTGCTGAGAAGAAATTATTTTACATAGATTGTGAAGATGAAGAATAAAATGAACAAGAAGAGGATATACACCAGGAACCAGCCCCAGAAGAGGAAGAAATGAATCCAACCATATCGTGTAATGCACTGGCAGGAATTACCACTCCTCAATCTCTCAAGATAAAAGGACAAATCAAGAAGAGAAAGGTAATAGTGTTGATTGATTCAGGTAGCACCCATAATTTTATTCATTGTAAGGTAGCCAAGGAATTAAATTGTTTCCTATACCCAGCACCAGAATGTCAAGTGATGGTTGCAAATGGAGGAACTATAAATTGCTCTGAAAAATGCCATAACATCAAGCTAACCATGGGGGAATATGTGTTGACTAGTCCAATGCTTTCCATTCCTATGGGAGGTGCTGATGTTGTACTAGGAGTACAATGGTTACAATCTTTGGGGACGGTAGCTTTTAATTTTAAAGAACTTTTCTTGAAATTCTTTTCAGAAGGAAAGGAAGTCGAACTACGGGGTATTGAAGGGAAGCCAGGAAGGATAATAAGCTCTAATGGCATGACAAAGCTTCTAAAGAAAAAACAAAGAGGCGTAATTGCACAATTATGCTCACTAGAAGTTCCAACATCAAAATCATCTATTTCTGCAGATCTCCAACAAGTCTTGGACAATCATTCCAAGGTGTTTGAAACTCCCAAAAGGACTCCCACCTATTCGTGATCATGATCATGCTATTCATTTGATTCCAGGAAGTGTTCCTCCAAACATCCGGCCTTATAGATATCCTTACTTCCAAAAGAGCGAAATTGAACGCATGATTGCAGAAATGTTAGAGGCGGGTATAATTCAACCTAGTCAAAGTTCTTTCTCTTCTCCTGTAGTATTGGTACACAATAAGGATGGATCATGGTGAATGTGTCCGGATTATAGGGAGCTCAATAAGCTCACCGTTAAAGATAAATTTCCCATTCCTGTGATTGATGAATTATTGGATGAATTACATGGAGCAATTTATTTTACCAAGTTGGATCTTCGTTCAGGATATCATCAAATTAGAATGAAGACTGAAGATATTCCAAAAACGGCATTTCGAACTCATGAGGGTCATTATGAATTTTAGGTCATGCCTTTTGGCCTTACCAATGCACCTTCTACATTTCAAGTATTGATGAATTCCATTTTCAAACCCTTCCTTAGAAAATTTGTGCTAGTATTTTTTGATGATATACTAATCTACAGTAGGTCTTGGAAGGATCATGTTCAACATGTTGACAGGGTGCTCAAACTATTGCAGGAGAAACAATTATATGCAAAAAAATCCAAATGTTTCTTTGGAGTACAAGAGGTGGAATATCTGGGTCACATTGTATCTCACGAGGGTGTTAAAGTAGACCCTAACAAAATTAAAGCCATTAAGGAATGGAAAGTTCCCACAACCATAAAGCGGTTGCGAGGATTTCTCGGGTTAACAGGGTATTATCGCAAGTTTGTTAAGAATTATGGGAGAATAGCAGCACCTCTAACAACATTATTGAAGAAAGATGCATTTCATGGACTCCTGAAGCAACTAAGGCCTTTGAACATCTTAAAGAGGCAATGTGCCTAGCACCGGTCTTAGCTACGCCAGACTTCACAAAAACCTTTATTGTGGAATGTGATGCCTTAGGAAATGGAATTGGTGCAGTTTTAATGCAGGAAGGAAGAGCCATTGCTTTTGAAAGTCGTCCAATCAAAGGAAAGTATTTACAGAAACCTATTTATGAGAAGGAAATGTTAGCAATACTGCATGCACTAAAGAAATGGAGAACTTACCTAATGGGAAGACACTTCAAGGTAAAAGCTGATCATGATAGTCTGAAACACTTTTTGGAACAAAGACTATCTTCAGAAGAGCAGCAAAAATGGGTCACAAAGATGTTGGGTTATGACTTTGAAATAATCTACAAAAAAGGAAAGCTTAATGTTGTTGCGGATGCACTCTCAAGAAAGAATGAAGAGGTGGAAGCATTGCTTTGTGCCATTTCTATTATCCAACCAGATTGGATAACCGAAGAAAAAGATGAATGGAAGAAGGACAAAGATGTATGGACACTCATTCAAAAGTTGCAGCAAGATCCTAGTACATCTGATACATTTAGTTGGAAAAATGATTCCTTATGGTACAAAGATCGCGTATATCTTTGTAAGAATTCCCAACTAAAACAAAAGATTCTTCTGGAATTGCACACTTCTCCTTTAGGAGGACACTCAGGATTTTTAAAAACTTACCACGGGGTGAAGAAAGAATTTTTTTGGGATGGCCTTAAATCTGATATTCGAAAGTTTGTGGCGGAATGTTTGGTTTGCCAGCAGAATAAAGTGGAAACAATTAAGACCCGAGGACTTCTACAACCTTTATCCATTCCAAGTCAACGTTGGGAGGAGATTTCAATGGATTTTATCACAGGTTTACCTAAGTCCGAAGGAAAGAATGTCATCATGGTGGTGGTTGATAGACTTACCAAGTATGCACACTTTTGTGCATTATCTCATCCATTTAAAGCAAGTACAGTTGCTACTACATTTGTGGACAGAATTCAAAAGCTACATGGAAGCCCAAGGGTTATTGTGAGCGACAGAGACCCCATTTTTACGGGAAATTTTTGGACAGAGTTATTTTCGTGTTTGGGTACTAAATTAGCTCATAGCTCATCTTATCATCCTCAATCTGATGGTCAAACTGAGATAGTAAATAAATGTTTGGAAGGATATCTTCGTTGTTTTGTATCTGATAAACAAACACAATGGGTCAAGTGGTTACCTCTCACCGAATGGTGGTATAACACTTCCTTCCATACTGCAGCAAAAATGACCCCATTTATGGCACTTTATGGATATCATCCACCATCCATCACATCATCTTTAAGGGAAAATTCGAAGGTTCAAGCGGTGGAAGATCACATCGAGCATCAGCAAGAAGTTCTCCAACTCTTAAAGGATAACCTGAATTTGGCACAAAATCGAATGAAACAACAGGCAGATCAACATCGCGGCGAGAGAAGTTTTGATGTAGGAGATTGGGTATTTTTACGGCTACAACCATATAAACAAATGTCCCTCAAGCAAGCTAAGAAGGATAATAAATTATCGCCAAAGTACTATGGTCCTTACAAGGTGTTGCAAAAGATTGGTACTATGGCATACAAATTGGAGCTTCCTGCTTCTTCGCGAGTACATCCGGTTTTCCATGTTTCATGCTTAAAGAAGGTTATAGGTGAAAATCTTCCAGTTCAAACAATATTGCCAGAACTTGATGAGGAAGGAAAAATCATATTGGAACCAGAAGCGGTCATGGAAACAAGAACGCGACAACTACGGAATCGATCAATTTCAGAGTATCTCATCAAGTGGAAGAACTTACCCACTGAAGATTCTACATGGGAGGATGAGAATTTTATACAGAAGCACCCAGACCTACTCAAGTGTTGAGGACAACACTTTTTTGAAGGAGAGGGGCATGTTAGGTCCCTATATTACTAGTATAGTCCCTTATTGTTGTTAGTGTAACCCCCTTATTGTTATTATTGTACCCTTGTAACCCCCATTTTGTTATTATTG
The DNA here is from genome assembly GCA_034641835.2 of Pinus albicaulis. Lineage (NCBI taxonomy): Eukaryota > Viridiplantae > Streptophyta > Pinopsida > Pinales > Pinaceae > Pinus > Pinus albicaulis. Next base: position 1,580,554,343 of record CM076584.1, on the reverse strand, counting down.
TGCCCTTAAATTATTATTTTTAGGTCGGCTAGGATTACATTGTGGCCCACTAGGATTACATTATGGCCCCATGGACTCCTATATATAGAAAGAAGGTTTTGTAAATTGAATCATCCAAGAATTGTTCATTCATGTAATGTATTGGAGGTTGCCCCCTCGAAGTGGCTCATTTCTAAGGCGTGAATATCTCTTTTCTTCTCTCTTTGGAGCTGGTTACACAACACAAATTCAGATGGTCCAAGAGTTTGTGAAGCAGATTCAGTGAATTCGGGAGTATTGGTAGCCACAACGAAATTTTGCAACTATCTATCCAAGTGATATGAAACAAATATATATTGCAAATCTTCAGCAAACAATGGATCTGGAACTAATCTTGATAATTCAGTTTCAGAAAAATTTACGAATAAGGATGTTTCAAATCGTGCATCAAAAGGAATTTCGTCAACATATATAATTTTCACAGGACAGGATGCAGATCTAGAAAGAAATCTGGAACTTCCAAAACTCACTTGACTTTCTCTTTCAGAACTTTCTTGACTTCCTTGTCTTCTAAGGATCCTAGGAATCAGATTTGGATTTTCAAATATCGTTGGTGGATCAGGGTCAGGATTTGACCTAGTATTCCTTCTTGAAGCCAGTGTATTGATCTATTTGGAAAAAATTTCAAGGAACACAATCAATTATTTTCAGCCTTTCGACTTCTAGACTCAATCATCCAAAGGTCTAGAATCGAACAAGTATACTGGGGTGATTTGCGAATCGAGTTCTGCATTCACAAGCTTACCGGAGATCGACTGAAGCAGCGTTTATCTACTATCGCTTATGCATAGCAAAAGCGTTTCGAAAGCTACCTGGCGTGACTTCAGACTCCGTCTAAGACTCATGAAACGAAAACATCAACAAGCAAACCATTGAGATTTTCCCCAGTATGGTCGCCACTATGTTAGCGCTCAAATCTACCTCAGGCTTAAATGAGATAAAACTCAAGGCTACATCAAACCACGCTTAGCCTCGTAGCTAGCCCTATGAGGGCAGGAGAGGGCTCTCTCCGTCAATCTCGATAAAATGAGCAATAGGGTGCGAGATGACTTAAGATAGGAGCTGATTTTAGGCTAGTAAAGAGATAGGTAAGTTTGATTTTGATTTTTTGGGTTTTCGCTCGAGAAATGGGAAAACAAATTTTGGGTCCGGGGATAAGGTCAGACCTTTGCAGATTTCGAGTTGGGGCGAGGTAGGTGATTGTCTTGATGCTTTTGATTGGATATATGGACATATTAGACCGACGAGGAGCTGAAGAGGGCAAAGAAGAACTTGGATCCTCTCCAAACAGTCAAAAACATATAGAACTAAATGAATTCAAAGGCATAGCACGGTAAACAATGGATTCAACCTCATCTACTCATTCAATTTAGTTCAGAAGCATATGAAAGGAATGGCATACATTAAACATGAAGAACTTACAGTAAACAGAGAGAAAACACCATCAAGAACAAAACACCACAAGGATCCCAACAAGTGCCGCAAAACCTCTGATCTTTCCTTAGCCAAAATATGAAAAAATATGTACAATGGTGCCAAAGTTTCCCAAGAGTCCAACCTCTCCAACCTCTGAAAATGATTGAGAAATTACATTATATATAGCATCCTAACCCCTTCCCATGCCTCTAGGGGTCGAATTCCTCCTTCTAGGAGCAGTTCCAACTAATTCTAATCAAGGAGCTAAAATCTAGGCAGCTAACAACTTGCCTCTAAAAGAGTGGAAACTGATTCATTTACATGATTTTCACTTTTTTGAGAGTGAATCTTATAGAATAGGTAAAAATAATCCAAAGTTACATGCCAACCATCAATTTACATCATGAAAACCCAAAAATTTCATCCACAAGCAAAACTGGTCCAAACTGGCCGAAAATCTGAGCTGGAAGTTGAAAATTCAGCCAAAAATTTAAGTGGGTAGCGCCCCTGAGCTAAGTGGGTCACGCACCTTTCAGCCTGATTTTGAAGTACTTCCCGGTATCCAAATTGAGCTCATGATAGCTCGTTGGAAAGCCCTGGATGTTGGCTATCCAACCCAAGTAGAATTTCTCAATTTGGAGCTCATTTTCCCCTCCAAAACTTTATTCTCCCAGAAGTACTTCCTGCTGGTGCAAAAGGTGGCAGCAAGGTGGTTTTCATGGTGTTTTTGAGCTTTTTGACCATCCAGAATCTGATGAAATGCTTCGGAAATGCCTGAGGATGCATAAATTACCATGAAAAATCCAAAAATGCAAAGATTTCCTTCAGCAAGTGTCCCAAAAAAAAGTGAGCATATGGGCGCGCTACCCGCTTAACTGAAAAACCTGTTTTTAGACCAAAATATTTCAAAATGACAAAATTTTCTCCGAATTTGCTCAAATTCGGAGCGAAGACCCTCCATCATGTATCTTGCCCAGCCAACAAAGCCTCGGCCAAAATCCGGAGGGGATCAGGCCTTTTCCGCCGTTTTAGTGCTTCGCTCAACCTCCTCTTCAGAATCTTCATTCTCGCTTTGCAGACATGCATGCGAGCCCAATAATGGCCTTTCATGTGATGAAGCATGTCTTTCTCTCTATTGGCCTTTGCCAACAACTTATCCAGATGGATTTTGACATGCGTGAGAATAGAATCTCGATCGATTGGTGTCATGTCACCAGGTCTCTTTCGGGCCAACTGTTGATCCTCACGGATCCGCCTCAGCTCATAAAGTGTGTGCTCATCCTCAAGTTGTTTGTTGCGCTGCTCCAGATAGTTTATCACCCACTGAGCTTTCTGCAATTGATCTTTCAGCGTGTCATTCTCGGCCCTCTGCTCCTGGATGATCTCCCTCAGTTTCGAGCTAGGAGAGCTCGCATCAACATCAATGATCGTGAAATCCGTGTCCCGGCCTCCTGATGGACCCTCATCATGCATGGGCTTCTTGCCCCTGTCCTGTATCTATACCTATGCTGAAGAAGAAGGCGAGACCCCTTCCACATCATGTGGAGATAATACTCGCTCTGCTGATGAAGTCGGCAAGACCCCTTCCACCCTGGGTGGAGATAATACTCACTGTGTAGCTGCAAATAAGGCCATGTGGCCTCGCTGATATGTCATAAACAATGGAGCACTGATCTGCCCGACCTCAGGAATGTCCGGCTGGTGTGAAGGCTCTCCCGCATCATAAACTACCTCGGGAGGCGGCTGTGACACTGTGAAAAAGTCACGGGAGATGAAATCCTCCCAAGTGATGCCCTGTTGTGCCAACTGATGTAACACTATGATTTTGATCAAAGCGTAATGATATATACTTCTACGATGTTGTGCTGGGCTCTTCTTCTGTACAAAAATCATCATCCTCTCTATGTTGTGATACATGAAATACGGAATGTTCATCATACGTACCCTTGTGAAGTGCATCAACAAAAGAACATGGTATGCAAAGAGACGTGTGAATCTACCCTCGCAACTGAAATACCGAATGATGAGTTTCATCAGCGGTGCAAACTCATCCCTCAGGAATCTGAAAGGAAAAACTCTGCCCAAGTGCCTCATATACTCAGGTTTGATGTATGGCTCATAGTAGGATTTCTCTAAATGCTGACGTTTGTTCCATTCCTCTCCTACATTTGGTATACCAGTGGCCTGAGCAATAGTCATTGGTGACAAAAAGAAATCTACTCCAGCGATATTTACACGGCCATTACGTAAATGAAGAACAAACAGGCGAGCTAGTTCACGATGAAGCTGGGTTTGTGAAATCATTTCACAGAATTGAAAACATGACTGAACCCGAAAACAATCCATTGCAAGCAGACATGCCTGCAATTGAGCCAAAGAAGTAGGCTCCTCCCTGAGATGTTTACCACCTTTGCCACCTCTGTGAGGTTTCCGTGGTACATTACCCTCTGTTGTGGAATCACTGTCCGACTCCTGCTCATACTCTGACTCTGTCTCTGACATGGCTTTGAAAACAAGTTGTCTGCAATATGTGTGTTGATATAGGTGTAGTGAAGTCAAAGTTTCAATGCATTCTCAAAACCCAAATATATTGCATATGTACCAAAGCATCATAGGAAACACACAGTGGTAATAGCTCTGTTTAGGTGGATTGGGATAAAAGAACAGTCTCTGTTTTGATTAAAAGTGAATTTTGACAAATGAGTACCAAGTGCAAAATGTAGGGTGCAGCCTTTAAAATACTGGATAAAATTTGTCAAAGGGAACAATGAGTATAAGACTGTGTTTGTCAATGTGAAGTGGGACACAATGTGACAACGACCACAGTGAAACAAATAGCCATAACAGTGGTAAAATAATGATGATGACAACAGTGGTAGAATGAGTGTGAGGGCAGTGAGACTTTGACAATATATGCAGAGGTATATATATCAACCATACAAGGTGGGAAAATCTTCACAAAACCATCCATATGTATTTAAAACCCTAAGGAATAAATCTGCCATGAATATAGGGTTTCACCTCTCCATTCAAATAAATTAATTTCCCCACTTCAAGACACCACAACCATATTTAAAATCTACTGAGCAATGATTTAAAACCTGTTTGGAAGCAACTGGAGTTGATTCGAATCGAAACGGGGCACAAAACACAATTTTCTGAGTGCTGATTTAAGTGGGTAGCGCGCTGGTTTAAGTGGGTAGCGCCCCTCAAGTGGGTAGCGCCCGTGTAATTTTGCATTGACTATAGCGCTCAAGTGGGTAGTGCCCCCTAAGTGGGTAGCGCGCACCTCAAGTGGGTACGCGCAACCCAAACCCTGTCCAGAACTCTGCTAAGCACGATTTCGGCCTCCAAAACACGATTTCGACTCCTGCCTTGGCGAATTTCTTGCAAATGATTATGATTGCCATGTTTATATATGAAGGAAATATCTCATGCAATCATATTTGATTTCAAATGTGTTTTAAGAACCCACTTTATAATGTTTTTGGCACTCTGACATTTGGTCTCTTATTACAATGCTTTCTCCTTTGGCTTTTCTGAATTTTTGAATTGATAACTTTGCTGCCTTTTGCAAGGATGCGACACTTTAGCTTAGGAAAAGATCAGAGGCTTGCAGTGAAGCTTCTCATGGTGAAATGGATACAATTATTACAAAAATGGAATTAAACAATTTCTAGTTCCAAAACAGAGTTTTGGACTAGAAATGTTTTCAAATGCTTATGATAATAAAAATACGAAATAAAAACTTGCGAAACCAACCTCATGGCCTGCGGGCTTTATGACATATATGCAAAGACTCGAAAACCCTAGACTCTAGGACTAACAACTCTTTTTAATGAAACTGACATTTAATGACGATGAATGAAATGACGATGAACTTCAGTAATTTTTGAAGAATTTCTAAATAGCCCTGCAGGTACAAGCAATGAGGAATCACATGACAACCAGACCCCCTCGTCAGTCAGTGGCATGCTCCTAGCAAAATGCAACGAAATGGAACAAGCGAGGAACCTAAGAATGAATATGCAAAAGCGAAACGATCTCTGACGGAGGGCTGTAAGGACCGACTCTAACACATCCCTTGAGGTATTTTATGACACTTCCACAACACTATACAACGATTTCCAACCCCATTTTAGGTTGAATTATAACATGTTTAACTTGTAATGACATGATTTGTTAATTTTAAGGATTTTAGTAAATTTTACTTACAAAGATTTTATTTTCCTCAAATAAGAAATGATAAGTCAATTTGGAGACTATCACTATCTCACACATAGAGTCATTTTACTCACCTACAAAAAGAGCATGCAAATGATAGAAAATTTAGAAAATAGGACATTTTGTTGAAGCAGGTAGGTGCCTACAATTATAAGAGGTTGGTTCCTTTAGGCAAGTTCTAGCTTTCTAATTCGAATGGGGTTGTGACATATTATGCGTTCTCACAAATATATGATGTAATCAGAGTTGGTACCTTGGTTATCATCATAATACAAAACACGATTTGCTGATTTTTGCCTTGGAAGTGCTTCCACATAAATCATTTTGTTCAATGTATGTTAATGATAGTACCTAATGTGTTATTTGATTATATCCAATTAAAAGTGTGTGCTCAAAATAAAAGTAAGAAAAATTGTTAAATATTGATTCACCTCCCCTCGCAATAATTCTTGATTCCCAACATTTTATAACAAGTGTCAACAGGTATTAATGGGACCACTAAAGGGGTTATCACTTCGATAAGAAGTGGCATAGTTCCGCCATGAGATTCGTGTTCCATAAGAATTTTGTAAAGATCAAGAGGTCTATGGGACACATTGGTGAAAAAAGTGATCATTTTAATGGTGGAATTAGATGGAGATGGCTTAGGTAGAACTAGAGGAAATATTGAAATTAGTATAGAGTATTTAAACATCGCTACTCCAATTATTTTAGTATTATAATGGGAATATCCTACAAAGGGAACTAACTAACTATCATGGAAATGGGAGTCAGGTTTTCAAAAGGTCCACTTATCGATATTGATTATTTTACCCTAATACGAGAACGTCACAACGTGGAACATGGATTACACAATAGTATTCCTAGTGTAAACTGGGTTCACCCAAGAAAGAGTTTATAGTAAAATTGTTGAGAATTTGAGAGTTGGTGATTAATTCAAATTATCTTCTTGATAATTATTTGTGATCTTATTTAATTTACTTATGCCTTCTCTTCTTAGCTTATTTAGTCTTTCATCAAGGCAATTACCAAAATACAAGAGACACAAATTTAGGCTCTTCTATCCAGGGAAAAACCTCTCCCTCTTGGAGAGGAAAACCCACGAGAAATTATTCTATAGGCCTTTTAGATGAAAACTACCATGAAAAACACTTAGACTCTTGACCTATGTATGCCTCAAAGACCTTGTCACCACTTCTTTGTCGACCTCCAATGTTGATCCTTGTTTTCCGCACTAACCTACATTGTCCTTCACCAACACTAGAGAACTCCTTCTCTAAGTTTATCTTCAAGCACTCCTTATTTATTCAGTTATCAATTGAGTAATTATCCTTTTTGGATTAGGCACAATCCTTACATCGCATAAGGTACCAGCTTTATTATGATTAGATTGCAGGTGTATTCATCATAGGAAGAGCAATGCTCTTGTTTGTATATCCTTCTCAATGATATGCTTCATTGTATTAGCACAGTACCCAAAAAATTATCTACACCTCACTATCTTTAACTCCAATATATTCAATACATTTTGATACATTGTGGTGGCACAAAACTATCTGCAATTTCTGAGTATTATACCCGCACTTGTTGTTGATCTCAAGTCCACATTTAACCTTTGTAATACCTCACAGAAATATACACTTTCTTCATTGTAAAAACGTCAGAAAAAATTTCACTTTATTCATTCTAAAATCTCAGAGAAATATGAACATTTACACACTATAAAAAATCAGAGAAATCCACACTTTTTTGTACCTTCTACGCAACAAATGTAGGGGTATATGTAATATTCCAAAGTAGGCAAAATAGGAATATTGAACATAAAACTGGAAAATGCAGTAAACATCAATACATCAAAAACATGATCAACTCATTGAGTCATTTTATTAGATATGATAGCATAAAATAAAGTACAATATCTTGAGGAAAAGACACTCAAGCTAGGCAAAACAAGCCTGAAATGACCCTATACATCAAGACATAAGAAACTACTACTACATAAACTGCTGGGAGGCCATGACTGGAAAATCCTACTAGAAATAACTACTGCTAGAAACTAGAAATGCGTATATATTCTTATAGGGTGCTTACAAAATGATAGGATCAGAGATCTGGGCTTTCTAGCACAATTCCAAGATAAACTAGAAAGGGTTTCCAGAAATACCCAAGATGAAAAATGTAGCCCTAGGGCTGAATTATGCTCTGTAGCTGGTTAACTGCTGGGAGGTGGCTGATCTAATGATAAAATGGCTGATAAGCCTCCCCGCTAACTTTCTGGATGAAGGTCTACTCCCCTAACTAGAAAATAAGCTCACAAGTTTGGGTTATCAGCCCTCCACTGAAACTTCCCTCCTGGATTTCGCAATTCCTAAAGAAGACTGTGCAGTTGAATGTGGCTGAAGATTAGCCAGATATCAGATGATGGTGTTAGAATCCTATACCAATAGGTGTCATATTTCATGATTGACTTGATGAACTATGCAATATGTTCATACCTTTTTCTTACTACAAAGGTTTTCCATATTCTCAAAAATAAAAAAAAATAAAAAAAAATGTAAAGAGGGTATACCCTAAAAGAAAAATCAAAGGGTGAAAAAATAAAAAGGCCAAAAAAGTGAAAGAAAATGAACCCCACCAAAAGAAAGGCCAAGGAAAGTATGCAAGTCTAAATGCCACTACTTTTTGCTCTGATATAATAAGTAAAATTGTGTGCAACTTGTATTTTATGCCACAATTCATGAATAGTCAAACAGTTTAAACGTGGCTAGTTCATCTTTCAATTTCATGTTTTAGAGATAGAGAATAAAATCTGACCAAACTGTTTAATCTTGGGAGATAAGTAGATAAGTAGAGTAAATAAAAGGAGCTCAATAGTTTAATCTGAGCTCTTGGACGTAATAAGATTAGAATTAGATAGATTTTCAGATGTAAAAGAAAAGAAGTTTGATGAGGGTTTGCCAGTCTAAGTGCACCCTAATAAAGAAGAAAAAATTGTAGGGTAAAGTAGGTAGGGTAGGTAGATGTTGTTGCTGAATTACATGTGATGAATGATGGCTTTAGATGGTTAAATTTTTAACTTTCATCACAAGTGCAAGGGCAGATAATACACTGGAAGAATTGCAAGTGAGGAAAACTCAAAATTATTAACTTCCCTTCTCATTTTCCCGAAACATTTTACTAATTTCCCCTAAGTGCTAAGGTATTTAAATATTAGAGGGGCTCAAGGCATTTCCTTGACTTTTGGAGGGACCGGACCCTCGGCCCAATAATTGGAAAAAACCTAAGTACTAAAAATCATTCATCATCACACTCATTCATTTCTAAAAAATCTTTTCCTAAAGTAAAATTCCATTTTACTTAGGAAAGTCATGCAATATTCAATAAAAACCTTTTTTCATGCAATCATAAGTTAAATACATTGTTCTGATGTTTTATAATTAACGCTTTAACTCATTTGTCATATTAACTTCTAATTTATTATTTAAATCCCTATTGAAATAACCTTTACCTATAGTATATAACTCCTTTTATATAATAGCCCCAAAAACCCATATATTATAATTTTGGCCAAAGTTAATAAAACCCACATGTTTAAATAAAATACCCACTTTATAACCCCTTTGGCTAAATATATCTTTATATAAATACTCTGCCCCCTATGGTAAATAAATCTCTTTGGTTTAATTACCATATAATAAAAATATATGAAAAAATATTTAAACATATGATTTATATGTTTAAAACAAAAATAAACCTGAAGTTAATTTAAACCAAACTTCGATAATAGCCCATCCCTTGCACATTTTTCATCCCCGACCCTCGTCGTACAAAGGAATTAATTAATCCTCACGATTAATTAATAAACTGTCCCGCTAATCGAATTCCCCCCGATGAGATTAATTAACAAATAATAGCGTCGGTCCCGCTTGTTAAACCTTTGTCATGTCTGCATCCCGATGACCGTCCGATCAACTGATCCAAGATCTACGGATATTATCGATATCGCTAGCCATCCGCGTCCGAACGATAATGCATGATGAGCCGACGGTTTTGTAAATAGTGCTCCACCACGCGTCAATCATTGTATGGAATCGTTGCCCCTCCGCCCAAAATTGCCCTGTCCCAAAAGCAGTGCGATGGAACTGCTTACCGCCTATCCTCTCTAACGCAACTACCATACTTGCTGACGTCATTAATCAAAACCTGCCACCTTTGAGTTTGCAAATAAAACAAAAACCCACGTTATTTTCACTATCCCGCGCTGAGATCAGTCTTCCATGCAAAGAAATACGAAATCGACTGTCGAAGCTGCTAACCATTACCCTGCTGAATACCATTGCTGCGAACTAATTCAGAGTTCAGTCGCCATAGCTTGTGCCTGTTTAATAACTGTACATTTCCAGTAAATAGGTATTTATTCCAATTCCCCATAAAACTCTGAAAAAAGTCCTGGTTCTGGTTTTAATTTCGCTCTAAAGTCTAAAAAGAAGTTCAATTTGTTCTATTTCATTCCCATAACTAAAATTATAATCCCAAAACTGGTAATTGTGCCCCTTTCTCACAAAAACCCTGAATTTCCATTTCTGAATCCACAAGAACCAGAAATGGAATTTTTGGTAGCTCTGAATGTCGTGCCCATCAATGCCCCTCACAGGGACTTGGATTATTTGCCTTTAGCCGATATGGATTTTCAAATCAAAGACCTTCAGCTTAGTGAGAATCCTCTTCAAATATTTTGCCACTGCAGAGACAATTATTTGAATGGTTCTAACATTTATGGAATCCGGGAATCTAATCTTCCCATGTACCTTCTCACCCCAGTCCACATTTTTCCTGAGTTAATCCATTATTGCCATGCAAACTATGATCCTGAGCAAAGAGTAGTTTTATCCCCAAGTCAAAATGTTTTTTTTCCAATAACTACTCAGTCCATAAATGAAATGCTACAATTCCATCCTGGTCAAGCCCTCACTCCCTTATCTATGGTTGAATTACTTGAGAAATCTACCAAGTTATCCCATGAAGAGCTAAACCGCCTGTGTCAGACCTTCATGTTACCAGAGCATCAGCCTAAAAGCCCTCCCCCTTATGGTTATACTTTCTTCACTGAAGAAGGTAGACTTATTCTGAACATGATATCTTTCATAATGGGTTTCAATACTAGTGAGTATGATCAATTAACCCTAGTATTATTATCTATTTTCACCCCTAGACAACCTCCTGCTGTCAAGTACGATTTTACATCTTATATTGCTGACAAAATCCATGATCAGTTCATGAGATTCGGGAATGAGAGAGTGTTCAAGTATTCTTCTGTCATATATCACCTCATGATTTACTTTCAGTCAGAGAATTTCCATTTTTATGTTAAGAAACTTGATGCCAAAGGAAATCCTAGGTCAGTCATCTTTTGGTCTTCTATTAATCACAATTCCATTGATTCTCCTTATTCCTATAATGAGTTTGTTGACCTTTTTGTTCATCCTGCAACCACTTTGTTGACAGGAGTCTCTCCTCCTAGGGTAAATAATGACATCAAGAAAATCCTTCAGCTCTCAAAGCAGTACAAGATAGGTGACTGGTACCTATATCAAAACCACACAGAGATCAGAAATATGGATGTGAATTGTGCCCTTTTAAATTTCCCAAATATGTCCCAATGAGACTCTTTGCATTAGAATATTTTAGGTAGATGAATAATTCAGATATAGTTCATTTCTGCAATGTAAAGAAGAAGACTCAACTTAGGATCAAGAGCCAACTAGGCCCCTTTATTTGTAACTCTAGGGAAGCTAGAAAAGAAGCCAAAATAATTTTAGAAGACTATCTCAGACTACAAAATATTTTCTACTGGGTGCCTTATGATCCAAACAGCTTTATCTGTGACAGAAGAATGAAAAATAAACTATCACCATACATCCATCAAAGAATCCCAGAAATATAACAATATGCTAATATGGATGAATGGATGGAAGGGACACTGGTTGAAAAAGATAGTGAGCAGGTCAATGTTGAAAATGTAATGAAAGATCTTGAAAAGATACTTGACCTAGACTCTTTTGGGCAGGTACAGATACTAGGATCTTCTTCAGCAAGGACTTCACAATGAAAATTGTAGGAGATTAGTACAGTGGTAGTAGAATCTAAAGGAAAAGAGAAGGAGCCTGATATACAAGTAATTGAAAAATTCACAATGACAGAACAACCTCAGACTTCTAAAGGACAGGAGCAAGTACAAATTCCTCCTACTCAAGTAAATGAGCCAAAAATTTCAATTTTACAAACTCCCCTGAATGTAGAAAAGGGAAAAAAGAGAGAGGCTGAAACAGCTACTCCTATTGGTGGCTCCTCTAAAAAACAAAGTGTTAAAAGGAAGAAATTAACTCCTCTTCCAGAAATTGAATCAGTGCAGGAGATCCCTGATAGTCAGGGAAGAGAAGACAGTCAACAAATAGGTACAAGTAGTGGGACATCCACTAATTTTCAAAGAAAGGAACTACATAGGCAACAAAGTGCAGAGATATCTTCTTTCAAACCTCTAGTAAAAGATGCGTGGGACATCAAAAGAACATTCATCAATATAAAGGCCAGGAATGGACCGCTTAGAATTCATGTGTACAACCAATATTTGAAAATGGCTCCGAAAAATCAAGAAAGATTGATGTCAGCCTATGACATCCTACAGGGTAAGATGATAATGAGCCACTTCAAGCCCAAGGTGCAGCAGCCTCAGACAGCTGCGGATTACAGTAAAACTAATTTTGAAGTCTTAGCAAAGGATATCCATCCTTTAGATCAAATTGAGCTACACAAGCAAACAGGTGAGATGATTTATTCTACTCTGACGGATAAATCAATGATGGCCCATAAATTGAAGGATTATTTGGATAACACAAATACACAGTTGTAGCTTGAAAAAGCCTCCTCCCAGGCTAAGGATAATAGAATCAAAACTTTGGAGGAAATAATCATTAATTTGGGTCATAATCCTAAAGATGTGAAAGGTATTGAAGCTTTAATCAAGAAGAAAGATTATGATATTGCAGCTCTAAGAAAACAATTGAAGTTACCAGCCTCGAGACATCCATAGACTGCAGAAATAATCAAACAAAGTTCTGAGGAAGAACTGATGGATTTTCTCTTAAAATTGAATGAGAAACTTAATGCAACTGAAAAAGAGCTTGAGAATGCATTGAAAGATAATCAGGCGAACAATCGAGTATCTAAAGCAGGAGTAGTGGCAGGTACAGCAGCAACAGTTTAGCCAATAGAGTTGTCACAGGGAAATATTTCAAATTTGAACACTGAAGAGTTAACAAAGTCAATGGAAGAAATGAAAATTCAGGCCATAGAGCTCTTCAAAACAAAGGAACAATTGGCCACTCTAGAACACAAATATGATCTTTCAAAAATGAGTGTTGCTGATAAAACAAGAGAAGTGAACCAATTAGAAAAAATAGTCAAAGCATTGGAAAAGGATCTCACATTGGAGAAACCTTTAAGAGAAATAAAGGAAATTATTTGGGATAACATCATTCAATCAATAAAGGACGTCTGGTCCTCAATTAAAATAATGGATGAACAGAATGACTTAGTTAAATTGGCTCTGGATGATATTGAGAGAGCAAGAGAAGAGTTGGGAAATAATCCAGAAGAAGCCAATAGACTTATACATTTTTTGAATACTCAGACTAAAAATCAACTTGCAGAACTTGGTATTCAGGACAGGACTGGAACAATTTTGGAAATAAAGAGAGTTTTTACTAAAAGAACTTCGGTACAGAATTTAGAATGAAGGTGCTCAAATATGCAAGAAGAAATCATTGCCTTCAGAGAAAGATTGAATATTTTGTTAAATAGAGGATTGCCCAGTCCTATGGTTTCAGAAGATAAGCTAAGGGACCTTGACAGTTATGTTGAAAAATTGGACAAATATGCTGATAATCAGACCAATTCTTCAACCAGTTCATCAACAGCTACATTGCCTACAGGAAGAAACCTTCATGACAAATTAGAAAATCTATTTTATCTTGAACATGAAGTAAATCATTTATTCCCAATTCAGCCTAATTTCTTCAGATATACTGAGGCTGATGAAACACTGAGAAATTTGCAAAGGACCAGAGTGCCAGAAGCTAAATGGTGGGAAGAACTAATGGAACTTTTGTAATAATTATCCTTACATCAATTTTTGCCTATTTACCACAGTATATCATGATAAAAAGGATAAAAAGATGAACAAAGGTCAAAGTGTATCAGAGCAGTCAAAGAGTATCAGTTAAACGGACCAGCCAGCACAGAATTACTGAAGAAGACAACAATGAGCCAAATAATAGGGCCTGCCTCTAGCACATTCTTAAAAGAAGGAAACATCACAACATCAGTTATCATTCTTTCTTATCTACGAGACCATCTGTCTCTATTTTATTGTAATTCACTTATGAGTCATCCTAGATAATATCTCAAGTTGTTATGAGACATTTTTTGTAACTTTTTGTATAAATACTCCCTCAATCAGAGTATTGAGGGTGGATTCTTAGACTTTTCTGTAACATTGAAGATTTTGGAATAAAGTGCTATTGGAGAAATTTCTTTGTGGCTAATCTGGATGATGAATTGAAGCGAAAGACTTTTTACAGGATTCATGTGTCAGACTACGGATCAATAAGTCATCCTTCCCTTATGTTTAAAGTTTTTATATCTTTTTATTATATCACTATGTTTCATTTCTGAATGACTAATGAAAAAGAATAAATCAGAAGGTACTTAAGTGTAATCTGATTTCAATCATTGTTATTCTAAATGTTTTCTTCTAAACTGGTTTTAAACAGTGAATTCTTAATTGCTCCTGTTTTTATAGTTAAACATCTTGGTTATTTAATAAAGAATTATTAATTTCTCTTTGTTAATAATCACACAATTTTCCCTCTTATGAACATGTTGAAAGATTCTTAATTTCCTTTCATCCATTCTAAATCCATTCCATTCACTTTAAATCTAAAAATTTTCTCTGTTTGACTATCTTGCCCTGTAAAACCATATTTTGTCTTGAAACTTAATCCAGTAAAGCCAAATTTTTGACTCCATAGCCCAATGGCCTGAACTACTCAATATTGCCCTCAGCTATCGAATTCCACCACCCAAATTCAAAAAAAAACCCTGAACTTTATAACTAGCCTAATATCTTCTAAAAACAAAGCTAAATTTTACAGAGAGAGCCCTCTCTGGGTACAGATTGGCTAGATTCTGTACGGAAAATATTGGTTTGTGCTTACCTCGGACCCCTTTCCTCTTTTCTACAACTTCAAGGAAAATCTGAGTGATAACAGATGGGATGTAGCTCAAAGGAAGGTTTCTTGAGTGGGAACTCAAAGTCCCCCAAAGATGAGGGTGGGATTTCCGCCCCGAAACACCCTTGTGATAAACAGCACAACGAACTCCGCTCGACAGCTTAAGTGTGGAGAAATTCATAAGAGACCATACGTAAACAATATTCAGAAAGCTTTCTATGGCTTCCATCTCCTTCCTTATATTCCTTTTGAGCCTCCTACCCCTTGGTCCCACTCAATAATGATGCTACTCTCATGGAGACTTCCTCCCATTATGACTATGATGTCCTCCACTATCTCCACTACCTTCATGACTGCATTGTTGATTTGGTCAACCTTGACCCTATCCACATCCATTGACCCCAATTCACACCAAGGAGTGACTTATTCAACTAAATAGAATGATCCACATTCAAATAAGAAGTGGTTTTATTCCTACTAAAGATATTTATGGATCCCTCTACCCTCTTATTCATCTATCTTATTGACAAACACAAAATTTAATATTCTAAATAGTTAAAAGCTAATTAGGAATATTACAGTCCTCCCCTCCCAAATGTTGCTTGTCCTCAAGAAACTGCAAGGATGGATGCTGAAAAATCTTCTCTCCTTCCCAAGTAGCATCCCCATCCGATAGATTCCTCCATCGAATCATATATTCTTTAATCACCATATTCCTTAGTTGCCTCTCCCGAGTATCCAAGTTAGCTTATGGTTGTAAAAATAGATGGCCCTCATCATCAATAGGTGGGATATGCATAGTAGCAGCTACATGTTTTCCAATGGACTTCTTGACGCATGTGACATGAAAAATGTTGTGGATCTTACTCCCCATGGGGAGCTCCAACTCATATGCTACTTCCCCAACATGACAGATCACCTTGTATGTTCCATAGAAACAGGGATTAAGCTTCTCTTCCCCCTTCTCCTTTAGTGTATATTTCTTGTAAGGCTAAAGATAGAGATAGACCAAATCATCCACCTCAAACTATCACTCCACCCGACCATGATATGCATACAACTTCTACTGATTTTGGGTTGTAGCAATATTATCCTTGAGAGAACAGAGTATATCCTGACTCTCTTGGATCCAATATTTCGCTCTAGGAGCCTTGATTGCTCCGAACATCACATCAACAAATGATAAATCATAATATCCATATATAGCCCGCAATGGAGACATACTGATCGACATATGAAATGTCGTATTCTAGCAATATTCTCCAAAATGGAGCCAGCACAACCATGCTTTCTATTGGCCCGAAACATAGTTTCACAAGTATCCTTCCAGCCACTTGTTTACTATCTCTATTTTCCCATTAGTCTGGGGGTGATAAATCATACTTGGTTTCAAATCGGTACCCACCAAACGGAAAATATCCTACAAAATACCATCCATGAAGCAAATATCTCTATCACTGACTATGGTCTTTGGAAGACCATGAAGTCTGAAAACATACCTAAAGAATATCTCGGCCACTTGTGAAGCATTGTAAGAAGAATAAATGGCAAATAAATGTGAATAATTTTTTAGTTGATCAACGAACAAAAAGATATAATCCTTGCCTCTAACTGTTGGAAAACCGGTAATGAAATCCAAAGAAATACTCTCCCATTTCCCTTGAGGAATAGGAAGTGGTTCTAACAACTCTATAGGATGGTTGTTCTCTCCTTTTTTTGCTGGAAAACTTTGCACTCCCTGATGTGCTGGAGAAAATCCTCCTTGAGACCCTTTCATGAGAATCTGTCCTTAATGGCACGATACGTGTTTGTGAAACCTTAGTGGCCTGAGAGTGGTGAATCATGTGTTGCATGCAAAATATTCTCCTTTAGTTTAAAATCTCCAGCCAAGAAGAACTAGTCCAGGTAATATATGATCACATCCATCAATATATACCTCTCATTGGTCACCTACCCATCTAGTATCTCACATGTGAAGCAGTCTTTGGAATACTCCACCAATAGCTAGGTCTTCCAATATGTATCCACACTCATCAATGACAACATTGTTGGTGTCCATGATAAGGCATCTTCTACAACATTTATTTTCCCGTTAACATATTCAATGTCAAATTCACATGCCTGGATTTTCCTAACCCATTTTGTTTCCTCTCTTGCAACTGCTTCTTCTAAAGAAAATACTGAATACTGTTATGATCAGTCTTCACTCGGAATCTGTTGTGCACCAAATACTGCGTGAATTTTTCTAATGCATGCATAATAGGAAACATTTCCTTATAATATATAGGATACAACCTCTCATGAGGTAGTAGCTTCCAACTCTCAAAAGCTATGGGGTGGCCCCCCTGCATCTAGACTGCTCCAATGCCCTCCCCTGAAGCATCACATTCCAGCGCAAAGGGCTAGGTAAAATTTGGCCATACCAACAATGGGAAACTTATCATCGCCTCCTTGAGCCTATGAAAAGCCCTCTATGTAGTACTTGTCCAACCAAAGGCTCCCTTCTTGGTTAGATATGTGAGTGGTGTTTCTAGTTGGGAGAACCCTTTGACAAAATTATGATAGTAGGTAAATACCTACAAACCCCCAAGGTTATGTTACATTCTTTGGCTCTAGCCAATCTCGAATAGCAAAAATATTCTCCTCATGGATCCTTACTCCATCCATTCCAATGACGTGGCCCAAATAAATCATCTCTGTGAGCCCAAACTCATATTTGGAGATCTTAGCATAGAATTTTTTCTCCTCCGGAATGCATAATAATATCTCAATATGTTGCAGATGGCGCTCCTACCATGTTTCGTTGTAGATAAGAATGTCATCAAAGAAAACCAACATAAATTTCCTCAATTGACAGCAGAATATATGGTTCATAAAAGACTAGAAAGTTGCCAGATCATTGGTTAACCCAAAGGGCATCAACAAGAACTCAAAGTGGCCATAATTCAACCTATCATATGTTAGGAGGGTGACTCTATCAATGGTTGTAGGCCAACTTTGCTTGTTGTTTGAAGGGCATCTTTAAGAGCACATTTTCCAGTGTTGAGAGTGTCGATTTGAGCCTAATTTAGGAGCCATTTATTCACATATTTATGACAAGCTCTTGGAGCATTCTCTAGCCACTTCATATGAAACTTAATTACACTTGTAACCAGAAGACAACCCTAATAAACATCAAGAAGAACTATAATCACCTATAATAAAAATCTTTCTCTTGAAACCCATGATGCAAGTACACCAAAAATACATTTTATTATCTTTGTCTTCTTCTTTACATATATACATAATTACATAGTCATTATGAAGACCGATGCTACTTACATTTTTCAACACTCCCTCTTAAGTAGATAGGTATTCATACAGGTACATGGTCACTTTCAAACTCAAGAATCTCATAAGAAGAAATGGATTGGTAATCAAATCTATATAGCATCATATCAAACAGGATTTTCCTAGTGCAAGGCCTTGACTAACAACCCCATCTCTCAACGAGACAATGGGCTACAATGATGGTGAGACACATGGCCTATAGAAACCATAGCCATTTTCTCTCCAAGGTACATACTCCACCTAGGTGTTCCAAAGTATGACCTTCTTGGAATATTATTCTCTTGGGTAGGTATCCCTCAAAGAATATTGGTCCCTGACTACTCTTATCTTTATGCACTATCACATTCTTAAAGAGTGCGGAATCCCAAATTATTACCCAATCATCCATTACGTCTTCCCAATTGAATACCATAATGATGTGTCTATCTCTCCCCCTTTAGCCAGGGAGGACCTATTCCACAAGGGAATGTACTCATTCTTATACAAGTAATGTACATTCTTATTAATTACTTGTTACAGAACAAATGACCTCCTCATCAACTCAGAGGAGAAGGTAACATGGAAGGAAGAAAATGACCTATACAAGACCCATTTTTTCCAAGGTAACTGTTGGCCTTAGGGGTCCTGACCCAGGTTCGCACGTTAAGGTTTTACAACAAACCCCTATACTATTGGCCCTTTCAGTAGTGACCTACTTGTGCAGGTCAAAGTCTCACCTGAAGCAGTATGGGAGGGTGCTAGAACCAATTTTCCACACCTAGAAAGAGAGCAGGTAAGCCAATCCACGCACAACGCATAGATCTATGAAAACAGAGCTAGTTCACAGGGTTAAATAGATAACCGATGTACACAGTATTATAGATCTAGATCTTGGGTCCGCATTCATGTGTGTTCGACCAACAAGGACATAAATTATAGTACGCACAACAGACCAGATAACATATATTATAGATAAACACAACATATAACACAGATCATTCGTACCTTATCACAGATTTAACTCAGAGTGCAGATTCATATAATAGATAGATCCAGAACCAAATACCAACAATATTTCTCATATATTATCAGTAGATTCTTACATAACCCCAAATCCCATGTGCGCACACAACCAGCAGGGTCCGCACATAGCAGGACAAAGGATCTCCGTGCACACAGGCAACAGGAGTCTTACCCAAACACTCGAAACCCAGAACTAACAATCCGCACTTAGAATTCACTTCTATTCATCTTATACCTATCGACTCAAAAAGACTTACTATTTATACCAATTTAGCCTAGAATTACCATGGTCCGTAAACCATGGTTTGCGGACTCCTAGTTTTACCTATTTACCCACTTACAATGTATTGGGGCTTTTATCTGCCCTATCACACTGCGCTAGACTAAATATAATCAAAATAATACAAAATTGGACTAGATTTCATTAGTGTGGGAGACCCTACTCCAACAGTCCCCCAACAAAATCTTGTGACTCGTCCCGAGTCACTGCAATGGTAGAGCCTCCACCTGTGTGCGTAATTCATTAATATCTGCAATTAGGGGGGGAATGATGTCAAGACTCTTGTGGCGGCGCCATGGGCGAGTGCGAAAAACTTTTGCGACATTGGTCCTTCCACAAATGAGGTGATATTTTCCCGTAATTGATGGAGGTGCGTTGCTGCTACCTCCACATCCTGTGAAAGATGGAAAGCCAAAGAGACCCATGGTTTCAGCTTTTGACTGATGGTATCTCTCTTTCAGCAAAGTTCTTCAATTTCTTCTTGGAGTATAGTACTGAACCTGATGCTTACCAATATTTGTGTTGGTGGAACCATTTGTTGGCCTTAGGTGTCTTGACCCAGGTTCGTACGTTAAGGTTTGCCAACAAACCCTTATACTACTGACCCTTTCTACGGTGACCTGCTTGCGCAGGTCAAAATCTCACCCGAAGCAGTATGGGAGGTTCTAGAACCAAGTCTCCACACCTAGAAAGAGAGCAGGTAAGCCAATCCATGCACAACACAGAGATCTATGAAAACAAAGCTAGTTCATATGCTTAAATAGATAACCGCTGTACACAGTATTACAGATCTATATCTTAGGTCCGTATCCACATGCGTTCGACCAGCAAAGACATAAATTACAACACGCACAATAGACCAGATAGCATATATTATAGATAAACACAGCAGATAACACAGATCATTCGTACCTTATCACATATTTAACTCAAAGCGCAGATTCATATAACAGATATATCTAGAACCAAATACCAGCAATACTTCTAATATATTATCAACAGATTCTTACATAACCCCAAATCCCACCTGCGCACACTGCCAGCAGGGTTCACACACAACAAGAAAAAGGATCTCTGCGCACACAGCGAGCAAGAATCCAACCCAAACACTCGAAACCCAGAACTAACAATCCGAACCTAGCATTCACTTCTATTCATCTTCTACCTATCGACTCAAAAAGACTTATTATTTATACCAATTTAGCCTAGACTTACCATGGTCCACAAACCGTGGTTTGCGGACTTCTAGTTTTACCTATTTACCCACTTACAATGTATTGGGGCTTTTATCTACCCTATCACCCCTGCGCTAGACTAAATATAATCAAAATAATACAAAATTTGACCAACTTTCATCAGTGTGGGAGACCCTGCTCCAACAGTAACACACCTGAGAAATAGCTAAGCAGAGTTATAACACACCTGAGCCATGCAAAGTAAGAATTAATGCCTAGGGTAACAATCTGTCTTGCCCAAGGGGCAGCGTTATCTGTGTTTGAATGTATAAAGGGAAATATATTGCAGAAAATGGACTGGCATTTCTAGCTTTTTCTTAAAAAGATTTAGTTCAAAATGGAAACTAAATGGAACAAACCTTTTATTAGGCATTTCCAAACACAACTGAACTCCTATAGAAGGAAAAAGTAAGGGGAAGGAAGGACACATCTAGATCTTTCACGATTTGAACTGGTTGATAGAGTTGGCAAGGTTTTCTCTCTCCATCTCCTATAAATTGGAGCTGTGGGCTCTTGGTCTAAGGTCGAAGGTTTGATTATATGTGGAGTAGAATTTCATTGTTGTAGTGTGAGGCTTGAAGATTGGCAAAGTTCATTGAGAGCTTTCTTCCTTGAGCATCATGACACTTAGAGATAGAGAAAGAGAGGGAGGAATTGCAAGATTGAGGAGGGATTGGTGCAACTAATGGTTGTAATCCTCCTTTTCATAAATCAATAGAACTATATTTGTTTTGTCCATTCGATGCATCAGTGTCACAATTTTTGTTCAATTGTCTATGTAGCATGATATGAATGGCTTAGATTTGCATTGTTTTATTTTTCTTATATGCTAGTTTAATTGATAGAAAGTTATATTATTGTAGAGATTACATGGGTGCTTTGATTAGTTGCAGGATATGGACTTGGAGCTAATGAAGAAGGACCTCTACTTCATTGCTTGGTGTTCTCCATAGGATCTATTTTCCACAAAGAGGTAATATTTTCCATCTTGCTTTGTTAATTATATATATTATTATGAACATGTATGCAATACCTTTGGAACTTTACAACTAATCTGATAGTCTGCCTCGGGCACCGGAAAACCCTGAGAGGGATACCCAATAACCACCACCCAAGCATATTACCCTATAGCAGAAATGGCGACTCTGCTAGGGAGTAAACACCGAGTTTCCAGGTTGTTCCTATGCCTTTACCTCTTTCCCTCTATTCACATATCCTTCCAACCAGTTTATATTCTTAGTAATCATCTCAAAAGCTCACAGAGTCTATATTAAACCCTTCTTATCTATCTGTGCAACTTTACCCTAAGTAACACTTCCTCTGTAAGTTTTTCAGTGCATTATAATGCTACTTATGCTCAGATACAGTGAGGTAGTCTTAATATTAATGTTCTGTAACCTCTGCCGGCTAATGTTACTGAGCCAAAATATGTTGTTTAGACCTCTGTTGTGTTTCCCTTTGGCTGTGGAGTTTTTGGCCCTCATATTAGCTTCTTTTGCTGGATCCATGTGCTTGTTTACTAGTTAGAATTTTTTTCTTTAGTTCTTGTTTAAAAATTTAATGTTAGTAGCATCTACTTTTTGAATAATTTTTTCTTTTTTAGTTTTCTGAACTTAGCTGAATTAATTCTATTTTTTTTTTTTGGTTAAAAAGATGTTAAGCGAAGACATATAGATGTCTGAATATTTAAAGTTTAACTGTGTTATTTGAATATTGGTGCATGGATGTTGAAATAATCTCTCCTTATAGAATAAACTCTTCATTGAATTTAATATTTAGAGCATGTTTCTCCATGGTTTTTGAGTCAGAGTCTCATCACATTTCATATGTCCACTACCCCTCCGCAAGACTAATAATCAAGTACACTAAGAACCAAGTGATAGTAAAATTAATCATATAAATTTTTCTGAGCTCACACCAGCAGTAGTTCAGGCTAGGATCTTGGGGTAGGAGAAGTGAGAAAATCACCCAAGATCTCAAAACTTGAAACTAGAGTCATTAAAAAGTGAAATCTTGTTGCAGTCATATTATCAGGACCACTCTTCTACCATCGGAGTTAAGTGTGAGACAACACCATGGTGCATGAGAAGGTAGCCCACCTTTGAGTGCATTCAGTGGGAATGCTATATATTGGGGTTCCCTTCGAGGACATCGAAACTAGATCGGGGATCTAGGTGTTCTAGCAATATAGCCTGTTGTCTACGACCATGACCCCACTAATGATGTTTATGATTTGAGGTATATTTATTTGCAAAAAAATTTAGGGACTTACACGTGGTTACCGTCTCGATGAGCCCATGGATTCTTCGGAAGAGAAGTCTCCACTGACAACCCTTCATTTTCACATAGCCCTATATCGTATGGAGTTTCTAGAGGATCCTTTTATGGAATGATTCATACCTCCTTGCAATCCTCCTCTCATTGACCCGTCAGAGCCAGTGTTATTTTAGGTTACACCAAGCCAAGATATGTCTTCGGTTGCACCAACATCTATTTCACAATCGACACCCATGGGGTCAATGCCAATGGTAACCAACTCTGGTTCACCACCATCTTCCTCGCTGGTTATCAGTTCTACACCAATGACTGGCAACCCTAGTAGCCAGGCTATACTCTGTTTGAATGTTACACTGAAATTTTTCACCATGATGTTTTAGTACTCCCTTAAAAGTCTACAACATCAAAGTTCCTAAAATCAAGCCTTGAAATTGAGAGAAAAGCTCATAAAAGTCTTAGAAACACTTATACCACACTTTCTCTTAACATTGCCTATGGTGCTGCAACTTTTTGTTCTAAAGCATGTGGAGCTAAACACACTTTTTCTTCATTAAGGGTGCGGACCCATGTAAAATGTAAAATGAAGGTGGAAAGTAACATTTAGAAGCCCAACAGTCAAACCTGGAAGCTTCTAGAAGCAATTATCCATTTCAAGGTTCGCTCCTGTCATGTATGTTCATTCCTCCATTATGGGAGCCTACCCCTTGATTTATGGAGCTCAATCCCTTCAAAAGAGCATTCTATCCCTTATTATGTGGAGTTGTAACATCCTCTCTTTTCCTATAAATTGAAGCCATAGTGCCGCTTCAAAGGACGTTAGACTTTGAGAATTATTGAGGAGAAATGTTGTAGAGACTCAGACTCTCTTAACTAATCATTATGTGGGAATGATTACACACCCATGTGCATTTTAGCTAAGAGAGTGAAAATCTTGTCAGAGTAAAGGAAACACCTATTCTGGACCCCAGGAAGGCTTGTACGACATCAAGGCAGACAAGGTTGTAAGGCTCTTTCTTCATCAAAGATAATACGAATGAATCTCGTTTTCTCAATGATTTCTTTAATTAAGTAGCTTTTTAATCATGTTTTATCAATGATTTATTTAATTAATTAGCTTATTTCTTGAATTTCTTGATCATCTTGATAGATATATGATTCATGAATTAGTTTATACTATGCAGGTGCTATTGATTTTTTCCATCTTTGTGATTGCAGATCTTTGAAGACGACTCTTTCAAGCAATTGGAAAGAAGATCATTACGAATAGCACTGGACTATAGGTAGGTCTTCAAAACCTCTGTTGTAGCTAATTCTAAATCGAATATTATCTAGAGAAAATAGTTTTTGTTTGGCTGTTTGTTGCTAGCTGCCCATAGGACACTTGGGAGGTTTGTCTCGTCAGCAAGAACAACTTATCCATCCAACAAAATGGCAACTCCACTGGGGAATAATCCTAAACTTTGATTTCTTTTATTTTTGACTTGTGAATTTATTTTCATTGATTTTGATTGGTTTATATTGGCTTGGGCAGTTTATCCCTATATAATCCCTGAGAAATGTTTTAGAGTTTTTTATTTTTCTCTTAGTTTTCTGGTATCCGCACTTTTCTTTTAGAAACAGTGTGGGCATCTCCTCTCTTTTCTTGTATAAACAGTGCAGGACCACACCTGTTTACACTAAAGCCTGTGAACCTTGTGAATTTTTTTACAAAACCTTAAAATTTTCTTTTCTGGATTAGTTTGTTAAATTCTCAGTGTATACCCAGACTTGTATTTTCTGTCAGAAAGCTTTGGTTGAGAGTTTTCTTCAGCATTTTTAAGTTTTGAATGATTTTCTGAAATATCTGCATGTTACAGTGATTTTTGCTTTGTATTTATCCCACTCAAAGATTAGAAGCTTTGGTATACCTTTAGATCACTGGTATTTCCTTCCTTTCTTGTTGAGTTTGACTTCATAGCAGAAATTGTTTTATGAGATTTAAATCCCATATTCTCATTTGCAAATCTTTAAAAAACTTTTGTTGATAAGTTTGGAATTTCACTTTAAAAACCATAATTGGATGTTTTATGAGTTCTCACTGATCCAAGAAAATAATTTCTTAGTTAGATAACAAGCTAAGAAAAACATCCTTAAAATATTTAAAGTTTTAATTCAGTTTTAGTCTTTAGAGTTTTTAGATCTAAAAATTAGTGTTTTTTAGTTTTGACTGTTATTTCTAGAAATTGTAGTCTTCTTTTGGAGAAAAATTTGTTTGTAGTTTAGATCTTGAATGATAAAGGGATTTCTTATTGAGCAATTGATCATTTTTAGTTCTCATGAAATTAGATTTCTTTTCATTTATTCTTGTTTGAAGGAAAGAAGTTGTTGGGAAAAATACTGAGAGGGGGGGGGGGACCGCATTTGCGCATCTTCAAAACTTTTTACTTTTTCACTTCCAAAACCCATACGCTACGCCTTACTTTAGTAAACTCGTATATAGCGATATCCTTCATAAAACTCTCGTATTAGCAGCAGATTCAAATATGCGTATATTATTTGCTTAGTTCTTTTGCACTATTCAATCATCTGATGTTAAGTTAATGGTAAACAGCGCAGAACAACAGAATAACCATCACACAAAGCATCACATATGAACACCAGGATTTTTAGGTGGAAAACCAAGTCGGGAGAAAACCACCACTGCAGTTGCTCAGCCTTCAATATTTTATTATAGAGAAAACATCTTACAACGTATGTGCTGGTGCAGACTCCTACCAGCATGCAGGCACCCACCTGCGCTCGTTTACCAACCTCTCCTGGAAGGGAGCTCCAACCCCCTAACTCGTTTACCAACCTCTCCTAGAAGGGAGCTACGACCCCCTGATCTCGTTTACCAACCTCACTTGGAAGGGAGCTACGACCCCCTGCTCTCGTTTACCAGCCTCACCTGGAAGGGAGCTATGACCCCCTAACTGAAGGCTACAACCCTCAGCACCTCTATGGACCAAGTTTCATCAATTTTCGCACTGGATCCAAAGCTTCCTTTAGGACACCACTTGCAGGCCACGTTTCATCATATTTTCAGACTGGATCCTTTCCATACTTTTAAGCACATTCAACCATGAACCAGATACATATAGCTTACTGACAAATATCAGTAAACCATCAGAACAGATCAGACATTTCTTACCATAGACTTCAGCAAACCCTAGTTTGCATACGTTCTTTCCCTTCACTGATGTCGCGTATATACACGCTTCCGTTCACATAAAACCAAAGGTATACCTCAGAGAGCTCATTACATACGCGCTCGCGGCAAAGTAGCATATAGATCTTCAATCATCATAGAGCAGCATACTTCTTCAGATCAGATATTCAGTTCAGATTTACCCTTTTACTTCAGACAGATGTTCGCCTCATTTCAGATCTATGCCTTCCATAAACAGATCTAGCAAATACAAGTACATTTCAGATCTAGATCTCCTTCTTCATCATTGGTGCATCTTACATTCAGATTTATCATTCAAGTGTAACCCTTTCCATTCAGATCTACTTCAGAGAGAAGTATTCATTCAAGCTTAGACATCTTGCACCCACCCTCATGATTTGCACAATGAATTTCTTCTCCTTATATAGGTTTATCCTTTTTCAATACCATGAGCCAAAACAATACCATGAGCCAAAACCACATTACATCCGATGGTATTCCTGGATGGGGTCAATTAGGTGAATCATTACCCAATACAATGGGTTAATACCATGGTGGTTACCCCTGGTTTTGCACTTTTTGAGTGCTTTTGCCCATACGCGACTTGGAACATTCTTTTACGCGTGCATACGCGACTTCTCCTAGACATATCCGCGTATGCCTTGAGACATACTCTTTTCATCAAATATTTAGCACATGCTGAATTTCTTTCTTCGTTGCCTTCTGTACTCACTGTAGATACATTAGTTTTAGTTTATCAAGACATATTATATCAAGCACAACTTCATCCAGTAAGTTTCCATTATCTTCATCAAGAGGGTTGCCTTTCAAGGACAACATTCATCATCATATTGCTAACAAACATCATTTACCAAGTCCATCACGTCAAGAATAACTTCATCAGGTGGTTTGCCATCAAGGACAACACATGTCAACAGTCACATGTCTTCATCTTCATTCAGTGGGTTGCCATCAAGGACAACACTCTGCATCATATTGCCAACAATCTCCCCTTTTGGACTTGATGGCAACCACGATGGTGTTTGATCACCACAACAGATAGGTACATTAAGAATACAATGACACCCATGTCACTACATGTCACATGCTCCATTTTTGACATCATTATCTTCTCTTCATTCAAACACCATGTCACTCTCCCCCTTTGTCATCAAGGGCAAAGGGTGGATCAAAAACCAACATACTTTCCCCTTTTCTCATGTGGAAGAAGCGTGCTGCAGATCTGATATATACTGAAGTGGCCAAGCTCCCCCTGAGTTCATGCTGTATCTTCAAACATAATTTCAATGAAGTACATGACTCTATGACTTTCCTATCACCAATGACTCATACTTACAACAAATATCCAACCAAGTGGATTTACATATGAGACTTAACTACCCAACCAAGTGGGTTTACAAAAATTGACTCAGCTACCCAACCAAGTGGGTTTACAACTTTGAAAAGTCCTTGCAAGACTGAATATTACAAATTTACATCATGGGTCTCAACATGACCTTTTTATCAAAATATAAATATGACTTTTCATAACCAACACCCGAAAGTCCTCAAGAAAGAGAACATATTTCAGAACCATCATAATGCCAACAATTCATTATACTCAGCAAAGCTAATGCTCCCCCTGAATCTATGCATCCAAGCATCCTTTCCATATGACTAAGGCTCCCCCTTAGTTTGTGCATCCTGAACATTTTCAACAACAAATCATCAAGGTATCTTTATCAAAACATTAGAGATAGAATTATGAGAACTGGAACACCACCAAAGATACCAAACAGTATCAAAGATACCAAACAACACTGCAACTATGCTGAAGAGAGCTGACTCCAAGAAAAAATTGTCAGTAATCAGACATACGTGGTTTTCTGTGCATGAACTCGCGTATATACGCGACTGTGTTTCAGGAAACCCGCGTATCCAATGTCATCTTCTAAATTTTAACCAGATCAGATCCTCTGTGAGAAAAAGATAGTGTTCAGCTTCTTCCTGGGGTATTTGAATGCTTCCCTGGACTACAGATAGATAGAATAGTGTAGTTGTGTCTTCAAGCGTCATCCAACGATTGTAGCATAAGCACATTAGTGACCAAGCCTTCAGATTCTGTGCAGCATCAATACATTCTTTCCAAGAGAGATTATCATACCAGAACAACATCTTCAAATAAGTGTCAAGCAATCATCCATGTAGTTCAATATCACCATGATATTTAAGATTTAACATGAAGTAACCTATGTAGGAAAAGATCTCAACCATAGTAACAAACTCTGCATGATCTATTCTTATTTCTGAATCAAACAACTTCCAACTCATCCATGTGATTACCAAAGATACTTATTACAACTGTGACTCAAAATCTAATCACAATAAACCATGTACCAAGTCATCATCATTTGAGCATGAGTATCAAAAAACCAAAGAATAAGCAAATGCTATATTGCCAACAATGCAATTAATATTCAACTTGCCGCTACCCCCCGAACCAGTTGCCCTTCAATCCTGGGCAACCTCGAATACCCCGAACTCGCTCCCAAATCTTTAGCTATCATATAAATTCTCTTATCATCAATGCATACGCGACCGTGTCTGGCCGGAACTACGCGTGTATACGCGACTTTTGTTAATCGAACCCGCGTATGAAAAGTGAAATATACAAAATTTCACACCTTCATCTCCTCCTGAACTTGTCCTTCCTGTACCTGTCTTCTTCATATCAGATGTTCTGTTATATAACCAGAATAATCAAATCAACCATGAGAGTCATCATGCATTGCTCCCCTTGTGATGATACATTACTAAATCCCATATGTATCCCACATCATTCCTGCAGTCAATAAGAACAGTCAGCTTCAAAAGCGGATGACTGCAGTAGGGTCAGAATTCCCTACGTTTCTGATCGGTTCTCCATCTTTTTCCAAACTTGCTTGAACTTCCTAACTTTGTGCTGAAAGTTGTCCACTTTCTCAGATCTGTCCAACCTGCATTCTTTTTCTACATGTCCATACTTGTTACAAGCATAACATCTCATGTGTCCAGAAAAATAAGCACAAGAATCATAATGAGTATTTCTAATCTTCCTCCTTTTGCAATCAGCTGCTTTATGTCCATACATGTCACATGAAAAACAATATCCCTTGAAGAAACCGGAGTACCTTTCTATGTAGGATCTGTTTGTTTGTGGTTGAAACAATCTTCTTCTGCAATTGGCTCCAACATGTCCATGATTATGATATTTAAAGCATTCAACATTATTGAATGATTTCCTTCGAGAATTCATGATTGTCGGTTGACCTTTTGCTTCTTTCAACACTTCAGGCTTTGCATTGATATCGTTTGAATCTTTAGCACTTCCATGTGAACTAGATTCTCCTTTAACGGTTTCATGAAAACCAAGACCAAGTTTGATAGAAGGAGACCTTTGACTACTAAGAATATTATCCAGAATCTTAGTACTATCTTGAAACCTCAAAAGTCTAACCTTTTCTTCTAAATTACCTTTGAGAATATTTACCTCAACCTCCAAGGCTTGAAATTGCTTTGTTATGCTTTCTTCTTTCCTTCTTCCATCTTCTACTTGATCCTTCAGATTTATAATCTCTTCTTTCAACCAATTTTCATTTTCTTCACATGTTTGTTGCTGCTCTTCATTCTTCTTCTTCGATTTTTCCAGATCTTCTTTGAGAGAGATGATTTCTGCTTCAAGGCCTTCTTTTTCAAATGTTTGTAGATGTTTCTCATTCTTCTTACTTGATGCTTCAATATCTGCTTGTAGAGAGATGATTGCAGCTTCAATTCCTTCATTCTTCTTGCTTGATTTTTTGAGATCTGCATTTTGATCGTTGATTTCTGCTTCTAGTTCTTTAATTCGATTGGATGCATAAGTATGAAACCTTTGATACTTGTCCACCTGTCCATTCAGCATTTCTATTTGATCTTTCATTTGAGAGATCATCTCATTGTAGATAGAATCTTTCTTATCAGTTTCCTTTTTTTGTTCTTCAACTTTTATCTTGATAGCTTCTTCTAGATCCACAACTTTACTTTCACTATCTTCACCATTCATTGTACCAATGAGACAATCATGACCCCAATCACTATCTGATTCAATTTCTGCTAACCATGTTTTCTGAGAGATCTCCTTGTTTTGAGTAGACTTCTTCTTTTGCTTCTTTGCCATAAGCACTTTCAGATCATGGTTAGAATCTTCTTCATCTTCACTGGACACTTCATCATCATCTTCATTTGCATAGAAACTCTTCCTCTTTTCAAATTGTTTCCCTTTACCATGTTTTTCTCTATAAGGACATTTAGCAGCATAGTGACCAACTTTTCCACACTCAAAACATTTGAAGGGAAGCTTACCTTTGAATCTTCCAGTACCTAGTTGGAGTTTTCTCACAAAATTCGCTTCTTCTTCTTCGGATATATAGCCGGTTTCTTTGACAACTTCCTTTTCCTTTCCTTTTGCAGACACTTTAAAAGCAGCTTCTCTGATTTGAGAAGGACCTCCTTGTCTCATTTCAAAAGCAGTCAAAATACCATGTAATTGAACAATAGTAAGAGTTTGCAGATCTTGCCTTTCTTCAATAGTTGAAACTTTAGAGTCAAATTTTGAAGTCAAGGATCTTAAGACTTTTTACACCAGAGTAGTATCGATTATGGTTTCACCCAAATTTCTCATCCGATTTACAATATCATCTAGACGAAGAAAGAAACTGGCAACACTTTCATCACTATGCATCTTCAAATTTTCATATTAAATTCTAAGAGTTTGGAGTTTTGCACTTTTTACCTTTGTATCTCCTTCATAGCTCAGAATGATTTTGTCCCATATTTCTTTTGTTGAATGTAGCTGCATCACTTTAGCAAATTCTGATTCAGACATGCTTCCTAACAAGACATTTACTGCTTTGGCATTGATTTCATACTTCTTCCTTTCTACTGCATCAGTAGGAATACTTGCTGGGTATTGATAACCTTCTTCCACGATTGCCCATACATCTGCACCAAGACTTTGCAGATATGCTTTTGTTCGTACCTTCCAGAATATCAGATTACTTCCATTGAATAGAGGTGGCTTTATAGACATTACTCCTTCTTGACTTCCCATTGCGATGGATCACCTTCAAGCGATCAAGCTTCTGCAGAAGGACCAGCTCTGATACCAATTGTTGGGAAAAATACTGAGAGGGGGGGTGAATCAGTATTTACTGCATATTCAAAAAAAATTTACTTTTTCACTCTCTAAAACCCATACGCTACTTTCCTTTAGTAAACTCGCGTATACACGCGGATATCCTTCATACAACTCGCGTATTAGCAGAGATCTAAATATGCAGATATTTATTAGCTTAGTTCTTTGCAATATTCATTCATCTGATGTTAAGTTAACAGTAAACATGTGTAGTAACAACAGAATAAACCATCACACAAAGCATCACACATGAACACCAGGATTTTTAGGTGGAAACCCAAGTCGGGAGAAAACCACCGCCGCAGTTGCTCAGCCTTCAATATTTTATTATAGAGAAAACATCTTACAACATATGTGCTGGTGCAGACTCTACCAGCACGCAGGCACCCACCTGCGCTCGTTTACCAGCCTCTCCTGGAAGGGAGCTCCAACCCCCGGACTCGTTTACCAGCCTCTCCTGGAAGGGAGCTACGACCCCCTGATCTCGTTTACCAGCCTCTCCTGGAAGGGAGCTACGACCCCCTGACTGAAGGCTACAACCCTCAGCACCTCTATGGACCACGTTTCATCAATTTTCACACTGGATCCAAAGCTTCCTTTAGGACACCACTTGCATGCCACATTTCATCATATTTTCAAACTGGACCCTTTCCATACTTTTAAGCTCAAACATACATCACCAACAGATACTTATCAATTCAGACAACACAGATCAGATAGCAGAAACATAGTAGAACAGATCAGAAATTTCATACCCCTTGCATCAGCAAACCCTAGTTTGCATACGCGCTTTCCATTCACTGATGTCGCATATATATGCGCTTCCATCCACATCAACCAGCGTATACCTCTGTAGATATTTCATTGCGCATACGCGCTTTCTCTTCAGCTAAGCCGCGTATATACGCGCTTCCTCTGCGGCAAAGTAGCATATATATCTGCAATCATTATAGAGCAGCATACTTCTTCAGATCAGATGTTCAGTTCAGATTTACCCTTTTACTTCAGACAGATGTTTGCCTCAATTCAGATCTAAGCCTTCCATAATCAGATCTAGTAGATACAAGTGCATTTCAGATCTAGATCCCCTTCTTCATCATTGGTGCATCATACATTCAAATTTATCTTCAAGTGTAACCCTTTCCATTCAGATCTACTTCAGAGAGAAGTATTCATTCAAGCTCAGACATCTTGCACCCACACTTATGATTTGCATAATGAATTTCATCTCTTTATATAGGTTTATCCTTTTTCAATACCATGAGCCCCTTTTTCAATACCATGGGCCAAAACAATACCATGAGCCCAAAACTACCTGGACGGGGTCAATTAAGCGGATCATTACCCAATACAATGGGTCAATACCATGGTGGTTACCCTTGGTTTTGCACTTTTTGAGCGCTTTTTCCCATACGCGACTTGGAACGTTCTTTTCCGCATGCATACGCGACTTCTCCTAGACATATCCGCGTATGCCTTGAGACATACTCTTTCATCGAATATTTAGCACATGCTGAATTTATTTCTTCATTTCCTTCTGTACTCACTGTAGATACATCAGTTTTAGTTCATCAAGACATATTCTATCAAGCACAACTTCATCCAGTAAGTTGCCATTATCTTCATCAAGAGGGTTTCCTTTCAAGGACAACATTCATCATCATATTGCTAACAAACATCATTTACCAAGTCCATCACGTCAAGAATAACTTCATCAGGTGGATTTCCATCAAGGACAACACATGTCAATAGTCGCATGTCTTCATCTTCATTCAGTGGCTTACAATCAAGGACAACACTCTGCATCATATTTCCAATAGAAGTGTTTTAAAAGATTGCATTTCTCAACTCTTTCTTTTAGATAGAATTCATTGATAGGAAAGGAATTGTTTCTCATAATAGATGCATTTTTAGTGTGTTTTGAGTTGGGTCACTACATATCATCAGTTTCACTTTTGCACCTATTGTCCTAAGAAACAATGTATTAAAATGAACGCTTAAATAAAAATCAATATAGAAATTTTTATATTTCTAGGGCTCTTTTCACCAACATAGCTTAGGCTAGTGTCTTGGAGTAAGGAGTAATTAACTCTCCAAGAAAATTAAAAAAAACAAGTAGATGATCTTGCGGTAGGAAAAATCCAATAGTTTCTTGTATGCTCTGGGAAGCTCCTCTTAAAGGATTCAAGCACGAGGTCATATCTGAACCAGTGGGATAATCAATTCTATCTCATTGGGAACGATAGAAGATGTGCACGTATTAACAACGGTAAACCTCGGATAGACAATTGTCAAGGAGCTTGGGGTAAATTTTCGATATACCTTGGATTATGTCAAGGAGCCTTTAAGGGGATTAAGCTTTGTTACTCTGCGCGTATGTCGGATCATAGACCGTTCCCCCAGGTATATTAGTTCCCATTGGTAATATTTTTTTTTTCTAGTTTAGACTAATCCTATTCTTTCCATTTTTTCTCCTCTCATCCCACCCACGGGTTTCGAACCGGTGACCTTACAGAACGGAGTGCCTTAACAGTGCACCCTGTTAGAGTCGGTCCTTGCAGCCCTCCGTCAGTGATCATTTCGTCTTTTGCATATTCATTATTAGGTGTCTCGCTTGTTCCACTTCGTTGCATTTCACTAGGATCATGCCATAAACTGACGAGGGGGTCTGTCCTGCTTCCTCATGTTTATACTCCATAGTTGCTATTTTAAAAATATTTCCTCAAAAATTATTTATAGTCATCATTATTATGTATGAGGTCATTAAAATGTCAATAAGTGTCCTAGGTCTTGGTGTCTAGGGTTTTTGAGTCATTTATATACTGGCCATAAAGCCTGCAAGGTGAGGAGAGTCCAGTACTTGGATTTCTATTTTTATTATCATCAGCATTTAAAAAAAAAATACATTTCTAGTCCAAAACTCTGTTTTGGAACTAGAAATTTGTCATTGTCATTTTGTAATAAATTGTAATTGTTCCGCCATGAAAACATTGTCAAAAGTAGACCCCTGGTCTTTTCTCTAGCCAAGACAGCCATATCCCTGCAAGAAGACAGCAAAATCATTAGTATCGACCTCAAAGAAGCCAAAGCAAGTTTGTATTTGAAGAAGCCAAAGTGAAAATTACAAAAACATTTGTAATATGGGTTTGAAATTAGATTTGAAATAAAATCTGATTGTGAAGATATTTGCGAAATGTATAAAGGCCAAACAAGTTCATTTGAACCGATTTCATTGCTCCCAAATCGTGTTTGAAAAGTTGAGGGCCGATTTCAGACTTTTGAAGGGCGTAGACAGAGTTTTAGGGCTGCGCGACCCACGTTGAGGGAGAGCGACCCACCTGGGCTGCGTGACCCACGCAGAGTCAGTCCAGCACTGTGGGTTTGCAGGTGCGCGACCCACCTGGGCTGCGCGACCCACGCAGAGCCTGCGCGACCCACGCAGACACAGAGTTTTGGAATTTAATTTGAGCGCCCAGATTGCCTTGGAAACGACTCCAGCTGCCTTCAAAACAGGTTTTCATCAATTGCTTGGGTTTTTAAACACATTTGTGACATCATGGGTGGTTTCCAATATGCAAATGAAGGATTTAAAACCCCACAGTTATAAGATTATTGTTTTCAGGGTTTGAAATGAAAATAAATGGTGTAAAGAGTGTGTTTGCTATCTTAAACAGTGATATGGTCAGCCTTTCATATAACATTAAAATCAAATTGCTCTCATACCCATTATACCACTGCTACCAATGTTATGGTCATACCATGTTTAAACCCTTTGAGTCATATTGCCCATGTTTGTTATGAGTCACATTGCCCAATGTAAAAATATGCTCATGTCTTTGTTTTAAAATTGATCATCAAAACCTTTATGGTCAGTACTCATGGACAAACATATTACTATTAATGCCATGCTCTCCTTTGACTAGATGTGTTCAAACTTTTGAAGGTTGCCTGCTCCTATTTGGTCAAAATTTCATTTGCATTCACAAACAGAGATGGTGCCTTTTTCAGTCCATTTAAAGCTGAGATTTTATCCATAATGTGATTCCTTGATAGTGCTTTGACGATGGGAATATTGGTTGAGTGGTAAACATACATCCTAATCTTGCTTTCACTGCATTCATATCAGTGTACACATTGCCCAAAAACTTGATCAGAGATATGTCAGAGACAGAGTCAGAATATGAGTCAGGGTCAGGCAGTGATTCGGTGGCTGAAGGTAATGTGCCACGGGGTTCCCGCAGAGAAAATAGGAGTGGTGATCATCGCAGAGAGGAGCCTACTTCTTTGGCTCGGTTGCAGGCATGCCCATTAGCTATGGATTGTTTTCGGTTCTTGTCATGTTTCAGGTTTTGTGAGATGGTTGTACAAACCCGACCTCATCGTGAATTAGCACGTCTGTTTGTTCTTCATTTACAGGGTGATCGGGTAAACCTTGCTGGGGTTGATTTCATTGTATCACCTTTGACTATTGCTCAAGCCACCGGCATACCGAACATAGGCGAGGAATGGAGCAAGGGTAAGCAGTTAGAGAAATTTCACTATGAGCCATACATTAAAACTGGATATGTGGCTTACTTGAGCAGAGTTTTTCCATTCAGATTCTTGAGAGATGAGTATGCACCACTCATGAGGCTCATCATTCAGTATTTTAGTTGTGAGGGCAGGTATGCTCATCTTT
The DNA here is from genome assembly GCA_034641835.2 of Pinus albicaulis. Lineage (NCBI taxonomy): Eukaryota > Viridiplantae > Streptophyta > Pinopsida > Pinales > Pinaceae > Pinus > Pinus albicaulis. The sequence continues at coordinate 1,580,518,173 of CM076584.1, read as the reverse complement.
TCTCATATCATGTTCGTTTGCTGATGCACTTCACAAGGGTGCGTATGATGAATATTCCGTATTTCATATACCGCAACATAGAGAGGATGGTTACATTTGTGCAGAAGAAGACGAGCCCAGTGCAGCAGTACAGGAGTATATATCATTTCTCTTTGATCAAAATATTGGTGTCACATCAGTTGGCAGAGCAGGGCATCACTTGGGAGGATTTCATTTCTAGAGACTTTTTCAGAGTGCCACAACAGCCTCCCGAGGCAGTTCATGATGCAGGAGAGCCCTCACACCAGCCGGACATGCTTGAGTTCGAGCATATCATCACTCCTTTGGTTCAGACATATCAGCGAGGCCACAGGGCCTTATTTGCAGCGACACGGCGGGTACTATCTCCACGTGAGGTGGAAGGGGTCCTGCCGACTTCATCGACACGGCGAGTATTATCTCCACGTGATGTGGAAAGGTTCTCGCTTTCTTCTCCAGTGCAGGTACAGGTACAAGACAGGGGCAAGAGGCCCATGCATGATGAGGGCCCATCAGGAGGCCGGGACACCGATATGACAGTCATTGATGTTGATACGGGCTCTCCTAGCTCGAAGCTGAGGGAAGTCATCTAGGAGCAAAGGGCCGAGAATGACCAGCTGAAAGACCAATTGCAGAAGGTTCAGTGGGTGATTAACTATTTGGAGCAGCGCAACAAACAGCTTGAGGATGAGCTCACATTTTATGAGGTGCGCCAAATCCGTGAGGACAGACAGTGGAATCGAAAGAGACCCGGTGACATGACACCAGCTGACAGAGATACCGTACTCACGCGGGTAAATATACATCTGGAGAAGCTGTTGGCGAAGGCCAATCGAGACAAAGACATGCTTCGCCACATGAAAGGCCATTACTGGGCTCGCATGCATGTTTGCAAAGCGAGGATGAAGATCATGAAGAGGAGGTTGCGCAAGGCACTTAGACGGTGAAAAAGGCCTAATCCACTTCGGATTTTGGCCGAGGCTTCATTGACTGGGCAGGACACATGATGGAGGACCTCCGCTCCGAATTTGGGCAAATTCGGAGAAAATTTTGTCATTTCCAAATTTTTGGTTTTAAAAACAGGTTTTGTAGCTAGGTGGGTCGCGCGCTCATGCGCTCGCATTTTTTTGGGGCACTTTCTGGAGGAGATTTTTACATTTTTGGATTTTTCATGGTTAAATATGCATCCTCTGAAGTCAACTTAGCATTTCAACAAAATCTGGATGGTCAAACAGCTCAAAAACACCATAAAAAACACCTTGCTGCCACCTTTTGCACCAGCAGGAAGTACCTCTGGGAGAATGAGGTTTTGAAGGGTCAAATCAACTCCAAATTCAGAAATTATACTTGGGTTGGAAAGTAGACATCCAGGGCTTTCCAACGAGCTATCATGAGCTCAATTTGGATGTCGGGAGCTACCTCAAAATCAGCCTGGAACATGAGCGACCCACGCAGTTCAAGAGCGACCCACCTAGAGATTTTTTTGAGTTTTCAGCTGCCAGCTCAGTATTTCGCCTATTTTGGACCAGTTTTGCCTATGGATAGAATTCTTGGGTTTTTATGATGTAAATTCATGTTTGATATGTAACTTTGGCTTGTTTTTATCTCTTCTAGAAGATTCACTCTCAAATGAGTAAAAAATCATGTAATGGATCAGTTTCCACTCTTTTAGAGGCAAGTTGTTAGCCGCCTAGATTGTAGTTCCATGATTAGAATTGGTTGAAACTGATCCCTGAAGAGGGAATTCGACCCCTAGAGGTGGGGAAAGGGGTTAGAGTGATCTATATATTGTAATTTCTGAGGCATTCTACAGGTTGGACTCTTGGGATACTTTTGATACTATTGTACATACTTTTCATATTTTGGCTAAGGAAAGATCACGGGTTTTGCGGCACTTGTTGGGATCCTTGTGGTGTTCTGTTCTTGATGATGTTTCTCCTTTGTTTACTGTAAGTTTCTTCATGTTTAATGTTGCCATCCTTTCATTATGCTTCTGAACTAAATTGAATGAGTGATTAAGGTTGAATCCATTGTTTACAGTGCTTGGCCTTTGAATTCAGTTAGTTCTATATGTTTTCAGCTGTTTGGAGAGGATCCAAGTTCTTCTTTGCCCTCTTCATCTCCTCGTCGGTCTAATCTATCCATATATCCAATTTAAAGCATCAAGATCATCACCTATCTCGCCCCAGCTTGAACTCTGCAAAGGTCTGACCTTATCCCCGGACCCAAAATTTGTTTTCCCATTACTCCAGCGAAAACCCAAAAAACCAAAAATCAAACATACCTATCCCTTTACTAGCCTAAAATCAGTTCTTATTGTAAGTCATCTCGCATTCTATTGCTTATTTTCTCGAGATTGACGGAGAGAGCCCTCTCTTGTCCTCGTAGGGCTAGCTACGAGGCTGAGCGTGGTTTGATGTAGCCTTGAGTTTTACTTCATTTCAGCCCGAGGTAGATTTGAGTGCTAACATAGTGGCGACCATACTGGGGAAATCTCAATGGTTTGCTTGTTGATGTGTTTGTTCCACGAGTCTTAGACGGATTCTGAAGTCACGCCAGGTAGCTTTCGAAACGCTTTTGTTATGCATAAGCGGAAGTAGATAAATGCTGCTTCAGTCGATCTCCGGTAAGCTTGTGTGTTCAGTACTTGATTTGTAAATCACCCCAGTATACTTATTCGTTCTAGACCTTTTGGATGATTGAGTCTAGAAGTCGAAAGGCTGAAAATAATTGATTGTGTTCCTGGTAATTTTTGTTTTCCGAGAAGATCAATACACTGGCTTCAAGAAGAAATACTAGGGCGAATCCTGACCCTGATCCACCAACAATATTCGAAAATCTGAATCTGATTCCAAGGACCCTTAGAAAACAAGGGAGCCAAGAGAGTTCTGAAAGAGAAAGCCAATTGAGTTTTGAGAGTTCCAGAGTGCTTACCCGATCTGCATCCTGTCTTGTCAAAATCATATATGTTGATGAAATCCCCTTTGATGCACGGTTTGAAACATCCTTGTTTGTGAATTTTTCCGAAACTGAATTGTCAAGATTAGTCCCAGATCCATTGTTTACTGAAGATTTTCAATATAGATTTGTTTCACAGTACTTGGATAGACAGCTGCAAAGTTCTATTGAGGATACTAATACTTTTGAATTTACTGAATCTGCTTCACAAGTTCTTGACCCATCTGAAATTGCATCAAGTTCACGGATCTCTACTGAGCCTCCTTTTGTCTCTACCATTCCGGTTCAGCCTGAGTTTTCTGATCAGCAATCAATAGTATTTTCTCCGTTTCCATTGAATACATCTCATAGACCTACTACTCCTACTCCTCCTATATCTCCTCGACAACAGATTGTTTTCAATCCACTAAGAGCTATGGCTGCTCGTTTTGCACCCCTTGTGTTACCCCAGCAGTTGAATGATATGCCCGCAGACTATCAGAGTAAGATCCCGACATTTGATGGCACTCCACAGAGTCTTCCTGCACAACAGCATGTAGACAATATGGCAGATTTCTTTGATCGTTTCGATATTGATGAAGAAAATGTGACCATGAGGCTTTTTGTGCAAACTTTTGGAGGAGAGGTACGGAAATGGTTCAGAGCCTTGCCACAAAGAAGCATAGATACATTGGCAGAACTTCAGAGGCAGTTTTTAGACCGATGGGAGATGAAAAAGGATCCACTGCAGATTACTTCAGAATATACAAACCTCAAACGTAATCCTGGTGAGTCTGTTCAGGATTATATCATTAGATTCAATAGAGTGTATAATGCTATTCCAGATGACTTGAGACCATCCAAAAAGTCTGCTCTCCTTAAATTCTCGGATGGCTTTGATCCGGAGATGGCTTATTCCCTTCGTGATAGAGATCCACCTACTTTAGAAGATATGCAGAAGGTCGTTGTTAGTGTTGAGGCAAATCTGAATGATAAAAGAGCACGGTTGAAAGCAGAGAAAAGAGTGACAATAAAGGAAGAGCCTTCTACATCTATATCAGAACAGCACTTAGCTCGTGAGTTGGAAAAGGCTTTAAGAAGAATAAATTTTGACAAGGCAGAAACACAGTTTCGAAATCCAAATTTCCGTGGCCAGCAGCAACCACAATTCAGAATTAAGCAGCGTGAACAAAGAGCTCAAGAGCCAGCAGCCCAACAGCAAGTTAAGACTCCTCTTTTGCAGAATTTTGTAAGTCATGATTCCGATGATGATGATGATGTGTCGGGTGAGCAAAATCATTTCTTCACTCCTGATGATTTGCCTATTTATATTACTGAGGAAGAGGAGTATGGTGAAAGTTCAGTTGTTCAGAAAGATGAGGATTTTATCTTAACAAATGATGCTGATTTAGAAGAAGAGTCAGATGAATACCAAAGAGGATATTTGAATGTATTGACTGCTCAGCAGAAATAGTATTCATTGAGGAATCGAGATGTGCCTATAAATCCCATTCAGAAAAGAAAGGAAGCTTCGGCACCAAAGACAGATTCACCAATACCACAGAAAAGAGGGAAAGAGACAATTGACCCCGCAGCAAGTAAAGTATCATCAGCTGAGAAGGTAAATCAGTCAAGTATAATGAAAGACAAAGATGAAAAGAAGGAGATTCCAATTAAAGAGGTTGAGAAGGTTTCAACATTTAGCTTGGAAAATGAAATTTCCAAACTGAAAATATCTATTCCTTTGACGGATATTATGAAAAACAGCAGCTACCGTAGTCAAGTCACCAAAATTCTGAACTTTGATCCAATGATTGACACGGTAAATGTTGAGGATGATCAACCGGAATTGATTTTTGGGCCTGCATTAAATGGTGAGTCTCCTGACAGTAATGTCCCTCCTTTTTACATCAGTTTGAGGTTGCATGAATATATATTGCATAATGCTATGCTTGATTCGGGTGCTTCACACAATTTGATGCCAAAGGAAATCATGGAGAAGTTGGGATTAGACATTACAAGAGAGTATCATGATTTGTATTCATTCGATTCCAGCCGGGTAAAGTGTATAGGACTCATCAAAGATTTGGTGGTAAGTTTGGATCAAATTCAAGCGAAGAATGTTTTGATGGATGTGGTGGTTGCTGACATTCCTCCACGTTTCGGGATGCTCCTTGCAAGATCTTGGGGGGCCAAGTTGAAAGGTACACTTCAATTAGATTTCTCTTATGCTACAATCCCAGTCTTCGGTCAAATGAGAAAGTTGTATCGTGAGCAGAAGATGAAATACATGATAACTAGCAAAGAGAAGCCAGTCAATCATCCTGTGAACTATGTACATACCGATTTAGAGTCGTTTGTGTTGCTTGCTGATAGTTTTAATGATGTAGAAAGTCAATTAGTTCAGGCAGAAGACATACCAGAAATAAATGAGAATTTTAGAGAAGTTTTGCAAACAGAAAGAAGAGAAAAACAAGCTGTTTTGGAGCAATCAGCTGAAGACAATGGGCAGCAAACAGGAAAAACAGAGCCGACACAGTTTCAGCATTTAGAGGACGAGGAAAATGGTCTTTGGACCATGGATTTTGATGGTGCAGTGGGCAGCGATGGTGCTGGGATTGGTGTGTGGATTCGAAGTCCAGTTTTCGCTCCTGATAAAGTTCCAAGCAATGTGAGAGTATGTTCTTACAAGCTTGCATTCGATTGTTCTAATAATGAAGCGGAATACGAGGCTCTTATTGCTGGCCTTAAGATTCTCAAGAAGCTGAATGCGAAAAGTATTGCGGTATATGGTGACTCAGAATTAGTGATAAAGCAAGTGAAAGGTGAGTTTCAGGCTAAGCATCCTCGCATGAGGGCTTACCGAAATGCAGTTTTGGATATTCTGAAGTTATTTTCTGATTATACTTTAACATGTGTGCCTCGCATACAAAATGGTGTTGCGGATGGACTTGCTAAGGCAACAAGCAATCTTAAGATTCCAATGAATTCCAGCAACAAGTTTGAGATACATGTGAAACACCGACCCACCGTTCCAGACAATCAGCGATGTTGGCAAGTTTTTGAGGATGATGAGGAGATTAGTGAATTTCTGCAGAATAAGGGTAAGTTTAAAGATACCTCCATAGATACAGAATGTGATGATGGTGTTGATGACATACAGATAAATCAAATGGATGTGCTGCAACTGAAGGATAACATCATTCTTAAGGGATTGATTCCATTGGAAGAGTTGTTTGATCAAGATGATGTAGCTCGTAAGCCTACATTGAGGCCAACAGAGAAAGGTGTCGAAGAGGTAAATATTGGGACAGCTGAGAATTCCAGGATGGTGAAATTGTCAAAATCATTGTCACCAAAGGTAAGAGCAGAATACGTGAAATTGTTATCTTCATTTTCTGATGTGTTTGCGTGGGATTATTCAGATCTTAAAACATATGATACCAATATCATCCAGCATACTATTCCCATCAAACCAAATCAGAAGCCTTTTCGTCAAAAGTTGAGGAGGATCAATCCAAAGCTGCTACCATCGATCGAAAAAGAGGTAAATAGGTTGTATAAGTCAGGAATCATTGTACCTATTCGTTTTTCAGATTGGATATCAAACTTGGTGTCCGTGAGAAAGAAGACAGGTGAGATCCGTTTATGTATTGACTTCAGAAATCTGAATAAGGTATCATTAAAGGACAATTATCCGCTGCCAAAGATGGATCACATATTGCAGCGAGTAGTTGGAGCATCTAGGATGTCACTACTCGATGGATACTCAGGTTATAATCAGATTTTAGTGCAGGAAGATGATCGTGACAAGACTGCATTCACCACTCCTTGGGGAACATTTCATTACGCAAAGATGCCGTTCGGTTTAAAGAATGCAGGCGCTACCTTTCAGCGTGCAATGGACATGGCTTTTGCCAATGAGAAAGATGTGTTTTTGGTTGTTTACCTTGATGATCTAACTGTATTTTCTAATTCTGATGAGGAACACTTATATCATCCGAAAATTGTTTTCCAGAAGTGCAGAAAATATGGCATTTCGCTGAATCCAAAGAAGAGCCTTTTCGCCATGGATGAAGGAAAGCTCCTTGGCCACATCATCTTGAAAGATGGCATTCGAGTTGATCCTGCACGTGTTGAAGCCATTCAGCAGATTGAACAGCCCCGGAACAAGAAAGAGATACAGTCATTTAATGGCAAAATGAATTTTCTGCGTCGTTTCATTCCCAATCTTGCAGAACACTTTAGAGAAATCACGAACATGCTGAAAAAGGACAGTCAGGTAAGATGGACAGAAGAGGCCGTTAAGTCATTCAATTTGGTAAAGATAGCTCTTTCTTCAGCCCCTATTTTAATCAGCCCTGATTACACACAAGACTTCATTTTATTTTCTTTCGCTTCTGAGCATACATTGGCAGCTGTTTTGATGCAAAAAAGGGATGGAGTTGAGAAGCCCATCGCTTTTTTCAGTTGGATCATAAGAGATGGGGCATTGAAGTATAATATCATTGAGAAACAAGCACTTGCGCTTGTAAAGGCTTTGAAGGATTTCCGTGTGTACATATTGCATTCCCATATTACAGCATATGTCCCTAACGCAGCAGTTAAAGATGTTTTGGTACAGGCAGATCCAGAAGGAAGAAGAGGTAAGTGGATTGCTGCATTGTTAGAATACGATGTGGAAATTAAACCGACCAAGCTGATCAAAGGACAAGGACTCGCTAAGCTTATGGCTGAAACAAATCTGCATGCTCTAGACATAAATTTGATTGCTGCCATGTCTGATGAAGATGAGGAAAGTACGTCAGTTCAGGTATCCGATATTTTTGTTTCTTCTCCTTGGTACGCTGACATTTTATATGTGCTTCAGAATTTGTCTACACCGCCTGGTATGCCTCGAAATAAGAGTAGAACATTGAAGTTAAAGGCTGCTAAATTCTGCATTTTAAATTCTTCATTGTATTGGAAGGACCCTGGAGGTATGTTGTTGAATTGTTTGGTAGAGGAGGAAGCTGAAAGAGTTTTGGAGGATTTTCACAAAGGTGACTGTGGAGGTCATTTGTTTTGGAAGACCACAGCGAATAAGATCCTAAGGGCAGGGTATTATTGGCCTTCTTTGTTTTCTGATGTGTTCAAGGTTGTTAAAAATTGTCATGAGTGTCAAATATTCGAAGGGAAGTAGAAACTACAGCCTTTGCCTCTAAAACCAATTGAAGTTAATGCACCATTCCAGCAGTGGGGATTGGATTTTATCGGAGAAATCCACCCAGCATCTTCCGGACAGCATAGATGGATCTTGACAGCTACAGACTACTTCACGAAGTGGATTGAGGCGATTCCCACTCGACAGGCCACTGATGTGGTAATTATCTCTTTCCTTGAAAACAATATTTTGTCACGCTTTGGGTGTCCTAGTAAAATAATCACAGATAATGCAGCAGCTTTTAAGTCTAAGAGGATGGTTGATTTTTGTTTTAAGTACAATATTACCTTGGGACATTCAACCACATACCATCCGCAAGGGAATGGCTTGGCGGAATCTTCAAACAAATCCTTGGTGAATATCATTAAGAAATTGCTGGAAATCAACAAGAAGGCTTGGCACAAAAAGTTGGTAAATGCATTATGGGCTGATAGGGTAAGTCAGAAAAGGTCTATTGGTATGTCTCCTTTCGAGTTGGTGTACGGGACGGATACGGTTTTTCCTACTTCACTTGCTGTCCCGGTGGTCAGATTGCTTCAGGAGGCTGGAAGTGAAGAGGATCCTATGCAGAGGAGGATTAATGAGATGATTCATTTACAGCAGACACGTGAGGAGGTATTTCAAAATACTTTCAAGTTGCAGGAGCGCATAAATAAGATCTACGACAGAAAGGCAAAGTCAGATAAGTTTCAGTTGGATGAAGTAGTTTTGAAATGGGATGCCCGGAATGAAGACAAGGGAAAGCACGGCAAATTTGAGAATTTGTGGAAGGGACCATTTAAGATCGCAGCGTATCGGGGGCAGAATGCATTTCTTCTCAAAGAAATGAATGGAGATGATTGTCCTGGTGGACCGATCAATGGTCGGTTGCTGAAGCGCTATTATTTCTGAGTACTTGCTGCTGATCTCATTGTCATTGTATATATCATTTTACTTTTGTTTCATTGCAAGTGTGCACTGATCTCTCATTTTCAGTCTGGGGCCCGGAGCAAAGGCTATAATTCTGGAAATAGAGGTTGGTTGGTTTGAGATTGTAAAGTTAAGTTTATCAGTCTTCTTGTTTAAAGTCATGTCAGTTTGAGTCTAGTCAGTTTTGGTCAAATTGCAGTCTATCTTTAGTCAAATCTGCAGTCAATAAAAGTATCCAAAGTTTGTCTTGTCAGTTGAAATAATGATTCCATCGCCCAATGGATGAGAGGCACTGTCTGACTCCCCCAGAGATTCGTTGTTCTAGGCATCTCCATGGAGCCACCATCCCCATTGGAGCCAATGTTAGAGTCGGTCCTTGCAGCCCTCCGTCAGTGATCATTTCGTCTTTTGCATATTCATTATTAGGTGTCTCGCTTGTTCCACTTTGTTGCATTTCACTAGGATCATGCCATAAACTGACGAGGGGGTCTGTTGTCCTTTGTTTCCTCATGTTTATACCTGCAGCGCTATTTTAAAAATATTTCCTCAAAAAATTATTTATAGTCATTGTCATTATGTATGAGGTCATTAAAATGTCAATAAGTGTCCTAGGTCTTGGTGTCTAGGGTTTTTGAGTCATTTATATACTGGTCATAAAGCCTGCAAGGTGAGGAGAGTCCAATACTTGGATTTCTATTTTTATTATCATCAGCATTTTAAAAAAAAATACATTTCTAGTCCAAAACTCTGTTTTGGAACTAGAAATTTGTCATTGTCATTTTGTAATAAATTGTAATTGTTCCGCCATGAAAACATTGTCAAAAGAAGACCCCTGGTCTTTTCTCTAGCCAAGACAGCCATATCCCTGCAAGAAGACAGCAAAATCATTAGTATCGACCTCAAAGAAGCCAAAGCAAGTTTGTATTTGAAGAAGCCAAAGTGAAAATTACAAAAACATTTGTAATATGGGTTTGAAATTAGATTTGAAATAAAATCTGATTGTGAAGATATTTGTGAAATGTATAAAGGCCAAACAAGTTCATTTGAACCGATTTCATTGCTCCCAAATCGTGTTTGCAAAGTTGAGGGCCAATTTCAGACTTTTGAAGGGCGTAGACAGAGTTTTAGGGCTGCGCGACCCACGTTGAGGGAGAGCGACCCACCTGGGCTGCGCGACCCACGCAGAGTCAGTTCAGCACTGTGGGTTTGCAGGTGCGCGACCCACCTGGGCTGCGCGACCCACGCAGACACAGAGTTTTGGAATTTAATTTGACCGCCCAGATTGCCTTGGAAACGACTCCAGCTGCCTTCAAAACAGGTTTTCATCAATTGCTTGGGTTTTTAAACACATTTGTGACATCATGGGTGGTTTCCAATATGCAAATGAAGGATTTAAAACCCCACAGTTATAAGATTATTGTTTTGGTTTGAAATGAAAATAAATGGTGTAAAGAGTGTGTTTGCTATCTTAAACAGTGTTATGGCCAGCCTTCCATATAACATCAAAATCAATTTGCTTTCATACCCATTATACCACTGCAACCATTGCTATTGTTATACCATATTTAAACCCTTTGAGTCACATTGCCCATGTTTGTAATGAGTCACATTACCCAATGTTAAAATATGCTCATGTCTTTGTTTCAAATGGCCCATTGAAACCTTTATGGTCATCTCTCATAGACAAACATATTACTGTTAATACCATGCTCTCCTTTGACTAGATGTGTTCAAACTTTTGAAGGTTGCTTGCTCCTATTTGGTCAAAATTTCATTCGCATTCAAAACAGAGATGGTGCCTTTTCCAGTCCATTTAAAGCTGAGATTTTATCCATAATTTGATTCCTTGATAGTGCTTTGACGGTGGGAATATTGGTTGAGTGTTAAACATACATCCTAATTTTGCTTTCATTGCATTCATATCAGTATACACATTGCCAAAAGTTTGATCAGAGATATGTCAGAGACAGAGTCAGAATATGAGCCAGGGTCAGGCAGTGATTCGGTGGCTGAAGGTAATGTGCCACGGGGTTCCCGCAGAGAAAATAGAAGTGGTGATCATCACAGAGAGGAGCCTACTTCTTTGGCTCGGTTGCAGGCATGTCCATTAACTATGGATTGTTTTCGATTCTTGTCATGTTTCAGATTTTGTGAGATGGTTGCACAAACCCGACCTCATCGTGAATTAGCACGTCTGTTTGTTCTTCATTTACGGGGTGATCGGGTAAGCCTTGCTGGGGTTGATTTCATTGTGTCACCTTCGACTATTGCTCAAGCCACTGGTATACCGAACATGGGCGAGGAATGGAACAAGGGTCAGCAGTTAGAGAAATTTCACTATGAGCCATACATTAAAACTGGATATAAAGCTTACTTGAGTAGAGTTTTTCCATTCAGATTCTTGAGAGATGAGTATGCACCGCTCATGAGGCTCATTATTCAGTATTTCAGTTGTGAGGGCAGGTATGCTCGTCTTTTCTCATATCATGTTCGTTTGCTGATGCACTTCACAAGGGTGCGTATGATGAATATTCCGTATTTCATATACCGCAACATAGAGAGGATGGTTACATTTGTGCAGAAGAAGACGAGCCCAGTGCAGCAGTACAGGAGTATATATCATTTCGCTTTGATCAAAATCTTGGTGTCACATCAGTTGGCAGAGCAGGGCATCACTTGGGAGGATTTCATTTCTAGAGACTTTTTCAGAGTGCCACAGCAGCCTCCCGAGGCAGTTTATGATGCAGGAGAGCCCTCACACCAGCCGGACATGTTTGAGGTTGAGCATATCGTCACTCCTTTGGTTCAGACATATCAGCGAGGCCACAGGGCCTTATTTGCAGCGAGACGGCGGGTACTATCTCCACGTGAGGTGGAAGGGGTCCCGCCGACTTCATCGACATGGCGAGTATTATCTCCACGTGATGTGGAAAGGGTCTCGCTTTCTTCTCCAGTGCAGGTACAGGTACAAGACAGGGGAAAGAGGCCCATGCATGATGAGGGCCCATCAGGAGGCCGGGATACCGATATGACAGTCATTGATGTTGATACGGGCTCTCCTAGCTCGAAGCTGAGGGAAGTCATCCAGGAGCAAAGGGCCGAGAATGACCAGCTGAAAGACCAATTGCAGAAGGCTCAATGGGTAATTAACTATTTGGAGCAGCGCAACAAACAGCTCGAGGATGAGCTCACATTTTATGAGGTGCGCCAAATCCGTGAGGACAGACAGTGGAATCGAAAGAGGCCCGGTGACATGACACCAGCTGACAGAGATACTGTACTCACGCGGGTGAATATACATCTGGAGAAGCTGTTGGCGAAGGCCAATCGAGACAAAGACATGCTTCTCCACATGAAAGGCCATTACTGGGCTCGCATGCATGTTTGCAAAGCGAGGATGAGGATCATGAAGAGGAGGTTGCGCAAGACACTTCGACGGCGGAAAAGGCCTAATCCACTTCGGATTTTGGCCGAGGCTTCATTGACTGGGCAAGACACATGATGGAGGACCTCCGCTCCGAATTTGGGCAAATTCGGAGAAAATTTTGTCATTTCCAAATTTTTGGTCTAAAACACAGGTTTTGCAGCTACGTGGGTCGCGCGCTCATGCGCTCGCATTTTTTTGAGACACTTGCTGGAGGATATTTTTACATTTTTGGATTTTTCATGGTTAATTATGCATCCTCTGAAGTCAACTTAGCATTTCAACAAAATCCGGATGGTCAAACAGCTCAAAAACACCATGAAAACCACCTTGCTGCCACCTTTTGCACCAGCAGGAAGTACCTCTGGGAGAATGAGGTTTTGGAGGGTCAAATCAACTCCAAATTCCGAAATTCCACTTGGGTTGGAAAGTAGACATCCAGGTCTTTCCAACGAGCTATCATGAGCTCAATTTGGATGTCGGGAGCTACCTCAAAATCAGCCTGGAACATGAGCGACCCACGCAGTTCAAGAGCGACCCACCTAGAGATTTTTCTGAGTTTTCAGCTGCCAGCTCAGTATTTCGCCTATTATGGACCAGTTTTGCTTATGGATAGAATTCTTGGGTTTTTATGATGTAAATTCATGTTTGATATGTAACTTTGGCTTGTTTTTATCTCTTCTAGAAGATTCACTCTTAAATGAGTAAAAAATCATGTAATGGATCGGTTTCCACTCTTTTAGAGGCAAGTTGTTAGCTGCCTAGATTGTAGTTCCATGATTAGAATTGGTTGAAACTGATCCCTGAAGAGGGAATTCGACCCCTAGAGGTGGGGAAAGGAGTTAGAGTGATCTATATATTGTAATTTCTCAATCATTTTCAGGGGTTGGAGAGGTTGGACTCTTGGGATACTTTTGATATCATTGTACATACTTTTCATATTTTGGCTAAGGAAAGATCAGGGGTTTTGCGGCACTTGTTGGGATCCTTGTAGTGTTCTGTTCTTGATGGTGTTTCTTCTTTGTTTACTGTAAGTTTCTTCATGTTTAATGTATGCCATCCTTTCATTATGCTTCTGAACTAAGTCGAATGAGTGATTAAGGTTGAATCCATTGTTTACAGTGCTTGGCCTTTGAATTCAGTTAGTTCTATATGTTTTCAGCTGTTTGGAGAGGATCCAAGTTCTTCTTTGCCCTCTTCAGCTCCTCGTCGGCCTAATCTATCCATAAATCCAATTTAAAGCATCAAGATCATCACCTACCTCGCCCCAGCTTGAACTCTGCAAAGGTCTGACCTTATCCCCGGACCCAAAATTTGTTTTCCCATTTCTCCAGCGAAAACCCAAAAACCAAAAAACAAACATACCTATCTCTTTACTAGCCTAAAATCAGTTCCTATTATAAGTCATCTCGCATCCTATTGCTCATTTTTTCGAGATTGACGGAGAGAGCCCTCTCCTGTCCTCGTAGGGCTAGCTACGAGGCTGAGCGTGGTTTGATGTAGCCTTGAGTTTTACTTCATTTCAGCCTGAGGTAGATTTGAGTGCTAACACACCCCATCACCGACTGTTCTACACCACGTGGGCTTCCCAATGGTAATCTTAGTGGCCATAATTTTTACAGTTTTTTCCTAAGGTGACGGTGGAGGAAAGATCCCACTGTACCTGGAGCAGACGTCGACTAGTGTCACTTGGAATCTCCAAAGGGTTATCTTCACTCGAGATGGTTTAAGTGAAGAAACTTGCACCCGTCTATTTCATTAAGCTGGTTTTCGGGGTAGCTATTCCAACTTCCCTTTCTACATTAAAATACTACGATGTTGGATTTCATCACCAACTAGTGTTTTTAGTGTCGGAAGTTACTATTTGTGTGTGTTTTGATCTCCTATATTTTTAGGCGTGTGATTCACTTGTTTGTTTCCTTAGTGACTCTAGGAGTTTTCATCGCCCTCCATCACGCATTAATGTTCATCCATAGATCCCATGCGATATTTTTGTACACCGCCCGATCTGGGGCGGGCCATCCGACGATAGTCACACCACGAAGTTGTGCGGGAGTTAACCAAGGAAAACAGTACCCCTGGCCCACCATTTGTCGCCCTCCGCTACATTTTACACCGTCAATCTCCTTCTAAGATCGGACAGTCCAGATTCGCACACCCCGCCATCGACCGGGTCCCACCACGTCACTATTCCATGTTTTTTTGTCACATTTTCGTCCATCCCCTATATATTTCATTCAAAGGTCAAAAGTCCAATGTTTGCATTTAAATTTTTGCCGCAGTCCACCAAATTTTACTAGACCATCCTCCATCATTTCACTGCATTTTTTGCCACCACCCTCCACTGTTCCACCATTTCACCAGGGTGTAGTACCATTCTCATCATCCCCGCTGCATCCACCCTCCCCGTGCATGGCTTTCTTAACATGTTTATGTGTTTTGCAGGGTTACAGGCAGGCAAAAAACCGCCATGATTCATTGTCACTGTTACCGTGGCAAGGAACACAAGGAAGACCACGTGTAGAGATCAAAATTATGAAGGAAGGCCTGGGAAACTGTTATGACACAACTTTCATTAAAGGAACAGGGTTAAAACTCTGTAAAAATTTCTAGAGCCATTAAAGCGCAAATTTTGTAGACATAGGCAATCATGGAGCGACAAAGAGTATCAGTGGGAAAACAGAGAGCTTATGGCCTGTAAGTAAAGATTTTGAGCCTTAATCCACTAATTTAAAGGCAAAATATCAAATTGAAGACCTCATGAATCATACAGAAGGCCTAGGATGCACAAAACAATATATATCAGTGTCCCCATCAGCAGAAGGTTCCTACCCATGAAAGGATGAAGTGCCCATGTTGTTTTCATTATATATCGTGTTCTTGAGGAGATCTCTACCCTGAAAACAGTCCTATGCTATCAGAAGCATTTGTTATACAGTATGGCAGATCTAGGTCATTGATCTATTTTTGTTGAGCTCACCAGAGTTCTACAGAGGGTTACAACAAGTACATCAAAGGCTTACCTGGAGTAAATTGCAGCCTGACGAAGACCACTCTTTCATCCAAAGAGTACCAGAGATAAATGCACAGAATTTAAAATAGAATGGGGTCTCGGCCTCTTCCTCTTCCAAGTTTTAATACTACATTTAGTTTTCCATTTACCTCCTTAGCCTCTTTTCAGCTATAAAATTCATGAAGAAACTCATTGTAAGGGTTGCTTTAGGGTTGTTGTTGTTGTTGTTGTTAGAGGGATTCACTTTGACTGTTAGAACAGTCTTGGGAGGGAATAGCAGAGTAGTTTGTAACGTAGTAGGCTGGGAGGAGAAAGTATGGACTGTAACAGCCATTTAGCTCAGTGTATGTGACTGGTTTTGCATCAATTAATCAAGAAAATTTCTTTGGATCCTGGTCTATTACTACGGGTGATGTTTCCTTATCGCATTTTTTATTACATTTTAATACTGTTCATTTATTTTGGCTTGCATCAGAAATCTAGCATAGGATTTACCCTTGTTAGGTGCCCTATGTCTCTGCTCTCCTTGCCTTCAATGTTTTCTGCTGTATGTGTTATCTGAGGATTGATTTAAAACAAATTTAACCAGTTTAGTAGTTCCATATATTGCTAGTTGATGTATGAATTAATGAAATCTATATTTAGTTGTTCTTGTTGGGTTTAAGCTGGAAGATTTGGGATACTGGGGATTAGAGTTAGCCCTGTCCACTAGGATCCTTATGCGACCAACTAGCCTTTCTAAGATCTCTTTCTGGTGTCAAAGCATTGAAGGTTCAAAGTCCTTCTCTGATCTATAGACCTTGGCTCTATTAAACTTATCTCTGTTTTCCCTTGGAGCATGCTAAAGCAGACCTGGAGTTAAATGACCTCTGGTCTGATCTATAAGCTTCCCCCTTGTGACTTCATTGAGAGCTGCCTTTGAGTATGTCCAAGCAGGCCTGGAGTTAAATTACCTCTGGCCTGATCTATAGATAGAAATTGGGTTGTTTTCATTCTTTCACTTTCAATCCTTAATGTTCCATTCCACCATCTATCTAAAAGATCCTTTAGTATAGATGACTTGCCCTCTGAAAGCCTTGTTCAGTTGCTTGCAAGTAATTCCCTTTCATGACTCCATAGCCCAATGGATAGCATTTTCTTGATCTATCCTCCTTACCAAAACGTCCTATTTTTTTGCTCCTTTCCTTCCATTACCTTCTCAGTCTATGATCTCATGACCAACCCAGCAACCAACCAACCAAATCATTTAAAACCCCCTGTGCTTCATAACTAGCCTAATACCTCATCTTGAGCTTTCAAAGATATATCATTCTTTGTATTTATGGAGAGATCCCTCTCCGGATCCAGGAGGGCTAGATCCTAGGATCCCAAAGTGGTTCTGATGTTGTATCATCTTTTGGTCTTGCCAATCTGGCCAAAACATGGGAACCTCAACAGTACCACATTGTGTCAGTAGAATTAGATCAACAGAACTAGGAGAATCATCTATAATTATTCATCCTGATTATCAATCACAAACAATAGAATATATTCAAGAGCCAATTTCAATTTCTGAAGTTACTGGCATTATTTATCCTACGAGTGAATTAGCTGAATAACTTGGAATTTCTGAGCCCAACACTGAACCTACTGTGTTGGAACCATCTTCAGGATTTGTTACTCCAACTTCTAGTTATCCTGATTCACCTAGGGTAATACATCGCATTACTGAAAACTTTCCTTCTGACCTCATATGTATTGAAGAACTTGTTGGTCCAGAAGAAGATGTATTTCTTCTCGAAACCCAAGAAACATTGAATCTTAGGGAGCGTGAATCAATATTATACAATCCTTTTAGAACTGATGCTTGGTATTTATCATTGAATATTTTTTTACAAAACGTGGGTCTTACTTATTCACCACCCTGAATTCCTTTTCACCCTACACCGAGAGGTTATAATCCTTCATCAGCTATGTCGGGTGAGTCATCTATGTTTTCTCAATCCCTAGAAACATTTTTATATGGTGGTCCATCTGTTCCTTCAGGATATTAGTCACTCTCTGGTACTTTCCCAGGGGCAGCTCCTCAACCAATTGAACAAGTGTTATAATTTGGTAAAAATGGAACAAACACTGAAACGTTGAACACAAAACAAATTTTTATGATGTCTGACAATATGCCAAATCCTCAACCTCAAGGAAGTCAATTACCACCTGGGGGGAAAACTCAAGGAAGTCAGTTACCACTTGGGGGGCAACCTTAAGGAAGTCATTTACCGCCCAGAGGGAAACCTCAAGGTAATTTTTTACCAGGTTAAATAGTAGGACAATATTACCTGCCTGGAGAACAACCTCAAAGACAGTACATACCTCAAGGTCAATATCAACCTTAGGGACAGTACATACCCCAATATCAACCCTAGAGTCAGTTTATTCCTCAGGGTCAATATCAACCCCAGATTTAGTACATGCCTCAAGGTTATCAACCTCAAGGTCAGTACCCACCTCAAGGTTTCCAACCTCCTTCCAATCAACCATTATTACAAGTAACTGGAACTTTACCAGTTAATTATCAAACTTATGTTCAACCTGGTTATGGTATTTCATATGTACAACCTTCTATGAGTCAATACCCCGAAATGAGTATGGTTTGGGATCCATCTCAAATTCAATAGACTATGCAACCCAATGTGTAGTTACCTAATCAACCTGGACATCCCATAGGTTCTGGTCCAACCCAGCAACCTATCCAACCTACCATTCAAGTCTCTGCACCTAGTTCTGTACAGTAGCCTGGGCCTAGTACACCTAGAACTCCGCCTCAAACTTCTGCTACTACTGCAAATTCTGTTCAACCTACCACACCTATTTATGGAGTATCTACAGCTCTTGTTTCTTCTATCCCTACATCAGTGAAAATTCCTCAAGTGTCTGTGCCACAGTCAAGACCTACAATTAAAAATACGACCCGGATGTCTACAGGATAATCTCGTACGAGTACGGTTGTCGCTAGTCAACCACAATTTACTTATCAACCGTACTAGGGACAGTATCAATTTGGATAGGCTACACAAAATCCAGCTTATCAATATCAACCGTATCCTGGGTATACTTATCAAATACTGCAACAACCCCAGTATGGTCTAGTTAATACTGGTTATCCAGGAGGTTTCATGATTCCCAATGCGCACCCAATTCAAAGGTATCCTGGATATCCTCCTCCTAGAACTGGTTTGATCACACAAGGTTATCAAGACCCTAGCCATCGGTTACCATTTATAGCAACTTTAGATTTGCCTGATCTATTGCTCCTTACAAACGATCCTATCTTTTATCTTCCATATTGGTCGCCGATGCCTAACAAGTTTCCCAGTGATATTCCAAACTTTGAGGGTAAGTTAGGAGAGGACCCATCTAATCACGTTATGACTTACCATCTCTGGTGTGCATCCAATTCACTAATCGATGATTTGATTCGATTGCATCTTTTTCAGAGAACTCTCATTGGTCTAGCTGCCAAATGGTACATTATGTTACCGCGTGGCTCATTTAATAATTTTAATGCACTAGCTACTGCTTTCTTAACACATTTTCAGTTGCTTGTCAGATACGACAATGGCACGGAATTGCTAACTTCATTTAAAAAATCTACGTATACGTACATATCCGATAACATTCATGAATGGAGACGTAGGAGGCATTTGTTGGTCTTTATTCCAGATCAAATTTTGGATGAATGGTTTATCAAATCGTTATTGCCCAAAATTACTGAAGATGTGGCCAAACGAGGCGTTGTTACAGAAGAGCAAGTCATTGCTCAAGCTCAGTACCTTGACCTTTTATATACCTAGTCAGGTACTCTGTATGATAAAATCCCTGATTTACCAAGACCTGGTCAATTAACTACAACTCCTTCCGGCTCTCATGCCATTGATGGTGTAATTGGTTCTGTTAGCACTGGTAATAGTAAGAAGGAATCTTCCAAGACGACTTCTCCTATTATCACTTTACCCGATTCACCGAAAGGAGATTCTTTCGTTGAAACATCCGTCGATATTCATGTTCTAGAATCATCTATAACCAAAGCTAAAACTGGTAGTAAGAAGAAGGGTAAGAATAAAAATAAAAAATCTTCAAAATATCAAAACGATAAAACTGAACCAAGTGACGAAAAACGAAAACCTTGTTATCCTTGTCTAATCTGTGATAAGGATCATTTTACAAAAGAGTGCCCACATAGAGCTGAGGTATTGAAATTAATTAAGGGCTCTCCCATACCTACTGTCTTGAAAGATCCTTTCCCTTCTCAAGATACTAACATGATTGGATCTTCCTTAAATGTGCTAGAGAATATCTTCATGGTTGCGATGCGATCGCAAGATTATGGTAGTAAAAATCCTGCTAAGGAAGCAGAACCATCTAATTCAGCATCAACTACATCTCCCTCAGTTTCTAATCCGCTACAGATCGAGAAATAAAGTCCTAACTTAGTAATCAAACCACATGCTAAAGGTGTACTTCGTAAATTAGCTTTCAATCCACATGTGAGAGCTGCTCAGAATTACAATATTGTTGAAGACTTGGCGATTTCCCCTTTAGAAATTTCATCTTTGGAAGTGCTGCAATCATGCCCAGCCCAAAAAAAATTACTATTGTCAACCTTAGGAGCCGTAGATCTCTAGGATTCAAACCTCATGATCTTCGATTTAGAGAATTTTACACCTCGCCTACCCCATCAAATGGCTTTTCAAATTCTAGTAATAATCAAGAACAAACGTATATTTCATACTGTTGTTGATGAAGGGGCTTCTACATGTATTATATCATTAAAATGTTGGAAATCACTTAGTTCTTTGACAATTAACCAATCTCCGACTATCCTCAAAGCTTTTGATGGTAGAGGTTTCCAATTGTATGGTATTTTATAGGATCTACCAATAGAGGTTGAAGGAAAAACCATTAATATGGATGTGGAAGTGGTTGATGCCTCTCTGGATTACAACCTTCTCCTAGGTCGCAGTTGGTCGTATGCCATGACTGTTGTTGTATCGTTAATATTTCGTCTCATCATGTTTCCTCATAAAGGAAAGATCATTAAAATAGATCAACTCACATATTATTCATTTGACCCAGCCTCTACTGCTAGTATCCAGCATATCGAAATATCGACTATCCCTTATAAGGATGTTAGAGTAGGTTTGCTTAAAGATTCGGCTTTACTGGGAATTTTTTTCCTGCCTGCTCCCAACGTACAATCTCCTATTGCTAACATAAATATGATTACATCATGTACTATTTCCTTTGATGATCCTTGGATAGTACCTTGAGAATCAAAATTGGACTCTTTCGATGGCGCGATGCCTTTGAATCCTTTTGAGTTAACATATTAGGCAGTACAATCATTTTCTGATACTCCTTCAACTAAATCTAATCCAGTGAATGTGATCAATGAGGAGTCATTTTTAATATCGAGCTCAGCTTCGACATCAATTTCGGATTTTGGTCAACACCTGTTCAATACTAATGAAGATATTCGTGAATTCTTATCTGTCGATGAATTACCATGGGAAGATCTTCATCATAGGTTTTCGTTTTTACCTAATCTCGATCATTTTGAGAATGATTTTTCCTCCATTTTTACTATTGATTACGTCAAAGAACCATACAATCCTCTTTGATCTTTCGATTCTAAATTGAATTTATAGAATATTTCTACAACGGTTCCCATTGGCATTTCAGTAAAACCTGGAATTGTTGAAAACATTCATATAGGTGCTTCTTGTACGACTAATGAAATCCAAGCATATAAAGCCCTATTTCATGAATTCCATGACATTTTCGCCTGGTCATATGAATAAATGCCAGGAATCGATCCATCGATTGTTTTTCATGAAATTAAGACATACCCAGATGCTAAACCTATTAGATAGAGATTACGTCAGATACATTTGCAAAAAGCTACCGCTATCAAAGCAGAAGTTGAAAAATTACTTCGTGCAGGTTTTATTTATCCATTTCCGTTAATGGATTGGGTATCCAATATCGTTCCTGTCAATAAAAAACAAGGAACAATACGAGTATGTATCGATTATAGGGATATAAATCGAGCTTATCCAAAAGACAATTATCCAACCCCTTATATCGATCAAATTATTGATGATTGTGCTGGAAGTGAAATGTTTTTGTTCATGGATGGATTTTCCAACTACAATCAAATCAACATAATCCCTGCAGATCAACCCAAAACATCTTTCATTTGTCCATGGGGAACTTTTTCTTATCTCAAAATACCTTTTGGACTTAAGAATGTTGGTGCCACTTTTCAACGGGAAATGTCTTATGCATTTCATGACATTAAACACATTGTGCAACCCTACCTTGATGATTTTCCTGCTCATTCCTCGCACATAGTAGATCATATCACTCATTTACGAGCTATTTTTATACGATGTAAGAATTATAAGATTCGTCTGAATCCTCACAAATGTGTTTTTTGTGTACAATCTGGACGATTGTTGGGATTTATTGTCTCAAAGGCAGGTATTTGTGTCGATCCATCGAAGGTTGAGGCTATCATTAATTTACCTCCTCCTTCTACTCTTCGCCAACTCCAAAGTTTGCAAGGGAAAGAAAATGTTTTATGACGATTCATTCCTAACTACGCCGATTTAACGAAAGGTTTCACCAGGTTGATGAAACAGAATATTTCTTTCTTTTGGGACAAGATCGATGACCGATATTTTGATGCTCTTAAAAACGCATTGGCCCATGCACCGTTGCTGCATCCTCCCAATTACAATCAGGATTACTTTTTTTACCTCGCCACTTTCGATTCCATGATAGGAATGGTTCTAGTTCAAGAAGATGAATTCCATGGTGAACATGTGATTTACTATCTTAGTCACAATTTGCATTCGACTGAAATCAAATATTCACATGTGGAGAAATTGGCCTTGGCAACCCTTCAAGTTGTTCAACGTTTTGGTCATTACATACTTTTACGCAAAACAACAGTGTTTTTTGATTGCAACCCTATGATGTATACCTTGACCAAAAAATTTCTAGGAGGAAAATATTCCAAATGGATTGTTATCCTACAGGAGTTTGACTTGGAATTTGAAAAATCCAAATCAAAGAAAGCATTGATATTTGCTTAACTTATGTGTGACTTCCCACGTATTGATAGAGAAACTGTGGCAGAACAACCAATCGCAGACGAATCCTTGTTTATTATTAGTACCATTGATCCTTGGTATGGAGATATCATTGTTTATCTTCAGACCCAATATTTTCGGCTTGAAATTTCACAGTCACAATGATGTAAAATCTGTTTCCAGTCTCAACAATATCATATTGTTGGCGACTCACTATACCGTCGTGGTGCTAATTCTGTCTTTCGACGTTGTCTCACCCATGAAGAAGCCGAAAAGGTTTTAAATGACTGTCACTCTGGAGCATGTGGCAGTCATATGTATGGGTATGCCATAGCCCAAAATATATTGCGTGCTAGTTAATTTTGGCCGTCCTTATTCAAAGATTGTATTTATGCGGTCTAAAAATTCCATAATTGTAAAATTTTTGCTTGCAATATGATTGCACCACCCACTCCTATTCACCCTATAATTTTTGTTGATACTTTTGCAAAATGGAGCATTGACTTCATTACATGTAACCCTCACTTGGCTAGGGGACATGGGTATATTATTCTAACAGTAGATTACTTTACCAAGTGGGCTGAGGTAATGCCTACATTTGTGGTAGATGGCAAAATTGCAGCTACTTTCGTGTTCAATCATGTGATTTCTTGTTTCGGTGTACCCCAAGCGATAATTACTGACCATGGGAGTCATTTTCGAAACATCATGATGACCGAGCTAACTAACCAACTTGGCCTGCGCCATGACAGCTCTACACCATATTATCTGCAGGCTAATGGTCTGATTGAAGTGATTAATAAATTTTTAGTCACCATGATCAAACGAATCATTGGAATTCATAAATCAAATTGGCATACCATGCTCTTTTCAGCACTTTGGGAATATCGGACCTCAAAAAAAACATCGATAGGTTTTACCCCTTTTCAACTAGTTTATGGTTTAGAAGTGGTATTACCGATTGAATGTGAGATACCGTCACTCCAACTAGCCATAGAGTTACTACCAGCCACTTCTGAGGAGGAGAAATTATTTTTGTACTTAGCTCAATTAGATGAGAATCAGTGCATCGCTGCATTAGCTACCGAGACTCATGCGAAACGAATGAAAGCTCAGTATGATAGAATTGTTACACCTCATATTTTTTCAGAAGGAGACCTAGTTTTGGTATATGACCAAGCTAACAATAAGCTAGGGGCTGGGAAATTTGAACCCATGTGGCATGGCCCTTATATTTTCAAGCAACAGCTTGCCAAAGGGGCCTATGAATTGATTTATTTTGATGGGGTCTTTTTAGGCAAACCCAGAAATGGGCTTTATCTGAAGACATATTACGCTTGATTCTTGTGTGGAGATTTTTCCTATATATTAGTTATTTTCTAGCTGATGTGTTGTATATTAGAAACGTGTGCTTAGCTTAAGTGTGGTTTTTTCTACTATTCCTTCTTATATGGATTACTCTTGATATTGCAAATGTCGACGTCTTTTCAAACATACATTGGTTTTGCTGATGGCGCTTGTCATAGTACATAGAACATTTCTTCCTCAACCTGGGTTATTTATTCACCCACTGACGAGTTAGTATCTATGCATGGGGTAAGCCTCAGTCAAACGACGAACAATATTGCAGAATATAGTGCAGTTATTGAGTTATTATCTGAATCCATTTCATTTGGAATTTATATTTTGATCATTAGGTTAGATTCCAAACTCATTGTATTACAATTAAATCGAGTGTATGAAATTAGAAAACTAGTGTTGTTAAGACTAATTTTAAAAGTTCGTCTCTTGGAATGATAATTTGAATATATTGAGTATCAACACATTCCAAGAAATTTAAACACATTAGCAGACGCAATAGCTTCTAGTGTTATAAAAAAATTTGTGATAATGAAAACAGTAAATCAACATTCGATAACATGTTAGACAGGTAACTGAAAATAGTAGTATATCATAGCATAGAGTAGTGTTTCAAAAAATAGTACATCATCCTCAACCATAGGTTCAAAATGCCTTATGATTGGGAAAAAAGTGATAAAAAAAATGATATGAGTCTATATAGCCGATCATCCACTAACCATGGTAATGATCATGATAATATACTACAGCCCATGCCACCTTGCTCAGGAATCTCCTGAACGGTCCAGGAACACCAATGACATATCTCTGCAAACGAAGTGAAATGTCATCTATGGTAGTCTCTGGGATGTCCATAGTCAGTCGCTCTAGATGGTGTTCCAAATCAGTAACGATATTTGTTGTCTATTCCTATGGTGGTGGTGGTGCTGCAGCTGCATCCCTTTACCTCCTCTCAAAGGGGTGGCAAGTGACTGGTCGACGAGGACCCACATCTGCATTTGAAATTTTTGTTATTAGTTTTGGATGATTTAAAAAACAAAATAAAAATTAGAAATTAGAATGTATCAAAAGGATTTTTTACCTGACTCATCCCACTGAGCTCCTAGAGGAAGTGGCATATCCTAATCACCGCGGTAATCCATCCCTGTATAAGGTAAGTCTTCTATCATGAATATTTGGTGTTCTAACCAACAGAAGTAGGCCAGGGGAAATCGAACAATATTTTTACCCTCGCTGTGATCGGCCATCAAAGCAACCCATAGAACCATCCGAGGCTCTCAGACTCTAACATTATCAATTGGAATATGTTGCAGGGCCAGTAGAGGAATCCTCTCTAGAGAAAAAGTAATTCGAAGTTATTCAACTTCTTGTTCTTTGCTCCAGTTAGTTGGCCTTTGATATTAGCCAACACTGCCTCGCACCAATTGAATATGGTGCCTCAGAAACAGTCCACTACAATCTGCATTTGAGATCCAGTAGCAACATGTAAAGTTGCACTTCCACATAAATTGGTTACGGTAAATGCAAATACTTTCAACTCAGGACAGATTATGGTTTTGATATCAATTCATTTTTCTTTAGGATTGGCCTCATCATTGCAGAACTCTAGTTGCAGGCTAGCAACAGACTGACCACCTGGCCTAGCCCCAAATAGAGAAAGTGGTTCGCCTCTTTTAGAAAAACCAGTAAGAAAGTATATGTCCTCCAGCTCGATTTCGAGCCGGTTACCTCCAATCACAAAACACTGGTCCTGTACATCCCACTTGTTTACCAACCAAGTGAGAAGGTCTACTTGAGCTCTCATGCTACTGATAGCGCAGAATTTGAATAACCCACATGCTCTCAAAACTTGTAATGTAGGTTGGCGAATCATTGCAGCTTCGTCCACCTCCTCGTGTTCACGTTCCCGCTAGATAAGCATTGTAAATATCCTACAATGAATAAAATGAAAGATTATAATCATTTTAAAAAGAAAATTTTGGGTAAATTAGAGAGGAAATGTGTTTTTAAATTCTTCACGATGCCCCCGCACTTTTTATTTAGAGACAGTGCATAGCTCAGCACGGGCTCTGTACTAAAAGTGCAGGATCACGACATTTTTCTTTGTAAGAAAATGTTGGAGTCCGCAAATACCGTGTGTCTTACCTCCAAACCCCCGTGAGCGGAATTTTGAACATATTTCTTCCCCAAAAATGAATTTTAAACCCTAAATTAAGAAAATTAACAGATGGAAAGCAAGGAAAAGAGAATGTCGATTACCTGGAGCAGACGGTTTTCGATTTGAATGGTTGGTTTGTCCAAAATCTTCTCTGGAGCGTTTTTTCCAAAAGCTCTCAAATTTTCACTCTAAACTCAATGGTAAAAATGAATTTGGAAAACTCCTTTTTATAAGTTTTTTCGAATAAATGAAATTTAATTTTGTTTATTTTTCACTTTCAAAAATGGTTTTTCAAAATATTTTTATTTTTAAGAGCAGTTAAGTTTAGTTTTTTGAGTTTTTGTACAGAAGACCAGATTTTTCAGGTGAAATGGTCATTTTTGACGAAGAGTATACTTTTATCACTTTTTCGGGCTCTCAAAATTTATGAAAAAGCGAAACCATGGAGTCATATCTTTAGCCCTTTTCAGACTCTCTAAATATGAAAATATTTCCAAGTACTTGACTATTCGAACTCGTTAAAGGAAATGAACAGTTGCGTTTCAGTATAAGTTTACCCCTTTTTCAGATTGAAATGGACTATTTACGAAAAAGGTATACGTTGACTAATCATGGTCAATAGAGTTCTCTCCTACATTATTTTATCCTTTTTCGGGCCCGAGAGACTAAAATTACGAAAAAGAACACCCTTGGAGTTTTCTTAAGTTTTTTCTTCTGACTCCTTAAAAATGACAAACACCGAGTTTCTCCTATATTGGACTTGTTAAAATCTAACAATAAAGGACCCGTCGATTACAAATAGGGATGAACCACTCCTTCTTAGGGTTCAATTTTAAACTAATTTGGACTCATCCAAAGGATGAGCTTATAGACAAGAAAATGTTATCCTCCTCAAGCTTGTCAAAAATAAAGAGGTACTTGCCAGAAATGGTGGGGGAAAAAGAGAAAACAAATTCATTTGTTACACTTTGATTTAAAAGTACCATACGACTCTTGAACACGACATTTTTGTCACACTTCTACCTGGGTTGGGAAAATCCTTTGCCTATCAGTTAATCAAACCACATTGAAGGTCTTCAGCCAATTTCTGGGTATTAGCTTAGAGAAAATATTACCAAACCATTTGCAGTGTCGTTATGTGTTCAAGAGGACAGTCAAATAAACCATTCATCTGCAAACATTTGTCTACATTCACATTGACCATCCCTGAGTTAGTCCTTGCAAAAAATTTCTTCAAAACTTGATCAATGGTTTCGTGTCGTGAGCTTGCTTACGGCAGATCACTTTCTATTAACGACAGCTCATCATTTAGTAATTTGATCTAGAATCTGTCAGTACTTTAGAATCTGCATGCCTTAATGGCAGGTTTCTCCCCTTCGATGATAGGTTGCATCATTGACCTTCGATCGAATGATTCCATGAAATGTTTGACTTCAGATCACTTATTCACATTTCATGGATTGTACTGAGTACTTTGAGAGCCATTGTCATTATTGGTGGTTTCTCTCACACCTATTAACATTTCACATCATTGACTGGTAATCAAGTGGGTTCTACCATGTTCAACTTCATCACATTTAATCACATGGATAGAATCGTACTAGTTTGGGAAGTAGAAATCAAGACCCTGGATCTAGTTTCCACCATCCAGGCTGCGAGGAGTTTTATTATTCATTATGTAGTATAATATTCATTACAGATGGTTGTTTCCATGCTGTGTGTACACTATTGATGTAATATTAAAATAGTTCCTGTATCAGAACAAGTTTAGTTACTTTTGATATGAGTATGGGAATGCCTACCTCAGTGATGATGTGTATATATATATATATATATATATCTATATCTATATCTATATCTATATCTATATCTATATCTATATCTATATCTATATATATATATATATTGCATTGAATGTTTTTACAGGGTTCTGACAAGGGTGTCCACAGGCTAATCCTTGAAATGATAAAGCAGATCACTCTTCGAATGCTCTCAGGCTTCACTCTTTAGGGGGAAATTTGTTACAATGAAATTTGTCACCATGACATTTTAGTACTCCCTTAGAAGTCTACAACATCAAAGTTCCTAAAATCAAGCCTTGAAATTGAGAGAAAAGCTCATAAAAGTCTTAAAAACACTTGTACTGCACTTTCTCTTAACATTTCCTGCGGTGCCGCACCTTTTTGTTCTAAAGCATGCAGAGCTAAACGTACTTTTTCTTCATTAAGGGTGCAGACCCCTGTAAAAGGTAAAATGAAGGTGGAAAGTAACATTTAGAATCCCAACAGTCAAATATGGAAGCTTCTAGAAGCAATTATCCAGTCAAAGGTTCGCTCCTATAATGTATGTTTATTCTTCCATTATGGGAGCCTACCCCTCGATTTATGGAGCTCAATCCCATCAAAAGAACATTCTATCCCTTCTTATGTGGAGCTGTAACATCCTCTCTTTTCCTATAAATTGAAGCCATAGTGCAGCTTCAAAGGAGGTTAGACTTTGAGAATTTTTGAGGAGAAATGTTGTAGAGACTCAGATTCTCTTAACTGATCATTATGTGGGAGTTATTACACACCAATGTGCATTTTAGCTGAGAGAGTGCAAAGCTTGTCAGAGTAAAGGAAACGGTTGTTCCAGAACCCAGGACGGCCTGTACGACATCAAGACAGACATGGTTGTAAGGCTCTTTCTTCATCAAAGATAATACGAATGAATCCTATTTTATCAACGAGTTCTTTAATTAAGTAGCTTGTTAATCATGTTTTATCAATGAGTTATTTAATTAATTATCTTATTTCTTGAATTCCTTGGTCATCTTGATAGATATATGATTCATGAATTAGTTTATACTATGTAGGTGCTATTGTTTTTTCCATGTTTGTGATTGCAGATGTTTGAAGACAACTCTTTCAAGCAATTGGAAAGAAGATCATTACGAATAGCGCTGGACTATAGGTAGGTCTTCAAAAACTCTGTTGTAGCTAATTCTGAATCGAATATTATCTAGATAAAATAGTTTTTGTTTGGCTGTTTGTTGCTAGTTGTCTGTAGGACACTTGGGAGGTCTGTCTTGTCAGCAAGAATGACTTATTCGTCCAACACCAAGAAATTTGGTCACCACAACTATCAGCGGGCCTCCGAATCCTTCAGGATCTACTCCTATAGTCACTATGCTAGGACCCACAGTTTCTTCTCCTGCTAGCGGGGCTACCTCGGTTCCTTTTAGCAACCCTTTTGGTTGGAAACCTTTGCTGAGTTCAAACCCCTTGGAAATCATGCCAAGGGGTAGTGTCACCAACACATATATGCCAGGGTGGCACTTTGGTACCCCTACAGACATTGGGCCGAATAGCATAACCTATTTTTAACATTGTTCCTTTGACTGGTCAAAATTCAGGTGTAGGGTCTATGTCGTTGCTTAACTATGCGAATAGCAGTATGCCTTTGGATAACTTTATCGTGTCCATATAGGCGAACCAACCCCAAAGACAATTTGGGCAAGGGGGTAACTTTTACAATGGGGTCAACCAATAGATCGCCCACCAGTATAACATACCCTACGGACAACAACCATACACCCCTACACCCCCACCCACAGGGAATTTTTATCAAGAAATTCCTACTTATCTCATTGGTAACACATTGATGGGCGGAACCTATGGTCTAAATGGTCAGCCAATACTTCTTTGGCTAGATCCATGGGAAAACACTCAATTTCCATTTTTGGCAGCTCTAGACATCCCCAACATCTATAAATTGACCAATGATCCCATCAACCACAACCCACTCTAGCCTCCAGTACCACACAAGGTTCCTCCTGACATCTGTAAATTGGACGGGAAACAAGGGGACAATCTGGCTACGAACGTCACCATGTTTCATCTATGGTCTATTTCTAACTCTATGGTGGATGATAGTATCCAGCTTTGAATTTTTCCCCACACTCTCATAGGAAACACTGCCAAATGGTACATTTAGTTACCACGTGGGGTTGTCAACACTTTTTGCGCCTTAGCTACAAAATTTCTTAAGAACTTCCAATTACCTATTAGATACGAAACCGTCATGGAACTCTAAACCTCGCTGTGCTAAGACACCACCACTGACATCTCTGATCACATTCATGAGTGGAGACCTAGGAGGAGGCTCATCAAAGTTCCAATCCCAGATCATCTCTTATCTAACTGGTTTTGTAAGTCACTCTTACCCCCCCTAGCTAAGGGCGTTTGTTTGTACGATGCGGTTATGGAAGACCAATCCATTCATCGTGCACAACATTTAGATCTGATCTATTCGAAATTTGGCATGCTATATGATTTACTACCCCATGCCCCTGGAAATCCGAATCCTCCTGCTACTCAAAACCCAGAGCACACATGGACAGCATGGTTGGTGCAATCTCTGGCATAGCGATAAAAAAACCTAGTGGGAAAACCTCCCAACTATCTTCGGCTGCCACTGCCCTGAACCAATCGACTACTCTTCTTACCGTTGAGGTAAATTCTGTGCAATTTTCACAAAAACCTAGTGGAAAGAACAAGAAGAACAATAAAAATACCTCTTCTTATGAAGAGCAGTCAGATACATAGAATCATCCCAATCAGAAAAACGTTGCTAAGAATGAAAAAGGAAAGGATAAACCCATGAAATTTCCTTGTAGAATTTGTCCGGAGGACGACTTGACATACAAAAGTCCTTGGCTACAGGAATTCACATATTTTATCACAAACAATTACTCTGGGAGGACACCTGTTGTTCTTCATAATCCCTGCCCTAATCCACAATAGCAATAGCAACACATGGTTGCAAACCCACCACAACCCCCACAAAGGGGAAATGGTGGTACACATCCTTTCGGTGAAGGATCATCTGCCATTTATGGCGTTGAAAGTGTTGAACTCCAAACACAAACCAAACTCTATGGAAATCCTATCATTGATGCTCAGGAACCTGGTGCAATTTCGAATCCACTGTGGCCCAACCATTTGTATATCGAAAGGCCTACTGCTGACCCTATGATTCGTCCCCCCAAAGGGACACTTTGATGCACGACTCATAACACCTTTTCACATGCTGCCCAAAACTACAATATTGTATAAGATTTGGCACAAGCACCCTCAACCATGTCTGCACTCGAAGTATTGCAAAATTTCCGAGCACAAAGAAAATATTTTCTTTCAGCCATTGGTGGAATCGACCCCCTAGATTCTATGCTAGCCATATTTGACATGGAGAAATCTAAACCTTGCCTCTCACACCAACTTGTGTTCCAAGTTTAAGTTGTGTTGAAAGGGAGACCAATCCATCACATTATCATAGATGAAGGTGCTTCGACCTACGTTATGTCAACTGCTTGCTGGCTCACTTTGGGTTCTCCTACTTTGTCTCCGCCATCGAATTCCCTTAAAGCTTTTTATCACCACACTTTTCTCCCAAAAGGCCACCTTGCTAGATTTCCCATTTATCTTAGTGGAAAAATGATAACGGTGGACATAGAAGTCGTAGATTGTCATCTCAACTATAATCTATTGTTGGGTTGCACTTGGTCTTACGCAATGACTGCCATTGTCTCTTCGGTCTTCCGACTCATCCTCTTTCCACTAGATGGGAAGATAGTCACCATGGGTCAATTATCCTTTTTGCACCCCCGATTATTCTAAATTACAAAGTAGCACTATACCCTTAGTAGGAGGCATCCCTGACTCGTACGTCAGCATCGGTACTGGTATTCTGAAGGCATCTTCCCTGATGGGTTGCTTTCATCTCTTGCCGCCTGAGGTTCCACATACGATTGAAATGATATCCACCATTTCGGATGGCTCTATCGATCCATGGATCCTATCAACACCTTCAAACATTAATTCCTATGAAGATCAGATGCCACTATCACCGAAAGATTTTCCTTATCAAGCCATCCAAATCACATCTGAACCCTCCATTACTTTGGTTTCGAGCAATGGTACCACCCTCCCGCCCATCACGATTCTTTGTAGGGATCTCCTCGATGAAGTCCTACCTACGGACGAAGCTATTTGAGAGGTCATATCTCTAGAAGAAAGACCTTGGGGAGAGTTCCATCATCGTGCTTCGATGTTCGATTTGGACACGATCACTACTCAAGTCCCATATTTTGACCCACTTGAGATCATTCCCTCCACTTACACGACTATTCAAACTATCGATTCGGAAGGGAACATGGGAAATCTTTCCAAGACTATGCTCATAGATATCTCAGTAAAAACGGGTATCGTGGAAAACATTCAGATTGGAGCCGATTGCAATCCAGAGGAA
The DNA here is from genome assembly GCA_034641835.2 of Pinus albicaulis. NCBI lineage: Eukaryota > Viridiplantae > Streptophyta > Pinopsida > Pinales > Pinaceae > Pinus > Pinus albicaulis. The sequence goes on along the minus strand of CM076584.1, from coordinate 1,580,485,731 downwards.
ATTGCACACTTCACATCCCTTTTTAAGGAATTCCATGATGTTTTTTCTTGGTCTTACGAGAAAATCCTGGCATATATCCTTCTATTGACGAGAAAGAGATCAAGAAATTTTGAGCATTCTTTTTATGGTTTTTTTCTCATTCATTAATCCAAAAAACCTTGAGTTCTCTTCTTCGAGCTCGTTAAAATTACATGAAGAAGCAATGAGCATTCTTTTTATGGTATTTTTCTCACTCGTTAAACCGAAAAACCTCGAGTTCTCTTCTTCGGCCTCATTAAACTTACACAAAGAAGCACCGAGCTTTCTCTTTAGGGACATTTTCTAGCTCCTAAAAATAAAAAAATCCTGACCCTTCTTTTTAGGGACTTTTTCTAGCTCATAAAACTAAAATAACCCACGAGTCTTCTTTTTAGGGACTTTTTCTAGCTCGTAAAACTGAAGAAACCCACGAGATTTCTTTTTAGGGACTTTTTCTAGCTAGTAAAACTGAAAAAAATCCGACTTGCCTTCGTCGGGCTTGTTAAACTACTACGACGAAGAAATATGAGCCATTCTTTTCCATCTTTCTCAAAGCTCATTAAACAGAAAAAATAATTGAGTTTTTCTCGGTGGAACTCATTAAAAATTCACAGAGAGCATCGGTTTTTTCTTTATTGGACTCGTTAAAATTTCAAAAAGGACATTGAGTTTACTTTATCTCCTCGTACTCATAAAAAAATTACGCAAATGTTCATTGAACAAAGGTTTCTCACTTTTTCGGTTTCAATGGACTAACTCACAGAAAATGAACTGTTTTGGGCTTACTATTCTCCCTTCGTTGTGTTCGGATATCAAACATGACAAAGGTACATGTTGGAATAGGGTATCCTAAAAAGCTGTGAATCTACTCCATTTTTTATATTTTTTATTATATTTATTCTAGCTCAGGGGTTTTGGGGTGAGTCAAAGCCCCTAATGCATTGTAAGCGAGTCAAGGGTAGACCAAGAGTTCGCAAACCATAGTTTTCGAACCATTGGATGTGTAGGTTAAAGTATTATAAATAGTTGAACCTTTTTGAGTCGATAAGCAGAGAATGAATAGAGATTGATGCAAAGTAATAATTGCTTGATCTTGGGTTGGGTTGTTTGGCTTAGGACTCCTGCTCACTGTGTGGTCGGAGATCCTCTATCTTGTGTTGAACCCTTGGTTAAACTGAGAGGGGGGGTGAATCAGTTTAATACAGTCATGGTCTTGTAAAAATTTCTTTTACACTTATTAACATCTTCATTTCGTGATCAACTTGATATACAATGGAACAACAATCTTAATAAGTGAGCAGTAGGTATAAAGCAGATTAAATACAAAATATCAACACATAATCATCATGCACATAGACAACAGATATAAGTGGAAACCCATAAGGAAGTAAACAAAATCTTATTATTGTTGTGATGTAAAGGCAAGCTCCAAGCCCCTCTCATCACTGATTTTTTGTAAGCTCCAACCTATAGGAGGCTACTACCTCAATTATGTAAGCTAAGCTAAAACATGCAAGGAAGCTCCAACTCCCATCTATTTTTTGCAGGCTACAACCTATAGAGGCCCCTACCTCATCCAACTACAACTGGACATCTATCAAGCTAAAAATTGATATGGAAGCACCAACTTCCTCACACTCCTATGAAAACACATACTGATTTACCTGGATATCAGCTCTATTATATTCCTTCCTCACTACTGTCCTCCATCCTTCATATCTACCTTATATTATCTCTGGCTCTTCACAACTTCTCTATTTGCTCCTTCTTCTTCTTACACTCTCTCACTTCTTTCTCCATTCTCTAACTCCTTATGCATATGTTGGTAACATTATTTATAGAGATCACCTCATAATTTTTTGCATTTCACAGGGAATTCGAAATGAATAGGTATGACTCTTTGCCTTCCCCCTTCTAATTTTCTTGTCCAGAACATTCAAAATAATATAAAAGAATGTATACATTTTTGTATTACAGTGGAGTTCTACTTTACCTAGAGAGACCTGCCTTTGCATCACAAACAATATAAATTTAATAATACATTTACAGTTACAATAAACCATTTACTTAGCACTTTCAGTATCTTAGCTTTGTTGAGCATTCGTCCTCTTATTCTTGTTGTCCTTTTGTCTTTTTAGTTATGCCATTGTATTCTAGCTCTGCTTCATAGCTACCCTGTTTCTTCCGTTACCTGTGTATTTTGTTCTATGTCCACCCTTTTTATCTGCCTGTGCTTTCGCACCACTGTCTTGCACGTGTTCCTCTTATGCATTCATTCCATTCCTTTGTGACCTGTAGAGTATGGCCCACATACTATTTCCTTTATGCCCATGACGGATTACAAATCTGGGCTTTAGTCATCATACATACGTTTAAAATAATCAATAGTGTAAACATGATACTATGGCGCATTTAACATATACGAAACAAGAGCTTACAGGGTCCCACACCATACTTCAATTCCTTTAGATTTTAGCTTTGAACTATATCACATCCACTCTCTATCACATTTCAGTATTTCAATCATTCTTTGATATATGGCTCTTTTGATTTCTGATGCGATTTACAAAGGGAAAATCCATACTCCCAGACATGAAAACTTTTAGGCTTTAGCTTCGATCTGCATCGCGTCTACTCTTTTTATCGCACTTTCCTGATCCTAGTTATCCCATGTGCCTTCATCCATCTAGTCTCCCGATATGCGATATGCGACAGGTCCCACTTGACTTTATCACCACTTCGCATCGCAACTTCTATAACTTGCAAATTCTTATCACATAAGCATTGCCAATTACGATATGCGATATCTCTCCTGCCTCGATTGCGATATGCGATCGCATCGCATCGCATCTATCCATCACATCGCAACTTTGCTCATCCACTTCACGGTATGCGACGAACTTCGCATTGCCGATGTGCAATATTGTGCGGTGCCGCCACGTGTCCCTTCGCATCACCACATCGCATCGCAATATCGCATCACATTGCTCTTGCTTCCGATTTATGATCTGAATTCCTCTGATGTGATCATCACCATTAATCTATCCAGATCTTCGGTCCTCGTTGCTGCTGACACTTTCGATTAATACTCAAGCGCTACAATAATATCATCTCCACTTATGATTCTCAACTCTAAGGTTTAAACACAAGATATTAACATTACAAAATATATCCGGGCCCACAGATTTCCTGACTGTCAATCTCACTTTTCAAAACAAATATGGTTATAAACCATAATAAACCCAATGGTAATAACTTCATATGCGGAAGCTTTTATATAAATTTTTAAACAAACCATAATAAAAACCCGTTAACCAAATTGACTTTCGATAAATATACCAAAGTACCAACATGTATTAACATTGGCCCACATCTTTCAACTATCACACCTTGGTTTAATCGTATTTATGAGTTTACTTTGGTTATAACCCAAAGAACCAAAATAATATTATATTCGGGTCCCACAGCATATACAACTTACATATTCATTTTTGCAGTCCAATCTCCGTCATCCATTTAACTTCTCCAGATCTGACGAACATCGCTTGATATCGCGCTCCAAATAGCACGATGGGTAAAACTTTAGAACTTACGTGAAATTAATGGTTTTTAATTGCCAAGCGTTGACCCACGACCACTATCGTGTTCACTCTAGAAATTACCGCTTACCATCTTTTAGCTATGTGAAAACTACCAGTTGGTTTTCAAAACCATCCATTGTTCTCCTTTACTCCATAATTTTGTTTTCATTTAACTCGGGTTTCTAAACAGAACTATGGTTCCAACTTGAAAGAATTCCACCACATCTATGCCATACATCTTCTTTTTTAATGATATCAACTAGTCTTCAAAGCCTCTCTGGCATTCATTCCACACATGGCTTTAACCTCTATTATTCATTATTTGTGGTTTTATAATCGTTTATAAATACAATAAAGCCCCCAAATGTGACTTCAAACTCTGGATCTCCTTCATTGTGTATACACAACAGAATGTGTAATATCTCCTAGAAATGCTTTATACAAAGTCAGCTAATAGCGAAATACATCCAGGTAGATTTTATACCTCAATTTAGAAGTCTAAGAAATTTCTTTAATGGCATCAATCCATTCTGTGATCGATGCTAATTTATCAACATTTACAAGTCACACAGAATCAATAAATGAATAATTAACCTTTTAAGAATACACAGTCTCATACCTTCAATAATCCCATAGCTAGAAAATGATGGAAATTATTCTTCCATTTTTGTCTAATTTTCTCGTAGGCTTACAAAACAAAACCTTAACAGTTCAAAAAAAAAAATTTCCTCTTTAAACCCTCCTTTTGTAGCCTCTACCACTTTACTTCCTTTCTCTACAATAATTTGATCTGAATCTGATCTTCTCCCTTGTCGTGGTGCTGCTCCTTTGTGCTCCTTTGCCATCAATGACAATATTTCCAACAGTCTCCCCCTTTGGCATTGATGGAAATACTCCAATGCTTCCTCCAAGACTTCCTTTGCTTGCTTTTCAGAAGGCCATTTCTTCTTTTTCTTGCTTTTCCTCCCCCTTTAACATCAATGAAAAAGGGTTGCACATTTCCCAATGTAGTTTTGATCTTTTCATTTCCTCTGATCTTGAGGACCTGTTCCATGCACTGCTCCATTGTTCTAGCTCTTTTATTACAATTGAGTGACTAATCTCCCCCTGGAGTGATGCTTTCTTGTCTAATATTGACTATCACTTGTCTTCTGCACTGATCTTGTTTCTTGTATGGAGCCCTTATTATTTTTTTTTCGTTTTTTTTTGTTCTTTTTTTTTCTCAATCATATCAGAGAGTAACATCTGCAGACACTACCCCTAGTTTGTCTCTTAGATATTCGAATGGTTCTTTAGCAAGAGGTTTTGTGAATATGTCTACTATTTGTTCCTTTGTTGGTACGTATTCCAACTTCACCAATTTCTGTGCTACTTGTTCTCTGAGGAAGTGGTACTTTATTGGGATGTGCTTTGTTTTTGAATGAAGTACAGGATTTTTTGGTATACTTATTGCACTTGTATTTTCACATTTGATAGAAATAGGTTCATCAATGCTTACCTTCATGTCTTGGAGAGTTTGTTTCATCCACATTACTTGTGTGCAACATGCAGCTGCTGCTATGTATTCTGCTTCTGGTGTAGATAGAGAGATAGAAGTTTTCTTCTTGCTTAGCCATGCCACCAGAATTTTTCCCAAATAAAATGCACCTCCACTTGTGATTTTCCTGTCATCCACACAACTGGCCCAATCTGCATCTGTGTATGCTGCCAATGTGAAGCTTTTTTCTTTTGGATACCATAGGCCATAATGTGTAGTTCCTTGTAGATATCTAAATATTCTCTTGATTGCAAGTAAATGATTTTGTTTTGGAGCTGCTTGATATCTTGCCACAAGTCCTACTACCAACGTAATGTCTAGTCTAGAAGCAGTTAGATATAGCAAACTTCCTATCATGGATCTGTAAAGTTTTTGATCTACATTCGTTGATCCATCATTAGCACATAGTTTGCATCTAGTGATCATGGGAGTTGACACAGGTTTGCAGTCTTCCATTTGAAACCTTTTCAACACTTCTCTTAAGTATTTTTCTTGCGAAATGAATATTCCTGTGTTCTTTTGTTGAATTTGAAGTCCTAAATAGAAGGTGACCTCTCCAATCATTGACATCTCAAACTCTGATTTCATTTCTTCAACAAATCCTTTTGCTAACTCATCTTTGTTGCTTCCAAACATGATGTCATCTACATACACTACTACAATTAAGAGTTCATTTTCATTAGCCTTTATGTACAAATTGTTGTCTACTCCTCCTTTCTTGAACCCTTGTTTTTGCAAGTATTTATCCAGCCTTGAATACCATGCATGAGGAGCTTGTTTTAGACCATATAAGGCTTTCTTTAATCTGCACACATAGTCATGTTTATCTGTTAATGAGAATCCTTCAGGTTGTTCCATGTAGATTTCTTCCTCTGGATCTCCATTCAAGAAGGCAGACTTCACATCCATTTGATATACCTTGAGATCATGATAGCATGCAAAGGCCAAAAACATTTTTATTTGTTCCATTCTAGCTATAGGGGCAAAGTTTTCATCATAATAAAGACCTTTGATTTGAGAGTATCCCTTGCATACAAGTCTGGCTTTATTTCTGATTACCTGACCTTGTTCATTCATCTTATTCTTGAATATCCATTTTGTGCCAATGGAATTTTTCCCAGTGGGTCCTGGAATTAATTCAAAGGTATTGTTCTTCTCAATTTGGTCTAGTTCTTCATTCATAGCATTTACCCAGTTTTTGTCTTTGCTGGCTTCTTCGAACTTCTTAGGCTCTATTTGAGATAGCATGGCTAGGTATACTTCTTCTGTCTGTTCAGCAAGTTGTCTTCTTGTCTGGACCCCCACACTCTTGTCCCCAATGATTTGATCTTATAGATGGTTATTTTGAGTGTGTCTTGAGGGACCTTTTGAGTTTAATTCAATATCTTTTGTTTTCTTGCTATGTTCCTCATTATCTTGGTTCTCAGCTTCATGATCATCTAGAGGATTGGCGTAGATTGTACTTCTTGTTCTATTTGGTAGATCTTCGTCAAATCCTACATCAATTCTTTCCACAATTTTGTGCAGTCTTTTGTTGTAGCACCTGTAACCCTTACTCTTGGATGCATATCCTAAGAATATTCCTTCATCAACTCTTGCATCAGATTTCCCCAGTTTTTCATCATTATTTTTTATGAAACACTTGCTTCCAAAGACTCTAAATTGCTTGATTGATGCAGTTTTACCATGCCATAATTCGTAAGGAGTCTTGTCACAATTTGGTCTTAGATGAGATTTGTTGAGAATGTGAACAGCTGTGTGTACTGCTTATGCCCAGTAGGTTTGCGGAATGTTACTTTCTTGCATCATAGCTCTGGCAATCTTTTGTAATGACCTTTTTTTCCTCTCTGCCACTCCATTCTGTTGAGGTGTACCTGAAATTGTAAATTGTTGTTTTATCCCATGCTCATTACATAGGTCTACAAAATGATAGTCTATGAATTCACCTCCTCTGTCTGATCTGATGCAATTTAGCTTGCATCATGTTTGATTTTCTGCCAATGCCTTGAATATCTTGAATTTCTCAAGTGCTTCAGATTTATTTTGAGAAATGCCACCCACGTCAATCTGGAAAAATCATCTATTATCAGCATGAAATAAGATTCTCCGCTTGGTGATTTAGTTCTTGAAGGTCCACACAGGTCCATGTGTACAAGTTGAAGTGGCCTACTTGTCTATAGTTCATCTTTGGTCTTGAAAGATGTGCGGGTCTATTTGCCCAATTGGCAAGATTTACATATAGTATTTGGAGTCTTCTTTATTGTAGGCATATTTCTGACTGCTTTCTTCTTGCTCAGACTGATGATGTGGTCAAAGTTTAAGTGTCCCAATATTTTATGCCATAACCATGATTCATCAAGTTTTCTTATGTGGCATGCTTCATTCTCTTCTTCCAATATATAGACATTACTTTCTATTCTAAGACCTTTAATCAAGGTCTTTCCTATGGTGCTCGATCTTACCTCACAATCTTGGGCTTTTAAAAGGACCTCACAACATTTATCACACATTTGACTGATGCTTAGTAGATTTTCTTTCAGCCCATCCACAAATAGTACATCTTGAGCCTCTCCTCTTCCATTATTTAGACTGATAGAGCCTTTTCCTTTGATTTTCCCTGCTTTATCGTTTCTGAATGTTACATTTCTAGATTTCTTTTCATCAAAGGTTACAAACTTGCTTCGATCTCCAGTCATATGCTTTGAGCATCCACTGTCCATATACCATTGGCTTTTCTGATCTTGAGCTATTAGAGCCAGGTCACACTTATTCAACCTCTTTTTCCACTGCATGCAGCTATTTTGAGAAGATGGACCACATTCTTTGAGAGGAAATTTGGAAGACTTGTGTTAAATTTGATGGCATACAAAGAATTTGATTATATTTTTAAAAGGATTATGTGTATAAGTGAACTCTCCATTGTTCATAAATCTCCTTGGGGTTTTAAACATCAGTCTTTGTCCATATGTTCTGCACTCCATGGCTTTATGGCCGAACCCCTTACAACAAAAACATTACCCAAAGAAATGATTAGTGTATCTGGTTATCTTCTCCATTTGGTTGCTTGAGGTAGTCTTTTCATTTTTTTATCCTTTTCTGGTTGAAATCTATTATTTTTTGTCTGATAGTATGCTGCAATATGTCCCAGTTTGTGACAGGAAAAACAAGTGACATTTTTCATAGGTGGAAATAATCTCCTTTGAGATCTTCCGAACTTGTTCAATTAATCTTCAGGAACAATTGAAATTTTTGCAACTACTTTCTTCTTCCTCTCATTCTTTCTCTCTTGATGTTGCTGCTTGTTTCTGTTTGTTTCATCACACATAAAGTTCTTGCTGGCTTCTGCTTATTTGGTTCCTTTTTGAGTTGCTTCATCATTCCTTTTAATGTTTTCCTTCTCCGAGGTCTCCATGGAGGCAATCTCATCTCCAAGCTGCTTACACCCCCTACTCATTTGTTCTATCAGTCTTCTAGATGCAATAATCTCATATTGCTGAGAGTTAGTTTTTTCTTTTACAGCTTTCACAAAAATGATATTCTGGTTATCCTCTACCTTTGATTAGCTTCTTTCTCCTTCGTAACCTATCACAATCTTTATGAGAGATATTTGAGCATTTAGTATTTTATTCAACTGTTCAGTGCTTGTCATCCGAGGAGTGTTCATTGTCAATTCCCTTTGGGTGTGTTCTAATTTCTTTCTCAGGCATACTACTTCTTCTTCCAATTTTTCTTGCTTCTGAATTTTATCCTTAATTTTCTTTAGTAATGTGTCTTCCACCTTCTTAGCTTCTTCAAGTTCTATTTTCAATTGAATGAGGTCTTCTGAATTTGGTACCTCTTTTAAATATTTGAGAAGAATGTCTTTCTGTTTTCTTCACTTGAGTTTAAGTCTGTCTATTTCCTCTAGGGCACTTCTTAGCTCCCACTCAAGATCTACCTCACCTTCTTCCTCATCTTCTAGAAGGAATCCTTCAGACTCTTCCCTGGCCATCAACACAAATTCATAGGTTCCTTCTTCATTTGAGGATTCATCTGAGTTTTCAGATGCACTGCTATCTTGTTGAGCATAAAGTGATTTTATATTGAATCTCTTCCCTTTCTGCCAGTTATTATTTTTGGTTTTCTTTGTCTCTTGAGTCCGATTCTTTGTTTTCTTGTAAGGACACTTTGATGCGTAGTGCCCAACTCTTCCACAGTCAAAGCATTTAAATGGAATCTTACTGATCTAGATTTTATGCAGGAACGCAACAGAATACAGATATAGCCATAGATACAGAGATGCAACGGAAATAATGCTTCAATTTATTAATAAACAAATGACTGAAATAAGCTTACAAACATAATGGAAACAAGCTAGGGCGCTGGTAGCGTATCTCTGAGAAGAGATGTGGCGTACACATGCCTCTGAACTATGTTACATTGAGGCTCGCATGCCTATTACAGACATAATGGAAATAAAAGAGCTATGGTACTAGCAGCGTATCCCTGAGAAGAGATGTGGCGGCTACCAGCCCCTGAACTGTGTTACAATGCAGACATGATGGAGATGTGGCGAGCTAGGGCACTGGTAGCACTTATATCTGAGAAGAGATGTATTGGTTCCCAGCCCCCTGAAGTGTGTTACAATGAAGACATAATGGAGATGTCGGGAGCTAGGGCACTGGTCGCGCTTATCTCTGAGAAGAGATGTGTCGGCTCCTAGCCCCCTAAACTATCTTACAATGAGGCTCGAGGGCCTATTTATTGTTGAGAAAAAATGTAGAATCCGAAACGTCCAAAACCCTAACCGTAGGAGATGAAGCGCCAAAAATGTGGGTCCCGTTTGGGTAAAATGGTGGTTCAACTTCCCGGGGTCGTAACTTTGGCATCCGATCTCCGTTTGACGCACTCAATAGCTCGTTAGAAAGATCTATCCGAGGAGTAAAATTTTTGAACAAAAAACATCGGTCCATGGACCCATGTTGCTCTCTTTTTTCCCCAAAAACGTCGTTTAGGGCCTCAAAACGGCTCCGGAAGTTTAAGACCCGAAAAACTGCTAAAAATAGTAAGTTGTGCCGAAACTTACAAACTGAAATAACTAATGGTGGGGGTTCAAATGGACTTGATGGGTGGCCACCAATATCCACCTGGATTATTAATGCCCCAAAATGGCTCCGGGTGTGCAGGACCCGAAAACCTGCTATAAATAGTAAGCTATGCTGAAGCTGAAAAACTGAAAGAATTGATGCTGCGGGTCCAAATGGAATAGGTGGGAGGCCACCGATATCCACCTGGATCATTCCTCCCTCCTTAGGAAGCAATGGTATCCATTGCGTTAAGTTCCTCCATGGGGGGGGAAATTTTGCTGAACTTGGTGTTGGATTTAGATGTGCCACCGGTGGGTAGCCATTGAAGGATCTGAAAAAAAAATTGTCCATCATCACGTTCCTCTATTTCTCGAGGGCATCCTCGAGCAAGATTTTGATAGGATCTCCTGCTCCCTCTTCTTTCTTTCCTTCCGTCATGGGGCGTCATCGGGGTTGCGAGGTTGAACTCCTTATACCCTAGCCGCGTTGGGGACATGAAGAGAAAAACAGAGAAAGAACAGACCTGCTCTGATACCACTGATCTGGATTTGATGCAGGAATGCAACAGAATATAGATATAACCATAGATACAGAGATGCAGTGGAAATAATGCTTTAATTTATTAATAAACGAATGAATGAAATAAGCTTACAAACATAATGGAAACAAGCTAGGGCGCTAGTAGCATATTTCTGAGAAGAGATGTGGTGTACGCAGGCCTCTGAACTGTGTTACATTGAGGCTCGCAGGCCTGTTACAAACATAATGGAAATAAAAGAGCTATGGTACTGGCAGCGTATCCCTGAGAAGAGATGTGGCGGCTACCAGCCCCTGAACTGTGTTACAATGCAGACATGATGTAGATGTGGTGTGCTAGGGCACTGGTAGCGCTTATCTCTGAGAAGAGATGTATCGGGTCCCAGCCCCCTGAATTTTGTTACAATGAAGACATAATGGAGATGTCGCGAGCTAGGGCACTGGTCGCGCTTATCTCTGAGAAGAGATGTGTCGGCTCCCAGCCCCCTGAACTGTCTTACAATGAGGCTCGAGGGCCTATTTATTGTTGAGAAACAATGTAGAATCGAAAACTTCCAAAACCCTAACCATAGGAGATGAAGCGCCAAAACTGTGGGTCCCGTTTGGGTAAATTGGTGGTTCAACTTCCCGGGGGCGTAACTTTGGCATCCGATCTCCGTTTGACGCGCTCAATAGCTCATTAGAAAGATCTATCCAAGGAGTAAAATTGTTGAATGATCAACATCAGCCCATGGACCCATGCTGCTCTCCGTTTTCCAAAAAAACGTCGTTTAGGGCCTCAAAACGGCTCCAGAAGTTTAAGACCCGAAAAACTGCTAAAAATAGTAAGTTGTGTCGAAACTTACAAACTAAAATAACTAATGGTGGGGGTTCAAATGGACTTGATGGGTGGCCACCAATATCCACCTGGATTATTAATGCCCCAAAATGGCTCCGGGTGTGCAGGACTCGAAAACCTGCTATAAATAGTAAGTTGTGCTGAAGCTGGAAAAATGAAAGAATTGATGTTGCGGGTCCAAATGGAATAGGTGGGAGGCCACCGATATCCACCTGGATCACTTACCTTTATACTTACCTAAGCCTCTATCCAATCTTCTGAAAAATTTGGCCTCTTCTTCATCAGAACAGGAGCATGTATCTTCCTTTTCTTATTTTCTCTTCTCAGCCTTAAAGGCTGCCTCCCTCATATTTGAATTCCTCTGTGGAAGTCTCATCTCATAGGATGTTAAGTTTCCAAGTAATTGGTTCATGGTCAATGTTTCCCAATCAACTATTTCTTCTATGGAAGAAACCTTGGGATTAAAACTGGATGGTAAATATCTCAATATATTTTGAACAATTACACATTCTCCAATGATTTATCCTGGAGCTTCCATATTATTCATAATTTCTGCAACCTTTAAGAAAAAGCTGGCAACATCTTCTTCTTCATTCATTTTTATATTTTCAAATTTGGCTCAATAGACTTGTAGTTTGGCCATCTTCACCTTTTTATCTCCCTCATGGATACTTTCTAATGTATCCCATATTTCTTTGGTAGTCTTGTTGTGCATTATTTTGATAAATTCTGCCTCACACAGACCACTTAAGAGAGCATTCATGGCTTTGGCATTAGCTATAAAATCTTGTTTAGCTTCTTTCTCTGTGTCATAATCCTTTGGGGCATATCCTAAATCCACAGTAGCCCAAACTTCTATTCTTAGAGAAATTATGTACGTCCTCATTCTTATTTTCCAGAAGGTATAATTTGTGCTAGTAAACATAGGGGCTTTATTTGTTGAACATCCTTCTAGACTAGTCATCTTGGGGACCAAGGATCTCCTTCCAATTGTTAAACTAATACAGAAGGAACTTGCTCTGACACCAATTGTTGAACCCTTGATTAAATTGACAGGGGGGGTGAATCAGTTTAATACAGTCATGGTCTTGTAAAACTTTCTTTTACACTTATTAACATCTTCATTTCATGATCAACTTGATATACAATGGAACAACAATCTTAATAAGTGAGAAGCAGGTATAAAGCAGATTAAATACAGAATATCAACACATAATCATCATGCACATAGACAACATATATAAGTGGAAACCCATAAGGGAGAAAACCACATATTATTATCGTTGTGATGAAAAGGAAAGCTCCAACTCCCTCTCACCAATGATTTTATGTAGGCTCCAACCTATAGGAGGCTACTACCTCAATTCTACAAGCTACAACTTGCAAGGAAGCTCCAACACCCATCTATTTTCTATAGGCTACAACCTACAGGAGGGTCCTACCTCAACCAGCTACAACTGGACATATATCAAGCTACAACTTGATATGGAAGCACCAACTTCCTCACACTGCTATGAAAACACATGCTGATATACCTGGATATCAGCTCTATTATATTCCTTCTTCACTGTTGTCATCCATCCTTCATATCTTCCTTATATTATCTCTGGATCTTCACAGCTTCTCTGTCTTATCCTTCTTTCTCTTACACTCTCTCACTTCTTTCTCCATTCTCTAACTCCTTGTTCATATGTTGGTAACACTATTTATAGAGAACACTTCATAATTGTTTGCATTCCACAGGGAATTCGAAATGAACATGTATGACCCTTTGCCTTCCCCCTTCTCATTTTCTTGTCTAGCACATTCAGAATAATATAACAGAATGTATACATTTTTGTATTACAATGGATTTTTTCTTTACCTACGGAGACTTGCCTTTGCATCACAAACAATATAAATTCAATAATACATTTACAGTTACAATCAACCATTTACTTAGCACTTTTGGTTTCTTAGCTTTGTTGAGCATTCGTCCTCTTCTTCTTGCTGTCCTTTTGTCTTTTCTGTTATGCCATTATATTCCAGCTCTGCCGCATAGCTTCTTTGTTTCTTCCCTTACCTGTGTCTTTTGTGCTGTGTTCACCCTTTTTATCTTCCCGTGCTGTCGCACCACTGTCTTGCACGAGTTCTTGATATGCGTGCATTCCATTCCTTTATGACCTATAGAGTATGGCCCACATAGTATTTCCTTTATGCCCAAGATGGATTACAACTCTGGGCTTTAGTCATCATACATACGTTTAAAATAATCAACAGTGTAAACATTATACTATGGCGCATTTAACATATATGAAACAAGAGCTTACAGGGTCTCACACCAGACTTCAATTCCTTTAGATTTTAGCTTTGAACTATACCACATCCACTTTCTATCGCATTTCGGTATTTCAATCGTTCTTTGATATATGGCTCTTTTGCTCTCTGATGCGATTTACAAAGGGAAAATCCACACTCCCGGACTTGAAAAATTTTAGGCTTCAGCTTCGATCTCCATTGCATCCTCTCTTTTATCGCACTTCAGTGATTCCAGTTATCCCATGTGCCTTCATCCATCTAATCTCCTGATATGCGATATGCAACGGGTCCCACTTGACTTTATCGCCACTTCACATCGCAACTTCTATAACTTGCAAATTCTTATCACATAAGCATCGCTGATTGCGATATGTGATATCTCTCCTACCTCGATTGCGATATGCGATCACATCGCATCGCAACTTTGTTCATCCACTTCACGGTATGTGATGAACTTCGCATTGCTGATGTGTGATATTGTGCTGTGTCGCCACATGTCCCTTCGCATCGCCACATCGCATCACATTGCTCTTGCTTCCAATTTATGATATGATTTTCGCCGATGCGATCATCACCATTGATCTGTCCAGATATACGGTCCTCGTTGCTGCTGGCACTTCCGATTAATACTCAAGTGCTAGCATAATATCATCTCCACTTATGATTCTCAACTCTAAGGTTTAAACACAAGATATCAACATTACAAAATATATCTGGGCCCACAGATTTCTTGACGGTCAATCTCACTTTTCAAAAAAAATATGGTTATAAACCATGATAAACCCAATGGTAATAAATTCATATGCGGAAGATTTAATATCAATTTTTAAACAAACCATAATAAAAACCCGTTCATTTATCTTCTGACTATACCAAATCGAATTTGGATAAATATACCAAAATACCAACTTGTATTAACATTGGCCCACATCTGTCAACTATCACACCTTGGTTTAATCGTATTTATGAGTTTACTTTGGTTAAAACCCAAAGCACCAAAATAATATTATATTCGGGTCCCACAACATATACAACTTACATATTCATTTGTGTAGTCCAATCTCCATCATCCATTTAACTGCTTCAGATCCGACGAACATCGCTCGATATCGCGCTCCAAATAGCACGATGGGTAAAAATTTAGAACTTACATGAAATTAGTGGTTTTTAATTGCCACGTGTCAGCCCACGACCACTATCACGTTCATTCCAGCAATTACCACTTACCATCTTTGAGCTATGCAAAAAGCACCGGTTGGTTTTCAAAACCATCCACTGTTCTCCTTCACTCCATCGTTCTATTTTCATTTAGCTCGGGTTTCTAAATAGAACTATGGTTCCAACTTGAAATAATTCCACCACGGCTATGCCATACATATTCTATTTTAATGATATCAACCAGTCTTCAAACCCTCTCTGGCATTCATTCCACACATGGCTTTAACCTCTATGATTCATTTTCTGTGGTTTTATAATCATTTATAAATACAATAAATCCCCCAAATGTGACTTCAAACTCTAGATCTCCTTCACTGTGTATGCACAACAGAATGTGTAATATCTCCTAGAAATGCTTTATACAAAGTCAGCTAATTGAGAAATACATCCAGGTAGATTTTATACCTCAATTTAGAAGTCTAAGCAATTTCTTTAATGGCATCGATCCATTCTGTGATCGATGCTAATTTCTCAAAATTTACAAGTCACACATAATCAATAAATAAATAATTGACCTTTTGAGAATACACAGTCTCATACCTACAATAATCCCATAGCTAAAAAATGATGGAAATTCTTCTTCCATTTTTGTCTAATTTGCTCGTAGGCTTACAAAACAAAACCCTAACTGTTCAAAAAAAATTCTTCCAATCTAAACCCTCCTCTTCTATCCTCTACCACTTTACTTTCTTTCTCTACAAAAATTCCATCTGAATCTGATCTGCTCCCTTGTCTTGGTGCTGCTCCTTTGTGCTCCTTTGCCATCAATGACAATATTTCCAATATCTTGTTGTGTGCGGACCCTATTGGTTGTGTGCACAGGCAGTATTTAGGGAATGTAAGAATATTTTTGATAAGTAATATATGTGAAGTATTTATGAACATATGATGTTGTCTGGATATGTTCTATTATGATTGATGCGAACTAAGATTGTCTATTAAGCTGTGAACTCGTCTATTTTATCTCTGTGATATGAAAGTATCTGCACTTAGTATATTACTCACTTAAGAATGTTGTTGCACTTACTGACTACATATCTGTTAATAACGTGAATTATGTGTGTTGATAATATTGGCTGTGATTATGCTGTTTTATGGTTGTAATTGATGATACACATGTGGATACGAATCTGCTCGAGCAGATCTGATAAGAACTATAGTCTAGTTACGTTCTGGAACCTTGCGAATCAACCTTTAGTGTAGATATGATAATTGCGGACCTGTGTTATTACGCACTCTCTCTCAGGGTGCGGAAACCTACTTCTAGCACCCTCCCATAATACTTCAGGTGAGACTTTGACCTGCGTAAGCGGGTCACTGCCGAAAGGGCTTGTAGTATAGAGGTTTGTTGACAAACCTTCACCTTCGAACCTGGGTGAGGACCCCTCCAGCCAACAAATGGTTTTATTTCCGAGATCGGGAGAATTTTGAGCGAGATATTTGGTAATTCCAAAGCCGTATTGGAAGCCTGCAAAGAAAGAAATCGATGAGTGGTTTGAAAATCAAGTTCAGGAATTCGCTGTAAAAGAAAATCGCACTGTGAACTTAATTGCGGAGAAGTGGAAAAATAAGTATATTTTCATGGAAAGCTACAATATTTTCTTGGTAACTTTTACAATTGAGCTGCAAGTGTGGCTCGCAAGGCTGGTCAAGTTTCACAATTGTTGGAAAGACGAACAGGTCACACAGTGGACCCAGGAACTAATCTGGCAGTTGGAAAATACTGATAATGCCATTACTCGCACGGTATATCATTGGGTGGACAGTGTGATAGGAGGATTTGTGACCAAATTTGCAATCGATCAATTTGTGTTCTACTCAGAAGCGGAGCAGAGTTTCTTCAAGGGTTTCCAGGGTAAGTTTCTAAAAACTTTGTTGTTACTAATTAAGAGCTTATTGTGCGAGAAAAGAATCTTGTGTAGCCATACCGAGTGAATGAGCTTCGGTCAAAGTGAGGGTACAACGCACAATGGTAAATAATATCGGACCAACCAAGAAGGAGATAGATCTGCCCATAGTCCAGTAAGGGAAGGGACTACACAGAGTCCTCCATCCACACCGTTTTGAAACCAACATAGGGGAAAGAGCTCGCCTACACCTCCGCCACCATAAGAAGACGGCATGGCTGCGCACATGAAGTTACCTACATTTAAGGGTGTGTGAGATGAAGACATGGATCAGTTCTAGTTTGTCGCGGGATCCATATGGACTACGCAAAACATAGCTAGTGATGTATTGAAAAGGGCACAACTATCCCTTGCCTTTGAAGGAAGAGCTTCAGACTCGTACATGGGATACATCGGCCAGCATGCGAACACAACCATCGAAGAGATTAATAATGCCTTAAAACAATAGTTCAAGAAGCCTAAGTCCTAATCACAAATAGTGGTGGACCTAAAGGATTTCAAGCAAGGGCCTTCTGAGTCTGTGTGGGAGGCAGATCAGCGACTGAAGAAGGTGATCAAAGAAGGAGGATTCACAACCATATATTTTTATTGGATTGGAAATAGACTTGTCAAGACAAAAACCTAATGAAAATTTCTTTTCTATGGGAAATAATGATGGATGTCATCAATATAAGGAAATTAATGAGTGAGATGGTCCTCCCCACAAATATTACAAGGGAAATAATTATTTTTCTTTTTCATGCCACCCACAATGATCTCTTGGGTTTGAAATGCTTTAGGTTTAGTGTGATGGTTTGTTTCCATTTTCTACTTCTTTTTACCTCATGGTTGTTGAGGAAAAGTAGTTAGTGTCAATTTAAAATGGTCAATAATAGTAAGAAACACAATATTAATATATTGTTAAATAACTTTATAATAGGTAAGATTTTTTTTTACAAAATCTATTATTCACTATTCAAATGTAATACATAAATATAAATATTCATGATAATAGAAATAGTGTAAGGAATCTAAGTTTTAGATGAATGTCAATATGTTCTTTGCAATATAATATCCTTAAACACTCTAGGAATAAAAACTAAACATTTGTAATAAATAGTTTAGTCAATTTTCTCTTGTATTTGAAAATAATCAAATTGTATTACTTTGTTACTATTATATTTCATGATTGATTTTGATAATTAAAATGATTGGTAATTGAGAGAGGCTAGGCTCATTCTATAGCCTAGTATGAGGGGATGTGTAAGTTTGTCTGTTCCATGCCCTTTTAAATTAAAAATTAAAAATTAAAAATATGTTCTAAATAGAAAAAATAAATATTTTTAAATAGAAAAATAATATGAGCTATAGTTAAAAAAAAAATGTATGTAATGATGATTATCATCCACTAACACCAAATATGGTATAGAAGAAGCCATAAAGATATTACTCAAAATTCTTTAGAATTTTATTGTTAGGCTCAAAAAGCATTAAAATAAGTGTTTCGAAATCATCATAATTTTGTTTACTTAAAAAATCAAGAAGGTTGGTTGCGCCACAAATATTTTGATACTCAAATCCAACATGAGTATAAATTGGATGATCTAAGAGGGTTTTTCATCTCCAACCATATTACTAGTGTTGCAAAGGTGATAGACTTTTAAATTGTGCCAACCTTGTCTTAGTAATAATCGTAACTTAACCCATACATGATATTTACTATATCCGACTATAATTAAATGGTTTAATAACATAAACAAAATTATTTTCATAAAGTTAATAACAGTAACATACACAAAATTGATTTCGTAAGATAATCTTAACAGACTTAGCTTTTAGTACAAACCATAGAAAATTTTAAAAGAGATAATGTAAGGAATCCAAGATTAAGATGTGAAAGATTTGCTTTTGTGAGTTTATATAAATTTGTTTTATATAGTTTACCATGATAATTTTTTCACAAAAATGGTGAATATCTACATCAAAATGTGTAAACTAAGTGATTTATAATTCAACATTTTGAAAAAATTGAATCTAGTTAAAGTTATAAATTCTAGATCAACGGAAAACTTCCAAATTTAATGAAATATCTGTTTTAGGAATGATTTCTTATACAGAACCTTCTTGAGAATAGATCAAGGACAATTGATGTGCATGCATGACAACTTGTTCCTCGGTTTGGGTTCCTACCTTAGCAATATCTTCAACAATTCTAGGCAAGATAGACTTGGTAAACCACTCATGCAACAACTCATTAAGAGACTTGGTTCAAAATAGGCTTTTCTTCTTCTCCTCTCATGTATATGATTAGAAAGTGGTTGGAGGTGTCCCAACATAATTTAGTGAGTATATTGGTTCCTTTTTCATACCTAAGAAGTAGTTGGTAATGGTTAGTGGCACTTTTAAGATAAATGTACCATTTTGCACCACTGATAAGAGTCCTTTGAAAAGGATGCAGCCTAATGATAACATCAATGAAATATTTGGAGGAGAGCCATAAATATGAATTATGGGTCTTCGTCAAGTTTACCATCGAACTTGGTAATGTCAGCTAGCAGTATAGGTGGGACAATGGGCCATATAGGGTTATGCTTTATGAGATCAGTCATAAACTTTTAAAGATCCAATAGTGCAAGCGTTTCCAAGATGGGTGATGTAATTGATTCTTCGGAGGGTTAAGTGCCCCGTATGACTGAGGTAGAGGAGGTGCTTCAGCCATAACATGGGTTCTAGTAGTGGTTTAACTCAAGGAAGTGGTTTGACTAGAGGGCATAACTCAAGCACACATGTTTACAACTTTAAGGTTAGCTCCCCTAAGGGGAATGTCTCGTAGAACAAAAGGATTGTCGAAAATTTTGTTGACCTCGAGGATCAAAGCATGTGCGAGGAAGAGATGCTCATATATCAAAAGGTTAGCAATATAGGTTGGTAACTAAAGGATTAAATGAAGTATTAGGGAAATGGTGCCTAACCCCATGGGAATTCCAAGGAAATAGAAGGTTCCCCTTAAACATTGACTCCCTAATGATTAATAACCTCGAGGGAATGTTATCCCATCGAAAACATAAGTTCCACCAATTGTGCTAAGGAATGGCATGGACTTAGTGTGATTATTCCAACCAAATACAAATAAAATATTGGGTATGAATGAACTACTTACGAATTTACGAGAACCAATAGTGGGCTTTGTAGATTCATATGTGAAGTCATCCATATGTTGACCACCATGGACAACCATGGTTAACTTCAGCCATGGGAAACCATTGTCAACCTTACTTTAGCAAATTTTACCATGCCTAGTGCGAGCAACATTGCCAATGATGGTCAAACATATGGTCAATCATGGTCAACTATAGCTTTTCATGGGTACCAATAGGAAACCACAGGTAGCCATGCTGAAGCATGGTCATACTTTATATTCATGATCAAACATAAAGAACATGTTGACCATGGTTATCCATAGTCAACATGATCTACCATGATTAACCGTAGTCAAGCACGGTTGTCACAATCGACCATGGTGAAACATGGTTAACCATATATAACCTTAGACAACGTGATCAACAAGTGCCAAGTGGTCAACGAGGCCAAGTTGTCAATCATAGTTAAGTGGTAAAGCAATGCAAACTATGGTCAACCATAATTGAGTGTTGAACCATAGACAACCATGTATGGTCAATCCATGTCCATCCATGGTTGAACCAAGGTTGACCATGGTCAATTTGATCATACATGGTAAACCAAGGTTATTCATAATCTATCATAGTATAGTATAGTTAAATGTGGACAACTATAATTAGCTATGGAATCCCATAGTCAACCACATCATGACCATAATAAACTATCCTCAACCATAAGTTGAACATGTTGAGGAATAGTGGACCATGTCAACAAAGGCCATCTATAATCAACTATTGTCTACTGATCCTCCCCAAAGACCTCCACCATCATCTAACAACAATAACTTCAAATAAAAATAGGCTATAATAATAATAATAATAATAATAATAGTATATTTTTAAGTTCATGCCCATATCAAATATTGAATTTGTGTTATAAAACCCCTTAGCTTTCTATAAATTTTAACCTATAACCTCTTATGAAAAATTACATGACTTGGGTCAATCGAAGTAAATTATTGGTAATAAAATAACATAACATAGTCATTAAATAATAAAAAACTGTAGTGATTATAAGTATACAAATAACCATAGAAATGAGGAATATAATGTAACATTTTGTTTCAATGTTCGAAATCTGGAAAGTATAATGTAACGATTGGTTTTGTAGAGTCGGTTAGTAGCTTCATTGAACACCATTTTGTTTGGTTTTGGAGAGTCGGTGAATAGCTTCATTGAACACCATTTTGTTGATTGGTGTTGGATAGATGACCACGTGCACACGCCGACTCACTAACATATTCCACACCCTAATTTTGTGACATATAAAGGGAAAAAGGAGTATAAGTGAAAGATAGGGAAAACAAAGAAGAAACAAAGTAGTTTTCGTGCAGCGGCTAAAATCAAAGAAGAAACAAAGTAGTTTTGGTGGAGCGGCGAAAAACAAAGTTTGAAAATGGGTGTAGCCAGTTCCATAAAGCGTATCCCGGAAGAGTATGTTGATGAATTGGTACATGAATTTGCTTACGATCCAATTCGTCTACCCCTTACAAATGACCCTGCTCAGCTTCTTTACAACCGCAGGACACTGGAGAACATCTGGGACGCCAAACACGAAGCCCTTCACCCATTCACCCGCCAGCCCTTCAATATTAGCGATGCCATTCCTCAGGCTGAACTGAGGCAACAAATGTGTCAATACCTCCTCACCGACACAACTCTACAGGTCATTCCCGACTATACCAAAGTCGTAAGCGAGAGGAATATGAAAAATCTGTTGAATGAATTAATTTCAGACTACAAGTCTCTAATTAATGCGAATAAGAGAGAGTTGCAGCAGTTGCAAAATCATTGCTGGAAGGCCCTGTGGCAGAGATTTAATCTTCTCCGTCTTTATTGTCTCAGAAGGTCAGGCCAACAAACTTTTCTGCTCCTCTACCGTCCAAATCGCTCTCTATGTGTTAGGAGGGCGCGAGAATGTGAATGTTAGTGACATATGTAATGAAGACTTGTACAACGGAATGGAAATTCTCAATGCTGCGTGGCTTAAAAATAAGTCTCTTTGCATTTCAGAGCTTGATTACGTTCACATTATCGTCAACGTCGTAAATCTTTGCATTTGCCGCCTCAAAGACCTCCATGAAAACCCCCATTACTGTGATGAAGTTGATGAGCTGAAAGAGAAGAATATTTATTTATTACCATAGCACTAAACCAAGGGCTCTGGTTGATTAATTCCATACTCACAGTTACATCTTATGAGGGTGAAGATCAAGAGTTCTTCACCGAATATTCGAAGCAGAAGCTGCAAGATTTAGATATAGTAAGCATAATTCTCCGGCTCTTAAGACTTGCCCTCTCTGGTTTCAAATATCTGTGGCCATCTCATGTGCAATTTGGTTTAAATATTGTAGCGGCAATGTATGAAGGAGGCGATCAAAGAAGAGACGAGGCGCTTCTAGTGTTTGGAGATTTTCTTAAAAGCAATAGTGTGGATGAGTATGGACCACTTGTTAAGGTGTTACTGCAAAAGGTTTTGAGTGATATGAACGCAGTTTAGGCGGTGACCTTGTAGATTCTTTACTACGTGAACTGATTAAAGTATGATTGTTTTTTTTTTATAACTTAAAACATTGGTTTTACAATGTATTAAGAGTAATCTTTTTTTATATATTGAGAAATTGTTATATAGAAAGTTATTCTCTATAAAATATTCAAAATTTCTATTATTTGTATGTTCTTTTTTTAGATCAGTAAAATCGGGGTTGCACATCATTGTACAATGTTGGAGAAGTCTCATAAAATACCTCAACAGATGATAGATACATTTAGGATTAAGCATCTAAATCATACCTTCTAAATTAAAGGAGGTCATCATTAATGGTAAAATAACTCGTTTCTATGCTATTCTAGTATTAGTAGCATTGTGAGTAGCATTGGCCCACTTAGGTAGCTAAGGGGTGTTACAAGTGGTATCAAAGCACAAGTTGTAACATTGAGTTTCACATGATAAAAATGGAGTGATGGAACCAAGGAAAAAGTATGGAGTTGAAAATTACCATTTATTTCCTTAAACTAGTTTATGAAATATCTCAATTAAATATGGTTCCATAGACATCTATAATGTTAGGGATACAATTAAATGGCACAAAACATGGAGAATTTTATTTATTTTTCAATAATATTTAGAAGGTTGATTTCATACATGTAAATGGAGGTTATATATATATATATATATATATATATATATATATATGGAGTTGTTTATGAGTTGATGTTGTTTCTCGTTTTGGAATGATGACAATAATGCCAAATATAGCTCCAATACCTCCATCAAGATCTATAGGAAAAAAAGTCATGGCCTTAAAAATATCATGATACCTTGCTACACTTTTGGGTTTTAGGTTTTTGTGAACATACAATGCCATTTGTGATGATAAATGTTAGCATTACTCTAAGAAGTACTATAATGAAGGATTTGTTGATTTCATTCTTCAAGATCCTATATCCATGTATCAAAGGAACTCCTTAACCATGTTTCCACACCTTCAAATGATTTGACCTTGAATCTTTTGGATCTCTGCACAATAGATGATCAAGGTATTCAAGGGTGTTTACGGCAACTCAACTAGATTTGAAAATTTAAATTTCATTGTGTCTAAGGCATGGTTACATGAAAAGTAATGATAGCATGATTGTTTTAGAATATAAATGTAGAGGATGTATGAAAACCTTTTAATACAATGCTAAATGAAAAATTATCTCCAAGAATGCAATGATTATAGGATACGCAAAGAATGGGCGCATGGAAGCAACCGGTGATTTTTTGACGATTTCATGAATGTAATGTAGATTCATGGACCATACTAGTTTTAGGGTATGCCCAAAGTTGTTGTATCGAGCACGCATACCAATTCTTTGAAAACGTGCATGAAACAGTTTGAAAGAGAAGCGTCTATGACAAAATTGTATTCAACCTCTATGATCAATTTATATTCTTAGATTTCCTACCCTACCTTCCCTCTATTCGAGGAATTCTGAGCCTAGTGGAGTTGAAGTATGACTATAATGGTGTCAAGGATGAATAATTACATATGGACTAGATAGGATTCGGAAAGTGGTTCATGGATATTCTACGTATTTTTCCATGTTAGAGGTGCTACCATGTTCATCCCTATTCTCCCTATAATATTACTCTTTGACAAATTAGCACCTTGAAAAGTAATATGTGACGTTTCTTCCAATTTAGGGAAAATGTGAAGTTGGGTTACACATTTTGCCCTTTTTTGAGAAAAAAATATCATTTTTTTCTATTCTTCAACTTTCTGCGAGCCAAAATAGTTTTTATGTTTAGAATTCCATTTTATGATAAAAATAAAACTTTTCAGAAATTTTATTAGCTTTTGTTAAACACACACATGGAAAGATAGGCATTCGTTGCTTCTTTATTACACATAGATGCACATTTATAATACAATGATGTGACTCTTGGATTCATCTTCCAAGGTCACTTGGACTCCTTTGTGACTCTTCGCCTTCCACACCTACCCATAGAAGATTAGGTTTTCAACATCCCCCCTCTTAATCCGAAGGGGTATGTGTGATTCCAAGAAGAGAGTTGTAATTCAAATCTGCAAAGTATGCATGATAGCACTTAGGTTGAATCATCTCTCTGAAATGTTGATATAAAGAGGTATTTTAAGGATGGCCACCAACAATGGAATGCAATGCTTATTACAGTTCCTGAAACTCTTCCAAATCTGGCAAGAAGCTAAGGGCTTCTGCTAGAGGAATTGTCCCTCATATTTGAAAAGGGAGACCTTCAACCTAAAAGAAAGGAAGTCTACAACCTGTGATGGTTTAAGGATGACCACCAACATTGGAATGCTTGATGCAATTCCTGGAACTCAACCAAAGTTGGCAAGAAGCTAAAATATTCTGCTAGAGGAAGTGCTCTGAAAGAGGAAGAATATCAACCTCACATGGATGGTTTAAGGCTTTCCATCAACCAAAGGCATGCTCATGGGCATCCATGTCTCTGGCTACAACTCTGAATCTGGAATGACGAATTGTGGCTTAGGCTCGCTTGAATTGCTGTGTCTCTCGCTACAACTTTTCATAACTAATCATGCACAAAAATATCTAAACACACACGAGGAAAAGTCACTTTAGAAAGGTTCATTTTTTACAAAAATACTTAAGAAATATATCAGCAGAAAGTCCTCTGACTTGCCGACAACTTTTGGAGGCCTTCCCGATGTTGAAACGAGGCCCGTGATGGCTCGTTGGAAAGCTCTGAATGCATATTTTCTGAAAACGCTTAGTTTGCTCCAAATTTACCACTAGAATTCCATAAAAATTGACCTGTGTGTAAAAACCCAAAAAATAGACCTTTCTGATAAATGGGGCAGAGTGTAGAAAAAGTGAGTGTTTTTCGCCATTTTTGGGGAGAAAATCATCTTCAATTGATCTGAAAATCGCTGAGTATATGCCCCTAAAATTATGGCATCTAATGATACCATTTTCATCCTTTTAGGATGCCCCAAACAGAAATGGCAATGCCCATGAGTTTTAGCCAAAAACCTAAAAATGACAAAAAACCAAAACTTACTGAATTTTGCCTAATTTTGGTGAGCATGACGTTCAAGGGTTTTTAGAAACATGCTGTGAAGCTGAGGCCAAAATTTGGAGCTTTGAGGTGTCTTTCTTCAATTTTGGTGTCAGGCGCCTCCTTTCAGCCTCCTTGAGTTTTTCTTGTGTGGCCTTCAATTTCCGCTGGGAAAACTGATTGAGCTTCTTATAGTGCCCGATCATCCTCTATTGAAGGTCCAAATCTCTATTTGCCTTCTCCAACTTCTTTTCCAAGTGATCATTTACCCTCTCAAGCCATGCTTCTCGACTGTTCTCTATCTCTTGGGTGAACAAAGTAGTGAGAGGAGTAGCTTGGAAAGGGCAACTTCTTCCTCCTTTTGTTTCTCAAGGGCTCTTTTGAGTCCCAATATTCTTGGCCTCTTTCTCCTGGGTTGATCTTCATCTTCACTCTCAGCGAATTCACACATTAGTTCTTCCAATCTAACTTGTTCCTTGGAGGCTCCATTTTGTATTTGATGGCCCGTGTCTCATATACCACCATATGGATGCTCATGTGTTTGTTTTGAATTTGAAAAAAGTTATTGAAGTTTCTAGCCCTCTCTAAATCAGTCCTCAAAGCATCAATTTGGTTTTCTCTATTGATCAAGAGAGTTTCTAGGATTTGGGCTTCATTGTCGCTATCATCACTTTGGATTTGAATTATGTTGAAGTCCCTCTCATTTTCATGGCTACTTTCTTCTTTCTCCTTTCCCTTGCTTTGGGTGGCTCTTTTAGTCTTACTCTTCTTGGGAAATTCGACAATGGGTTTCTTGGGAAATTTCCCCTTGCTTCGGAGGGCCCTAGTAAAATTTGGAGTTACAGCTTTAGGCACCCCTTTCCTTGATGTCCGGGGCTTGGCCACTTTTGGAGAAGAGAGCATGGCCCCTTGCCTAGGAGAGGCAGCTGGCACATGCTCTGTTGGCTCTTTGCCCTTGTTACTTTCCTCATCATTCTTGCCACTATCTTGAGTTTCTTCATGGATGCCTTGATTGTCCTCTTGCATTTCTTTTTGAGGGTTGCCCTCCTTACTGTGTTGCATATCATCACTATGTTTTTCTTCATGAGGCTATCTTTCTTCACTGTGCTGCACTCATCATCATGTTGTTGTTCTTCTTCATGAGGCTGCATTCCCTCACTATTCTGCACCTGTTCATCATCATGCTCTTGCTGCTCATCTTCATGTTGCTGCTCATCATCATGCTGCTGCTCATCATCATGCTCTTATTCACCATGCTCTTCTTCCCCTTGCTGCCCTTCTTCATCATGTTGTTCCTCCTCTTCATGTTGTTGCTCATCATCATGCTCTTCTTCACCATGCTCTTCTTTCATCTTGCTCTTCCTCCCCTTGCTCATGCTCTTCTTCCTCATCATGCTCTTCTTCTTGCTCTTCCTCCCCTTGCTCATGCTCTTCTTCCTCATCATGATCTTCTTCTTGTTCAATGGGAAAATTGAGCTTCTTGTGAATGAGCTTGCTTGAAGAAGGTGAATGATGGTGAGTAGAAGGAGAAGGAGATGTATGGAATGAAGGAACAGTGGAAAAATTTGGATGTGCAATGAAAGTATCCGAAGAGATTTCTTTCTTCTCAAGCTGATGAAGAAAGATAACCTTGATGAGGGAGTGATGGAAAAGGCAGGTTGACTGCTAAGAAGGAGGTTTTTTCTAAATAGTGGAGGCCATTTTCTCAATACTTCTATGAAGGAAGAAAGGGAGATTTAACAATTTTTCTCTTGTGAAATGCATGAGTAACCTGACATGATAGGCATAGACCCGGGAGAATCTTCCCTCGCAAGTGAAGTATTTTATGATTATCTTCATGAGGGGAGCATAACTAGTCAACATATATGAGAAGGGAAAGATGGATGGACATGTATCTCTATGCTCAGGCTTCAAAAAAGGTTTGTACTATTCTGAGTCTAGGTGGTTTTGTTTGAACCACTTCTCTCTGACATAAGGGATTTTGGTGGCCTTGGAAATGGACCTAGGAGAGAACTTGAAATCCAAGCCTGCCAACTGAAAGTGTTTCCCTTGAAATCTCAAAGCACAAAGATGTGTCAAATGGCAATATCTTTTCACCTCCTGCACCCTTTGACAAAACTCTAGACACCAAACCTCATGGAAGTTAAACAGGACTAATGAATGAGCATTTACCTCTTCAATTGAAACAGGCTCAAACCTCCTGTGAAGGCCACTCTTACTGTCTTGCCTGGGAGGCATTTTGTTTTGAATGTTCTTTGCAAAACCAAGCTGTTTTAAATGGCCCTTGAAATGTTTTTCTCAACCACACCTCTGTCCTCCTTATAAGTCACTATTTGTCCTATTTGATGCCAATCAACAAGTATTTGTCAAAAAAAAAAAAAAATCAACTTATCATTGTGCTTGGGCCAATAACCCTGAAAATATATGCTTGTGGTTTTTTGGTGAAGAAAGAAAATCTTGTTTTGATAGGAACACCCTTCTCTTCAAACAGTGCCCCTTTTCTATTCACTGTTTCCTTACAAAGGTAGACAAAAACACCCCCAAATTGATTTAAAAGATCTTCATAGCATACTCTGTTTTATGGAACAATGGAGGCTGCACTAGGTTTCACTGTTTCACCATACAAAGAGGACACTTTTGAAGTGACAAAGCATTCAGACTATGACCATTGTTTTCACTTTACAAAAATCTCTTTCTTCTAAGTTTTAGCAGACAAGGTTTGCTTTCTTCTATTAACCCTGTTAGGACACTTTCCAGCAATTTGAAACCTCTACAACTCTGTGTTTTTGTCTTGCAATTAGTGTATGGTTTATCACTGTTATTAAAGTTGTTAAGGTCCTTTAAGATTGTTAAAACATCCACCTAACACTGTAATGATCTTTGGCATTCATAGCAATAACACTCTTTAATTTTGGACCAAAACCCCACCCTTTAATCATTGTTTTGGTCTCGTGCTCTTTATATGACAAACTGCCCTTAAAGCCACTGCTTAAACTACTGTCCAAATTGATTTGAGATCTCCTAAGCCTAGGAATTTTTTTCAGCCTTGACAAGAACTCTACCTCTTTAACACTGACTTAATCTCATAGTTTTAATGTGATGAAGTGTTTTTAGGACAACTGTTTCTTCTTGGGGAAAAAACATGGCGAATCGCCCCTTTCAAAAATCGAAATTCACCATGAGATGATGAAAAATACCTTAAAGATTCATCACGAGAATTGGTTGATCATTTGGGGAGATTTTAGAGCTTCTTAGAAGGTGAAAGGAGGAGCGGCATGTTTTCTGGAAAGAACGTCGCGCAGTGGAAAGCAGTCAGGTTGGCCTTCGGGCAGTGGTGACCGGCGCTACAGGCACGCTGTGCGCCACGCCATAGTAGAAGGCCTAAAGATTTTCTTTTCTAAATGCACCACGCGCTTTTCCATGCACGCCACATATGATTTAAGCCTGAAAACACTCGAAATTTGCTCAAAGTTCTTGTTGTGTCTGGTGAAAAGCTAGGAGAGCGATTGTGGATGCTTGTTTATGTTTTTGAATCTTGCAAATGAGACTTGGAAATGGTCTCTCCACCCTTTTAAAGCCAAAAACCTTTTGAACTTAACTTGTGAGGGTTTGAATGCTTTTTGAAAGAGCTTTTGGTAATAACGAAACACAAATTGCCTTTTAATACTACAAAGGCCTAGATTTCGATTTTAAATGTTGTGGAGGCCGCTTTTGAATGAAACCATAGTCACGGCTCCTTTTGAATTATTTTTCACTGTTTCTATCTCTGTCCTTTAAAGGAAAAATTTCACAAAGTCATCAACCATGTCCCTGTTTGCCTATATCTGTCCCTTAAAAGAAAACTTGCTCAAAACCATATTAATGATTACAGATGCATCCTTTGAATGACATTTCTCTTTGACTATGGGAACCTTAGTTGCATTCACCTAGGTTTGAAAAATATCTGTTTATCAAAAATAAGGTCCTTTAAAGACCTTTCCTGCAATCATATGCAACAGCCAGGTATCTTCATATGTTTCATAAAAAGGCCTTTGTTTGTGACAATATCATGTTTCATTTCTTTGAATGTTTTTTTGAACTTGAAACATGGTGTCATATACCTTTCTTCATATTGATGAACATGTCCAAGCTTTGTTCACTTTAGCTTCAAATTACCTTTGAAGGGGATATCTGATAGAAGAAAACATCAAACCTCTTTGATTATCATAGTACCACTGCTTGCCCATCTGCTTAACAACATTTCTTCATTCATAATCATCCAATTAGTTTCACACTGTATTTCAATTCTATGTTTTAATAGTGAAACTCATGTAAGCACATTTTTAAAACACCACTGCTTTCCCTCTGTTTTTAACACCATTTTTTATTCATAAGCCTTCAATTGTCTCCCACTGCACTTAAAATCTACTTTTCAATCAGTGAAACCTCTGCTTGTTAAATGAAGGAGCTTTTACAATAATTGACCCAACCCTCTGCTCATGTTTGGAGGAGGTTTTCTCAGTCATTCAACCCTCTTCTCATGTTTAGAGGAGGTTTTCTCAGTCATTCAACCCTTTTCTCATGCTTGGAGGAGGTTTTACATAGTGATGCCATCTCATCTACTTTCAAGCAGTGCCATCTTTCCTTTCACTGCCTATTCATAGTTAAGCGAATGAAAGTGAAAATTTGAGAATATGCCATGAGGGGCATTTCTCTGAGATATCTAATCCTACTGTTAAAATACCTTTATGCATCTTTAGACATCAAAAGCAACCTGACCAGTATCTGCAGAGTATTACTTGTTATTCATAAGTCACTAACCTTTTGACTGTGTTTGCAGGAGCTTATTGAAATAACTCTTTGTCCAGTACTTGCATCCTAGGCTCAAAACCACATGGGAAGCAGCTGCCTTCTCATGCTAAGTTTAATAATGTCTTTTGGAACACTGGTACACTTCTTCTCTTGAAAAATACATTGAAACACTATAAATCCACCTAATATCAGTTTGACCTGTGGCATATGCACTGCTAAGACATCAAGGTTTGTTAGTGGCGTGACTTGAGAGTGTATCAAGCTTTATTTGTAGAATAGGAAGGTTATCTATGACTGGTTTCTATTAGACAGAGGTTTTTTTGGCTTTAGGATAGTTTTCCAAGGGAGGATCGCCTAAAGCGCCACTACCTAACTTAGGGGAGACTTTTTGGACAAATTTGGAGTATTCTCTTTCGAGCTGATGGAAAAGTTTATATGACTGAGTCTAGATAGGGCTTGACAATTAGGCTTTATCTCATCATGGGATGATTGAAAATGTAGGAGGGAAAAATGTTTATGGGTGTTTTCTAGCTGAAAAATTTGACATATTGGAGATCAACTGCTAGAAAACTTCGCTTTAAAAACTAGTCATCATTAACAGGTGAAAAATACTGATGACTAACACACTATCTCCATCATCTTATATCTATTCCTCCACTATCTCAATCATCTTACATTTATTCCTCCACTATCTCCATCATCTTCCTCATTATCACTCCATGACCTCCACTCTTTCTTCATTCTTATGCTGCTCCACTACTCTACCATGCTACTCCAGTACTCAACTGACGCCCATTCATACTATAGAAGTGGATCTTATTCATCTACTGGGTTTATGGGTCCCTCCACCCTCTTATTTAATTAACTAATAAAGAAAAGTGATAACTATGACATTCCAATTAGCTGAGGGCTAATTAGGAATTTTATAGATTTGCAGGATCTCTCACGGGGGTTTAAAACTTTGCTTTCTTGCCCTTGCATGTGAACGTGGATTCCTAACATGTTTACCTATTTTAGGAGGAAACATGTTATACTCCTGAAACATCTTATCACAAATATTAGAAACCTAAATGAAATTATATTTTTCATTTGATGTATCTTCTTGAACAACGTCATTCACAACATCTTGATGTTTGAACATTAACAAAGAAAAAATTTGACTAGCATTCATAATTCTCTTCATTTGTCCAACATGCATAAGAGATAAATTCATCTTCTTACTATGCGCTCTAACAATTTACTCAATCCCATTCTTGAAAAAGTGATACTTATTCTCATGGTGATGAAAGATTTCTCTGATATCATAAAGATATGGGCTTCCCAAAACAATACCAAATATATCAAGCAAAACAGAAGTAGGTGGAGGTGTCCCAACAAAATTTAGTGAGTATATTGATTCCTTTTTCATACCTAACAAGTAGTTGGTAATAACATTGTAAGTAGTTCCAAATCATATGAGACTTGTCTCTATGACACTTTGGGCTAGGGTTTAAGGTTCTCCCTCGACGGAAATGCTCTGGTTCTAGGGCTCTCAATAATGCTCTTTGTTTCTGCCTGACTACATCTCCTCGCAACCACTGATCTATCTCCAATGGACCCCCCACAGGGGGGGGTTTGGTACACCCTCCCCAACAGGCCTTCACGCCTCTATCAACTCTACTGTGACTTAGATTCCGTCTTCTGACTCAATGCAGAAGCCCTCTGTCACTATGCAGAAGCCCTCTCACGCCACAGGGCCGATAGCCTCTGTCGTCAACACACAAACCCCTGGCAACGCGTCAGAGGCACAACAAGACAAAACCACAGATTCTCTTGACAAAACGACTCTGCCCAAAGCGACCTCTGCCATATGCAGGCCAATACCTGCTGAATGCCCTAAGATCGATCTTCCAAGCCACTACATCAATGCTCAGATTTAGTACATGAAGTACCATGCAATCATTGGAAAATTTGTTGTCTTCTGGCCTACAGAAAAATCCCTGCACGGTTGGATCAACTCCAAATGGAAACCAAAATGACATGTTATGCTAAAAATATGGCATAAACGATTCTTCAATCCCATCTTCAACTGTATTGAAGACATAAATCGCATCTTAGACGTAGGGCCATACTTTTTCAACTCATCCGGACTCGATCTCCGCAATTGGGTTGAACGATTTAATTCGAATAAAGAGGATTTCAACTGGGCATCGGTCTGGATCCGGCTATATTCCCTACCCCTAGAATACTGGGACAAAGAATTCTTAAGGGACATAGGCAATGGTCTTGGAGAGTTCATAAAGATAACAAAGGAGACCAAGCTCGGGTGATACACTTCATATGCCAGAATATGCGTCTACATGCATCTAGCAAAAGCACTTCCAGAATCGGTAAGTCTTTTTCATGATGAATTTGAATGGCTGCAATATATTGATTATGAACATGTACCATTCCGCTGCCGAAAATGCCATGCTCATGGCAACTTATTATGATACTACCCTCTCAATCCACACCCCAACAAACCCAATGTGCCCTCTGCCAACTCTGATGAAGAAGGCCTCACCAAAGTCCAAACCCACAAACGCCATCACAAGAAAACCCATGCTTCTGCGGCTAAACCTTCTACCCCAGCTTCAGATATACCCTCCACCAGCAATAGCTTTGAAATTCTTGCAAAGCACTCTCAACTTGAATCTGAGAACCCCAGTAAGTCTGTTATCCCCCCGACCCCCTTGGCTTCTATTCCTAGCACATAATCTCCCATTCCCCCTTCGTTCTCGAAGCCTCCACCTGAGTCTTTCCTTCTGCCACCTAAGACCAACATAGTATCAGATCTTGTTCTCTGGAAACCTAATAACATGGATGTCGATGGCTCAGGGGCTGAAGATAGCCAGGCCAGTCACATGGAAGAGGAACCAGAAAATATTGACATCGGAGAGTTAGATATTTTTGTACTAGAACATGCTTGCAGGAAAAAATACTATGATAAAATATCAGACAGATAGATTGAAAGTCTAGAGGTAGCCCTCTCACGTGTTCAACAACACCAAAAATCCTTGGGTATTCAACAAGGCAGGCAGTGGGAAGGAAAAAAACTCTTCAAGGACTCCAAAAAGAGGGGTAGAAAAACAGATCTGCAAAGGACCATCCTAATTGGGGAGATGCTCATGGAATTTGGTAGGTACCCCAAACTTACCAAGCTCTATCAGCCACTTGAAAACTGTTCTCAATGAAGCTTACCTCTTGGAATATAATGGGATTAAATGGCCCCTCCAAGTATAGAATGATCAAAAACATGATTCAAATGGAAAGACCAAAGGTTTTCTTCATACAAGAAACCAAATGTAATAGCAATACCCTAGGTTCCATTCTCTCCAAGGCTTGGCCAGGCTGCCATTCCATTGCAGTTGATGCTTTTGGAGCCTCAGGGGGACTAGCCATAGCGTGGGATCCGCAGGCAGTCTCAATCATGGATGCACATGCAGCACACAATTTAATCCAAGCTACATTTCACATATTAGGGACCAATATACATGGGCATCTCACCAATGTCTACTTTCCTCAAGACCCCATGCGGAAAATAGCTTTTCTTAATACGATGGAAATTCTCAACTCCAACAGGACTCATCCCCTTTGGATCACGGGTGGGGACTTCAACATGATCACTAAATCTGAAGAGAATAGAGGAGGGCGTGCCAAATTAGATTTGGATTGCATCCACTTTAAAAACTACATCCAAAAGAATTGGTTGATAGATCTTCCTTTGTCCAATGGCATACATACTTGGAATAACAGGCACTCTGGCTCACAACAAATTTCCTCTAAGATGGATCGATTCCTCCTATCAAATAACGCCATTCATGTTGGAGGATACATTCAGGCCTTAACCCTGCCTCTCTCAGGATCCGATCACTGGCCTATTTCTCTTCAATGGATGAGGCCTGGCGATGCTAATAAAAGACCCTTCCGTTTTGAGGCCTTCTGGCTTACCCACCCAGGTTTCAAGGAGATGGTCACCAATGCCTGGCATGGTTTTACTCCACCAAAAAGATCCAAGATGTTTCAATTCCAGCAACACCTCAAGGACCTCAAAACCCACATCAAAAGATGGAACTGCTCAACCTTCGGGAACATATTCCAACAACAAAAGGTCCTCGAGAGCAATATGGCGGAGCTTCAATAACGCATCCTCAAAGAGGTTCATACTGAGATGTTGGATTCACAGGAACAAAGTCTCCTCAAACAACTGGATGAAAGACGATAGCAGGAAGAGATACTCTGGAAGAAAAAATCCAGAATAATATGGTTAAAAGAAGGGGAAAGGAACACCAAGTTTTTCCATCGCTCCACCATTCAATGAAGAATGCACAACAAGATCATCTTACTCCAAAGCCAAAATGGAGAAAGACTAGAAGAGCATCAGGATATAGAAAAAGAACTCTTAACCCACTTCAAATCGGTGCTTCAAGAGAGCCAAGAAAATAGACAACCAACAATCACCAAAGTCCTGCAACACATCCCCAAACTTATCAAAGAAGATCATAATCAAATGTTACTTTGCCCTGTCTCTCTTCAGGAAGTGGAACAAGTAGTATCCCACTGCAAATTTGGCAAGGCTCTAGGTCTAGACAGCTTCACCTCCAACTTCTTCCATCACTTCTGGGACCTTATAAAGAACGACATATGGCAACTTGTCGAAGAGTCTCGCACCATGCATTGGCTTCTTCCCTCTCTCAATGCCACTTTCATTGTGCTCATACCCAAAGAAGATCAAGCTACCACTCCTGAAAATTTCCGGACAATTGCCCTCTGTAATGTCATCTACAAAATTATATCCAAGGTGATAGCGAATAGACTTAAGCCATTGCCACTGCTGCTCATCTCACCGGAACAAACACGATACGTGGAAGGCTGCCAGATTCTTGATGGAATCATTCTTATGCATGAGATCATCCACTCCCTGAAACAAACCAAAAAGTCAGGTATGCTTCTGAAAATTGATTTATCTAAATCATTTGACAAGCTTAGTTGGAGCTACATAGAACAAATTCTAGCAGCTTATGGCTTCAACCCTACATGGATCAGATGGGTTATGAGTCTAATATCCTCCTCTTTCTTCTCGAACTTGGTAAATGGCATCCCTTCTCGACCCTTCTCCCCTTCTTGAGGTATACACCAAGGTAATCCTCTCTCTCCCTTTTTATTTGTTCTTATGGTTGAAGGTCTGGGTCATCTTATGAAGCAAGCTATCCAATCCCAGCAACTCTGGGGCATCTCAGTTCATGGCTCTCCGGCCACCACCCATCAACAATTTTTTGACAACAACATGCTTTTCGGCCACCCTTCAGTCCAAAAGGCTTTCACCTACAAATCCATCCTTGATACTTTCGCGAATGCTTCTGGCACCTCTGTCAATGCTTCCAAATCTCAAATTTTCTTTTTCAATACCTCAACCACCACTCAAAAAAACATTTCCAGGATCCTTGGGTTCACCATCGCTCATCTTCCCAGCAAGTATCTAGGCGCCCCTTTGATCGATTCTGCCATCAAACATTCTGTTGAAAATGCAGCAAGATGATGGAGCTTAGTGAAATGAAGTCGCCTTCACTAAGTGGGCCCGTAGGCAAATTTTGGCGCAAAGTCTATTTTTAGACTATGTCTATTTTTAGACATATGGAGCATGGTGCAGGGGTTGCAGTATGTTATTCTTGGAGTATTGGTC
Source organism: Pinus albicaulis (assembly GCA_034641835.2). NCBI lineage: Eukaryota > Viridiplantae > Streptophyta > Pinopsida > Pinales > Pinaceae > Pinus > Pinus albicaulis. The sequence goes on along the minus strand of CM076584.1, from coordinate 1,580,449,533 downwards.
ATGTTGGTAAAAATAGATGGACCTCTATTTTTAGACCTATAGGTCGAAGTCTATTTTTAGACTGCTTATCCTAAAAATAGGGAAGTCAAATATTATTTACCCTTAATAATATTTGGACTCTAAACTTCAGTTTACTCTCTTGGAGCACTTCAGTTCGAGCTACAGAAGTGGCTCATGCATATGACAGAGGAATTATGCTATTCCTAGGGGTTTGGTGAGCTCATGCATGGTTGACTTTAGTTAGGACTTCAGTGGCAGAATTTTGGTGGAGTTGATGAGACAGTTGGTGGAGTTGTGTTCGGTTTAACTTAGTTGAACTAGTTGAGATTAGTTTAACTAGCTAATCAAATAGTAATGAGTGGAGTGAATTAAATATTATTTAATTCATTAATTAGTAACTCATTATTCAACTCAAGAACACATCAGTTCACTACAGTGCATGGACAGTTCAGTGGAGACCAGTGGAAGAGGTAGATGAAAGGGTGAGTATAACTATCAGTTGTGACATTAGTTGTGCATGATATTTGCACCACACTTGGAGGCAATTTCCCATGATGATTGCGTTGTCAAGCCAAGGAGATTCGAACCTTGGATCTCTATTTAGACAGGCCATGATTGCGCAATAGAGGCAGACAATTAGTGGATGTGTTTTGAACCCGTGACTTGTTCAAAACCAAGCTAGTTTGTGTGTAACTTCATGAGATAGTACTGAGTACTTGTGAGGAGTATTGTACTGATTTTGTTACATGGAGTTAGTTACATGTTTTATCCATTAATATACACATTAAGCTACGGGGTTTTTCATCTATTAGCTTTCCTTATGTTTGTGTTAATGTGTATGATGATTTGATGTGCTATCAACCTTTTGTTTAGCATGTGTGATGATCTGAGTGGAAGAGATTGTGTTATGAATTCGAATTGATGTAGTCGGGATAGTCTCGGTGGATAATTAATCATTATTCAGCAAATTTTCCACGAGTATGAGAGCTATTGAAGCGATTGATCATGCGTAGTTACAAACTTATTTGGTAGACGAGAGTCGCATGCGAGGTAGCCTGCAGGATCCATCCTTTCCCCGAAAGGTGATATATCAGTAAAATACCCTGTGATCGATCTCTGTGCTAGAAATAGTTTGTTCTCACAGATCCAGAAGCAGTTGATTTTTTGAGTTTGGAATTCGAATTTTGCAGCAGCTTGTTTTCTTGGTGCCGGAGTTGAAATGTCTTTCAACGGTTTGCGACTCGAATATGCTCTTGAAGGACATTCGAATTATGTTGCATGGAAGGATCGCATGGAGGCGGTATTAGAAGATAATGGTCTGAAGGAGTTCGTAGATACGGATGTCCAAAAGCCCACTGATCCTGCTGAAGTCGAAGCATGGCAAAAGAAGATGGCGAAGTGTCGAAGGATCCTGTTGGAGGGCGTCAAGGATCATATTGTATCCGGCCTGCATGGAAAGGCTACTCCATATTTAATGTGGAAAGCTTTGACGGATCTATTCCAGAGTAAGAGTGACCAAAGGAAGCTGGCGCTCAAAGATAAGCTCGGGAACATCAAGATGGAGAAGGGCGACAGTATCGCCAAATACCTCACGAAGTTCACTCAATGCAGAGATGAGCTGGGAAGTGTGGGGGTGACTGTCGAAGACGAGGACATGGTCGACCTGACTCTCCTTGGTCTTCCGAAGGCTTGGCACTCATATCAAGATAGTGTCAATGGTCGGGAGAAGCTGCCGGGATGGGAGCGCCTTTGGGCGGATCTCATGCGGGAGGAGATAAGGAGGACTACTCGAGATGGATCTTCATCAAAGGGAGCTGATGAAGAAAACTGCGCTTTGGTGTCCAAAGCTAAGAAAGGGAAGGGTAAGAAAACCTCTCATTCTAGAGCTAAGGGCAAGAAGCAGGATATGGCGAAAGTGAAATGTTTTCACTGCCATGATCATGGACATTATGCTACAAATTGTCCAAAGAAGAAGAAGAACAAGCAAGCGGGAAGATCTGCAGATGGAGAAGCTTTGGCTTCACAGTTCGAGCTTGACTTTTCACTGATCGCATGCTTGGTTTCAAGTGTGATGGGATTGGTGTGGTTCTTGGACAGCGGTGCGTCATTTCATATGACGGGAGATCGAGATTTGTTCTCAGATCTGGAGGACAAAGATTTGGGTGTGCACATCGAGATGGGCGATGATGGTAGATACAGTGCGATTGGTATCGGTACCATATCCTTTCAGAGGGAGTATGGTAAACCCTTTGTATTGAGGGATGTCATGCATGTACCTGGATTGAAGAAGAACTTGATCTCTGTGGCGATGTTGGAGGATAAGGGGTATGATGTGGTCTTCAGCGAAGGAAAAGCCTTCCTGCGCAGTAAGACTACTGGAGAGACCCGAAAGATAGGGGTTTGAACCAAGAACCTTTATCAGTTGCAAGTAGATGGCTACGCAACAATGGCATGCAAGGCAGGAGAAGTGGTGAGCCGAGATGATGAGGGTGAACTGTGGCACAGGAGATTGGGCCACCTTCACCATGGAGATTTGAAGATCCTGCAGCAGATTTCTACTGGGCTTCCTAAGGGCACTCTTGCGCAGTCAGATCAATGCAAGGGGTGTACTTTAGGGAAGTATGTGAAAGACACCTTTCACGAGAAGGATAATCGTGCCATGACGATCCTTGAGAGAGTTCACACAGACGTGTGTGGTCCTTTCTCAGTTGCTTCGACAGCAAAGCACAAGTATTATGTGATCTTTGTTGATGATTTCTCTCGAAAGTGCTGGATCTTCTTCATGCAGAAGAAGAGTGATACATTCGCGAAGTTCTGTGAGTTTAAAGCACTGGTCGAGAAGGATTCGGGGAGAAGGTGATTGCTCTAAGGAGTGACAATGGTGGTGAATTCATCTCAGCTGAATTCAAGGAGCTCTGCAGCGCAGAAGGGATTCGGAGAGAGCTCATCGCACCCCATAACCCACAGCAGAACGGGGTGGCTGAGCGGAAGAACAGAACGATCATGGGTGCTACACGGGTGATTTTGCATGATCAGGGCCTACCCCTTCACTTGTGGGCTGAGGCATGCAATACAGCAGTGTATGTGCAGAACCGTTGTCCTCACAAGGTTCTTGGCATGAGTACACCGGAGGAGGCTTATTCTGGCAAGAGGCCTGATATTTCCCATTTGCGGATCTTTGGTTCTCCTGTATACATGCATGTGACAAAGGATGCAAGAAGGAAGCTGGATCCAACCGCTGAGGTTGGAATATTTGTGGGGTACACTGATACACCTCACAACTATCGGGTGTATTTGTCAGACAGTCGCAAGACTGTTGTGCGACGGGATATAAAATTTTAGGAGGAGAAAGCCATGCAGTGTTCGCTTGAGAGGGAGCTACACTTGCATGCAGATGAGGAGCTGTTAGTTCCTAAGGAGGAGCTTCCCGATGTGGATCAGCCACAAGAGGAGGTTCAGGAGGTGGAAGAAACCACCCAGGCAGCGCCAACCATCAGAGGGCGCATGCGCACTACAGAAGCTGAGCGACTGGCTCGGGATGCAGAGAAGGTTGTAGGACCACCTATAGCACAGCGCAGATAGAGACAGTCACCGGATCGGTACACTGGATACATGGCTCTTGTGAGTCAATGTGTTGTGACGGAGCCATCCTCTTTTGAGGAAGCTGTGGAGGAACCCGCATGGGTTGATGCCATGATCGAAGAATATGATTCGATCGTCAGGAACAGTGCATGGGAGATTGTCCCAAGACCGGTGGGGAAATCAGTGGTGGGTTTGCGATGGATCTACAAAGTGAAGCAGGCAGCTGACGGGAGTGTGGAGAAGTACAAGGTGAGATTTGTCGCCCGTGGCTTCTCACAGATCGAGGGGATCGATTATGAGGAGACCTTTGCACCTATCGCAAGGTACCTTCCATACGGATGATCCTTGCTCTCTCAGCGCAGATGGGATGGCACATCCATCAGATGGATGTGAAGACTGCGTTCCTCAACGGAGTCATTGAGGAGGAGGTGTACATAGAGCAGCCTGAAGGTTTCGAGATCTTCAGCAGTGATTCGCATGTGTGCCGACTCAAGAGAACACTGTATGGGCTGAAGCAAGCACCTCGTGCTTAGTACACTCGCATAGACAACTACTTCACCGGGCTTGGATTCTCCAAGAGTGAGGCGGATCCTAACCTGTACCAGATTGTGGTGGAGGGGAAGCTGTTGATCATCGTACTGTATGTAGATGATCTGATTTTGACGGGCGATGAGCAGTTGATACTTTCATGCAAGGAGGATCTTGCATGAGAGTTTGAGATGAAGGACTTGGGCATCCTTCATTATTTCCTGGGATTGGAAATTTGGCAGCGCAGTGGACGACTGTTTGTTTCTCAGGGCAAGTATGCCCGGGAGATTCTGGAGAGGTTCAACATGCAAGGCTGCAAGCCTGTTGACACTCCTCTTCCTGGTGTTGGAGGAAGGAGGATGCTACTTCAGCGAAGGTAGTGGATGCCACTGTCTATCGACAGTTGGTGGGGTCGCTTATGTATCTGGTCAATACACGACCCGATATATGCTATGCTATTAACCAGCTTTCGCAAGCTATGGTTAAGCCTACCAAGCTCTTTTGGAAGGCAGGCAAGCATGTATTGTGTTATATTAGTGGCACATCGGGATATGGTTCATGGTACAGACAGGAGGATCAGTTGAGGCAGCATGGCTTCACAGATTGGTATCATCATATCAGAGATTGTGTTCAGTGGAGAATCATGATGCTTTCATATGTTCCCACGGAGGATCAGGATGCCGACATCCTGACGAAGGTGCTCACCAGGAGCAAGTTCGAATTCCACAGAGGCGGGATAGGGGTTGCAGATAATCCATATCTTGCTGAGAGGGAGTGTTGAAAATGCAGCAAGATGATGGAGCTTAGTGAAATGAAGTCGCCTTCACTAAGTGGGCCCGTAGGCAAATTTTGGTGCAAAGTCTATTTTTAGACATATGGAACATGGTCCAGGGGTTGCAGTATGTTATTCTTGGAGTATTGGTCATGTTGGTAAAAATAGATGGACCTCTATTTTTAGACATTTAGGTCGAAGTCTATTTTTAGACTGCCTATCCTAAAAATAGAAAAGTCAAATATTATTTACCCTTAATAATATTTGGACTCTAAGCTTCAGTTTACTCTCTTGGAGCACTTTAGTTGGAGCTACAGAAGTGGCTCATGCATCTGACAGAGGAATTACGCTATTCCTAGGGGTTTGGTGAGCTCATGCATGGTTGACTTCAGTTAGGACTTCAGTGGCAGAATTTTGGTGGAGTTGATGAGACAGTTGGTAGAGTTGTGTTCGGTTTAACTTAGTTGAACTAGTTGAGATTAGTTTAACTAGCTAATCAACTAGTAATGAGTGGAGTGAATTAAATATTATTTAATTCATTAATTAGTAACTCATTATTCAACTCAAGAACACATCAGTTCACTACAGTGCATGAACAGTTCAGTGGAGACCAATGAAAGAGGTAGATGAAAGGGTGGAGTTAGCTATCAGTGGTGACATCAGTTGTGCATGAGATTTGCACCACACTTGGAGGAATTTCCCATGATGATTGCATTGTCAAGCCAAGGAGATTCGAACCTTGGATCTCTATATAGACAGGCCATGATTGTGCAATAGAGGCAAGGAAATTAGTGGTGAGTTTTGAACCAGTAACCTGTTCAAAACCAAGCTAGTTTGTGTGTAACTTTATGAGAAAGTACTGAGTACTTGTGAGGAGTATTGTACTGAGTTAGTTACATGTTTTCTCCATTATAATATACACAATAGCTGTGGGGTTTTCAGCTATAAGCTTTCCCCATACATACTGTGTTAATGTGTATGATGATTTGATGTGCTATCACTTGTTTTATTTCCGCATGTGTGATGATCTGAGTGGAAGAGATTATGTGTTGCATATGAATTCGAATTGACATGTGATCAGGATAGTCTCAGTGGATAATTAATCATTATTCAGCAAATTTCTACACATTCCTCTTGGAAATATCTCCTTGAAAAACTGGAAGCTAGGCTCTCCTCCTGGACTTATCGCTCCCTCAACCTAGCCAGTCGTCTTATCCTCGTCAAGTCAGTTCTACAGTCCATGCCTCTCTATTTATTCTTATTTCTTGCAGCCCCAAAGTGGGTCCTCAAGCAAATCAAATCTCTGCAATGTAATTTTCTTTTGGGATCCTCAAGACAGAATAGAAAATGGGCACTGGTAAAGTGGACAATAGTCTACAAGCCTAAGACATCTGGAGGACTTGGTCTCTGTGATCCATATCATAGCAATGCAGTTATGGGAGACAAAATTTGGTGGCAGTGGCTATAAGCATGACATACTCCATGGGCTCTTGTCTGGACAGGCAAGTATGCTAATAATAAACCAACCGAAGACCTTATTCATCTACCAACAGTGGAAGCAGGTTCACAGATCTGGAACGCTGCCAAACAACATCGCTCTCTGATCTAAGAACATAGTTTCTGGGAAATCCGTGATAGACATACTACTCGCTTCTTGACAGACTTGTGGCAACAATGACCCAGACTTGTCAGCACTATCACACCACAGCTTCAACCAGAAGTGATCAACAGATTAGAAGCCAAAATTTATCATTATTGGAATGCAGCCCCTAATCAGGGGTTCAGGCAATGGAAGCTGGCCACTCTCTACCTAAATCAACAATAGGAGAACTCTCACAGTGCTCTAGATACAGAACTCAATTGCAGGAAGATCAGATTTTTGTAGGAAAAGGGCCTCCTCAGATGGGGATACACGCCACGGGGAAAGTTCAATACCCAAGAAGCATACCATCTCTTAACCCATAGTTAAGATCCCATTGACTCAATCTGGGGCAATCTCTGGTCTCCGAACCTTTGGCCCAAAGTTTCTACTTTCATGTGGCTTCTATGTCAAAAGAGAATTCTCACTTGGGACAACCTCATCAAAAGGGGTTTCACAGGGCCGTCTAGATGCCCCAACTATACTGATCATGAAGAGACTATCCAACATTTAATAGTTACCTGTCCACTGGAAACTTTCGTCTAGGAGAAAATCAATTTCAGATGTAGAAGAGAAGGCAGAAGACCAGGGGACTTGAATTCCATCATTCGCAATTGGCCCTCTAGTCCCTACAGTAGCAACTTGCTCAACTCTCTATGGCGGCACCTCCCAGGTCCCACTCTTTGGACACTCTGGAAAGAAAGGAACAAGAATATTTTCAAAAATTAAAGTACTCCTCCGGAAGTTCTATGGAACAATCTTCATGGCAACATACAAGAAACTCTGGCTCTCCAGCTTTGGAAACAAGAAGACCTCCCCACGCAAACCTCGGAAAGATCCATTTGGGAAAACTGGCAACTCATGCTCCCTCCTTGTCCTCCTCCAGCATGCTCACACAGAAAAGAGGTAGCTCCAAGCCATTGGAAACCTCCCTCAGCCGGTTTATTGAGGCTGAACTTCGACGAAGCCTCAAAAGGAAATCCAGGTGATGCGGGATATAGAGGAATTTTCAGGTATCATAAAGGTAATCATTTTCTAATATTCTTTGGATCCATAGGTTGGGATTCTAACAACTTGGTGGAACTTGAAGGTTTATGGCAAGGGCTGCGTCTAGCACAGCTTCACAACTACTTCCCCGTTGAAATAGAAGGTGACTCCCAAATTCTCATCAACATGGTCAATCAACTTCTCATGGGAGCCACTTCCTCTAAAGTTGCTGACAGCTGGAGACTTATGGCAAGATTGGATCTTATAGAAAATTGGCTGCAACAGCACCGAGCTATATCCTTCAAGCATGTCAAGAGATCTGGCAACAAGGTTGCAGATCTATTGGCAAACAAAGGAGTGACCATCTCCCAAATTCTCACGGTAAGATCCCTCTCCATTCTCAATGACAGCAAACTCATACAGGAATGCACTAACCTGGTGCACGAAGACAACAAACCCCTAGATGCGGGTGTTTAAAAGAGAAGGTACAGAGAGAGGACTAGGAACCAGGTTAGCGACCCATTCAGTGTATCTTAGTGGCACAATTATTTTTGCCTGTAGAAGCTTCTTGATTTCTTTTTCAATTGAAGGGAGTAGCAAAGTTTATACGCAAAGCTCCTTATCTTTGGTTGCATGTCTTCCACTTCAAGGAATTTTATGCTACATTATATTAACATCAAAAGTTTTTAGGTCCTGATAGGACCATGCAAATACATCATTATATGCCCGAAATAGTTTCAAATATTTTCTTTTATATTCCTCTGAAACTTTTTTGGATAATTTTACGATTTTGGACTCAGCATCAGTGCCCAAATTCAAGTCTTCTACTTGATTTTCTTCTATTACTTTACTGTGCTGCAATGGAACATCATTTTTATCAAATAATATTTCTAGGGGGACTAGCCCTCTAGGGATAACATTTCCTTTCAGGTGCAACACTTTATTACCTGCTATTTTTTCTTCCCATCTGTTTTCTGCAATATTCTCAGTTTCCTCTTCCTCACCGTCATCAATCTCCATATTGGAGAATTCTCCCACTGTTTCCAGGAATCTCTTCATCTGTTCCTCATCTTCAAATACTTTCCAATGCTTAATATTATCTGGAATTCATGGTCTATAACGTACCTCAATTTCATACCCCAAGAGTGGGTTCTGAGGAGGACGGAATGTACTGGAAGCTACGGCAAGAGAGTCAGCTATTATGTTCTGCTCCTAGGGCATGAACTGTATATTAAATGCTGAGAAAAAATTCTCCACCATGTCCCATACTTCATTCCTGTAGGCTCTCATCCGAGGATGTCTAGTTTGGCAATGATTTCTAACCTGTCTAACAACCAACTCAGAATCTCCCAGAACTTTCAAATTCTTTATATTCATATTCCTGGCTGTTTGTAGTCCCAATAGCAGTGCTTCATATTCAGCCACATTATTAGTAGCCTCATACTCCAATTTGAAGGATAGTGGCACCCATTTTCCTGTAAGAGAGATTAATAACACTCCAGCTCCATTACCTTCCTTTGAATGTGCTCCATCAAAATGTAATGTCCAAATTTCTGCCTCTTGATCTTTTGAAGGCTGCTCAGCTTGGATTTGACCGAAGGGGGGCTCATGAGCATAATTTTGATTTTATTCTAACATCAAACATGAGAAGTATCCTTCCTTGTTGTAAACTGGGGAATTCTCTGAGCAGTCGGCCTTAGTCACCATTTTAACAAATCTAGTCTCCCTGTATAACCTCCTCTCCTGGCCTCCAAAGACTGGGACAGTAGCATATGTTAAGTCCATTTTGAGTGACCCACCAATTTTTGTACCCCAGGACCTTGAAAATAGCATGCCAAAGCGGGATGGGATATTAGCAACCACAATGTCCATTACTACGTTTTTTGCTGGAATCTGGGCAAGATTGACCACTAAATCTTTAATCATCCCCAAGCATTTAACTCTTTTGGAATCAAATGAGTATAGATATTTATATGGTCTTGTAATTTGCAATCCTAATTGTTCCATGACTGACAAAGGCATAATATTATGGGAAGCCCTAGAATCTAACATACAATTGTGTAACAACAGGTCATGAATAACTAAAGACACGTAAAAAGGAGGAGTAGAAGGGTCTATCTCCTCGACATGTCGGCCAAATACTACGAAGGGTCTTTCTTCTTGGAGGTTAAGACTATCTGGAGCTATTGGAGCTTCAGGAGGAAGTATGAAGGAAGTAACTTGAGATTGATATGCAGGCTTTTTTAATAGCTCAGTCAGGGGGACTGGAATCTTAATTTTCTCAAGCTCTTTTTGTAAATTAAAAGCAGAGGAAGGCTTTTCTATTACAACTTCTTTTGAATCTTTATTTTTAGCTCGGAACTTAACTTCTTTTGAAAATGACTCAGTATTGGGAGGACTGAATACTTTTGAAGAAGAGGGGACTTGGTCATTAGACTGTGAAGGCTTGTTCAGAGGGCTCTTACCTTTTCCTGCAGCCTTTTGTGCTGTAGGTTCTTTCTGAGCAGGTTCCCCCTTTTGAAGTGGCTCCTGTTCTTCATCTTGAGTCTGGGTCCTCTTCCTTGAAGATCTGAGATCATATTTCCATTGAATTTTTCTTGCATGAAATCAGCAAATTGTCTACAATAATGATCAATATCTGCTTCTTCTTCTTCTTGCAAGGGGCACTCTATTTCATCATTATTTGAGAAAGCAAGATTTGAATCTTCTAGTGCATATGCAGAGTCTTCAGTGGAGTCATCCATTGGACCTTCCAAGTATAATGGGTGTGGTACCTGGTCTTTTTGCTCCTTTCCTTCCCTAGGAAATATCTGCAGTGGTGGTATTTTATACCGAGGATTGTATCCTCTGTTTGGAGCATTATAAAAATTCTTGGGGGCTGAACTCTTAGCCTCCAATTCAAGTTTAACCATCTTCTTAATCATCTTTCTTATTTCATCCATCTTATCTGAATCCTTCTCCTGGTTAGAGGAGGAAACCTCTTCATTACCTCTCCTCTTAGTATCTTGTTCAACTTTTACTTTTGATCTCCTAGTGGAGGCAAAGTTTGCTTCCAACTCCAGAGCATCTGACTGAGCATCATCTAAAGTGGCAGGCTTTCTTTCCCTCAAGGAGAAGCCAAAATCGGAGTCAAAGGATGCTATGAAAACCACTTTAGTAGCAGTCTGGTGAGGCTTCATTTCAGGAGGCAGGCTCAAATATAACTTGTTAAACCTTTTAATAAACTCTGACACTCCTTCATTATGTTTCTTCTTAAGAGTATTGAATTCAGTAAGACACTGTCCATGATCTTTCTTTTCTCCCCATTTCCTAAGAAAAGTATTCTCCATGTCATCCCAGGTGGTCACTGAACGGTTTCCCAAGGTCTTGAACCATTTTCTGGCTTCACCATCCAAAGATTGCAAAAATAATCTTAAGACCACATCTAAATGTTCTACATTTAAGTTTTCTGCAAAGGAGCAGAAAGTCTCAAGATGTTTCTGAGCATCAATTTCATTTTCTCCATTAAATCTAGGCAGGATCTTCAAATAATCATGTGGCATATCATTTAGCACTTGGGATAAGGCCAGTGGAGCATATTTGTTCAAGAGAAAAGCTGGTACATTGGCCATTGGAGGAGGTGGGGGCTGTGCAACAATCTGAGGTACAAATGAAGGAAGGGGAGGCAGAGGGAGTGGAGTATGTGCAATAATCGGAATGTGCTGTACAGAGGTCTGGGGTGTGGATGGAAACAATTCACGATTAACAAAGGCTACTTCTATAACTTCTTTAATTTCCTCAGCCTCAGGAGTAGGATAAAATTTCTCTTTAATTCTGGTACTTCCCCTAGGTGGACTTTCTGAGTGATATCCGAGATTTTCCTCGGTGGAATCGGGATGTTCTGTTGTGATTTCTTGAGAGGAAGAGGGTGGATAATATTCTATAGAATATTCAGGGATTTCAGCACGAACTAATTTCCTCTCTTTTCAAACTCTTTTATGAATGATCTTCTCTGGGTCAGACATGTAAGATGTCTTTGACTGAGATGTATCTGACCTCAAATGTGGCTTACAAGGAGCCAGGACTACCAATAGATTTATCAAATAAATAACAGTGGAGTCACCAAGGTGAGAGATATGCAACTCTTCAACTCTCTGTGCTCACCTGATTAGAGAGTGAATATGATTTGTCGAGGCCTAGGGAAACTGATATTCTTGAATTCGCTCCTCGGCAACGGTGCCAGAAAGATGTTGTAGATAATTTTTTCACCCCTAGAGACAGCCCAAAGTTGCCATAGACCAATGCCTAGGACATCTTATCATAGCAAGGAGCTCATAATATAACCTGGGTTGTCAGTCCAAAAGCTCTCCTACTATCTCTTGTAAAACAAGGAAATTAATTGAAATGGGACCAAACTCTCTCAGAAGCTGATACCGAGATAAGAATAGTGTAGGAACAGCGTGCAAAAACTTCAATACAAAAGCATCAGATAGTTAAGAGGCAGCGTACTGTAACGAGGGCCAATTCAAATAATATGCCATAGAAATAAAATATCAGGAGGTGAATGCAGTGAAGAAAGCATGAAGGAGATACTAGTTAGCATGAAGTCGATACCCAGATACACAACAGAATCAAATATGGGCTTATTAATCTAAGAATCCATACATGACAATGGCGTTTTAAAAGCACCCTCCTCAAGTAACTAATATAGCAGAAAATATGGATGAAAAGAACATGGAACAGTATATCATGTCTGAGCCTATTTAAAGTGCTTGACTAATCCAAGTAAGGGCATCGACTAGGATGAATCCTTACTTAAAGTTAGTGAGCCACTGGCATTCCATAAGAATGATACAAGAAGATAAAGGTAATGAAATGAGATCTTATATTAACACATAAGAGAGAATTACATACTGTGGAATACCAAAGACCAGAATCCTCATTACAGTTATAACTCCTCCTCACTGAAACCCTACGAGCTCTGGGCCTTTACACAAAAATTTTACATGTATACAAGAACTTCTCACTGCACAAGTTTCTGATAAAAGTCTGGAACCCTTACAATGTCTTTCTTTCTAGTTTTTATAGAGGAGATAGAAAGCTCTCCATAGTGAGGTAGGTGATATACATTTAATAGTATAATTTGAAACAAAGTGGCGGAAAACATTCACGCCCATACTGTGAATGACTGAATATAATTATTTGTACTTTGCAATCTACCTCTAGAAATAAATGAACTGGAAGAAAATCTCTTCAGGAATAGGGCATGAGGATAATTCTTCGTGAACATTCTGTACGTCCCAGAAGGGAACTCGACTGAAATACCACCTTGAGAATATTGCTTTCTGAGCACTGTACCTTCCAACATTTGAGTTTAAATCCAAAACCTTTAATGCAAGGCGCTATATTTCTCGGCTTTTCACTGATATTTTATGCTGCGAAATCAATGTCTTCAGCTACCAGAACCTACCTTTTGTATTGCTCTAAGGGATTCGATGGATTTTCTTTCTAATCCCATTAATGAGGTCATATCATAACAACTACCTTCATCTCCCATCTTAAATTTCTCCCTCAGAGACTGTCGATCGAGGTGCTCTTGGTCTCTGTGAGAAAAGCAGTGCATTATGGCAATTTTCCATTGCGGCAAACCTGCAAAACCACAAACCTGTTACAAGACTGGACATAGGGGTGGTGAATGTGGTGGCAGCCATGGCAACGGTGACACAGACTAAACAAAAGGGTGAGATGATGCAGGGTGGCGAAGGAGGATGCAGGGGAACACGATGAATGATCGTGGAGAAAACCCGTAACTTAAACACTGGAATATGACACCTAAATGGAGAACATGAATGGTGGAGGGTAATGACAATGCCGCGTGGGCGTATGAAAGGTCAAGTGGAAGAGGTGACGTGGAGACAGGCTTGGTTGGTCAAAGGGGTGTGTCAATAATTCCGGGCCACGTGATTGAAAATGAAATCAACGGTTGAAAAGGCATTGTACAGCGACGGAATGGTGGACCCGAGCGCTATGTAGCTTGTGTTAAATCTCGTGCGACTTTGGAGGACGCCCACCGTTGGATGAAGGCTAACAGATCCAACGGCGCTGGTGAATTCCGCTACTCGTCTTTGATCTGATCTTTAACGCGCGGAATGGGCGGTTTCAGTCATCGTACACTTGGACACTTGTCCAACGATGTGTGGAATCGCTGGCTCTATGGAGCATACCGCTTGCTCAATGGAGGTGGTGCGGAATGAAACTGTCGGTTTGATGGGTAAGGCATAGCGGGGACCACCGGATGGAGATAGGTAGCGGATCGTCGATCTGTGGCATGATCGGACGGCGCACAATGCACTCGATGGCTGTGTACGCTAGGCGCTTCGGAGGATAGCATGCGGTCCTGGGCCTTGGGTCGCGTGGGGGGATAAAGTGAAGGGGCTGAAACTAAAGGGGCCAAGCCTGATATAATTTTAACTTCAGATTTTAACCTTTGTAAAATGCATTTTTTGAGCAGAAAGGGTAACGATACATAGAATATGAAGATCTTAGGCCATGGAATGAGTTTTGAAAGGATTTGGACGAGATCAGTGGCCAAAAACTTGAATGAGGAGTTGGCATGAACAACATATCGAATTTCTTCCAGGCCACCACTACTCTCAGAGTCTTCTTTTTCAATTACGCCTCTCGACTACCTTAGGCCTCAATTCTTCCTCTGCTTCTCAGCTACCTCCCGCCAATCCTGTTTCTTCCCTTGCTCAGCACGTCTCCCACCCCTTCTGTGCCAACATGCCCTGACTCAGGCATCGCATGCGATGCCGGCGTGGCAACAGCAGGGGCCGCGTCTCTCATCCACCTCCCTCCTCCCTATCCAGCTCCTCGTCTTCCTCCCTCGAGCACTCTTAGGGAAGATACCCTGATACTCGCAGTGGTCGTGGTTGCCTATTCAGCTCCTCTGTTCGGCCTCCCACCTCCGAACCTTCGACGGACCATCTGCCTCACCTGACCCCGTCTCCCTCTTCGAAATCCCTTACCACAGCCCAATTTCAATTTGAATGTTCCTCCAACCACCCTCTCGTCGTTGCCACAATCTCAGCCTCTTTTTGAGAGATGACCGGCGATGGCCCCTGCCCCAATCCACTCATGCAACCTCTGCACCCTCGCAGTGACCTCGACCCCTCTGAAACGATGAAGACACATCAGGTTCCTGCCGGGTAAAATCCTTGCTCGAACACCGGTAGCAACTCGAGCTACTACAAAGAGCAGGGCAAGCAGGACGGGGGTACTAGCGACGATGCAGCGACGTCTCAATAGGTTGATCCAGGCTACCCGCATGCTGAAGATGGTGAATACAGATGGCTTATTGTCAAAGAACTGCCTCCAACATCTCATGCACTTAGAATTTCAGGTCTTTTTCAATTTAAGGATACTAGTTTTTTAGTTTTTCCATCTGCTTACTACTATGTTTGGTACAATTATTCAAGTCTGTATAAAGCTGGTTTCCTCACTCGAGGCAGTGCTTCAAAATATTTTTGGGTTGGTTTCCCTGTGTTGGCAGCTCCATTTTTGTTGTTTTGATGAAAAAATGCCATTGACATAGGCCAGAACGGCAGAGGCCAGAGCCTCCATGTAATATATGTTTTATTAATAGATCTTACTCTTACTTAGAAAAGAAAAAAAACAAGCAGTTGGTAATGGTTAACAAATGCTTGGGGTAAATAAATGAAGTTGTCATAAGTGGCACTTTTAAGATAAATGTACAATTTTGCAACACTAATAAGAGTCCATTGCAAAGGATACAGCCTAATGATATCATCAATGAAATATTTGGAGGAGAACCATAAATTTGAGCTATGGGTCTTCGTCAAGTTTACCATCGAACTTGGTTATGTCAATTAGCAGTATTGGTTGGACCACGGGCCATGTCGGGTTATGCTTTATGAGATCATTCATCAACTTTTAGCAGTATTGGTGGGACCATGGGCCATGTTGGGTCATCCTTTATGAGATCATTCATCAACTTTTAAAGATTAGGTAGCGCAAGGGTTTCCAAGAAGGGTGATTTAAATAATTCTTTGGAGGGTTAAGTGCCTCGTATGACCAAGGTAGAGGAGGTGCTTCACCCATAACATGAGTTCTAGTAGTGGTTTAACCCAAGGAAGTGGTTTGACTAGAGAGGCTAGCTCAAGCACCCATGTTTACATCTTGAAAGTTAGCTCCCCTAAGGGGAATCCCCCTAGAACAAAAGGATCCTTTTGTCGAAAATTTTGTGGACCTCAAGGATCAAAGGGTGTGCGAGGAAGAGATGATCCTATATGAAAATGTTAACCATACATGTTGAAACCTAAAGGATTAAATGAAGTATTAGGGAAATGTCTCCTAACCCCATAGGCATTCGAAGGAAATATACCCAGTTCATTAAAAAATAAATAAATGAACTTGGGTCAATCACTTTATTCTTATTGAAGTAAATTATTAGTAATAAAATAACATAACATAGTCATTAAATAATAAAAAACTGTAGTGATTATAAGTATACAAATAACCATAGAAATGAGGAATATAATGTCACATTTTGTTTCAATGTTCGAAATTTGGAAAGTATAATGTAACGATTGGTTTTGGAGAGTCGGTGAATAACTTCATTGAACACCATTTTGTTTGGTTTTGGAGAGTTGGTGAATAGCTTCATTGAACACCATTTTGTTTGGTTTTGGAGAGTCGGTGAATAGCTTCATTGAACACCATTTTGTTGATTGGTGTTGGATAGATGACCACGTGCACACGCCGACTCACTAACATATTCCACACCCTGATTTTGTGACATATAAAGGGAAAAAGGAGTATAAGTGAAAGATAGGGAAAACAAAGAAGAAACAAAGTAGTTTTCGTGCAGCGGCTAAAATCAAAGAAGAAACAAAGTGGTTTTGGTGGAGCGGCGAAAAACAAAGTTTGAAAATGGGTGTAGCCAGTTCCATAAAGCGTATCCCGGAAGAGTATGTTGATGAATTGGTACATGAATTTGCTTACGATCCAATTCGTCTACCCCTTACAAATGACCCTGCTCAGCTTCTTTACAACCGCAGGACACTGGAGAACATCTGGGACGCCAAACACGAAGCCCTTCACCCATTCACCCGCCAGCCCTTCAATATTAGCGATGCCATTCCTCAGGCTGAACTGAGGCAACAAATGTGTCAATACCTCCTCACCGACACAACTCTACAGGTCATTCCCGACTATACCAAAGTCGTAAGCGAGAGGAATATGAAAAATCTGTTGAATGAATTAATTTCAGACTACAAGTCTCTAATTAATGCGAATAAGAGAGAGTTGCAGCAGTTGCAAAATCATTGCTGGAAGGCCCTGTGGCAGAGATTTAATCTTCTCCGTCTTTATTGTCAGTACAGCCCAGAAAACAGGGAGCTGTTCTCTTCAATAAGAGGATATGAATGGTTGTACCAAGTAATAACTGAACAGCTATTTTATTTATGCCGCAACGCTTACTCTTCATGTGATGATGCAAAGGAAGTGTGCAAAGAAGTGGCTCGCTTTCTGGATATTATCGGTTTGAACGACAGCGACAGCGACAGCGATTTGGCGAAGGTACCTGAAGACTTTATGTGGGCGTCTGTACACATTCTGTCTGACCTTGCAAAACAGTGCGATTATGTGAAAGTTCAGAGTATGGTTTTAAGAATTTACCGTCACAACAAACTTTTCTGCTCCTCTACCGTCCAAATCGCTCTCTATGTGTTAGGAGGGCGCGAGAATGTGAATGTTAGTGACATATGTAATGAAGACTTGTACAACGGAATCGAAATTCTCAATGCTGCGTGGCTTAAAAATAAGTCTCTTTGCATTTCAGAGCTTGATTACGTTCACATTATCGTCAACGTCGTAAATCTTTGCATTTGCCGCCTCAAAGACCTCCATGAAAACCCCCATTACTGTGATGAAGTTGATGAGCTGAAAGAGAAGAATATTTATTTTATTACCATAGCACTAAACCAAGGGCTCTGGTTGATTAATTCCATACTCACGGTTACATCTTATGAGGGTGAAGATCAAGAGTTCTTCTCCGAATATTCCAAGCAGAAGCTGCAAGATTTAGATATAGTAAGCATAATTCTCCGGCTCCTAAGACTTGCCCTCGCTGGTTTCAAATATCTGTGGCCATCTCATGTGCAATTTGGTTTAAATATTGTAGCGGCAATGTATGAAGGAAGCGATCGAAGAAGAGACGAGGTGCTTCTAGTGTTTGGAGATTTTCTTAAAAGCAATAGTGTGGATGAGTATGGCCCACTTGTTAAGGTGTTACTGCAAAACTTTTTGAGCGAATACCAAATGCAGTTTAGGCGGTCACCATGGTTCTAATTTCTCGGATCCAGGAATCGAATTCTTTTCAAATTGTAAATTTTATTTATTTATGAAACTAGATCAATTTTTCTGGCCTTTTTTGTTTTTTTAATTTAGTCAAGCTATGTAAGCATTTTAACTGCAAATTGGGTATATGTTTTTTTAATTTAGTCAAGCTATGTATGCATTTTAATTGCAAATTGGGTATATGTTTTTTTAATTTAGTCAAGCTATGTATGCTTTTAACTACAAATTGGGTATATGTTTTTTAACTTAGTCAAGCTATGTATGCATTTTAACTGCAAATTGGGTATATCTTTGACCTTATACCTTGTAGACTTTTACTAGGTGAACTGAACTGATTAAAGTATGATTGTTTTTTTTTATAACTTAAAACATTGGTTTTGCAATATATTAAGAGTAATCTTTTTTATATATTGAGAAATTGTCATATAGAAAGTTATTCTCTATAAAATATTCAAAATTCCTATTATTTGTATGTTCTTTGTCTAGATCAGTAAAATGAGGCTCTGTGTGTGATAGTGATTGTCTCCAAATTGACTTATATCATTGTTTATCTTAGGAAAACCAAGTGTTTGTAAGTAAAATATACTAAAATCTTTTAGAATAATAAATCATGTCATTACAGGTTAAACATGTTATAAGTCTACTTAAAATGGGGTTGCACATCCTTGTACAATGTTGGAGAAGTCTCATAAAATACCTCAACGGATGATAGATACACTTAGAATTAAGCATCTAAATCATACGCTCTAAATCAAAGGAGGTCATCATTAATGGTAAAATAATTGTAAGAGTATCACAATAGGAAATATCTAATGCAAGATGCACCAAAGTACTTTACACAAGCATCATCTCCCAATCGCTTCCTAACTTGTGATTTATAAACAAGTTATCATTCTTTCATATGGGATGAGAATTAAAAGTTTTTATACACTACACAAGAATCATCTTCAAATTGCTTCCTAACTTATGATTTTTAAACAAGTTACCATGCTTTTATGATTTTTAAACAAGTTACCATGCTTTTACAAGTTACCATGCTTTGATAGAAGTTTCAAGTTGGATTTTCTTGCAACTTTGATTCTTTATAGCCTTTTGTAGTACTCATTTGCACCTATATCCTACATTATATTTCCCTCTTGACCTATATCCTTGTGTTATACCCATGAGATTGAGACTTGAACATAGTTTTTAAGCATCATTTCTCCATGTAATTCCATCTTGGAACTTAAGGGAGCGCTATAACACCCCATTAACATTTGATAAGTCAACTTAACATTTCTTTGAGTGTGTGTTATTTAAAAATCAAAGGATTCATAAAAAGGCATGTTCAAACGCATTGGTATATTCTTTGAAAACTTTGTTTTTGAGAAAAAAAATGTGTTACGACAGTCTAGAAAGAGTCTACCTCGGTTTCGTTATCTTTACGAAACCAACTAATGCATATCATAATCACTAGAATTTTTTGAACTGATCCAATATGAAAAAAACTGCATATTTTAAATATGTTTTGGCTCACTCGAAATTCCTCAACATATTAGTTATAAACTAAAAATCTAAAAGCTACCCATTACAGACGATGAACCAATGTAATGCACCATAATTTTTCAATTTTTTTTACAATGTATTTTTGAAGATACATAATTTTGATTTCACTGACTCCTAATGACCTTCATAAATTGTTTTCACCCATTTTATTACAAAATTAATTAAAATTAGTGAATATTTATGGAATTCTGTAAAATTTATATTTCCTGAAAGTAGATTGAATTATACAAATGATTTTCTTGGTTCCAACAATTAATTCATAAATTTTGATGGCGCTTAATCATTCAAAAGTTAAAGAAATGTGTTTGGGCTTAATATTCAAAGAACATTTTTAAAGGGAAAATCAACCTCAACTAGAAGTTGAAGCAGGGATGTAGATGTAAATATTATAAATTTGATATTTAAAATTTGACTAGTGTATTGTGAAACTTAATTTTTATTTGATGAACTAATTTGAAAAATATTTTACAATGTAAACAGAGAGAGATATTCCTCAAAACATTGATGATGAGATAGAAAATCCTGAAAGAGAAAGCGAAAGAGATATTGAACCACTCATTGAAGATGTTGAATATGTTGAAAGAGATTCAAGTGAAGAAATTGAATCACCAGGTATGTTGAATGTGTATTGATGAAATTATACATATTTATTAATTTAATTAATTATTGAATATGTAAACTCATTATGTACATTTAATTCTAATATGTATAGATGAAATCAATAATGATGATGAGATGTTAGAAAATCTTTACACTCACACATATGGAGATAAAAAAGCTGACCATGTTATACGATATCGTGTTAATCACATTATTGATTCGTTCTTCAAAGATGAAACTGTGGTAGTTCAAGCCCAAATGTTGAAAAGTCTCTTAACATCAAAGAAATCAAAAGAAGCTGCGACTTTATTGGGTATTCGAAAATCAACAAAAGATAAAGAAAGTGAAGGAAAATGTGATACAAAATAGAAATAGTTCTCTAAATTCAATTGGAATATCTAGAAAGAGAAGTGATTTAGATGCACGTAGAGCAATACAAATGCCAGTGGTTTCATCAAGTACTAAAGAGAATATCTTGGTAAAATATATGGCACAAGCATTAGGAACCTCACGAAAAACTTTACACAAACATCAGAAATTTCGATTGCAAATAGATGTAAGTGATAAGCTCGCTTGTTGGATAGCTATTTGTAGGCAACCATTCAAAGATAGAATTGGAGAAGATGTTAAAAATATAACATATGAATATTGGATGAAAAATTCACATGTTTCACCAAAAGCAAGGGATGTGATGCGAAGAAGAATAACATGAAATCAGTACGAAGAACATGCAAAACATTTCTTGGACACCACTCAAATAGAGTTTTTCAACAAGTTCAAAGAAGAGAATCGTGAAATTAATGTCTCAATCAATGCTTCTGTGCAACAAAAAGAATTGTATGTTAAACATATCATTGTACGTGACATTTTTTGTTTTCGTTATCATAAGGAATTTCAGTTATATTATGACACATTCCTTAATTTTGGTAAAACATTTTGGAAATATTCACCTGCTCCTTCCACTATCCATGATTTCATATCTCAAATTATATGTGGAAGAGAAAGCCATGAATTATTTTACCAAAAGAAATGTGTTGGTGGTAAAAAATGTGGTAATTGTGGAAATTTATGCTAGTGGTAGCATAAATTGCTAACCTTGAACTCCGCCATATGAACACCTTAGAGCCTTCGAGCTTTAGGTGTTTCGATAACCACTGGAATAATATAATTGTGATGACTTTGGGTATCAATCATATCCTATCTTTTATGCAATTCGAATATTATTCGATTTAATAATTGCATAGGACTTTGGTTATTTAGGTTATAAACATTAATGTGACCCGAGGTTAGCCCTTAACGTTGGTTTGCGAACCAGGGTCGGGGTTTAACCTCGCTATAACCCCCGCATGAATTTTTCATAAACCTTAAATAGCTACACATAACTATAGGGTCAATACATAACGTGTAGAGTGTATTGTAAGAGGTGTTGTTGCTTGGTGATAGGTCACACGTTCAACTCCTTCAGGGTATGGCCTATCCCCTTATCGAAATTTTAGACTAGTGAGTGGAGGCCATGTGGCAACCATAAATTGGCCTACATGGTGGTCCCTCATTGGACCACCACAACCAAATTTAATTTAACCAATCACGAAACAATCATCATTTGATATGTGGCGAGCTGTCATTAACTGATGGAACCCAGTCAACCATGCCGAGTTAGGGTTTGGTGAGAAGTATGGTCTGATCACTTGGCAACCCTGTACAACCCAAACAGAAAAATTTTGATGTTTCTCGAAATGAGGATATCACGATTGCAAGAGGACACGAAGTCAATTTTTCACGAAACGACTTGTGCCGAATTCAAAATGATGAGATCTACGCAGTCATTCAGGTTATGAGCCATTCCAAAAAATTTAAATTTTGAGCATAAATTTGATCCACCGGATCAAGAAAGACATCTTGTGTTGATGATGAGGCATTGGTAGAAAATTCTCCCCCAGTACCCCTTGGTTGAGGAGGTGGAGGGTTCACAACCATATATTTTTATTGGATTCGATATGGATTTGTCAATACAACAACCTAATGTGCAATGTTTTTCTATGAGAAATAATGATGGATCTCATCAATATAAGGACACTCATGAGTGAGATGGTCCTCCCCACAAATATTGCAAGGGAAATTATTAGTTTTTTTTTCATGCCACCACCAATAGCCTCTTGGTTTTGAGCTGCTCCATGTTTAGTGCGAAGGTTTGTTTCTCTTTTTTATTTCTTTTTACCTCATGGATGTTGAGGGTCCTTTAAAAGTGTGTATTGAACATAATTCACTTTGAAGTTTTGAATAAAAGCACTAGGAGTTTGAGTTGTAAAATTTGTAGTTGGGGCACTAGAATAGATGTTCATTTGACCCATCTAAGTGGCTCAATGTCCTATGTTTCTTGAGGATTCGAACCCCACCACATCATGAGCTTAGTTTCCAAGAATGTGATTTTAGAAATCAATCGATGATCAAGGAGTGTTAGGAATGATTTCTTATAGATAACCTTCTTGAGAATAAATCAAGGACAATTGATGTGCATGTATGACAACTTGTTCCTCGGTTTGAGCTCCTACCTTAGAAATATCTTCAACAATCCTAGGCAAGATAGACTTGGTAAACCACTCATGCAACAACTCATTAAGAAACTTGGTTCAAAATAGGCTTTTCTTCTTCTCCTCTCATGTTTCTCCTCTAGAATGCATAATACTATCTCAATATGTTGCAGATGGCGCTCCTACCATGTGTCGTTGTAGATAAGAATATCATCAAAGAAAACCAACATAAATTTCCTCAATTGACCACAGAATATGTGGTTCATACAAGACTGGAAAGTTTCCAGATCATTGGTTAACCCAAAGGGCATCACCAAGAACTCAAAGTGGCCATAATCCAACCTGTCATATGTTAGGAGGGCGACTCTATCAGTGGTTGTAGGGCAACTTTACTTGTTGTTTGAAGGGCATTTTTAAGAGCACATTTTCCAGTGTTGAGAGTGTAGATTTGAGCCTAATTTAGGAGCCATTTCTTCACATATTTATGACAAACTCTTGGAGAATTCTCTAGCCACTTCATATGACACTTAATTACACTTAATTCATAAAATTTGATGGAGCTTAATCATTCCAAAGTTGAAGAAATGTGTTTGGGCTTAATATTCAAAGGACATTTTTTGGATGTATTTTTTAAAGTGACATTTTTTTAGAGGATTTTTGGGCTTAATTTTCAAAGGACATTTTTTGGAGGTATTTTTTTTAAGTGACATTTTTTTAGAGGTTTTTTGGGCTTAATTTTCAAAGGACATTTTTTGGAGGTATTTTTTAAAGTGACATTTTTTAAGAGGTTGGGTTTAATTTTCAATGGACATTTTTTGGAGGTATTTTTTAAAGTGACATTTTTTTAGAGTATGTGTTATGGGTCGAAGTAAATGTTTTATAATGATTTCTTAAACTGAGTTTTTTCTAACTTTTATGTCTTTTGTGCAAAATTTTTAAAATGAGTTTTTTTTTTTTAATTAATCTTTTTTTATGCTTTTTAAATTGATTTTTGTATAAATTTTGATGTAGTGAGTTTTTTTTACAATATTTTAAAGGAAAATTTTTGAGCTTCATACTAAATTATCATGGGAAATCAAAGGAATTGCAAGAGAAAATATGATCGAACAAGAGACCCTGAGGAACGTAGAGAACAGGGGAGAGAATATCGCAAAAAAATAGAGAAGATAACTCAAATATTGAAAGGGAAAATCAATCTCAACCAGAAGTTGAAGCAAGTATGTAAATGTAAATATTATAAATTTGATATTTAAAATTTGACTAGTGGTATTGTGAAACTTAAGTTTTGTTTGATGAACTAATTTGAAAAATATTTTGCAATGTAAACAGAGAGAGATATTCCTGAAAACATTGATGATGAGATAGAAAATTCTAAAAGAGAAAGCGAAAGAGATATTGAACCAATGATTGAAGATCTTGAAAATGTTGAAAGAAAGTCAAGTGAAGAAATTGAATCACCAGGTATATATATATATGTTGAATGTGTATTGATGAAATTATACATATTTATTAATTTAATTAATTATTGAATATGTAAACTCATTATGTACATTTAATTCTAATATGTATAGATGAAATCAATAATGATGATGACATGTTAGAAAATGTTGACACTCACACATATGGAGATAAAAAAGTTGACCATGTTATACGATGTCGTGTTAATCAGATTATTGATTCGTTCTTCAAAGATGAATCTGTGGTAGTTCAAGCCCAAATGTTGAAAAGTATCTTAACATCAATGAAATCAAAAGAAGCTGCGGCTTTATTGGGTATTCGAAAATTAACAAAAGATAAAGAAAGTGAAGGAAAATGTGATACAAAATATAAATAGTGCTCTAAAGTCAATTGGAATATCTAGAAAGAGAAGTGATTTAGATGCACATAGAGGAATACAAATGCTAGTGGTTTCATCAAGTACTAAAGAGAATATCTTGGTAAAATCTATGGCACAAGCATTAGGAACCTCACGAAAAAATTTGCACAAACATCAAAAATTTCGGTTGCAAATAGATGTAAATGATAAAATTGCTTGTTGGATAGCTATTTGTAGGCAACCATACAAAGATAGAATTGGAGAAGATGTTAAAAATATAATATATGAATATTGGATGAAAAATTCACATGTTTCACCAAAAGCAAGGGATGTGATGCGAAGAAGAATAACACGAAATCAGTACGAAGAACATGCAAAACATTTTTGGGACACCACTCAAATAGAGTTTTTCAACAAGTTCAAAGAAGAGAATCGTGAAATTAATGTCTCAATCAATGCTTTTGTGCAACAAAAACCATGGTATGTTAAACATATCGTTGTACGCGACACTTGTTGTTGTCATTATCATAAGGAAGTTCAGTTATATTATGACACATTCCTTAATTTTGGTAAAATGTTTTGGAAAGATTCACATGCTCCTTCCACTATCCATGATTTCATATCTAAAATTATATGTGGAAGAGAAAGCCATAAATTATTTTACCAGAAGAAATATGTTGCTGGTAAAAAATGTGGTAATCGTGGAAATTTATGCTAGTGTTAGCATAAATTGCTAACCGCGAACTCCACCATATGAACACCTTAGAGCCTTTGAGCTTTAGGTGTTTCAATAACCACTGGAATAATATAATTGAGACGACTGTGGGTATCAATGATATCCTATCGTTTATGAAATTAAAATGTTCTTCAATTTAATAATTGCATAGGACTTTGGTTATTCAGGTTATAAACGTTAATGTGGCCCGAGGTTAGCCCTTAATGTTGGTTTGCAGACCAGGGTCGAGGGTTAACCTCGCTGCAACCCCCGCATGACTTTTTCATAAACCTTAAATAGTTACACATAACTATAGGGTTAAGAAATAACGTGTAGAGTGGATTATAGGAGGTCTTGTTGCTTGGTGATAGGTTTCACGTTCAACTCCTTCGGGGTTTGGCCTAGCCCCTTTATTGAAATTTTGGACTAGTGAGTGGAGGCCATGTGGCAACCACAAATTGGCCTACATGGTGGTCCCTCATTGGACCACCACAACCAAATATAATTTAACCAATCATGAACCAATCATCATTTGATATGTGGTGAGCTGTCATTAAATGATGGAGCCCAATCAACCATGTCAAGTTAGGGTCTAGTGAGAAGTATGGCTTGATCACTTGGCAACTCTGTACAACCCAAACAGAAAAATTTTGATGTTTCCCGAAAATAACACATCACGATTGCAGGAGGATACGAAGCCAGTTTTTCATGAAACTACTTGCACCGAATTCAAAATGATGAGATCTACGCAGTCGTTTAGGTCAGGAGCCATTCCAAAAAATTTAAATTATGAGCATAAATTTGATCCACCGGATCAATAAAGACATCTTGTGTTGATGATGAGGCATTGGTAGAAAATTCTCCCCTAGTACCCCTTGGTTAAGGAGGTGGCGGGTTCACAACCATATATTTTTATTGGATTCGATATGGATTTGTCAATACAACAACCTAATGTGCAGTGTTTTTCTATGAGAAATAATGATGGATCTCATCAATATAAGGACACTCATGAGTGAGATGGTCCTCCCCACAAATATTGCAAGGGAAATGATTATTTTTCTTTTTCATGCCACCACCAATAGCCTCTTGGTTTTGAGCTGCTCCATGTTTAGTGCGAAGGTTTGTTTCTCTTTTTTAATTATTTTTACCTCATGGTTGTTGAGGGTCCTTTACAAGCATATTGAACATAATTCACTTTGAAGTTTTGAACAGAAGCACCAGGAGTTTGAGTTGTAAAATTTGTAGTTGGGCACTAGAATAGATGTCCATTTGACCCATCTAACTGGCTCAATGTCCTATGTTTCTTGAGGATACGAACCCCACCACATCATGAGCTTGGGTTCCAAGAATTTGATTTGAGACATCAATTGATGATCAAGGAGTGTTAGGGATGATTTCTTATAGATAACCTTCTTGAGAATAGATCAAGGACAATTAATGTGAATGCATGACAACTTGTTCCTTAGTTTGGGCTCCTACCTTAGCAATATCTTCAAAAATCCTGGGCAACATAGACTTGGTAAACCACTCATGCAACAACTCATTAAGAAAATTGGTTCAAAATAGGCTTTTCTTCTTCTCCTCTCATTTTTCTCCTCCAAAATGCATAATACTATCTCAATATGTTGTAGATGGCACTCCTACCATGTGTCTTTGTAGATAAGAATGCCATCAAAGAAAATGATGCAGGGGCATTAGACACTAGCCAGCAATGTAGGAGGTTTTGTCCACATGTTGTGGCTAGGAGGGTTCGAAATCCATCGAATTGTAACAAATAGGTGTTAATACCTCAACTGACTGTTTTTACTTAGATTAGTTAGAGTCCATAGGAGTCGAATAGGTTTGGATTCGATCTATCTGTCTTATTTCAGTTAATTAAATAATTGTAATTAGGCTTTTAGTCTTCCTAAACGGTCCTCACAGAGGAACCGAACAGACAAATGCTCATGTATATAAATGTAATCCCTCGGATGTATAGAGGGAGGAGAGGAAGAGAGAAGAGTTTCTGGAATAAAGTCTCTGTGTTAACAATTGTTTCCAGTTAAATAATTTATGTGTTCGTTGGCCATTGTATTGTCTCGAACCGTTAATTGTGAGGAAATTGTTTAATTGTGAGACGATTGTACACTGGTTCCATGTGGAATTGTTGAATGTGGTGGTTGTGTAAGTCTGCATTTCTCTGTCTATTTCCCTGTAATTGTTTAGATAAACCCTGTGGAGAAATCCCGCGTGTGGGCGAGGTCTGTTTTATGATAATGGAAGCCCCGATCAATTAAGAGATAAACTGGGACATAACCCTGAGTTATAAAACGAAGCGGATAAAAGAATAGCGTAAACCGACATGAATCCTGGTTAATCACTGTAGTAAAACCGCAAGCGGATTTCCAAAGCCAAATTGCCCATATCGCACCACTTTTGCGGGTTGAGCGGTATTTTCTGAATGCAAGCGATTCCATTCAGTGTTCGACATGTGGCGAGGTGGACCCCCAGAAAACCACCGTTCAAAGTGCAACATCGCACGTTATCGTTCGACCAAGAGAGCTAAGTGATATTGCCATGTGCTATTGATTTTGGAAGGGGCCATCGGATGGTGATCGCTTGATTAGGATGTGTGGAAGATAACTGGTATGGTGCATACGTTTGATTGGGCCATCAATCATAGAGGTGGGGCCCGGTACGAGGGTTCATTACACAGTGAATTGGTCATAAAGTTTCGGCTATTAATATAAGGCTCGGAGATATAATTAAATTGCAAAGGTTGTGGATAATGTTATTTATCAAATTCCATGAATTTGATAAATAACCTCCGAGGAAGAAAATATAAGAAGACCACATGGAGGAAGAACAAGAAAACCAAAGAGGAATGATGATAGAGTCACGACTACGATTGATCATCTCTCCTTAGAAGGGTCCAATTCAGTTTTGTTGCGTCATTTGTGGTATCGGAGCATTTTTTTTAAGGTTGTTTTTGCAGAAAGCTGACATGGAAATCCGAGTTGGTAGAGGTGCTGGCAGAAGGAGACCTGTTTCCAACGTAGAGTGTTATGTATATTTTATTAATTATTAGTTATATATAGTTATCTTAGGTTTTATTAAGTGAAAGGGCATGATCAAAGATCATGCCTCTTCGCCAAGGGACACCATAAGGCTATATTTAAAGCCTTGGTGATTCCCCATTGTAATCATATCTCATATCTCATATTTTATCAATAATAATATATACTTATTCAAGTTTACCAGAGTTTTTACACTCCATTGGTATCGGAGCCATCGCTCTTAGGGATTTGTGTGATCACCCAGAATTAAGGAATTACAAGAAAAATCCAAAATTGCAGATTTTTTTTAAAACCAAGTGCTTGTGGTTAGCAACATTTGTTTTTTAAAAAATAAGGAAGAAATATATATATATATATATATATATATATATATATATATATATATATAGATAGATAGATATATATCTATTAATAAAATCAAAAGAGAGAAGGAAAGTTAACATAAAGGGGGAAATAAATTAAAAGAAAAAAGAAAAGTAAAAAGAGAGATATATGTACATGTTAAGACAAAGTAAAATTAAAAAGGAAGAGTAAAAGTAAAATTAAAAAGGAAGAAAAATTGCTCGTGGTTTACAAGCTCGTGGTTTTTGGGCCCATGGTATTAAAACCCATTTCCCCTTTTCAAAACAACGTGCCTTTTCAAAACAAAGTGACTTTTAAAAACAATATTATATATCTATATATATATATATATATATATATATATATAATTCAAATAATACAATAATAATAATAATAATTATTATTACTATTTAAATATATATATATATATATATATATATATAATAATAGAAATTATTATTATTATTTCAAAAAAAATAAAAATTAATTAATTAATTTAAAAAAAAGGGGGGGAAAACTGGCAGAAAAATATTCCCCACCTCATACACGTTCAATGTCTTCATCGATGTCGATGGCTGAATTCCAGAAGAAATTGGGAGATCTTGAGAAAAAAATCAATAATAATTCCAAAGAATTCGGAAAAATATTAGTCGATCTTGAAGGTACAGTTGCAGAGCACTCCAATGACATCAAAAAGATTCATGATACAACAAATCAAATAGAAAGACAAATGTGGCTAAATCATCACGAGGCCACAGAAAAGCATAACGAAGCAATGAACAAGATGACAGAGCATAACGAAGCAATGAAAAATATGGCAGAACTCTTTAATAAGCTAAATGATAAGATAGATAAGTTAAGTCAGACACAATCCCCAATATTTCCTAACATGGAACAAAATCAACAAAACAATTCCGCAGATTCAAGAAACTCAGAAGAGCATTAAGAAAAGACCGATTCCCCACATCATCAAGAAGATAGTAATGCAGATTTTCAAAATAAGCAGCTCCAGAATGCATTTGCTAATCAATATCCCCTTCTTGTTCCAGCAGTAGCATATCAGCGAAGAGCCAAAATCGAGCTACCCAAATTTGATGGTAATGAAAAAAATAGCGTTGCATGGCTTAATAAAGCAGAATAATATTTTGAGATTTATGACATTACTAGTGATGATGAAAAAATTAAACATGCTTCCATGAAAACGGAAGGAGAAGCATATAATTGGTATATGTGGTGGAAAAAGACGACTCTAGCTATCAGTTGGAGGAAATTTAAGGATGCATTCTTCAAAAGGTTTCAAGGCATAAAAGAAGAATTTTTTTTTTCAATGTTTATCAAATTACGCCAAAAAGGAGATGTGGATGAGTACACTTGAGAATGGGAGACCTTTGAAACGCGAGTACCGGGATTGTTAGAATCTCGTCCAATCCAGTCTTACATCTCAGGACTTAAAATCCATATACAAGAAGAGCTCGAACTTCATGAAATTACATCAATAGAAGTAGCAAGGCAAAAAGAAAAAGTTGCTGAAAAGAAATTTGAAAAGTTATCAAAACCAGAAAAAGTATATTCGAGACAAAGATTTCCTCAATCTGAATATATAGATGACACAAAATATGTCCCACTCCATCTTCGTGAAGAAGAAAAATCTAGTGTGGAAAAACAAAGAATGAGAGAGGACAAGTGCAAACATTGCGGTGAAAACTGGGACCTTAAGCATAGATGTGCTAATGGAAAAGCGAAAAATCTATACAGTTGTGAAGCAACTAATGACGCTAACAATAATGATTCATATATAGAAGGATTAGAAGACAACTTAGAGTTATCTCCAGAAGTGGATGGCGAAAATATCCCGCAAGTGTCATTATCAGCTATGATAGGCATATCACAACCTTGAACCCTAAGGTTAAGAGGACATATCAAGAACAACAACGTAATGGTTCTCGCCGACACTGGCAGTACCCACAATTTTCAAGATTCAACCATGGCAAAAATACTTAACATATTTACCTTCCCCATGCCTAATATGAAGATAATGGTGGCTGATGGTAAGAATATTGAGAAAGTAGGGAAATGCCATAAGGTCAAACTACAGATAAAAAAATTTCATTTAGAATCTCCATTCTACACCGTTCCATTACGAGGAGTTGATGTGGTCTTAGGAATTCAATGGCTACAAACTTTAGGTACTTATTCTGCCAACGATCAGAAGCAGTTTATAAGTTTTAAGTGGAAAGGGAAGAAACACAGGTTGTATGGATTCCAAGCCCCAGAATATCAAGTCGTATCTTCCTCTCTGATGAAAAAGATGATTCAAATAGGAGCCTCATGGTTGTTGAGGGTCCTCATGGTTGTTGAGGGTCCTTTACAAGCATATTGAAGATAATTCACTTTGAAGTTTTGAACAGAAGCACCAGGAGTTTGAGTTGTAAAATTTGTAGTGTGGGCACTAGAATAGATGTTCATTTGACCCATCTAAGTGGCTCAATGTCCTATGTTTCTTGAGGATTCGAACCCCACCACATCATGAGCTTAGGCTCCAAGAATGTGATTTGAGAAATCAATCAATGATCAAGGAGTGTTAGGAATGATTTCTTATAGATAACCTTCTTGAGAATAAATCAAGGACAATTGATGTGCATGTATGACAACTTGTTCCTCGGTTTGAGCTCCTACCTTAGCAATATCTTCAACAATCCTAGGCAAGATAGACTTGGTAAACCACTCATGCAACAACTCATTAAGAAACTTGGTTCAAAATAGGATTTTCTTCTTCTCCTCTCATGTTTCCTCCAGAATGCATAATACTATCTCAATATGTTGCAGATGGTGCTCCTACCATGTGTCGTTGTAGATAAGAATGTCATCAAAGAAAACCAACATAAATTTCCTCAATTGACCACAGAATATGTGGTTCATACAAGACTGGAAAGTTTCCAGATCATTGGTTAACCCAAAGGGAATCACCAAGAACTCAAAGTGGCCATAATCCGACCTATCATATGTTAGGAGGGCGACTCTATCAGTGGTTGTAGGCCAACTTTACTTGTTGTTTGAAGGGCATTTTTAAGAGCAAATTTTCCAGTGTTGAGAGTGTAGATTTGAGCCTAATTTAGGAGCCATTTCTTCACATATTTATGACAAGCTCTTGGAGAATTCTCTAGCCACTTCATATGACACTTAATTACACTTAATTCATAAAATTTGATGGAGCTTAATCATTCCAAAGTTGAAGAAATGTGTTTGGGCTTAGTATTCAAAGGACATTTTTTGGATGTATTTTTTAAAGTGACATTTTTTTAGAGGAGTTTTGGGCTTAATTTTCAAAGGACATTTTTTGGAGGTATTTTTTTTAAGTGACATTTTTTTAGAGGTTTTTTGGGCTTAATTTTCAAAGGACATTTTTTGGAGGTATTTTTTAAAGTGACATTTTTTAAGAGGTTGGGTTTAATTTTCAATGGACATTTTTTGGAGGTATTTTTTAAAGTGACATTTTTTTAGAGTATGTGTTATGGGTCGAAGTAAATATTTTATAATGATTTCTTAAAGTGAGTTTTTTCTAACTTTTATGTCTTTTGTGCAAAATTTTTAAAATGAGTTTTTTTTTTTCAATTAATCTTTTTTTATGCTTTTTAAATTGATTTTTGTATAAATTTTGATGTAGTGAGTTTTTTTTACAATATTTTAAAGGAAAATTTTTGAGCTTCATACTAAATTATCATGGAAAATCAAAGGAATTGCAAGAGAAAATATGATCGAACAAGAGACCCTGAGGAACGTAGAGAACAGGGGAAAGAATATCGCAAAAAAATAGAGAAGATAACTCAAATATTGAGAGGGAAAATCAATCTCAACCAGAAGTTGAAGCAGGTATCTAAATGTAAATATTATAAATTTGATATTTAAAATTTGACTAGTGGTATTGTGAAACTTAAGTTTTGTTTGATGAACTAATTTGAAAAATATTTTGCAATGTAAACAGAGAGATATTCCTGAAAACATTGATGATGAGATAGAAAATCCTGAAAGAGAAAGCGAAAGAGATATTGAACCAATGATTGAAGATCTTGAAAATGTTGAAAGAAAGTCAAGTGAAGAAATTGAATCACCAGGTATATATATATGTTGAATGTGTATTGATGAAATTATACATATTTATTAATTTAATTAATTATTGAATATGTAAACTCATTATGTACATTTAATTCTAATATGTATAGATGAAATCAATAATGATGATGAGATGTTAGAAAATGTTGACACTCACACATATGGAGATAAAAAAGTTGACCATGTTATACGATATCATGTTAATCACATTATTGGTTCGTTCTTCAAAGATGAATCTGTGGTAATTCAAGCCCAAATGTTGAAAAGTATCTTAACATCAATGTAATCAAAAGAAGTTGTGGCTTTATTGGGTATTCGAAAATTAACAAAAGATAAAGAAAGTGTAGGAAAATGTGATACAAAATATAAATAGTGCTCTAAAGTCAATTGGAATATCTAGAAAGAGAAGTGATTTAGATGCACGTAGAGCAATACAAATGCCAGTGGTTTCATCAAGTACTAAAGAGAATATCTTGGTAAAATCCATGGCACAAGCATTAGGAACCTCACGAAAACATTTGCACAAACATCACAAATTTGGGTTGCAAATAGATGTAAATGATAAAATTGTTTGTTGGATAGCTATTTGTAGGCAACCATACAAGGATAGAATTGGAGAAGATGTTAAAAATATAATATATGAATATTGGATGAAAAAATCACATGTTTCACCAAAAGCAAGGGATGTGATGTGAAGAAGAATAACACGAAATCAGTACGAAGAACATGCAAAACATTTCTGGGACACCACTCAAATAGAGTTTTTCAACAAGTTCAAAGAAGAGAATCATGAAATTAATGTCTCAATCAATGCTTTTGTGCAACAAAAACCATGGTATGTTAAACATATCGTTGTACGCGACACTTGTTGTTGCCATTATCATAAGGAAGTTCAATTATATTATGACACATTCCTTAATTTTGGTAAAACATTTTGGAAAGATTCACATGCTCCTTCCACTATCCATGATTTCATATCTAAAATTATATGTGGAAGAGAAAGCCCTAAATTATTTTACCAGAAGAAATATGTTGCTGGTAAAAAATCTGGTAATCGTGGAAATTTATGCTAGTGTTAACATAAATTGCTAACCACGAACTCCACCATATGAACACCTTAGAGCCTTCGAGCTTTAGGTGTTTCAATAACCGCTGGAATAATATAATTGAGACGACTGTGGGTATCAATGATATCCTATCGTTTATGCAATTCAAATCTTATTCGATTTAATAATTGCATAGGACTTACGTTATTCAGGTTATAAACGTTAATGTGGCCCGAGGTTAGCCCTTAATGTTGGTTTGCAGACCAGGGTCGAGGGTTAACCTCGCTGCAACCCCCGCGTGACTTTTTCATAAACCTTAAATAGTTACAAATAACTATAGGGTTAAGAAATAACGTGTAGAGTAGATTGTAGGAGGTCTTGTTGCTTGGTGATAGGTTTCACGTTCAACTCCTTCAGGGTTTGGCCTAGCCCCTTTATTGAAATTTTGGACTAGTGAGTGGAGGCCATGTGGCAACAACAAATTGGCCTACATGGTGGTCCCTCATTGGACCACCACAACCAAATATAATTTAACCAATCATGAACCAATCATCATTTGATAAGTGGTGAGCTTTCATTAACTGATGGAGCCCAGTCAACCATTTCAAGTCAGGGTCTGGTGAGAAGTATGGCCTGATCACTTGGCAACTCTGTACAACCCAAACAGAAAATTTTTGATGTTTCCCGAAAATTACACATCACGATTGCAGGAGGATAAGAAGTCAGTTTTTCACAAAACTACTTGCACCGAATTCAAAATGATGAGATCTATGCAGTCGTTTAGGTCACGAGCCATTCCAAAAAATTTAAATTATGAGCATAAATTTGATCCACTGGATCAATAAAGACATCTTGTGTTGATGATGAGGCATTGGTAGAAAATTCTCCCCTAGTACCCCTTGGTTGAGGAGGTGGCGGGTTCACAACGATATATTTTTATTGGATTCGATATGGAATTTTCAATACAAAAACGTAATGTGCAGTGTTTTTCTATGAGAAATAATGATGGATCTCATCAATATAAGGACACTCATGAGTGAGATGGTCCTCCCCACAAATATTACAAGGGAAATGATTATTTTTCTTTTTCATGCCACCACCAATAGCCTCTTGGTTTTGAGCTGCTCCATGTTTAGTGCGAAGGTTTGTTTCTCTTTTTTAATTATTTTTACCTCATGGTTGTTGAGGGTCCTTTACAAGCATATTGAACATAATTCACTTTGAAGTTTTGAACAGAAGCACTAGGAGTTTGAGTTGTAAAATTTGTAGTTGGGCACTAGAATAGATGTTCATTTGACCCATATAACTAGCTCAATGTCCTATGTTTCTTGATGATATGAACCCCACCACATCATGAGCTTGGGTTCCAAGAATGTGATTTGAGACATCAATTGATGATCAAGGAGTGTTAGGAATGATTTATTATAGATAACCTTCTTGAGAATAGATCAAGGACAATTAATGTGCATGCATGACAACTTGTTCCTTAGTTTGGGCTCCTACCTTAGAAATATCTTCAACAATCCTAGGCAAGATAGACTTGGTAAACCACTCATGCAACAACTCATTAAGAAAATTGGTTCAAAATAGGATTTTCTTCTTCTCCTCTCATTTTTCTCCTCCAGAATGCATAATACTTTCTCAATATGTTGTAGATGGTGCTCCTACCATGTGTCGTTGTAGATAAGAATGCCATCAAAGAAAATGATGCAGGGGCATTAGACACTAGCGAGCAATGTAGGAGGTTTTGTCCACATGTTGTGGCTAGGAGGGTTCGAAATCCATCGAATTGTAACAAATAGGTGTCAATACCTTAACTGACTGTTTTTACTTAGATTAGTTAGAGTCCATAGGAGTCGAATAGGTTTGGATTCGATCTATCTATCTTGTTTCAGTTAATTAAATAATTGTAATTAGGCTTTTGGTCTTCCTAAACAGTCCTCACAGAGGAACCGAACAGACAAATGCTCATGTATATAAATGTAATCCCTTGGATGTATAGAGGGAGGAGAGGAAGAGAGAAGAGTTTCTGGAATAAAGTCTCTGTGTTAACAATTGTTTCCAGTTAAATAATTTATGTGCTCGTTGGCCATTGTATTGTCTCAAATCGTTAATTGTGAGGAAATTGTTTAATTGTGAGACGATTGTACGCTGGTTCCGTGTGGAATCGTTGAATGTGGTGGTTTTGTAATTCTGCATTTCTCTGTCTATTTCCCTGTAATTGTTTGGATAAACCTTGTGGAGAAATCCCACGTGTGGGCGAGGTCTGTTTTATGATAATGGAAGCCTCGATATATTAAGAGATAAACTGGGATGGAACCCTGAGTTAGAAAATGAAGCGGATAAAAGAATATCGTAAACCAACGTGAATCCTGGTTAATCACTGTAGTAAAACCGCAAGCGGATTTCCAAAGCCAAATTTCCCATATCGCACCACTTTTGCGGGTTGAGTGGTATTTTCTAAATGCGAGTGATTCCATTCAGTGTTCGACATGTGGCGAGGTGAACCCCCGGAAAACCACCATTCAAAGCGCGCCATCGCACGTTATCGTTCGACCAAGAGAGCTGAGTGATATTGCCGTGTGCCGTTTATTTTGGAAGGGGCCATCGGACGGTGATCGCTTGATTAAGATGCGTGGAAGATAACTGGTACGGTGCGTACGTTTGATTGGGCCATCGATCATAGAGGTGGGGCTCGGTACGACGGTTCATTACACAGTGAATTGATCATAAAGTGTCGGCTATTAATATAAGGCTCAGAGATATAATTAAATTGAAAAGGTTGTGGATAATGTTATTTATCAAATTCAATGAATTTGATAAATAACCTCCGAGGAAGAAAAAATAAGAAGGCCACATGGAGGAGGAACAAGAAAACCAAAGAGGAATGCTGACAGAGTCACGACTATGATTGATCATCTCTCCTTAGAAGGGTCCAATTCAGTTTTGTTGCGTCATTTGTGGTATCAGAGAATTTTTTTTAAGGTTGTTTTTGCAGAAAGCTGACATGGCAATCCGAGTTGGGAGAGGTGCTGGCAGAAGGAGACCTGTTGCCAACGCAGAGTTTTATGTATATTTTATTAATTATTAGTTAGATATAGTTATCTTAGGTTTTATTAAGTGAAAGGGCATGATCAAAGATCATGCCTCTTCGCCAAGGGACACCATAAGGCTATATTTAAAGCCTTGGTGATTCCCCATTGTAATCATATCTCATATCTCATATTTTATCAATAATAATATATACTTATTCAAGTTTACCAGAGTTTTTACACTCCATTGGTATCAGAGCCATCGCTCTTAGGGATCTGTGTGATCACCCAGAATTAAGGAATTACAAGAAAATTCCAAAATTGCAGATTTTTTTAAAAACCAAGTGCTTGTGGGTAGCAACATTTGTTTTTTAAAAAAGAAGAAGGAAGAAATATATATAATATAATATATATATATATATATTAATAAAATCAAAAGAGAGAAGGAAAGTTAACATAAAGGGGGAAATAAATTAAAAGAAAAAAGAAAAAGTAGAAAGAGAGATATACGTACATGTGAAGACAAAGTAAAATTAAAAAGGAAGAGTAATTGCTCGTGGTTTACAAGCTCGTGGTTTTTGGGCCCATGGTATTAAAACCCATTTCCCCTTTTCAAAACAACGTGCCTTTTCAAAACAAAGTGACTTTTAAAAACAATATTATATATATATATATATATATATATATATATATATATAATTCAAATAATAAAATAATAATAATTATTATTATTATTATTATTTAAAAAAAAAAAAATATATATATATATATATATATATATATATATAATAATAGAAATTATTAGTATTATTTCAAAAAAAAATTAATTTAATTAATTTTAAAAAAAAAGGGGAAAACTGGCAGAAAAATATTCCCCACCTCATACACGTTCAATGTCTTCATCGATGTCGATGGCTGAATTCCAGAAGAAATTGGGAGATCTTGAGAAACAAATCAATAATAATTCCGAAGAATTCGGAAAAAGATTAGTCGATCTTGAAGGTACAGTTGCAGGGCACTCCAATGACATCAAAAAGATTCATGATACGACAAATCGAATAGAAAGACAAATGTGGCTAAATCATCACGAGGCCACAGAAAAGCATAACGAAGCAATGAACAAGATGATAGAGCATAGCGAAGCAATGAACAATATGACAAAACTCTTCAATAATCTAAATGATAAGATGGATAAGTTAAGTCAGACACAATCCCCAATATTTCCTAACATGGAACAAAATCAACCAAACAATTCCGTAGATTCAGGAAACTCAAAAGAGCATCAAGAAAAGACCGATTCCCCACATCATCAAGAAGATAGCAATGCAGATTTTCAAAATAAGCAACTCTGGAATGTATTTGCTAATCAATATCCCCTTCTTGTTCCACCAGTAGCATATCAGCGAAGAGCCAAAATCGAGCTACCCAAATTTGATGGTAATGAAAAAAATAGCGTTGCATGGCTTAATAAAGCAGAAGAATATTTTGAGATTTATGACGAAAAAATTAAACATGCTTCCATGAAAATGGAAGGAGAAGCATATAATTGGTATATGTGGTGGAAAAAGACGACGCTCGCTATCAGTTGGAGGAAATTTAAGGATGCATTCTTCAAAAAGTTTCAAGGCATAAAAGAAGAAAAGTTTTTTTCAACTTTTATCAAATTACGCCAAAAAGGAGATGTGGATGAGTACACTCGAGAATGGGAGACCTTGGCAACACGAGTACCAGGATTGTCGGAATCTCGTCTAATCTAGTCTTACATCTCAGGACTTAAAATCCACATACAAGAAGAGCTCGAACTACATGAAATTACGTCCGTAGAAGTAGCAAGGCAAAAAGCAAAAGCTGCTGAAAAGAAATTTGAAAGATTATCAAAACCAGAAAAAGTATATTCGAGACAAAGATTTCCTCAATCTGAAAATATAGATGACACAAAATATGTCTCACTCCATCTTCGTGAAGAATAAAAAAATAGTGTGGAAAAAAAAAGAATGAGAGAGGGCAAGTGCAAGCGTTGCGGTGAAAACTGGGACGCTAAGCACAGATGTGCTAATGGAAAAGCGAAAAATCTATAAATTTGTGAAGCAACTAATGACGCTAATAATAATGATTCATATATAGAAGGATTAGAAGACAACTTAGAGTTCTCTCCAAAAGTGGATGGGGAAACTATTCCGCAAGTGTCATTATCAGCTATGACAGGCATATCACAACCTCAAACCCTAAGGTCAAGAGGACATATCAAGAACAACAACGTAATGGTTCTCGTCGACACTGGTAGTACCCACAATTTTCTAGATTCAACCATGGCAAAAAGACTTAACATATTTACCTTCCCCATGCCTAATATGAAGGTAATGGTGGCCGATGGTAAGAAGATTGAGAAAGTAGGGAAATGCCATAAGGTCAAACTACAGATAAAAAAATTTCATTTAGAATCTCCATTCTACACCGTTCCATTACGAGGAGTAGATGTGGTCTTAGGAATTCAATGGCTACAAACTTTAGGTACTTATTCTGCCAACCATCAGAAGCAGTTTATAAGTTTTAAGTGGAAAGGGCAGAAACACAGGTTGTATGGATTCCAAGCCCCAGAAGATCAAGTCGTATCTTCCTCTCTGATGACGAAGATGATTCAAATAGGAGTGCCAACATCTACAATACAATTTCATCAGTTAGAAATGTTATATTCAAAGGGAGCCACGAAGAGTCATCAGAAGAACAAGGACTAGTTCGGACACACGAAAAAGTATTCCAGGATCTACCCATAAAAGTGCCTCCAGATAGGAAAATCAAACATCCAATAGAAGTCAAGACAGGATCCAACCCTGTCGATATCACATCTTTTCATTATCCAGATCAACAAAAGATTGAACTCGAGAATATGCTCCACGATATTTTTAAAATGTGGGAAGCAAGAGCCCACCGCTCAAGAAACCCAGGCGTTCGTCAACATTGTCCATCGTTACGTATGCTTTGAGAACAAAGCATCTTTAAGAGAGGGGCAATGTTATGTATATTTTATTAATTATTAGTTAGATATAGTTATCTTAGGTTTTATTAAGTGAAAGGGCATGATCAAAGATCATGCCTCTTCGCCAAGGGACACCATAAGGCTATATTTAAAGCCTTGGTGATTCCCCATTGTAATAATATCTCATATCTCATATTTTATCAATAATAATATATACTTATTCAAGTTTACCAAAGTTTTTACACTCCACAGAGGTGTTGGGGATGTTGCAAAGGGTCGAGGCCAGAATGGATGCCATGGAGCGAAGACAGCCCAGAGATCCTGAAGACATCAGCGAACCTGAAACAGAGGAAGCAGAAGAAAATGTTGAGATTCCTCCTGACATGAGGCTCCTTAGAACTATTCTGGGGTCTGCAGTTAAGCCCAGAATTGAAGTGTCAAGTTATGCAGGGGGACTGAATCCAGAGGAACTGGTGGACTAAATTAATGAAATGAAAAAGTTCTTTGATTATGAAGAAATAAGTGAAGATAAAAAGTTCAAGTTTGCGGTGACAAAGTTGAAAGGACATGCTGCACTTTGGTGGGATGGAGTGCAGGTAGAAAGGAGGAGAGTTGGCAAGAAACCTATCAAAAGCTGGACCAGAATGATGGCTAAATTAAAAGATAAATTCTTGCCTAGTGATTATCAGATGACATTGTATAAGAAAATGCAGAACCTAAGATAGAGGTTGCTGACAGTAAAGGAATACATAGAGGAATTCTACAGAGTAAGCATAAGGGCTGGGCAATTCCAAGACACACCAGAGAAGACTGCCATATATGTGAATGGTCTCAAGCTAGAGATCCAAGATGAGATTGGTATTCTGTCT
This sequence comes from Pinus albicaulis, assembly GCA_034641835.2. NCBI lineage: Eukaryota > Viridiplantae > Streptophyta > Pinopsida > Pinales > Pinaceae > Pinus > Pinus albicaulis. The sequence goes on along the minus strand of CM076584.1, from coordinate 1,580,409,027 downwards.
CCCAAGACAGTGGAAGAGGTCTACCAGATGGCCTTGAAAGCAGAAGAGAAACTCCTGAGGAAACAGTCTGCCAAGAAGAGAGGTACTTTCCATGGGAAGGGAAGTCAGGGTGGTAGATGAAAGCCTACTACACCCAGGGATGGAGCTAACAGTAGCTCACCTCAGAATTCATCTACAGAGGATGATGCAAGGGGCAGAAGGGGTTCTTACAGAGGAAAAGGAAGAGGAGGCAGAGACAGAGGCAGAGGTAGAGAGTTGAGGTGATATAGATGTCAACAAGTGGGACATAAGCATTATGAGTGTCCAAAGAATGTGGGTGCTGGTCCAAGAAATGTTGTTGTTGCCCAGGCTGGAGAAGAGGCAGAAATTGAAGAAGAAATTCTACCAGAGAGGGGAGAGTCCTTGGTGGTTAATAAGGTCCTGTTGAAGCAAGCTAAAGAGGTCACTGAGCCTGCACAAAGGAAGACTTTTTTTAGGAGCATATGCAAAGTCCAAGGGAAATGCTGCCAGCTAGTCATTGATAGTGGCAGCACAGACAATCTAGTTTCCACTGAGGTAATAGAAAAGTTGAAGTTGAAGACAAGGGAGCATCCAACTCCCTACAGGGTGTCCTGGCTGCATAAAGGGCACCAGCTGGTTGTAAAAGAACAGTGTGAGATAGAGCCGCAAATGGGAAAATATAAAGATAATGTCCTGTGTGATGTAATGCCCATGGATGTTTGTTATATACTGCTGGGTAGACCTTGGCATTTTGACAGAATAGCAGTGCATGATGGCAAGAAGAACACTTACAAGTTCTTCAAGGATGGGGTATATCATACATTGATACCCATGGAAGAAGGAGAGCCATCCAGCAGAGTGATTGATCCAAAGAACTTCTTGCTGAGCGGGAAGGAATATCTGCAGCAGATAGAAGAAGAAGAGGTAAGTTTTGCTTTAGTTTGCAAACCTAAAGTAGTTCTTACTTCTACAAATATTTCTGATTTTCCAGTAGAAATCCAAGATATGTTAGATGATTACTGTGAAATTTTTGTGGATGATTTACCTGATGAGCTGCCATCTTTGAGAAAGATCAGTCATCAGATAGATTTTATCCCTGGTTCAAATCTGCCAAATAAGTCAGCCTACAGAATGACTCCCAAGGAAAATGAGGAAATCAAGAGACAAGTGCAGGAATTGGTGGACAAGGGGTTGATTAGAGAAAGTTTGAGTCCATGTGCAGTACTAGCAGTATTGAGCCCAAAGAAAGATGGAGGCTGGAGGATGTGTATTGATTCCAGAGCAATCAATAATATCACAATCAGGTACAGATTCCCTTTGCCCAGAATTGAGGACTTGATGGACTGTTTGAGTGGTGCTAAATATTTCTCAAAAATAGATTTAAAAAGTGGATACCATCAGATTAGAATAAGAGAGGGTGATGAGTGGAAAACTGCCTTTAAACCAAATGAAGGACTGTATGAATGGATGGTAATGCCTTTTGGGTTGTAACATGTATCTAGTACTTTTATGAGACTTATGAATGAAGTATTGAAGGAATTTATTGGTAAAGTTGTGATAGTGTATCTGGATGATATATTAGTTTTCAGCAGAACTAAAGAAGAACATTTAAGGCATCTTAATCATGTCTTGAAGAAGCTGCACCAAGAGAAACTTATGATCAACTTAAAGAAATTCTCATTCATGAAGGAGGATTTGGTGTATTTGGGTTTTTTTGTTTCTACAGAAGGATTAAAGATGGACCCAGAAAAGGTTAAGGCAATTGTGGAGCGGCCTTCACCCAAGAATGTTTTTGAGGTAAGAAGTTTCCATGGACTTGCCAGTTTTTACAGAAATTTTATAAGAAACTTCAGTAAGATCAATGCACCCATCATTGAGACAATAAAGAAGAGAAAACAACCATTTAAGTGGACTGATGAAGCAGAAAGAAACTTCAAACTTTTGAAGCAAAAGATAACTGAAAAGCCTGTGTTGATTCTGCCTGATTTTACAAAACCATTTCAAGTGAAGTGTGATGCCAGTGGAGAGGCCATTGGAGCTGTGTTGAGTCAGGATGATAGGCCTATGGCCTATTACAGTGAAAAGCTAAATGACACTAGAAGAAATTATTCCTCTTATGAGAAGGAATTCTATGCAATTGTTCAGGCACTGAAGAAGTGGAGACATTATTTGATGTCCAGGGAATTTGTATTATATTCTGACAATCATGCTTTGCAGTATATTTTACAGCAGTCCAAGTTGACACATAAGCATGCCAAATGGGTTGAGTATCTCTAAGGTTTTAATTTTTTTTTGAAACATATAAGTGGCCAAGCAAATAAAGTAGCTGATGCTTTGAGTAGGAGGCACATTCTTGTTCAAGAAGCTAATTTTGAAGTTGTAGGATTTGATTTTCTCAAAGAATTGTATAAAACAGATCCAGATTTTAAAGAAGAATTTGAGGCATGTAGTAACCCCATTTTAACAGATAGAATGCAGTGGCTGGATTATTTCCTGCAGGAGGACTTGTTATTCAGAAGAAGCCAACTGTGTGTACCAAAATGTTCCATGAGAGAAAATTTGATCAAAGAGAAGCATAGTGGTGGAATTGCTGGACACTTTGGTACTGATAAGAATTATGAGCAGCTGAGTCACTTCTATTACTGGCCTAATATGAGAACATAAGTGGATACTTTTGTGAAGAATTGCAAAATCTGTCAATATTCCAAAGGAAGGAGCCAGAATGCAGGATTGTACACTCCCTTGCCTATTCCAGACAGGCCTTGGGACATGGTGAGTATGGATTTTGTTCTAGGATTGCCCAAGACTCAGAGAGGGAATGATGCAGTCTTTTTTATAGTGGATAGATTCTCCAAAATGGCACATTTTATTCCATGCTATAAAACTAGTGATGCCACCCATGTTGCTAACTTGTTTTTCAAAGAAGTTGTTAGATTGCATGGGTTTCCCAAGAGTATTGTTTCAGACAGACACCAGATTTGTGGGTCAATTTTGGAGGACACTATGGAAGAAACTTGGTAACAAACTGAGTTTAAAATTAGCTTATCATCCCCAGACTGATGGACAAACTGAGGTAGTGAATAGGAGTTTGGGAAATTTGTTGAGGAGTATTGCAGGAGAGCATCCCAAGCAGTGGGATCATATTTTCCCCCAAGCAGAATATGCATATAATGACTCACTGAAAAGGAGCGCAAGGCACCCCAGAGGAATATAAGAGTTAAGAAACTTGGGAAGGCAGAGATGAGGAGTGCTGATGGTGAGGAATTTGCTTCAGAGATCCAGGACATACATGAACAAGTGAAACATCAACAACAAGGCAGTAGCATCAAATACAAAAGTAGAACAGACTTGAGCAGAAAAGAAGCTCATTTTGACGTAGGAGATCTAGTTTTGGCACATCTGAGAAAAGAGAGATTCCCAAAGAAGCAGTATAACAAATTGAAGTTCAAAAAGATTGGGCCATGCAAGATACTTAGAATTTTTTCTGCAAATGCTTATGAGATTGAATTACCTCCTGATGTTGGAATATCTCCCATTTTTAATGTTGCAGATTTGTACAAGTATGAAGATGATGGTGCAGAAGAAGGATCGGCAGAAAAGGAATAGATTGAGTGGAAAGAGCAGCTACCTCCAGCACAGCCATTGCAACCAGACAAGATATTGGACAAAAGAGTGTTCAAGAGGACCAGAGGACAAGAATAATTTTGATTACTTAATCAAATGGAAGGACAGACCAGAGGAATATGCCACTTGGATGACTGAAGGAATGTTGCAGAAGATAGGCAGATCAGTGGAAGAGCTCATGGACAGGAGCCCATGAAGAAGATTTCCCTCGGGAGTCTGATGCAGGGGCATTAGACACTAGCCAGCAATGTAGGAGGTTTTTTCCACATGTTGTGGCTAGGAGGGTTCAAAATCCATCAAATTGTAACAGCTAGGTGTCAATACCTCAGCTGACTGTTTTTACTTAGATTAGTTAGAGTCCATAGCAGTCGAATAGGTTTGGATTCGATCTATCTGTCTTGTTTCAGTTAATTAAATAATTGTAATTAGGCTTTTGGTCTTCCTAAACGGTCCTCACAGAGGAGCCAAATAGACAAATGTTCATGTATAGAAATGTAATCCCTCGGATGTATAGAGGGAGGAGAGGAAAAGAGAAAAGTTTCTGGAATAAAGTCTCTATGTTAACAATTGTTTCCAGTTAAATAATTTATGTGCTCATTGGCCATTATATTGTCTCAAACCGTTAATTGTGAGGAAATTGTTTAATTGTGAGACGATTGTACGCTGGTTCCGTGTGGAATCGTTAAATGTGGTGGTTGTGTAAGTCTGCATTTCTCTGTCTATTTCCCTGTAATTTTTTGGGTAAACCCTGTGGTGAAATCCCATGTGTGGGCAACGTCTGTTTTATGATAATGGAAGTCCTGATAAATTAAGAGATAAACCGAGACGAAACCCTGAGTTAGAAAATGGAGCAGATAAAATAATAGCTTAAACCGACGTGAATCCTGGTTAATCACTGTAGTAAAACCGCGAGTGGATTTCCAAAGCCGGATTTCCCATATCTCACCACTTTTGCAGGTTGATCGGTATTTTCTGAACGCGAGCGATTCCATTCAGTGTTCGACACGTGGCGAGGTAGACCCCCGAAAAACCACCATTCAAAGCGTGCCATCGCAATTTATCGTTCGACCAAGAGAGCCGAGCGATATTGCCGTGTGCCATTGATCTGGGAAGGGGCCATCGGACGGTGATCGCTTGATTAAGATGCGCATAAGATAACTGGTACGGTGCGTACGTTTGATTGGGCCATCGATCGTAGAGGTGGGGCCCGGTACAAGGGTTCATTACACAGTGAATTGGTCATAAAGTGTCAGCTATTAATATAAGGCCCAGAGATATAATTAAATTGCAAAGGTTGTGGATAATGTTATTTATCAAATTCCACGAATGTGATAAATAACCTCCGAGGAAGAAAATATAAGAAGACCACGTGGAGGAGGAACAAGAAAATCAAAGAGGAATGCTAACAGAGTCACGACTACGATTGATCATCTCTCCTTAGAAGGGTCCAGTTCAGTTTTTTTGCGTTAGAAAACCAACATAAATTTCCTCAATTAACCATAGAATATGTGGTTCATACAAGACTAGAAAGTTGCCAGATCATTAGTTAACCCAAAGGGAATCACCAAGAACTCAAAGTGGGCATAGTCTGACCTATCATTTGTTAGGAGGGAGACTCTATCAGTGGTTGTCGGCCAAATTTACTTGTTGTTTGAAGGGCATCTTTATCAACACATTTTGCAGTGTTGAGAGTGTAGATTTGAGCCTAATTTAGGAGCCATCTCTTCACATATTTATGACAATCTCTTGGAGCATTCTCAAGCCACTTCATATGACACTTAATTACACTTGTAACCAGAAGACAACCCTAATAAACATAAAGAATAACTCTATTCACCTATAATAAAAATATTTCTCATGAAACCCATGATGCAAGTACACCAAAAATACATTTTATTATCTTTGTCTTCTTCTTTACATATATACATAATTACAGAGTCATTATGAAGACCGATGCTACTTACATTTTTCAACACTCCCTCTTAAGTAGAGAGGTATTCATACAGGTACATGGTCACTTTTAAACTCAAGAATATCATAAGAAGAAATGGATTGGTAATCACATCTATATAGCAGCATATCAACCAGCATTTTACTAGTGCAAGGCCTTGACTGACAACCCCATCTCTCAACGAGACAATGGGCTACAATGATGGCGAGACACATGGCCTATATAAACCATAGCCATTGTCTCTCCAAGGTACATACTCCACCTAGGTGTTCCAAAGTATGACCTTCTTGGACTATTATTCTCTTGGGTAGGTATCGCTCAAAGAATATTGGTCCCCGACTACTCTTATCTTTATGCCCTATCACATTCTTAAAGAGTATCGAATGCAAAATTATTACCCAATCATCCATTCTATCTTCCCAAGTGAATACCATTGTTTCGGGGAAAATCACCCTAGAGGTTTGTTGGGCTTAAACCTCCACAGAGCAAGGGCATGCTACTTAAGAAGGACTCACACAACCATACATGTTCATGAAAAACTAAATAGAGTAGAACGAGGAAGTTACCCGTAGGTCCTATGGTTGAAGCAGATCCCGCGGGGTCCAAACCCCTAGCAACCCTTCTTCCTTCTTAACCTGAAAGACAAGAAGAAACAAGCACGAAGAACTGGTTGTACAACATATATCTACTCTAAATGTTAGTGAAATCCATATAAAACATCAGATAAACCATAATGAATGCTTAAATAACAATTTTCTCATATATGTAAGCAGACACTAACACGTATATTTCGGGAACAAGATGGTACTTCTGTATTATAAATAGCATGTACAAATAATGAGTGGAGAGATCACCTGAATCCTTCCACGATCTTCGAGCAGACCGTCGTCCGGATCCGTCCCGCCCTTGCCTCGCTAAGACTCCTTCCAAACTGGTGCATACGAGATGACATATATGGAGATGAGCATCTCAAGGAAACAAGGGTTTCCTGTAATGAACTGGGAAAGTGTAGGAGGCACGGGGAATCAGACTTGGATAGGGAATACCAACAGAGTATAATATCAATAATTCTCTCTCTCCTTTAGGCCATACACATGAGGGCTTTTTATAGTCCCTCCAAGTAGTTTCAGCAGTTGGAAACAGTTGGCCACGGGCTGGGGTGGTTGAACTACCCGAGTAACCATCAACCCAGCGCGAAATTAGGGATTTTTTATATATTTTTTAATCATTTTAATGGCATACGCGAAAAATTCTAGCTGTACTCGCGTATACACGCAAAAGTCCGTGCATAATCGCGTATGGGGATTTTTAACGTTTTTTAGTGAATTTGTCCAAGTTCTGTAGGAATGCGGGTGCCCAAAGCCAGTGAAAAGCAATCATGAACTACATGGAAGGTGAGAAATGATGCTAACAGATGCCCCCAATATATGAGGTCGAGGTACATGATGGCCGAAATGTATTATGCACACAGAAAGAACTTCGCAAGGACAAGAGAGGACTTCACCGCATTTCAGCCCTCGTCAAAAACCAATGGTGAAAACAGAGAGTCAACTCATGCCGAGGCGGGTACACATGCCTTACCAAAAACTAAGCTATAAAGTACCTATTGTGATCCAACATGTATGCTAAGTATAACTGAACTGAAAGTACACAATGAATCATCTGAGCATGGCCCGGAAGTGTAAGTCTGAATCAATGTCCAAGTATCACATATAAAAATCTGATCAAAGATGCTGCAACTGGATGTCTGATCAAATAAGTAACTGAATCTCCAAGTACCAAATCATAAAGGGGTGTAACAAACGGTACTATCACGCAACTCGGGAGCCAACATATAAGATGCTGTTGTACTGAACTGCAACATATAAGAGTGGACGGCATCACTGGCAGAAACTGAATGGACTGTCAAAAGTGAGCCGAGAAATGCTGATGCAACCCGAGGTCTGCACCGATCACTATGGCACAATTCTACACAATGGGAATAAATGAGCTGAAGTCGACCATGTGAGAAATCGTTGGATTACCGGTCAATGATGTATACCATCAACCAACGCGAGACAACCCACCAATAATGAAAATGAGCGTCAAGGTGCCCCAGTACAATCTAACAAGTGCGAATGAATGAGTTGAAGTCGAACACTTGAAAGAATCTACCAATCAGGAGGCAATGATGAATCCCCACTGTCGATAGCGAAGAGTCTGCCACTGATGACCGCAAACCCTAAGGTACTGACAAAAAGACTCTAGATCTTGTTCCCAGAGCAATGAGTCGGAGTCGATGGGAAAAGATCTGCTGGAAGGAAGGCATTAAGGCATCCCACATCAGTCCAGTGCGAGTGTAACCCGCAGGCCAAGATTTGGAAGGAATCGGACGAAGTAGAGTGATGGAACCAAAACCGAAGTACGGTTCCGACGTGCACAAGATGAAGCTAGCGCACGGAAGAAACCCTCTGAACCAACCAATAATGAAAGCTGACACAGAGGCGAGAAATCCACCGATAGGGTCAAATGGAAATCCAGGTACTGCACGAATCCCAAGTGTGATAATGTGTGTTGACGTCGAACACAGGGGAAACCACTCAGTCAAAGACCCATGATGATGATCAAATGCTGAGCACAAGGTCACCTATCAATGATGGAAATAGGGCCAGGGTGCGGCTCTAGGTTTGCTCTCAGAGCAATGTGTCGTAGTCGATAAGAGACAAACCCGCCAACAAGAAGTCAATGGGGACCTTCTCAAACCAGCACGAGCAGAATACCAAAACATCTGATGTGATAGAACAAGATACTGACAAGACCGGGAAGGCCGACTGAATAATGAGTCAAGAGACACCGCAGAATGGCCGACTCTGGTTAGACTTTCCTTGAACAAAAGCACGACTCATGATGACCATGGCAGTAAAAAGTGACACTGTATAAGTCTGTTATGCAGGAGGCAGAACAAACTCTCCATATGATTGGAAGAGATAACCAACCGGGGGAGAACTGACAAGTGAAACATGGTAAAGGTTGAACCTAGGTCAAAACTAAAACCATCCCAAATGAAGGAGATATATATAAGTAAATGTTCTTTGTTCAAGGGCGACAAACTGACTCTGTACTGCCATCAAAACAATGAAGATACATCCCATTCCCGCTCTTTTTGTTATATTTGATTTTTTTGTCTTTTTCATATAATAAGCCTGAAAAAGAATAAAAGAATGCTATGGTACAATGGATAGAACGAGTATCAAAAAATCAGATGCACTAGTTCCTGGGATTGGAACAATCCTATGCTCAATGCAAGGTGGCGAAAACTGGTAAGCGATACTCAGAGGAACGTTCCATCCATGTGTAAAAAGGTGTCAAGTCGTGATAGCTAAGTGCATGCAATGGTTAACTTGTACATAAAGTCAAGGTCAAAAGTTGGCTTGAACATTGAGTCCAATTGAAGCCAGCTAAAGGCCAGGATAAACAAGTAGCCAATATGCAATGTAGTAATACAACTTAACGACACCAGGGAGCCTCTAGGGTAAAAGCCAGAAAAAATGATAGTGATGAAGAAGAAGAATGAAGCTTCAACACATAAGACATGGCGGGACTAAAGAGGACTCCCGAGCCTACATAAAACGTAGCATGGGCAACAAGTGATAGCAAGGAACTAACTAGGAAGCCCATGTAAAGGAAGGCTCTACCATCAAGTCATGATTAAATAATCGGCGAGTGAAATGGGTGTAATACTCATGACCTGATGGGATCGACCCTAAGGCAAGTGATCAATATGGAGGCTAGAATGCAAGATGCAACGGAAAGTGATTTCCCTAACCTATATGCCAGTGAAGATCATATACCTGCCGTGACGAGTTGGTAATCATGGATCAAAAACCGGGAAAAATCTCAAAATCGTCAAAATGTACCTGAAAACATACCAAACTGGGCACTTCCAAGCATTCGAGTTATGCAGCTTAAGATAGATCGAAAAAATGAGCATAACAAATTTTTGTGAAAATTTTCAACTTTTTAGGCATAAATAGACAAATTACCTCATATTTGGTTCATTATTGCATTGCTGATTTGGAAAAAAGTGCTCTGGAGCAAAAAGCTTCTTTCGTCAAATCAGGAACAACCGACCGTCGAAACGCACCGAATTTTTAGGTAGGATCCTCAATCATCCTTGCAAGTCATTTTGTCCGTTTAGAAATTAAAATTTAGTGAATTTTACCATTAAAACCCTTACTAAAAAATGCGGACTTGCGCATATGCGGGTTCATAACAGGAAAGTCACGTATACACGCGACTGTGCAAAGAAAAAGTCGCGTATGCGCAGGTCCGAATCAAAAAATGCGTGGCTAATGCATGATTTAATGAATTTTGACAGGATGACAATCTCCAACTCATCAAAGATCGAAAATCAACCAGATATGTACAAAGTAAAAACTACTATATACAAAAGCAATATGCCAGGCCGAAGCCTAGGCATAATACTTCTTCAAATAGAGCCCATTTCGGGGCTCCGGCAACTCGTTCCCTTCGAAATCAACCAAGGTATATGCTCCTTTCTTAAGGAATTTTCTAACGATATAGGGGCCATACCACATAGACTTAAAATTTCCTGCCCCCAGGGCATCTTTTTCTTGGGCATAGACCAAAACAAGGTCACCTTCTGAAAAAACCCTGGGTTTGACCGCCTTATCGTACTAAAATTTAACTCGGTTTTTATGCGCTTCATTCACCGTGGCGGCATCCCGACGCTGCTCATCGAGATGTTCCAGATGAAGAAGTCGTTCTGCCAGAATAGAAGTGTCAGGAAGAAGTTCAACAGCTAACTTAAGAGAAGGAATCTCGCATTCAATAGGAAATACGGATTCCACCCCATGCACTAGCTGAAACGGAGTAAAGCCAGTTGCAGTTTTCACTGACGTCCTATATGCCCAAAGTGCAGGATATAGCATAATATGCTAGTTGGATCTGGCTTTATCAATTTTCCATTGAAGAATTGTCTTCAAGGATTTATTCACGGCTTCCACTTTCCCATTAGCTTGAGGATAATATGGAGATGAATGCTCCTGCCAGAAACCCAATTTGAGAGCCAACTCAGCCATCATACTATTCTGAAAATGACTGCCATGATCAATGAAAATATCTCTAGGAATACCAAAACGAGCAATAACCTGGTTGAAAAGGAAAAGAGCTGCAGTCTCACCATCATTCCCAAAAGTAGGCATAGCCTTGACCCACTTCGTAAAGTAGTCTACTGCTACAATAATGTACTTGTGACCTTTAGCCAAAGGCGGGTTACAAGTAGTATAATCAATACCCCACTTTTTAAAGTGACCGACAGTAACGGCTGGAAAAAGCGGAGCTGGATGAGCGCACATTTTTCGAGTATAAACCTGACACGGATGACACTTTTTGACCGATTCTATACAATCTTTGAAAATTGAGGGCCAAAAGTATCCAGCACGCAAAATATTTTGGGTTGTAGCAAGCCCAGATAAATGACCCCCACAGGCTCCACTGTGAGAATCATTGAGCACAACCTCGGCTTCTTCGAGAGTTAAGCAGCATCTTAGGATTGAATCAACCCCTCAACGGTATAAAGCATCACCAATAATCAAATAATTATTGACCAAGTGACGCAGCTTACGATGCTCATCTTTTGAAAAAGTAGAGGGAAAATTTGCAGTCTGGAGATACACAATGATATCCCCATACCAAGGATCTTGTGAAGAGATAAGAAACAAGTGTTCGTCCGGAAAGGACTCATCATAGATCATCTCTTCTCCATAGGGAAACTCGAAGATCAATTCCGCGAAAACTAATGATTTCTTGGATTTGGCAGACATGAACTCAAGATCAAATTCCTGTAAAATCACAATCCATCTATTATATTTGCCCCCAATCACTCGCCTACTGAGGACAAACTAAAATGGATTGGCAGCTGCCAAACCATAAGTTTTGCGAAGAATAATGTAATGTCGGAGTCGCTGCACAGCATGAACTGCTGCTAAAGCTAATTTTTCTATCGGAGTGTACCGGAGTTCAGGTCCTACCAGTCCTCGACTAAGGTAGTAAATAATATGCTCTACAGGAGCATCTCCTCCTGAACCAGAACCATACCAATGGTAGATTCTGCTGCTGCCAGATACAAAAGGAAATCCCTGCTATAATCAGGTGGACTCAATAAAGGAGTAGAGGTAAATGCTTTCTTCAAAGCATCGAACGAGCGTTGAGCGTAGTCGTCCCAAAGAAAAGGAACTCCTTTCTTCAACAATCTCATAAATCCCTTTGTAACTTCAGCATAATTGGCGATAAATCTCCGAAGAAAATTAGACTCCCCTTGAAGACTTTGAAGCTGACGAATTGAGGACGGGGGAGGCAACCGAAGTATTGCCTCAACCTTGAAGGGATCTACCCTTATCCCTTCCCTAGACACAATGAATCCCAATAGCCAGCCGGATGTAACTGCGAAAACGCACTTGTTCGGATTCAATATAATCTTATAGAATCGACATCGTTCAAATATTTGCCGGAGGTGACCAGGATGATCCATCCTCTTTCGAGAATGAGTAGCTAAATCATCTAAGTATGCATCGATAATCTTTTTGATGTCGTGGAAGGCGTATGACATGGCCCGCTGAAAGGTAGCCCCAGCATTTTTAAGACCAAAAGGCATCTTCTTGTATGCAAATGTACCCCAGGGACAAATAAAGGCAGTCTTATGTTGATCTTCAGGATGGATAGTAATTTGATTATATCCGGAGAAACCGTCCATGAAGGAGAAAATCTCATTACCAACACACTCGTCAATGATCTGATCGATAAATGGTGTGGGGTAATTATCTTTAGGACACGCTTTATTTAGGTCTCTGAAATCGATGCACACTCGAATCGTTCCTTGCTTTTTATCTACAGGAACGAGATTTGAAACCCATTCAGTCAAAGGAACAGGGAAAATGAATCCCGCCTTAAGCAGCTTCTCAACTTCAGCTTTGATAGCTGCTGCCTTCCTAGGATTGACCGGACGAAGTTTTTGCCTCACCGGCTTAGCGTTTTCATACGTCTTGATCTCATGTTGGACAATAGATGGGTCTATACCAGGCATTTCCTCATAAGACCAAGCGAATACATCCCTATACTCTTTAAAGAGCTCGGTGTAAATTTGAACCTCTTCACGAGAACATTCAGCTCCGATGAAGACATTCTCAATAATATTGGGATCCCCGGAAATGTTCACCGGGATAGTAGGAGAAATCATAGCCATGTTCCCTTCAGCATAAACCTGTGTTGGTGCTAAAGGGTTCAAGACTGGGTGAACAGGACCAGGAGACTGAGGACTTGGAAAACTAGTTTCAACTTCGCTCAAGTCAGGTAAAAAGTAAGACCGATGATGCAAGTCATCCCACGGTCTATCTATACCAGTCATGGCTTCCAGGATGGCCTCTTCAGATGGAAGAGTGGTATCAAGACAATCCTGGGCAGAAGAAGAACTAAGTGTCCAAGCCGGAGCCACATCACCATCCAACTCTTCTGGTGAAAGAGGAGCTGGGATGGTTTCTGCAGAGTCAACAATAGACTGATACACAATCTCAGCTGCAGAAATCGGAAATGCCATTCCACCCACTTGACCTTCCACTAATGTGGCAGTAGGGGAAGGTAAGGTCCAAGGGTCCGAAAAATAATGAGTTCTGAAGAACTCTCTTCGAAGAGGAGCCTTGGAGGATGAAATAGCATTAATATGAACCGTAGGAGGAGGAATATCAAAAGTACCCATCAAGGAAGAATACATTCCAACTCCTAAATTCTCAACAGGCACCTTAGTATTATCCAACTTAGGAATAGATGAGTCAGTAGATGCATTCGGGTCTACAGGAGGACAGTCCAGTTGATCCACTGTAACAATCCTCCCTTTGTGGGGGAAACATATAATTCGAAATAATGAGGATGCAATGGCATCCATCTCATAAATCCAATTTCTCCCCAACAGAAGGTTGTAGTCCAAGCTTGCATCCACTACCTCAACCTCTATATTGACAGTTTTGCCCCCAACACATATGGGCAAAGCTGGGACAATACCATGGGGTCTGTGAGAATGACCATCGAACACAGTAAGAACAGTGCTAGATGGAACAACTTTGGGAGATCCAAGTGTCTTCCAGCATGCGAGAGACATTACGCATGTGGAAGCACCCTCATCAACAACCGTTCGAAAGATATTGCACTTCCGATACGACGATTTAATATGAAAAGCCATGTGATGAAGAAGTCTCTTCTTAAAATTAGTCATATCAAAAGTAATCAGAAGAGAATTTTTCGGATCAATAGCCCCAATGGCAGTGAGCAAATCACTGCGCTGAGCCGGACAAGACTGGAGTACCTCTAAAGCTGACATAGCACAAGGACTCTGCGCCAGATCTTCCACAATCGAGTAGTTCTGGGCAGCCCTAGCATTTGGATTAATCGTTGATCGCTTAGAATATGCTTTGGGCATCCGAGGCATAGACTCAACAGTAGGCTTCGTAATGTGAAGCGGCTCAGTAGCATCAGGAACTTCCTTAGCTTTCGAAGACTCTTCTCCGCCATAATCACGGGATCTCGTAGTGATATCCGCGTGAGCACTCATCATGAAAATGTTCGATGGAATTTCCCCTTCCTGGGTGCCCCCAGAGGAAGCCCCAGGATTTTGGTTCGTGCCAACAACTAATTGTTGCCCTTGGGGAAAAGGGTTTGTTAACACAGCCTGGGAACTAGAAGAACCCTGCTGGGCTAACAAGCGCTGCGCATCCTAAATTTTAGGGCAAAGGTGTGTGAGATGGTCTCCAGTACACAACTTGCATGGAAACTTCACTTTCTTTTTCTCCTTTGGACCCTCACCAACACGCTCGTTGGTTTTATTTGCATTACCCTTCCCGTTCTTGCCCTTCTTCTTGTTATTTTGTCCCTTCTTCTTCCCATCGGATTGTTTATTTCCTTTGGGATCAGAAGCTTGAACATCATTTATGGACAAAGACTGGGAAGGCGATGACTCAGCAGGCACAGCCTGACTAGAAGGAGCAGATTGCAAAGACAACTGCTGCAGTTGAGTAAGCAGGCTGGCTGCACCACTATTGATCGATCCGACAAGCCCATCACCATGAGGACCGGGCTTAGTTTTTGATAAATCTAATTTGGAGCGAGGAGCATTGGGCAAATATTTATAAAGGACCCCAGACTGATAATAGATCAGTTCCAGCTGCTGGGCCCTAAAAATGGCCTGCTCCTCAGAAAATACCCCAGATAGGGATACATCTTTTGAAATGTCTGACTGCAGAGATTTCAGAAACCATTCGAAAAGGAATTCTCCTGGAATATGAGCTTTAATAAGCCTCTTCCTTCTCCTCCATTCCTGAATGTGATAAAAAATGTGGGTTGCTTCGTCCTGCTTAAAATTAGCCAGGAGTTCCGTCCCAGCCTCATATCGGACAGGCAACTGAAAATGGTTTAGAAATGTGACAGCCAGTTCTCCAAATGTAGCAAAACTGCCCCCAGTTAGCTCGATATACCATTTGGCAGCGTTTCTAGTTAGGGTGCGTTGAAATAATCTCAACCTAATCGAATCATCGATCAGGGAGTTTGAAGAACACCATAAGTGGAAAGTGGTGATGTGGTCAGCCGGATCCTCTCCATTCTTACCTTCAAACTTTGGAATATTTGAAGGAAGTTTGGTCGGGACCGGAGGCCACCCCGGACTATAACGAATCGGATCATTAGTCAACTTCGACAGATCTGGCAAGTTTAACGTTGCCAGAAAAGGTAAGCGAGGCAGAGCCTGAGGATTCCATCCTTGATGGGATGGATTCCCGACATTCTAAAAAGAATAGCCTGGGTTTGATGAGGCACCAGGTTGCCAAAAAGGACTCGTAGAAAATGGAGAAGAACCTCCTCCCCACGCCGAGTTACCAAAGCCCAGACCAGTTCCCCCCGCTGAAGTATTAAATGAAGAGGAAAGCCCCTGATAGGGGTTCCAGGCATTAGACAGAGGAGAAAAAGTCTGGTAAGCACTCGACGAAGGGAAAGAAGCATTCCCTTGATGACCTGCGTAAAACTGATTCCCTGCCCCCGCTGTAGTAAATACAGGGTTCCAACCTGTAAAAGTAGTCGAACTTTGCCCCCCAGACCAAGGGTTGAAACTCTAGGTCTGAGAAGTAAATGGAAAGGACCCTAAAGAAGGATTCGAACTAGGAATGTGTCCAGTTCCGAAGGGGAACCCTTGGAAAGAAGCTGATCCACTAGCCATGGAAGACATGGGTGTAGATCCAGCTGCAGCAGCGGAAAAGGAAAAAGAGGGATTCCCACTAGAGGGCATCCCTGAACAGAAGGGACCAGAATGAGAAGGATGTGCTTGGGTGAAACCAGAGCCAAACACAGCAGCACTAGAAGCAATCGAAGATAAAGCAATAGTGCCCCCTCCTTCAACAGAAGCAGGAGTCTGAATGCCTGCAGCACTCACGGCAGAAGCCGCGTTCCCAGTCGTGGCCATCGAAAGGTATGAATGATACGGAAGATCTTTCGGTCTCTCAGACTCAGGTCCGATGTACTGAACAACGAACAGATAATCAGGACGAAGAGGAGATGGACCTGACGAAGGAGGTTCAGGTACTTCTTCTATTTGAAAATCTTCTTCCTGAGGAAATAAAACTCGCGAGGTGAGCGGAACGCTCCTCTCGGAACTGACACCAGAATCAGCTATGAAACCTTCAGACCTTTGTGGAGGATCTCTCTCCACCGCGTCAGACGCCACAGGGTGGTAACCACCTGCTAAATCACTCCTACGCCTTCTCGAAGAAGGCTCTGGACTCTCGAGAGATAACCCCCAGATTCTCCTCGATCGACGAGGCACTTGATCAGCCACTTTTATAGATTTTAAATTAGACTCAAAAAAGTGAAAAGCTAGGCAAGCTAGGAGCAAAGAGCACTCACTAAAAGAAAAATCCTTGAGATACAATCAAGCAAACAGCCTCCAAGTATTTCCGCTCCGGGTGATGAGGACCGAACACCAAAATACAGGAAAGCGAAATATAGGACCTCCCGAAAGCAGTCTGGGATGATTAGGGCCCAGAACAACTAGCGAAGGTATCAGAAACAGTTACGCCGACCTCCTAACGATAGCCTTTGCCGGCTCAAGCACCCAAGCTTCGCAAGGGCACCCCCCAGAAGTACTGCTGAAAGTGATGCGACGTCTGCCTCAGGTACCACGGGTATTCCCCCCCACAGTCACCTGTGTGGAACCTAGGAGTGGCAACTATGGGCATCAATCCGTGTCAGAAGCCGGGCGGAACGGTATTGAGGTCAGATTCAGCTAATCGGAGAGGGGGTATCCCTCTTCTCAGCCTTCACTTCCCCTCGCGCTTGACTCTCTAGAGGAGAGCTTTCCTGGTCCACCTAACGGAGTTGGATTTCGCTCAATTAATCAACTTCTATGTTTTGTTTGAGCGGCCTTGGAGAGTTAACTCTCCACTCACCTAATCCAATGCCCTACAACCTAGCTAGTTGGTGTATGACACTTAGAAAACTTGCTAGTTGATTTTAAATTATATCGCTTATTTTAATGGGCTGTTATGTTAAGTCACAAGGATGCGGAAATGAAACTTATGATGTTTTGATGCAGAAAGAAATTAATAAAAACCAAACTACTTTCAAATGCAGTTATTGTCTTTCGATGAAAAGCAACTTCTACACGGGTTCTACGAGATTAAAAATTGTATTTTTGCTTTTCAGATAGCAAACTCACACTCACAAAAACTATGAAAGTGACTAAATGATTAAATGCATCTAATGCAAATCACTACAAGCATGCAAATCCTAAGATGCAAATCTCCTAAAGCAGAGTGAAATTTCCCAAAATTCCTTCAGTTTTAACTCTTCTTGGTTGTCCAGAAAGCTAGTTCCCGAAATCAAGAACTCTTAATATGAAGAGACCAAAGCCGCTTAAAAACAAGAGGAAGAAATGAATGACAACTCCCTTCCAATTATTAAGCCAAAATCCAAAGGCAAGAAACTTCAACCAAGCTTCAAAAGACACAAAGAAATGAAAACAAAAATGCAAAAACAAAAGCAAACAACAAAGCAAAATGTTTTTTGAGCTTTTGTGTTTTATAAAAGAGTTCGAAAAGACCAAGTAAAACTATAAAATTCCAAGCCAATCAATACTGAATTTCAAGCAAATACTTCCAAAATTGATGCAAATATTATAAGGCTAACTAGTAGCAAGATCAATACAAGCAAAAGAAGACAAGAAAACTCAGCCACTCAGCCTAAAATAATAGTGCAATCCTGCCGCAAGCAAAAACTCCAAAGAACCAAAAAAGACTCTTCAAAAGTTGCAACAAGACCTAGCCAACTGAACTCAAGAAAACCAATCAAGAAACGGGCAAAAATCGTAGTGCCAAGCAAAACACAAAGATAGGAAAGAGTAAATGAGCAGGAGCTCTCTGTTCTGATAAAGCAGAACAGCCAAGAATGCCCAGAAAGCGATCTTGGTACTCAAACCAGAAGTGCCAGCACCAGAAACAACACTTTGCCAAAAAGACTAGTTTTCAATCAAACGAAAGAGAGAAAAGACAAAATACCACCTTCTTCACAATCCAGAGAGTACAAAGACACTGTAGGAACAGGTCTCCACAGCCAGAAAGGACTAAAAAGTCAAGAAATCCAAAAATTCAAAATCTGCCTAGGTATACGCTACTTCACAGTTCAGCAACAAGCGTGCATACGCGACTGTGCTAAAGGAAACACGCGTATACGCGACTTCCTTTAGACAAAATTGCGTGTATACGCGACTGTGTGCATAAAAAAGTGCGTATATAAAGGTAAATAGTGAAAAAACAAAAAGGATCAAGCCTAGATAAGAAACCAGGACTTCAGACTGACTGAGAAAAAGTAAACTGGACTGCAAATGAAAGTTAAAACTGTCGGCAACCTATCAAACAGCTGAAACCACCCAACAGGGGAGTCACAAGAATGTGATCCCCAGTGGAGTCGCCAGTTCTGTTTTGGGGAAAATCACCCTAGAGGTTCGTTGGGTTACAACCTCCACAGAGCAGGGGCATGCTACTTAAGAAGGACTCACACAACCATACATGTTCATGAAAAACTAAATAGAGTAGATCAAGGAAGTTACCCGTAGGTCCTACGGTTGAAGCAGATCCCGCGGGGTCCAAACCCCCAGCAACCGTCCTTCCTTCTTAACCTGAAAGACAAGAAGAAACAAGCACGAAGAACTGGTTGTACAGCATATATCTACTCTAAATGTTAGTGAAATCCATATATAACATTAGATAAACCATAATGAATGCTTAAATAACAATATTATTCATATATGAAAGCACACACTAACACGTATATTTCGGGAACAAGATGGTACTTCTGTATTATAAATAGCATGTACATAAATAACAAGTGGAGAGATCACCTGAATCCTCCCACGATCTTCGAGCAGACCGTCGTTCGGATCCGTCCCGCCCTTGCCTCACTAAGATTCCTTCCGAACTGGTGCATACGAGATGACATATAGGAAGATGAGCATCTCCAAGAAACAAAGGTTTCCTCCACTGAACTGGGAAGTGCAGGAGGCACGAGATTTCAAACTTGGATAGGGAATACCAACATAGTATAATATCAATAATTTCTCTCTCTCCCTTAGGCCATGCACATGAGGGGCTTTTATACTCCCTCCAAGTAGTTTCAACAATTGGAAACAGTTGGCCACGTGCTGGGGTGGTTGAACTACCTAAGTAACCATCAACCCAGCCCGAAAATAGGGATTTTTTATATATATTTTAATCATTTTAATGGCATACGCGGAAAAGTGCAGGTAGACTCGCATATACACGCGGAAAAAGCTGGGCATAACCGCGTATGGGGATTTTTACACTGTTTTTTAGTGAATTTGTCCAAGTCTGTAGGAATGGGTGCCCAAAGCCATAAAAGCAATCATGAATCATATGAAGGTGAGAAATGATGTTATAACAACCATAATGATGTGTCTATCTCTCCCTCTTTAGCCAGGGAGGACCTATTCCACAAGGGAATGTACTCATTCCTATACAAGTAATGTACATTCTTATTAATTACCTGTTACAGAACAAATGAACTCCTCATCAACTCAAAGAAGAAGGTAACATGGAAGGAAGAAAATGATCTACACAAGACCCATTTTTGCCAAGGTAACGCACCTGAGAAACAACTAAGCAGAGATATAACACACCTGAGCCATGCAAAGGAAGAGTTAATGGCTAGGGTAACACTCTGTCTTGCCCAAGGGGCAACATTATCTGTGTTTGAATGTATAAAGGGAAATATCTTACAGAAAACAGACTGGCATTTCCAGCTTTTTCTCAAAGAGATTTAGTTCAAAATTCTACCTTTTTCTTTAAGAGGCCATAATTCTACCTTCTTGATAGCAATTACTTAGCTATAGTATCTCTCTTCCAAGTTTAGCTTCTTGGCTATATGTTCAGCTAGCTTTTGTAAAGGGAGAAGGCCTGTTTATATAGAGGAAGGAGGAGAGGTTAGGATCCCTATAACTATGGGGGGAGTTCTATCTTCAAGAATGTTCCAAAAACCACTACCTAAAGGAGGAGATACGTAGCTTATCAAGTTTAACCACTTGTTGTGACTCATCCCTGAGGTAGTTAAATGAAACTTCCGCCTCTAATTTGTTAAAAAAAATTCCCAAAAAGGCTAGCACGGGCACAACAAAGAGAAAGAGTGCCAGTTCGTGTAGCCTCTAGTGTACATCCTCCACTCTGGTGTGAGGGGTGAACTGGCTACCCACGCCAATGCCAAAACATAGGTTTTTATGGGATTTTTAAGGAAACGTTCAACAAGAGAAATGATGTCCTTATGCAGAAGGATGCAAAGAAGGTTTTTGCAGAGTATGACACTGCTCACAGGTCACGGGAAAGACCCTCCAATATGCGGGGTGAGGGATTGCAAGGATGGTGAAAAAATGCTATGTAACAGATGCCCCCTAAAGAATGAGGTCCAAGAGAGAGGGAGGGGTGAAATGCTTTATGAGAACGTGTTCGACCCAAACACTGTTGTCAGAAAACCTGCAAATACGAATACAACTGATACATCTGATACATGACATGTGGCATGGGCGCAGCCATCCATAATAGAGTACATAAACAATGAGATCCGTGGTATGGACACAACCATCCAGTAGTAGGGATCAAAAAATAGAATCAGGTATGGTCGCAACCATCCAATCAGAAGAGTCATATAATAAGTCATATTACTCCACAAAGAACCTGCAGCCTGGATTTCATCAGACAAAACCTAGGGTCTTGCGCTCCATCTTGACCCGAAAAAAGTACAAATTATAGCATGCAAATATGCGATCCGAAGTCGAATATGCAAGAAAATCGTCTGATTACCAGCCAATGATGAAAGCTGTTAACAGACATGAGAGAAACCACCAATAATGACAATGGCTCTCAAGGTACAAAAGGTACAATCCATGGAATGTGAACAATGATCTAACGTCGAACACCTACATATTCAGTTGATCGAAGGCCAATGATGTGGACCTTATGTCGAATGCGAAGAACCTGCCATTGAGGCATGCAAGCTCCAAGGTACCTGAAGGGAGTCTCTAGGTCAACTTCCTAGATAATGAGCTAGAGTCGACAGGAAGGGACCTTGATTGAAGGTGGGCCATAATCTTTCCCACATCATCGACACAAGACAGAGGAATATGATGTTTGTGAATCAAGACCAATAGAGAATTAGAGGGAGGTTGATAACTTCAGAGGAAAACTTCTCTTGAACATATCAGTGGCATGACACTGGATGTGGTAGTATTTGACATCAAGGGATCTGAGGTCATGGTGACATGGCAAAGAGCAGATGAGCAGTAAAAAGAGATTACCCAAACCAATGGAGGCAAAAAAATAATGATATGAGATGTCCCCAACCCAACTCGAATGCATACAAGTGCCATGTTTAAGAGTGACATACTTCCAACACGACTATAATGTGGTTCCATTTTCCCCCACCATTTCTGGCGAGTACCCAATTATTTTTGAAAACAAGCTTGAAGGGGATAGTGTATGCTTGCGATGTAAGTTTTTCCTTCAGACAAATCCAACCTAGTACATTTTATGAGCCCAAGGAAGGAGGAACTCGAGTAACGTCATAACGACGGAGTCCGATGTCATCAGGTTTTAACGAGTCTGACAAAGGGAGAACTCGACATATTTTCATGTTTAGAGAGTTTGAAAAGAAGGTGGAAAAGAAAACTCCAGCAATCCCTTTTCGTAAATAGTCTCTCAGATCCGAAAAGGTAGAAAACAATATCTGAAAGAACCTCTTAGTCGCGATCGGCTAATGTATTCCTTTTTCGTAAATAATCTATCCCAGCCTAAAAAAGGGGTAAAGATATACTGGGTAGATATCGTTTCGCAGCCAATTTAACGAGTTCAAAATGACAAGCGACTCGACGATATTTTCAGTTTTAGAGAGTCAGAAAAGAGCTGAAAGGTGACTCCAGTAGTGACTTTTTCGTGTTTTTACTGAGTCCGAAAAAGTATAAAATACAATTTGTTTCTTTGTCATAACCCTGTGAAAACTTGTTGCTGTACAAAAAGACGCGTGTAAAACATATTTCTCAAAAATAATATAAAAATATAGTGACAAATATGTTTAAAAGCCTATTTTAATATTTTGAAAAGTTATAAAAGATCATATGTGGTAAAAATTATTTACTTTTCACTTTTACCTCTTTGCAGAGCAACATTGACCCGTTTTCCTTACGATCTTCTTGTGAGGATTGTGAACAATCCAATGAACCAATCTGGATTCCATCAGTTTCAGGTAAGATCTGACACCATTTGATATCTTTTGAGCTATATTTCATTACCTTTAATTGTCATTATGAATCCCTTAGGGGATGATTTGTAAAAACTAGGGCATCACGGTGGGCACGGGTTTCGGGCACGAACCCATGCCAATCGACCCTTTTTTACACAGGGGTCATGCCAGGTGGTGCGACTGTTAGAAAAACAGTCGCGCCAATCGTGAAACCCAAAATCTGCCTTAATTTCAAGAAAATGCAACCATTTGATTACAAATTTTAATGCCCAAGGGGACTTACAATGTTCATATGGACAATGCATGCAGGTACGAAGCAAAAAATATGGTAATTGAGTGGAAAGAGAGAGAACACAGTGAGGTGGATGAATAGGCCATGGAAAATGAACAATGAATGAACGCCCTCAGAAATTGTGGGCTCAAGAAGTTCTTCTTGACACCATGTCTCTGGGCTCAGCTCGAATTGCTTCGATATTTGATAAGAATTTAGGATGAAGATCAGGAAAATTTTGTACTTCAGAATCAGGAGCTTGAAGTTGAAGTTTCTAATGTGTATTTCATTACTAGATTGTCATGTAGGGGTGCAGTCCCTATCTTGACCGGTACCCATCCTTCCGGGGAAAGCATGGCAATGGTAATTGAGAGGGTGTGCAGAGGGGCACGAAAAGGAACAAGGAGTGACAGAGCGGACATCTAAACCGTCCCTGATCTGGCACTAAGAGTAGTGATTTACACTATCACGCAGGCTACGGGATTTCAGGCACTGCATGAGGCCACGAAGACACAACTACTTCTTGCTTCAGAGTGTATGAACCCGACTCTCTTCAAATGGGCCGTGGTCGTGACTGTCAACATCAAATGGCAACTCACTAAGTGCAAGAAGACAAAACTAAAGCAGTTTGGGTATGGATCGATTCTGGTATCAGTCTTCTTGGAACGATTACCCATATTACAGTGTCAGGAGGTTATTGTCCCAATGCTGCCACCAACAGAGCCACGGATGGCCCGATGGGCTGCGCTGATGCCTAGAGCAGGGGGTGGCCAATAGATGTCCTGGAGGCCAGAGTTTTTTGATTGCTTCCAACGACAACTGATTGTCATGGAGGATTGGCCCTAAGCTAGCACAGACTTCATCGGAGATCCAGATCTCCCACTCTCAGAGGGAGAGGATTGGGAGGAAGAGCTAGGTGAGACTCATTTTTTATTTTCATGAGTTTATGATTTTTTGGTATATATGCGTGTTCTGAAAATTATTCTTATATGTATGCAGATGTCGGCCCAGAGCATCCTGCAGGCATGTCGCTGATAGCGAGGCGAATTCCTCGCGATTTCGATCCTCGTGGTGAGGGTGGTGAGGAGGAACTAGTATAGAACCTGGAGGGGATCGCCTATGGGATCCCAGACTATGCCCGCTTGGATGAAGTGCCTCGAGCCTATCAAAGGCACACTGTAGGGGTGCCAGGTCATATCCACCACTTGCTGAGGTGGTTGGTATGGGCGATGATGTGCTATCATGAGCACCATGCTGATTAGGCACTTACGCTTTATTTCCGCACATTTTTGAGAGACATGTTGTCTCATGATGTAACTGAAATAGACCTATATTATTTTTTGTGTTTTATGATGCACACATTGTAAAGAATCGATATATATATATATATATATATACATCTATTTTATACATGGGTCTATTTACATATGATGATGTTTTTATAAATTGCGCAAATGTCCATCTAGCACAATGTTAGCTATTGCATATGTTAATTTATTTAGTCATCTTGGTATATATTGATATGTAATGAAATCAAAATGTCTTTCAAATAAACGAATACGCAAATACAATCTCAAAATGCATGGGTTTTGAACCGAATAATGATCGTTAAGTTGAAGAACAACAAGATGCAAATCCAAATTCACAAGCAACACGCGTATGCCGAGGTTAAATACCTCGGTTAATAGTTCCAAAATAGCACTATATTCAGTGACGTTTTTCGTAGTCAATCCTAGACAAATACCTTGTAAGTTAATCAACTCACCAATAGGATCATAAATTACCCAGGCTGCCGAAGACAATCTCCTGGTACTGTGGGAAGCACCATCCGCGAAACCGACATAAGGGGAAATAAACATCTGCATATAAAACAAGACCCAAAAATCAGAAAAAAGCTCACAAAGCACATCAAACCAAAGCATGCACAAAAATGAAAAAAATCACTTATGTACACATATCATGCATGAATGACTCAAGCATAATACTTTTTAAGGTACAACCCATTCTTGGGCAATGCTAAGGGGTAACCTTCATAATCGATAAGCTTATAAGCCCCATTCGGTAACACACGTTTGATAATGAAGGGCCCATGCCACATGGGTTGGAATTTTCTTGCCCCAGCTTGTCATGAGCTTGGTCGTACAGGAGAACAAGATCGCCTTTGATAAAAGAACGAGGGGAAACTGTTTGGTCAAAATGGGCTTGGACTCGCTTCTTCTGTGCTTCGAAGACCAAGGTAGCTAAGCAACGAGTTTTTTCCAATCTCTCTAAGTAGAGGAGACCTTCTTCCTCAGGCGAAGTATTAGGCAGTAATTCCACAGCTAGTTTGAGTGAAGGGATTTCACATTCAATCAGAAGAGTGGCTTCCAAACTGTATACCAACTGGAACGGGGTAAATCTGGTTGCATTCTTAATCGATCTTTGGTAAGCCAAAAGAGATGAAAAAAACATGAGATGCCAGTTTGATTTATGGATCCCAATTTTTCATTGAAGCGTTGTAACAAGGACTTTGTTTACGGCTTCAACTTGGGCATTAGCTTGAGGATAATAAGTCGTTGAGTTGTCATGACACAGACCCAACTTTGACATCATCTGCACCATCATATAATCCCAAAAATGAGAACCATGATCGGTAACGATGGCTTGAGGGACACCAAACCGAGAAATAACATGATTGAATATGAATTGTGCCATTGTCTTACCGTTCGCAGCTAGTGTAGGCATTGCTTCGGCCCATTTCCTAAAATAATCGATGGCGATGATAATCTAGGCATGCGCCCCTGCCAAACAAGGGTTTCATGTCATAAAATAGATGCCCCATTTGGAAAAATGACCAATGGTAATGATAGGGTGCAAAGGAATAGGTGGCGCATGCATCTTGCATTAATATATCTGACACGCATGGCATTTGCGTATTGCGACAATGCAGTCTTTAGAAATGGATGGACAGAAATAGCTAGCATGAAGGATCTTCTTTGCGGTGGCATAGCTAGACATGTGACAACCACAGGCACCACTGTGGAAGTCATTTAAAACTTTCTTAGCTTCCTTGAGGGTCAGGCATTGGCGAAGTATAGAATTGACTCCAACACGATAAAGGGTATCTCGAACAATACGATAAGGTTGTGACTGATGTCGAATGCAGTGTCGGGCATATTTTGTTAACTCGGACCTGAAAGTAGATGTTTGGAGATACACGATGATATCACCGTACCACGGATCAAGGGTGCTAATCAAGAAAAGATTTTCGTCCGAAATATGATCCTCGGAATGAGAAGGAGCAGAGTCAACGAGGAGAGAACAAATCAAATCAGCGAAAACAAGTAATTTCTTCAATTTGGCAGTAGTAAACTCCAAATCAAAATCTTGGAGGATAATGATCCACTTCGAGTATTTTCCCCCTAGCAACTGCAGAGACAGAATATAGGTCATGGGATTACAATTAGAAATCAAGGTCACTGTGCGTAAATGGATATAATGATGAAAATGCTAGACGACCTCGACTGCAGCCATCACTAACTTCTCAACATGTGCGTAACGTGTTTAAAGTTCGAGAAGGTTCTGAGATAGGTAGTAAATGACATGCTCGGTACCGTCATCATCATCTTGAACCGAAACCATGGCGATCGTATTGAATGCGACAACTAGATAGAGGGTGAAATCACGATGGTAATTCGAAGGACGTAATAGAGGAGTGTTGACAAGCAACATCTTAAACCTATCAAAAGATTGCTGAGCAATCTCATACCAATAGAAAGGGACGTCCTGATTCAAAAGTCGAGTGAATCCTTTGGCTACTTTGGTGTAGTTTGGGATGAAACGATGTAAGAAATTCACTTTCCCTTTGAGACTCTAGAGCTAGTGTAACGAGGATGGGGAGGGGAGATTAACAATAGCCTCAACCTTAAGTGGGTCAAGGTGAATTTCGTCTTTAGATACGATAAACCCTAGAATTCTATCGGAGTCGATGCAGAAAACACATTTATGCAGATTGAGCTGGATGTTGTAGCGTCTACAACGAAGAAAGATCTGGCAGAGATGGTCTTGGTGGTATTTTCATGCAGATGAATGAGCCATAAGTTCAGCTAGGTATGGTTGAACAATATGACGAAGATCGTGAAAGGAATAAGACATCGCACGCTGGAACGTAGCCCCAACATTCTTTAAGCCGAAAGGGAGTTTCTTATACGTGAACGTTCCCCAAGGATAGATGAAAGCAATCTTATGTTGATCAGATAGGAGAATGTTGGTCCGATTATAGCCAAAAAAAACTTCCATAAGGGAAAAAATCTCACTCCCCGCATAATCGTCAATGATTTTTTCAATGAAAGGCGTGGGATAGTTATCCTTAGGACAGGCCTGATTGATATCACGATAATCAACACAGACACAAATTTCTCCCTGCTTCTTATCCACAGGGACAATGTTAGAAATCCACTCTATTAGAGGAATCTAATAAATGAAACCCGCTTTGAGAAGTTTTTCAACTTCAACTTTGATGGCGGCGGCTTTCCGAGGATGCACGGGACGAAGACGTTGGCGAAAAGGATTCGCACCTGGGTAGGTGGGAATCTCATGTAGCACAATACTAGGGTCGATTCTAGACATCTCTTCGTAAGACCAGGAGAAAACATCACAGAATTTGTGAAAGAGGCTTTTATACACTTGGAATTCCTCGGAAGAGCGAGTGACTCCCACATGGATGTTCTCGATAATTCTTGGTTTCACGGAAATTTCGATAGGCATAGTTTGAGTAATGTTACCCAAGTTACCTTCAACGAAGACTTCATGAGTCAAAATAGGCATTTGAAGCGGTGGAGAAGGAACTTGAGATGCAAAATTCTCAAGATAGTTAGACATCGTCTCGAGGCCAAGCATAAACAAGGAATGATGATGCCCATTGCTCCATAGTAGATCTTTGAGAGACATGGTTTCCATGATAGCCTCGTTGGATGGAAACACTTCTTTCAAGGATCAGGCGAATCCGCATTGACAAGCCAGGAGGATTGAGAATAAACATCGAGAGATATGCTCAAAGGAGCATCTTCAGGAGGGGGAGAATTAGATGCAGCTGTAAGCTCACAATAATTGATTTCGATTGGACTAAGCAGCATTGAATCTCCAAATAAATCAACCTGTTTAGGTAAAGGGATGATCCATGGGTCATCTGACTGAGAGACCATATTAACTTGAATGATATTTGGTGGCAAAAGGGGAAAGATACCCATGATAGTGGGATCTTTGAGAAGACCTGGCCCTACACTGTCAGGGGGAGAAGGAATCTAATCCACGTATGGCACGTTCTTCTTGGAAAACGATGTAAAGAATGACGATTGATCGATAGTAATGATTTTTCCCTTGTGTGGAAACTTTAGAAGTTGAAAGAGGGTGGACGGAATGCATAGCATAGCATGATTCCAACTGCGACTGAGTAGAAGATTGTAATTAAGTTTGGTATCAAAAATTTCTATTTCAACTTTGACCGTCTTTCCTTGCAACGTGATCGACAAGCTAGTGAAAACACCCAAGGGTTTCGATTCCCTTCCATCGAATGTTTCAAGGGATTTGGGTGACGAATTCATGGCTAGAGAGTCAATAGCCTTCCAGGAAGTAGATGACATGACACAGGCACAACGGCTCTATGGATGTTGAGACCATTAATGCTGACTTGTATGACAACCGTAATCTGGTGCAGAGGGGGGGGACAAAATTCTCTAAGTCGAAAGAGAGAAGGCTAGAATTAGGAGGATCAATCCCACTGATCATAGATAGTATCACTTTCCGTTGAGATGGAAAAATTTGAAGCACTTCTAATGCAGACATCGTGGAAGGCACCTCCACTAAGTCCTCAACAATACTGTAATCTTGGGAAGCACGGGTGTTAGGATTTTAAGAAGATTTCTGAAGAACACCTTTAGAAGTTGGTCGTACAACGGGTTCAACACTGGGCCTTTCAATATCAAGAGGACCAGAGGCAAGTGGGGGGGGAGGAGTATCGTCAATGTCCTCTTTCTTGGTTGCCTAGCATGATTCGGCATAATCCTTCGACCGAGTAGCGATGGAAACGGGTGCAGAACCGTTCATCATGAATACTTGAGAGCCAAATGATGCAGATGGTGGAGGTTGATCAACCATTTGGTTCTGCTGAGATGGGAAAGGTTCCTTAAGGACCACCGGAGTTCCCTTAATGCCTTTGAGTACTTGACTAACCTCGGATCATCTTGGACAATATTTAGTGTAGTGGTCCTCATCACAAATAAGATGGGGATACTTCGGCTTTTGCTGTGAACCATCATCAACACGAGGTTTAGAAAATTTCAGTTTTGGGGCATCAGCTTTGGCCTTGCCTTTGCCCTTCTTTCTCCCCTTGGAAGTCTTGTCCGTAGGATTGGCCTAAATGGCGTTGACCTCCGAGGCTTTACCAAAATCCGGGGTAGCCTGAGGAGCAGAGTTATTTGAATAATTTTATTTCTGCTTCTCATTGGAAGACTTGTGTGAAGTATGAGACACAAAATCAATAACGCTGTCGACTGATGGGGTAGCCGGTGCTTTAGAGGTCCCAGGTCGTGGAGCCTCATTCAAGATGTCATACAAAATGCCCAATTGAGAGTACACTAAATCAAGGTACTGGGCACGAGAAATGGCTTTTTCCTCGGTTACACATGCCCCCATGGCAATGTCTTTCACAATCTGATTGAAAAAAGAGGTAGTGAACCAATGAGTAAGAAGTTGATCAGGAATTTTGAACTTGATCATGCGACGACGCCGTCTCCATTCATGAATGTGGTCCGAGATATGGGTAGCTCGGTCCTATTTCAAGGATGTTAGGGGATGTGTCCTGGCTTCATAACGAACCAACAACTAGAAATGGGTAAAGAATTGCATAGCGAGAGTGTTGCAATCTTGAAAGATGCCACGAGGTAGTTCAATATACTATTTAGCAGCAGCTCATGTGAGACTGCGCTGGAAGAGACAGAGTCGAACAGAGTCATCCACCCAAGAATTGGAAGAACACCATAAATGGTATGTCATGACGTGAGCTTGGGGGTCTTCTCCAGACTTTCCCTCGAACTTGGGACAATCACTTGGAACTTTCATTGGAACCGGAGGCCAAAACGGATTATGAACAATGGGATCATTTGTTAATTTGGACACATTCGGTAGCTCTAACATGGCGAGGAAAGGTAATTAAGGGTTAAAAGGCATGGAAGGTCCTCGATAAGGATTCATACCCATTGTTAAGATTGCAACAAGATGATGAGCTTAGTGGAAATGAGTCGCCTTCACTAAGTGGGCCCGCATGCTATTTTTGGCGCAAAGTCTATTTTTAGACTATGTCTATTTTTAGACATATGGATCATGTTCTATGAGTTGCCAGATGATATTTGTGGATGGTTGGTCAAGTCGGAAAAAATAGATGGACTTCTATTTTTAGACATATTGGGCAGAATCTATTTCTATGTGCCCGATCTAAAAATAGATATGTCGAATGTTATTGACAACAACCAATATTTTAGACTCTAAACTTAATTATCTTATTCTCTTGGAAGGCACTTCGGTTAAGTACCTGCAGATGTGAGAGGAGAAGTGATAGAAGGAATTACGCTATTCTTGAGGGTTAAGTGGATCTGTTCATGGATACTTGGTTAGAACTCATGTGACGGAAATTTGGTGGAAGGGATAATGGGGTTAGTGAGTTGTGATAGGTGTGGCTAATCTAAACATGGTTGAGCTGTTTGTGTTCGGTTTAACTAGTTGATTAGATTAGTGAGAGTGATTAATGAATTAATTATTAATTAATTCACTAACTATAAACTCATTAATCAACTAAAGAATGCATCGATTAACATCGGTGCATGGAGCAGGTTTCGGTGGAGACCGAGTGCGAGAATAGGTAGAAGAGTGATTAACTATCAGTTGTGACTATATTGTTGCTATTTGCAACACACGGATAGGTGGAGTAGCCCATGAGGATTGCACAGTTCAAGCCAGTTGGTTTATCTATTTAATGAAGCCATCCCATAGCATTAAAAATGCAATAGAGGCTGGCTATCAAGTGGCAAAAGATTGGAGCATGTGTTTTTCTAGATCTAGCTTGATAGTGTGTAGCAATTGAGGGTGTGCATGAGAGCTTGTGAGGAGCTTTTGTACTATGATTGTTACATGATCTCCATGACATATAATATACGGATAGTTGGGGTTTTCAGCTTTAAGCTTTCCCATTAAATACTGTGTTCATATGTGTGATTGTTTGTGGTTTTAATGTATGCATGCAATTGATTTTATTTCCGCATGTGATGATCAATGGTAGAAGAGATTATGTATTGTGCATGAAGCTAAAATAGTGTGTGATCAGGAGAATATCGGTGAATAAT
Organism: Pinus albicaulis; assembly: GCA_034641835.2. Classification (NCBI taxonomy): domain Eukaryota; kingdom Viridiplantae; phylum Streptophyta; class Pinopsida; order Pinales; family Pinaceae; genus Pinus; species Pinus albicaulis. The sequence goes on along the minus strand of CM076584.1, from coordinate 1,580,377,973 downwards.
ATATCAGTTATTCAAATTTCTACATGGTATCGGAGCGATATTGATCATTGGAGAAATTGCAAAACATTGAAGCAGTTGAGTTTTGTGTTGGTGGAATTCGAATTTGCAGCAGTGTTTTCTTGGTGTCGAAGTTGAGATGTCTTTCAACAGATTGCGATCGGAGTATGCCCTTGAGGGCAGCTTGAATTATATTGCATGGAAGGACAAGATGGAGGCGGTGCTAGATGACAATCGGTTGAAGGAGTTCATAGATGCAGAAATTCCAAAGCCTACTTCTAGTGATGTTGCCGTACTTGATGCATGGCAAAAGAAGACAGCAAAGTGTTGAAGGATTTTGTTAGAAAGTGTGAAGGATCACATAGTATCCAAACTTCATGGTAAGGCTTCTCCATTCTTGATGTGGAAAGCTTTGACACATTTATTCCAAAGCAAGAGCGACCAGAGGAAATTGGCGCTCAAGGATAGACTCAGAAACATAAAGATGGAGAAAGGCGACAGTATGCCCAAGTACCTCACGGAGTTCATCCAATGCAAGGATGAGCTGGGAAGTGTGGGGGTGAATGTTGATGATGAGGACTTGGTGAGCTTGGCTCTCCTTGGGCTTCCTAAGAGTTGGCACTCCTATCAGGACTCTGTCAATGGTCGGGAGAAATTGCCAGGATGGGAGCGACTTTGGTCGGATCTTGTGCAAGAGGAGATAAGGCGAAGTAATAGGGACGGATCTTCATCAAAGAACTCTGATGAAGATAATTGCACTTTGGCTACCAAATAAAAAAAGGGGAAGAGAAAGAAAGATTCTCAATCCGGTGCGAAAGGTAAGAAGCAGGACATGTCCAAGGTGAGGTGCTTTCACTGTCACCAACACAGACATTATGCCACTAGTTGTCCACAGAAGAAGAAAAATAAGCAGGCTGCTGGGACTGCAGCTGGAGAGGCCTTAGCCTCGCAATTTGAGCTGGATTTTTCACTGATTGCATGCTTGGTCTCAAGTATGACAGGATCAGTGTGGTTTCTTGAAAGTGGTGCGTCTTTTCACATGACAGGAGATCGAGATTTGTTTACTGATCTAGATGAGAAAGATCTTGGAGTGCACATCGAGATGGGTGATGATGGTAGATATAGTGCGACCGGTATCGGTACCATTTCCTTTGAGAGGGAGTCTGGTAAACCCTTCATATTGAAGGAAGTGATGCATGTTACAGGATTGAAGAAGAATCTGATCTGCGATGTTAGAAGACAAGGGATATGATGTTGTCTTTAGTGAGGGAAAGGCTTTCCTGTGCAGTAAGGCAACTGATGAGACCCGGAGGATAGGGGTTCGAGTTAAGAACCTTTATCAATTGTAGGTAGATGGCTGCGCATCAATGGCAGGCAAGGCACAAGGAGTGGTGAGCCGGGATGATGGCGAGTTGTAGCACCAGAGAGTGGGCCACCTTCACCATGGAGCTTTGAAGATACTATAGCAGATTTCTACTGGGATTCCTAAATGTGCTCTTGTGCTGTCAGATCAGTGCAAGGGGTGTACTTTCGGAAAAATTTTGAAAGCCACCTTTCACGAGAAGGATAGTCGCGCCACGACGATCCTTGAGAGAATTCACATAGACGTGTGTGGACCCTTCTCAGTAGCTTCGATATCAAAGCAAAAGTATTATGTGATATTTGTTGATGATTTTTGTCATAAGTGCTGGATCTTCTTCATGCAGAAGAAGAGCGAGACATACTCAAAGTTCTTTGAGTTCAACGCACTGGTTGAGAAAGAATCGGGGAAGCAGGTGAAGGCTCTTAGGAGCGACAATGGTGGTGAATTCATCTTTGGTGAATTCAAGGACTTTTGCAGCGTAGAAGGAATTCGAAGATAGCTCATAGCACCTCATAACCCACAGCAGAACGGGGTTGCTGAGCGAAAGAACAAAATGATCGTGGGTGCTGCACGGGCAATGTTGCATGATCAGGGCCTACCCATTCACTTGTGGGTGGAGGCATGCAATACTACAGTATATGTGCAGAACCGTTGTCCTCATAGGATACTTGGCATGAGCACACCCGAGGAGGCGTTTTCTGGTAAGAGGCCTGATATTTCCCATTTGAGGATTTTTGGTTCACCTATTTACATTCATGTGACGAAGGATGCCAGGAAGAAACCGGAGCCGACTGCGAAGGTTGGGATATTTTTGGGGTACAATAATATGCCCCACAACTATCGTGTGTATTTTCCAGACAGTCGCAAGACTTTTGTGCGACGGGATATCAAATTTTAGGAGGAGAAAGCCATGAAGTGTTCGCTTGAGAGGGAGCCACACTTGCATGTAGATGAGGAGCTATTAGTTTCTAAGGATGAGTCTCAGGATGTGGATCAGCCACAAGATGAGGTTCATGGAGTGGAAGATACCACTCAGGCAGCGCCAACCATCAGAGGGCGGAAGCGCACTACAGAAGCTAAGTGACTGGCTCAAGATGCATAGAAGGTTGTAGGGGCACCTACATCACAGTGCAGACAGAGACAGTCACCTGACTGGTATACTGGATACATGGCTCTTATAAGCAAGTGTATCGTGATAGAGCCATCCTCTTTTGAGTAAGCTGTGGAGGACCCCTCATAGGTATATGCCATGGTGGAAGAGTATGATTCGATTGTCAGAAACAGTGCATGGGAGATTGTCCCGAGGCCGGAAGGGAAATCAGTGGTGGGTTCGAGATGGATCTACAAAGTGAAGCAGGCAGCTGACGGGAGTGTGGAGAAGTACAAGTCAAGATTTGTTGCCTGAGGCTTTTCACAGATAGAGGGGATCGATTATGAGGAGACCTTTGCACCTGTCACAAGGTATTCTTCCATACGGACGATTCTTTCTCTCTCAGCGCAGATGGGGTGGCACATTCTTCAGATGGATGTGAAGACTGCGTTACTCAATGGAGTCATTGAGGAGGAGGTGTACATAGAGCAGCCTGAAGGTTTCGAGATCTTTAGCAGTGAGTCGCATGTGTGCAGGCTCAAGAGAGCGTTGTATGGGTTGAAACAAGCACCTCGTGCTTGTTACACACAGATAGACAGTTATTTCACCGGACTTGGATTCTCCAAGAGTGAGGCGGATCCGAACCTATACCAGATTATGGTGGAGGGTAAGTTGCTGATCATTGTACTTTATGTAGATGATTTGATTTTGACAGGTGATGATTTGTTGATACTCTCATGCAAGGAGGATCTTGAAAAAGAGTTTGAGATGAAGGACTTGGGCCTCCTTCATTATTTCCTAGGATTGGAAATTTGGCAGCGCAGTGGTGGACTATTTGTTTCTCAAGGTAAGTATGCCCGGGAGATACTAGAGAAGTTCAACATGCATGGATGCAAGCCTGTTGATACTCCTCTTCCTGGTGGTTGGAGGAAGGAGGATGATAATTCAACGGAGGTATTGGATGCCACTTTTTATCGAAAGTTGGTGGGGTCGCTTATGTATCTGGTCAATACACGACCCGACATATGCTATGCAGTTAACCAGCTTTCACAAGCTATGGTTAAGCCTACCAAGCTCTTTTGGAAGGCGGGGAAGCATGTATTGAGATATATCAGAGGCACATATCTCAGAGGCACATCGGGATATGGATCATGGTACGAACGGACAAAGGAGAATGAGTTGAGGCGACATGGCTTCTTGGATCGGTATCATCATATCGAGAGGTCGCGCGCGACGGAAAAGATCATGTTACTTTCATACACATTCCTACGAGAGGATCGGAATCTTTCGTGTCTTGACGAAGGCACTCACCAGGAGCAAATTCAAATACCACAGGGGTAGGATAGGGGTTGCAGATAATCCTTATCTTGTTGAGAGGGAGTGTTGAGATTGCAGCAAGATGATGAGCTTAGTGGAAAGGAGTCGCCTTCACTAAGTGGGCCCGCAGGCTATTTTTGGCGCAAAGTCTATTTTTAGACTATGTCTATTTTTAGACATATGGATCATGTTCTATGAGTTGCAGGATGCTATTTGTGGATGGTTGGTCAAGTCGGAAAAATAGATGGACTTCTATTTTTAGACATATTGGGCGGAATCTATTTTTAGATTGCCAGTCTAAAAATAGATATGTTGAATATTATTAGCTCTTAATAATATTTGGACTATAAACATTATCTTATTCTCTTGGATCACTTCAGTTAAGTGCACAGATGTGGCACAGGAGCTGACAGAAGGAATTACGCTATTCCTGAGGGTTAAGTGGAGCTATTGCATGGATACTTCAATTAGAACTCATGTGACAGAGTTTGGTGGAGTTGATTGAGGAAGTTAGTGGAGTTGTATTCAGTTTAACTAATCTAAACATAGTTGAGCTATTTGTATTCGGTTTAACTAATTGATACAATTAGTGAGAGTGGTGTGAATTAATTATTAATTAATTCACTAATTATAAACTCATTAATCAACTAAAGAATGCATCAGTTAACTTCAGTGCATGGACAGTTTCAGTGGAGACCAGTGTAGAAATAGGTGAAAGAGCAAGTTAACTATCAGTTGTGACTATACTGTTGCTATTTGCAACACACAGATAGGTGGAGTAGCCCATGAGGATTGCGCAGTTAAATCCAGGTGGATTATCTATTTAATGAAGCCATCCCATAGCATTAATTACACAATAGAGGCTAGCTATCAAGTGGCAAAAGATTGGAGCATGTTTTTTGCTAGATCTAGCTTGATAGTGTGTAGCAATTGAGGGTGTGCATGAGAGCTTGTGAGGAGATTTTGTACTATGATTGTTACATGATCTCCATGACATATAATATATAGATAGTTGGGGTTTTCAGCTTTAAGCTTTCCCATTAAATATTGTGAATTGGAGAAGATGTTAAAAATATAATATATGAATATTGGATGAAAAATTCACATGTTTCACCAAAAGCAAGGGATGTGATGCGAAGAAGAATAACATGAAATCAGTACGAAGAACATGCAAAACATTTCTTGGACACCACTCAAATAGAGTTTTTCAACAAGTTAAAAGAAGAGAATCGTGAAATTAATGTCTCAATCAATGCTTCTGTGCAACAAAAATAATTGTATGTTAAACATATCATTGTACGCGACATTTTTTGTTGTCGTTATCATAAGGAATTTTAGTTATATTATCACACATTCCTTAATTTTGGTAAAACATTTTGGAAAGATTCACCTGCTCCTTCCACTATCCATGATTTCATATCTCAAATTATATGTGGAAGAGAAAGCCATGAATTATTTTACCAAAAGAAATGTGTTGGTGGTAAAAGATGTGGTAATTGTGGAAATTTATGCTAGTGGCAGCATGAATTGCTAACCGCGAACTCCGCCATATGAACACCTTAGAGCCTTCGAGCTTTAGGTGTTTCGATAACCACTGGAATAATATAATTGCAACGACTTTGGGTATCAATCATATCCTATCTTTTATGCAATTCAAATATTATTCGATTTAATAATTGCATAGAACTTTGGTTATTTAGGTTATAAACATTAATGTGACCCGAGGTTAGCCCTTAATGTTGATTTGCGAACCAGAGTCGGGGTTTAACCTTGCTGCAACCCCCGCATGCCTTTTTCATAAACCTTAAATAGCTACACATAACTATAGGGTCAATAAATACTGTGTAGAGTGGATTGTAGGAGGTGTTGTTGCTTGGTGATAGGTCACACGTTCAACTCCTTCGGGGTATGGCCTAGCCCCTTATCAAAATTTTGGACTAGTGAGTGGAGTTCATGTGGCAACCACAAATTGGCCTACATGGTGGTCCCTTATTCGACCACCACAACCAAATATAATTTAACCAATCATGAACCAATCATCATTTGATAAGTGGAAAGTTGTCATTAACTGATGGAGCCGAGTCAACCATGCTGAGTCAGAATCTGGTGAGAAGCATGGCCTGATCACTTGGCAACCCTGTACAACCCAAACAGAAAAATTTTGGTGTTTCCTGAAACGAACACATCACGATTGCAGGAGGATATGAAGTAATTTTTTCACGAAACGACTTGTGCCAAATTCAAAATGATGAGATCTACGCAGTCATTTAGGTTATGAGCCATTCCAAAAAATTTAAATTTTGAGCATTAATTTGATCCACTGGATCAATAAAGACATCTTGTGTTGATGATGAGGCATTGGTAGAAAATTTTTCCACAATACCCCTTGGTTGAGGAGGTGGAGGGTTCACAACCATATGTTTTTATTGGATTTGATATCGATTTGTCAATACAACAACCTAATGTGCAATGTTTTTCTATGAGAAATAATGATGGATCTCATCAATATAAGGGCACTCATGAGCGAGATGGTCCTCCCCTCAAATATTGCGAGGGAAATGATTATTTTTCTTTTTCGTGCCACCACTAATAGCCTTCTGGTTTTGAGTTGCTCCATGTTTAGTGCAAAGGTTTTTTTCTCTTTTTTACTTCTTTTTACCTCATGTTTGTGGAGGGTCCTTTACAAGTGCATATTGAACATAATTCACTTTGAAGTTTTGAATAGAAGCACTAGGAGTTTGAGTTGTAAAATTTGTAGTTGGGGCACTAGAATAGATGTTCATTTGACCCATTTAAGTGGCTCAGTGTCCTATGTTTCTTGAGGATACGAATCCCACCACATCATGAGCTTGGGTTCCAAGAATGTGATTTGAGACATCAATCAATGATTAAGGAGTGTTAGGAATGATTTCTTATAGATAACCTTCTTGAGAATAGATCAAGGACAATTGATGTGCATGCATGACAACTTGTTCCTCGGTTTGGGCTCCTACCTTAGCAATATCTTTGACAATCCTAGGCAAGATAGACTTGGTAAACCACTCATGCAACAACTCATTAGGAAACTTGGTTCAAAATAGGCTTTTATTCTTCTCCTCTCATCTATATGATTAGAAAGTGGGTGGAGGTGTCCCAACAAAAGTTAGAGAGTATATTGGATCCTTTTTCATAACTAAGAAGTAGTTGGTAATGGTTAAAAAATGCTTGGGGTAAATAAATGAAGTTATCATAAGTGGCACTTTTAAGATGAATGTACCATTTTGCACCACCGATAAGAGTCCATTTCAAAGGATGCAGCCTAATGATATCATCAATGAAATATTTGGAGGAGAGCCATAAATATGAATTATGGGTCTTCGTCAAGTTTACCATCGAACTTGGTTATGTCAACTAGCAGTATAGGTGGGACCAGAGGCCATATAGGGTTATGATTTATGATATCATTCATCAACTTTTAAAGATCATGTAGCGTAAGAGTTTCCAAGAAGGGTGATTTAAATGATTCTTCGGAGGGTTAGGTGCCCCCTATGACCGATGTAGAAGAGGTGCTTCACCCATTAAAAAAAATAATAAAAGAACTTTGGTCAATCACTTTCAGTCTTATTGGTAATAAAATAACATAACATAGTCATTAAATAATAAAAAGCTGTAGATATTATAACTATATAGAGAACCATAGAAATGAGGAATATAATGTAAATTTTTTATTTCAATGTTCGAAACTTATGTAACGATTGCTTTTGGAGAGTCGGTGAATAGGTTCATTGATCTTTTCACAGCAATTTGTTGATTGGGGTTGCATAGAATACCATGTGCACACACCGAATCAATAAAATATTCCACACCCTAATTTTGTGACATATAAAGGGAAAATGAGTATAACTCAAAGATAGGGAAAAAAATAAGAAACAAAGAATTCATGGATCGGCGAAAAAAAAAAGTTTGAAAATGGGTGTAGCCAGTTCCATAAAGCATATCCCAGAAGAGTATGTTGATCAATTGGTACATGAATTTTCTTACAATCCAATTCATCTACCCCTTACAAATGTCCCTACTCAGCTTTTTTATGACCGCAGGACACTGGAGAGCATCTAAAATGCAAAACACGAAGCCCTTCAGCCATTCACCCGCCAGCCTTCAATATTAGCAATTCCATTCCTCAGGTTGAACTAATGCAACAAATTTTTCAATACCTCCTCACCGACACAACTATATTGATCATTATCCACTGTACCAAAGTCCTGAGCGAGAGGAATATGAAAAATCTGTTGAATGAATTAATTTCATGCTACAAGTCTCTAATTAAAATGGATAAGAGAGAGTTGCAGCAAAATCATTGCCAGAAGGTCCTGTCGTAGAGATTTAATCTTCTCCATATTTATTGTCAATATAGCCCAGAAAATAGGGAGTTGTTCTCTTTCTTGGAAATTAACCCAAACTGCAATCTATATAAACAAGGACAGGAACAACAATTTTTCTTTGAAGACAAAGGATAGAAGCAGCAACAAATTAGTTTTGTTTTTTCACTCAAACTGTGCATTGAATTTGTGTTTTAAAACCTCTACGACCATTTGGATTTTCATAGCCCTCTCAAATTCAGTAAATCGTGGTTGAACCACGCAATCTCCTATCTTAAGACCCTTTGCACCTACCGCTCTAATTGTAGCACCATTTATTTTTAAATTCAAACACTCCACGCAAGTTTCTATGAACCCCGCAGGTCCACGTCACCCCGTCCTCAACCAAGCATGCACTTATCACAAACTCTAGTGGTTGTGTCATCCCACAAACAAAACTCACGTGAAAAACGTGACCCCACCTGCCAACTCAGCAATCTCCCATGACCAATTAAAACCTTTTCATAGGTTTTCTTGCCGACGTCATCCTCCCTTATTTATCATGCGATAGCGCTACCCCACCACCATCAACTCACCAGCCCTCGACCAATGGCGCTTCATCGCAAGGTCTAACTACCCAGTCGGCTGGCGTATTAAATGATGTGATAAACCATCGCACCTCTTCGCATTTCTTTATCGCATGGTCTTAACCTGACATCACCCGGTGCAAAGTTCTATTCGACAAAATTATTGTATTGCAATTATAATGTATTTTTGTAATGTTTTTCTTTATGTTTTATAGTTTGAAACACCACCGGCGATATATTTTTTTCATAAAGTTTAAACTTAGGATAATACTCTTATATATGTATTGTAAAAATATAGCTTTACAATACAAATAGACTGCAATGTTGTGTATGCCGAGAGTGATGAGTGTAGACTGTGTATGCAGTAGAGCGTATGCTGTGAGTTTAGTAGAGCAGTGAGAAATATAGAGGAGGAGCAGTATATGTAAAGCCAGAACTGCAGTTATGATGGTGTGTAATAGAAGAGAATATTGTTAATGAAACACCGTGTTTTTCTCAATGTATATGTTTTTATACTCTGTCTGCAAGTTTTATGTTTGATATCTCTGTGTTAGAAGAGGAAATTTCATTCCTCACTGTGTGTTAGGATTTATCAGAAAATCCAACATGGTATCAGAGCTAGTCGAGGCTCTCAACGGTTATTGAAGAAGCTCAAGGAAGAAGAATATTGTTGAAGCATTTCTCCAGCAGTGTGAAGGTTTAGAAAGTTAGGTATTTACAAAATAGAGTTATTGTTTGGTTTTAAATTATTACAGTCCAGAGAGCTATAAAAGGAAGTCTTTAGCAATGGAGGATAACTCTCCAGCAGTGAGAAAGTTTGTTTTAAATACACATTCAATTTTTAGCATAGTTAGCAATGACAAGAGCTAGCATAGACACGAGTATGGGAAATAATCAACTCCCACAGTTCAATGGGAAGAACTATGATTATTGGGCAATAACAATGAGAGCCCTGTTTGCATCTCAATATTTATGGGAACTGGTTGAATATGGATTTAAAGAACCAACTGATGCAAATGAGTTTAATGCCTTAACACAGAAAAAAATGGATTTGCTGAAGAGTAATTGAAAGAAGGACCCAAAATCCCTCTTCTATCTCTATCAAGCAGTGCATGAAACCATACTTCCAAGAATTGTAGCAGCAAAGAAGTCTAAGGAGGCATGGGATACCCTCCATACAACCTATCAAGGTATGTAGAAAGTAAATAAAAAAAATCTTCAAGTAATGAGAAGAGAGTTTGAAGTTATTTTCATGAAATAATATGATAGCTTAGACTCATTATTCACACCGTTGATTGGGTTGGTTACCCAAATGAGATCTCATGGAGAGAAAGTAGAAGAGAGAAAGATATCAGAGAAAAAATTGAGGATCTTACCCTCAAGATTCAATGTGATAGTCACAACCATTTAAGAGACAAAGGATCTCTCAAGCTTTATAGTTGATGAGCTTCATGCATCTTTGATGACACATAAAGAAAGGCTTAACAGAATAGAAAAATCATCTCTAGAGCATGCCTTCAAGACTAAAATGTCCTTTGGAAGAGGAAGACGTTAAGGAAGATAAAAATATAGAGGAAAAGGTAGAGGCAGAAGCCAGAAAAGAGGAAGAAACGGCCCTGCAAGTATAAGTGGAAGGGGCAGCAACCAAAATCAGAATCAAAGCCAAGGCAGCAACCAACAAAGTGGACAAAATCAAGCACATGGACAAAGGTATGATAAATCCTAAGTCCAATGTCATTACTGTAAGAATTATGGGCACTATGCCAATGAATGTAGAAAGAAACAAAGTGACATGGGTAATAGACCCAGTGCTAACTTTACTAAAGAATATTAGAGTCAAGAAATTTTTTTTTTAGCATGTAATATGGATGAAGAGAAGAATGAAGATATATGGTTTCTAGATTCAGGATGTAGCAACCATATGAATGGAAACATTTCTATGTTTTACATGTTGGATGAAAATGTGATGTCTCAAGTAACATTGGGAATAGACAACAAAGTCTCTGTCATGGGGAAAGCCAGAGTGAGTGTTCTAACAAAGAAACGAGAAAATAAGAGCATATTTGATGTATACTATGTACCAGTTATGAAAATTAATTTGTTAAGCATTAGACAGCTCATTCAAAAAGGCTACAATGTATTCCTTGAAGATGATGTATGTACTATCATGGATAAACCACTAAGCAATCAATTCATTGCACAAGTGAAGATGACAAGAAATAGAATGTTTCCTCTCAAGATGAGAGCAGATTTGAAGAAAAGAGTTGCAATGACAACTATAACTCAAGAGACATTCCAAAAGGAAGCAAAGGATGAAAACTGGTTATGGCATTTGAGATTTGGACATCTCAACTCTGGAGGCCTAAATTTGTTGCACAAAAAAGGCATGGTAAAGGGATTACCATTGATTGAAAAACCAGACAGCCTATGTGAAGGCTGCATCTTGGGGAAACACCAGAGAGAAAGCTTTCCATCAGGAAAGAGCACAATGGCAAAAGCACCCTTAGAAATAGTCCATTCAGAGTTATGTGGACCAATGCAAACACCATCATTAGCAGGCAACCACTATATGTTGACCTTTATTGATGATTACACAAGAAAAACATTGGTATATTTATTGAATTTGAAGAGTGAAGTATTTGAAAAGTTCTGCCACTTTAAAGCTCTTGTGAAGAATCAAAGTGGGCAGCACATAAAATTTCTCAGAACTGACAGAGGAGGAGAATATATCTCCAAATAATTTCTTCGTTTTTGCAGAGAAAATGGAATTCATAAGAAATTTACAGTAAGGTATAGACCACAGCAAAATGGAGTTGTTGAAAGGAAAAATAGAACCATCATGGATATGGTAAGAAGCACGTTAAAGGAAAAACATTTTCCAAATGAATATTGGGCTGAAGCTGTACATTGTGCAGAATATGTGCTGAATAGATGCCAAACAAAGAGTGTTATGAATAGAGTTCTAGAAGAAGTATGGAGTGGCATAAAACAATTTGTCACCCACATGAGAGTATTTGGTTGTGTGGCTTATGCACACATTTCATATTAGCTAAGGAATAATTTGGACAGTAAGGGGGAGAAGTGCATATTTTTTGGATATAGTGATGAATCAAAGGCATACAAATTGTATAACCCATCCACAAAGAATTTTATGATAAGCAGAGATGTGCAGTTTATTGAGGAAGAATCTTGGCATGGAAGCATTGAGAAAATAGTGAATGTGAAAACTTGTTTGTCTAAAGAAGTTGATGAGGAAGAAATGGAAGGAATAAATCCCTCATTGATAACACCTCCTCCACCAACACAAGGACAAAAAGGGACACCACAAGCTGGTATGAGAACACCCTTGAGACATGATAACAGTGCTTCTCCAAGCACAACACAAGGAGCAAATTTGAGTGCTTCTACAAGTACAAGTTCATGAAGTGAAAGAGGAACCAGATTCAGAAGTTTAAATGAAATCTATGAGCAAGAGGCAACCAATGAAGGTATGAACTCTTTATTTTCATTGTATTGTAATATATAATATCCTATTCATTTTGAAGAAGAAGTAAAAGATAAGAAATGGATAGATGGTATGGATGAAGAAATAAATTCAATAGAGAAGAACAATACATGGGAATTAGTTGATCTCCCAAAAGGAAAAGAAGTGATTAGAGTAAAATGGGTTTAAAAGACCAAAATAAATGTTGAGGGTAAGATTGAAAGGCACAAGGCTAGACTTGTTGTCAAGGGCTATAAGCAGTAGCAAGGAAGAGATTATTAAGAAACGTTTGCACCAGTTGCAAGAATGGAAACAGTGAGAGCAGTGTTGTCCATAGCAGCACAACATAAATGGAAAGTTTACCAAATGGATGTGAAATCAACATTCCTAAATGGAGTATTAATGGAAGAGGTTTATGTTGAAAAACCTCTAGGCTATCAGAAAGAAGACCAAAAGCACAAGGTATGCAAGTTGAAGAAATATCTATATGGGCTGAAACAAGCACCAAGAGCATCGTAAAGCAGAATAGATGCCTATCTACTAGAAAATGCATTTGATAAATGTGAAGAATAACCCACATTATACATCAAAGAAAATGATGGTAAGATGTTGATTAATTTTTTATATGTTGATGATGTGATATTTACAAGTAATGATGCTTACCTCATTGAAAATTTTAAAACAGTCCTAAAAGAAGAATTTGAGATGACTGATATGGGATTGCTGAGATACTTCTTAGGAATAGAAGTAGAGAAAAATGAAAATAAAATCTTTATTTCTCAAGATAAATATGTAAAATAAGTTTTTGAAAGATATAACATGCAGGATTGCAATGAATCAATTACTCCTACAGTGATGGGATTGAAGGTAAGCAAAGAAGACGGCAGCAAGGTTTTTGATCCAAGTTTGTACAAGAGCATAGTTGGAAGCCTTGTGTATTTGACTGCAACTAGGCCTAATATTATGCATGCTGTGAGTTTAATTTCCAGATTTATGGAGAGGCCAAAGGAGGCACATTGGCAAGCAAAAAAGAGAATTCTAAGGTATGTGAAAGGAACAAAGAGGTATGGTATTTTATACACCTCTTCAGAAAATTTTGAATTAATTAGATGTACTAACAGTGATTGGGCCAGAAGTAGAGACGACAGAAAAATCACCTCTAGATATGTTTTTCATATGGGATCAGGAGCCATCTCATGGGCTTCTAAGAAACAACCAATTATGGTTTTATCAACAATAGAGGCAGAGTATGTGGCAGCTACAGTAGCAGCATGTCAAGCAGTATGGATGAGGAGAATGTTAAGAGATTTCTGTCATGAACAGGTAAAAGGCACAATAGTTTATTGTGATAATAGTTGAGAAATAACTTTATCCAAGAATTCAGTGTTTCATAAAAGAAGAAAACACATTGATGCAAAGTATCATTATACCAGAGAATTGGTGAACAATGGAGAAGTTGTTTCGAAGCATTGTAGAATAGAAGAACAATTTGTAGATATTTTGACAAAACCATTGCGGAAGAAAATATTTAATTATCTCAGAAAATGTTTTGGAATGCAAGATCACGGCAGTTGTGTTTAAGGGGGAGTGTTGGAAATTAACCCCAACTGCAATCTAGATAAATAAGGATAGGAACATCAATTTTTCTTTGAAGACAAAGGATAGGAGCAACAGAAAATTAGTTTTCGTTTTACACTCAACCTGTCCATTGAATTTGTGTTTTAAAAACCCTTCAACCATCTGCATTTCTGTAGCCCTTTCGGATTCACTAAATCATGGGTGAATCACGCAACCTCTCGCCTTAAAACCCTTGGCACCTACCGCTCTAAATTTCGCACCATTTGTTTTTAAATTAAAACACTCCATGCAAGTTTATTTGGAACCCACAATTCCACGTCACCCCATCCTCAACCAATCATGCACTTATCGCAACCTCTGGTGGTTGCATCATCCCGAAAACAAAAAACACACGACAAACCCGACCCCACCTGCCAACTCATCAATCTCCCGCAACCAATCAAAACCTTTTCAAAAGGTTTCTTGCCAACATCCTCCTCCCTTTTTTATCGCATGATAGCGCTACCCTACCACTGCCAGCTCACCAGCCCTCGACCAATGGTGCTTCATTTCAAGGTCTAAATTTTCAGTCAGCCGACACATTAAATGATGCGATAAACCATCGCAACCTCTTCGCATTCCTTTATTGCATGATCTTAAGCTGACATCACCCAGCACAAAGTTCTATGCGACAAAATTGTCATATTGCAATTATAATGTATTTTTGTAATGTTTTGTTTTATGTTTTATAGTTTGAAACATCTCCAATGATATATTTTTTTTCATAAAGTTTAAAATTAAGATAATAGTCTTATATATGTATTGTAAACAAATATGCTTACAATACAAATAGACTACAATGTTGTGTATGAAGAGAGTGAGGAGAGTAGACTATGTACGCAACAGAGCACAAGATGTGAGTATAGAAAAGTAGTGAGCGATATAGAGGAGGAGAAATATCTGTAAAACTAAAACTACAATTCTGATGGTGTGTAATAGCAGAGAAGATTGTTAATGAAAAACTGTGTTTTTCTCCCTAGGGTATATGTTTTTATACTCCATATGCAAGTTTTATGTTTGATATCTATGTGTTAGAAGAGGAAATTTCATTCCTCACTGTGTGTTAGGATTTATCCAAAAATCCAACACTCTTCAATTAGAGGATACAAATGATTGTACCAAGTAATAATTGAACCGCTTTTTTTTTATGCCACAATTATTACTCTTCATGTGATGATGCACGGAAAGTGTGCAAAGAAGTGGCTCATTTCCTAGATATTATTGGTTTGAATGAAAATGATTTGGAAAAGGAACCTAAAGACTTTATGTGGGAGTCTGTACACATTCTGTCAAACCTTGCAAAAAAGTGCGATTATGTGAAAGTTTAGAGTATGGTTTTAAGAATTTACTGTCACAACAAGGTTTTATGCTCCTGTACCATCCAAATATTTCTCTATGTGTTAGGAGTGTAGGTTTTAACCCTGAATAGAAATTATCTACACACGAATCTTATAACAGAAAATAAACAATAACGAGAGCATAAAACATAAAACAGATAAACACTGAAATTTTCCCCTGGATCCCAAATCGAGACGACCAACTTGATTTTCATTATATTCCTTTTAGTGTTACAACACATATATATACATGCCGAAGCATACATAAACCCCAATCCATTAACCCTAGATTAGAACATAACCGTAGTTCCCTTGACCCGATCTACAAAAAATACCAGGGGCCGAAAACCATTGTACCCCAAAAACCATGTGCAAAACCATGCACAAAACCATGGGCACAGACTACCCACCAAAAATTAAGGACCAAAAATTTTCGTTGATCGCTGAGGCTGCTGCTCCTATTTCCCAACAAGCATACCTCACTGCGTGCTTAGTCGTGTGGAAAGAATATAACACATACCCAACATTCTCCAACTTGTTGTTTTCTTTCCACAGGGAGCCACAAGAGAGCTTAGTCATTGGGCCAATTCTTCAATACCCATTGTTTCTCTACACCAAGAGAACTTCTGAGTGCTCATAGACTTCGTCAATGCATCTGCAACATTCTTCAAAGTGTCCACCTTTACCAGCAACACCCTTTTAGCCTCAACCATATATCTCACAAAGTGATATTGAACATCAATGTGCTTTGTCTTTGAATGATAAACATGGTTCTTAGCCAAGAAAATTGCACTTTGGCTATCACAATCTATCCTTATAGCTTGCTACACCAACCCCATACTTGAACATAATCTCTGCAACCAAACTACTTCCTTGCTTGCATGAGTGGCTGCCATGTATTCTGCCTCTATAGTTGAAAGAGCCACTACAGACCGTCTTTACTCATATCCAACTAATTGTGCCTCCAAATAGGCTAAACACATACGCACTTGTAGATCCTCTTTGTCCAGATCTCAGATTCTACCGCATCAACAAAAAAATGAATGTCCAAAATTTTTTCCAATCCTGGGTCTTCCTCGTAGCACAAGCCATAATCACTAGTGCCACGTAAATATCTGAAAACCCGCTTCACTGCTGTCTAATGCTCCTTTCCTAGGTTTGACATAAACCTGCTCAATACTCCCACTGAATGTGCAATGTCTGGTCTAGTACAGACCATTGCATACATCAGGCTACCCACTACACTTGCATATGGAACACAGGACATATAATCCTCTTCTTCTTGTGTCTTGGGACATTGTTCAGCAAGCAGCTTTACACCTACAGGAATAGGAACATTCACCGGTTTACTATCTTGCATACTGAACCTCTACAATATAGTTTCGACATACTTCCTTTGGTTTAACCAGAGTGTCCTCTTTGCCCAATCTCTCTTAATTTCCATGACCAAAATATAGTTTGCAGCACCAAGATCCTTCATGTTGAATTTGGAGAACAGTTGGGTCTTCAAATCTTGGATAATTTCTTTGTCATTTCCAATCAACAACATATCATCCACATACAAGACCAAATAAATAATATGGTCACCAATTAATTTAAAATAAACACAATGATCCTCCTCGCTTCGTAGCTGAATCCCCATATATAGGTATCAAATTTCCGATACCACATCCTTGGTGACTTTTTTAACCCATACGTAGACTTCTTCAAGCCGCATAATCAGCTTCTTTCTTACCCTTCACCATAAATCCTTCAAGTTTCTTAACGTAGATCTCCTCTTCTAGATCCCCGTGAAGAAATGTTGTCTTCACATCCATCTGCTCTATCTCAAAATCAAATGTAGCAGCAACAGATAAAAGTAATCTAATAGAAGTAACTTTGGCAACAGGAGAAAAAATATCACCAAAATCAATTCTCGGCACCTGGGAATAACCTTTCGCTACCAATCGAGCTTTGTATTTCTCCACCTTGCCTTCTACATTCATCTTCTTATTAAACACCCATTTGCTCCCAATGGGCTTCCTTCCAGCCGGCAACTCCACCAGATCCCATGCCTCATTTTTGTGCAAGGATGCCATTTCATCAACCATGGCCTCCTTCCAGAGTTTTCCATCCTTGGAATCTACTGCCTCCCTGACAGTTCTGGGATCATCATTAGTTATAGTTAAGGCAAAACCTGAACAGAAAGTAGATGGACTATACCTTTTTGGTTGCCTTCTTTCCCGAACTGATCTTCTCAAAGCTGGAGTTTGTGGCTCCTCCTCTTCTGAATCTTCGTCTGCTGTAGAGTCTGATTCATCCTCCTTTAGCTCAAACTCTATCTTCTCAGGTTCCTTTGGTAGGATTTCATGTTTAACAACATCTTTCACCTCTCTAAACACCACATCTCGGTTGTACACAACCTTCCTTGTTTCCGAGTTCCAAAGCTTGTAACCTTTTAAACCATCCTTATACCCAATAAAGATGCACCTTTCAGATTTATTATCCAAATTGGTCCTTTTCTCCTTTGGAACATGTACATATGCATCACATCCAAATACCTTTAGATGTGAAATAGAGGGTTTCTTACCAGTCCATACCTCATGTGGAGTATTATCCTCCAACACTGATGAAGGTGATCCGTTAACCAGATAGCATACAGTCTCCACTACCTCTTCCCAGAATTCTTGTCCTAACCCGGTACCACTAAGCATGCTTCTTGCCTTTTCCATCAGTGTTCTGTTCATTCTTTCTGCAACTCCATTTTCCTAAGGTGTGTATGGATTAGTCTTCTGTCATGCTACACCACACTTCTTATAGAATTCTTCAAATTCCTTCTTGAAAAACTCCCCATCATTATCTGTCCTCAGTGCCTTTATCTTCTTCTCTATCTGGTTTTCCACCAGAGCCTTAAATTCTTTAAATCTATCAAAAGCTTCAGATTTCTTCCTCAAGAAATATATCCATGTATTCCTTGAGAAGTCATCTATGAATGAAACATAGTACACAGATTTTCCCAGTGATGGAACTGACACAGGTCCAAACACATCACTGTGCACAAGTTCTAATATTTTGTTCGCCCTCTTAGCACCAGAAGGAAAACTCACCCGATTCTGCTTCCCATATACACAATGTTCACAGAAATCGAAATCTAGAGAGCAATTAGACATACCTTCTACCATACCATTTCTATGCAGTATCCAAAGGCCCTTCTCTCCAATATGTCCAAGCCTTTGATGCCATAACATGGTCTTTTCTCCAGAGACAGCTAGGCTTTCCACTCCACTTTCAAGAACCACAGAACTGTTACACCCATCAATAACAGTGCTACCTTGTAGCTTGTACAGAGTTCCAGTCTGAAATCCCCGCATTAATACTAGTGCTCCTCGAACCATCTTGCACGCATCTTTCTCGAACACTGTTTTTACACTGCATCATCCATCTTGCTTACAGAAATCAGATTTCTGGCCAATGTAGGAATATGAAAAACACCAAGAAGTGTTCTATTCCTTCCACCTTGCAGCTTCATCTTGACCTTTCCACGTCTGACGATTTTGGCCTTCCTATCATCCCCTAGGAAGACATCACCATCATATTTTTCATACTCGTAGAACCACTCCCTATGGGAGTGAAGTGAAAAGATGCACCTGAGTCAATCAACCATGAATCATGATCTACATGTGTATTTGAAGAAGAAGCCAAATACACATCCCCACCTTCATCAGAGGTGGTTTTTGCCTCTGCAGAAGGAGCATCATCAGATCCCTTTCCTTTCTCAAGAGCTTTAGATCTTTCATCCATTTTAAGTGCCCTTCCTTTCCACATTTCCAGCATGACCTTTACAAATCCATAGAGATTTAGATCTCCTAGATTTATATCTCCCACTCAAAAACTTATTCTTATTTCGTTAGGGACCTTCCTCGTATAGATAAGGCATCTCCATTCAGCACTCCTCCATATTTCTCCGTCTCATTTCCTTTGACAAGAAGGTCGTAGACAATGTCATCAAAATTCACAAATATTGCTACCTATTTCAATAACCAGACTGTCCCACGAATCTGCTAGAGAACACAAAAAATTGATGCACTTATCTTCATCTGAGATTTTAATATCAATAGATGACGGCTGACTTACCACAGTATTGAAGGTGTTCAAATGCTCACACGTTATAACATCATTTCTCACTTTGACATGATTCATGATTGCTTCATGGCTTTTGGGCACCCATTCCTACAGACTTGGACAAATTCACTTAAAAACAGTGTAAAATCCCCCATACACGACTATGCCCGTACTTTTCCGCGTGTATACGCGAGTCCAGCTAGAATTTTCCGCGTATGCCATTAAAATGATTAAAAAATATATAAAAAATACCTAATTTCGCGCTGGGTTGATGGTTACTTAGGTAGTTCAACCACCCCAGCCCGTGGCCAACTGTTTCCAACTGCTGAAACTACTTGGAGGGACTATAAAAAGCCCTCATGTGTATGGCCTAAGGGAGAGAGAGAATTATTGATATTATACTCCGTTGGTATTCCCTATCCAAGTCTGATTCCCCGTGCCTCCTGCACTTTCCTAGTTCATTGTTGGAAACCCTTGTTTCCTTGAGATGCACATCCCTTTATATGTCATCTCGTATGCACCAGTTTGGAAGGAGTCTTAGCGAGGCAAGGGCTGGACGGATCCGGACGACGGTCTGCGAAGGCCTTGGAAGGATCAAGTGATCTCTCCACTCGTTACTTTTGTACATGCTATTTATAATACAGAAGTATCATGTTGTTCCCGAAATAAACGTGTTAGTGTATGCTTATATGTATGAGAATATTTGTTATACAAGCATTCATTATGATTTATTTAATGTTTTATATGAATCTCACTAACATTTAGAGTAGATATATGATGTACAACCAGTTCTTCGTGCTTGTTTCTTCTTGTCTTTCAGGTTAAGAAGGAAGGACGGTTGCTGGGGGTTTGAACCCTGCGGGATCTTCTTCAACCGTAGGACCTACGAGTAACTTTCTCATTCTACTCTATTTAGTTTTTCTGAACGTGCATGGTTGTGTGAGTCTCTGTTAAGTAGCATGCCCCTGCTCTGTGGAGGTTGTACCCCAACCAACCTCTAGGGTGAGATTTCCCCGAAACAGAACTGGCGACTCCGCTGGGGATCACATTCTTGTGATTCTCCTGTTGGGTTGTTTCAGCTGTTTGGTAGGTTGCCAACAGTTTTATCTTTCATTTGCAGTCCAGTTTATTTTCTTGCAGTCATTCTGAAGTCTTGGTGTCTTTTCCAGGCTTGTTCTTTTTGTTTTTTTCATTATTTACCTTTGCATACGTGCCTTCTTTTGCACACAGTCGCGTATACACGCGAGTTTGTCTAAAGGAACCCACGTATACGCGAGTTTCCCTTAGAACAGACGCGTATGCACACTGGTTGCATAGCTGTGAAGTAGCGTATACCTAGGCAGATTTTGAATTTTTGGGATTCTTGACTTTTTGGTCCTTTCTGGATGTGAAGGCCTGTTTCTATAGAGTCTCTGTACTTACTGGAGTGTGAAGGAAGTAGTTTCATGTCTTTTCTCTCTTTCGTTTGAGTGAAAACTAGTCTTTTTGGCAAAGTGTTGTTTCTGGTGCTGGCACTTCTGGATTGAGTTCCAAGATCGCTTTCTGAGCATTCTTGGTTGTTCTGCTTTATCAGAACAGAGAGCTTCTGCTCACTGACTCGCTCCTATCTTAGTGTTGTGCTTCGCATTGCGATTTTTGCTTCGTTTCTGATTGGTTTTCTTGAGTTCCATAGGCTAGGGTTTTGTTGCAATTTTCGAAGAACTTTTCTTGCTTCTTTGGAGTTTTTGTTTGCAACAAGTTTGCACTATTTGTCTAGGCTGAGTGGCTGAGTTTTTGGTCTTCCGTTGCTCTTATTGATCTTGCTACTGTTAGCCTTCTAAGGTTTGGGAGCATTGTTGAAGTTTGTGCTTGAATTCGGTCCTGTTTGGTTTGGATTTCGATAGTTGTGCTTGGTCTTTTCGAGCTCTTGCTTTATAAAACTAAAAAGCCCAAAAAACATTTGTTTTGCTTTTTGTTTTTGCATTTCAAAAACTCAAAAAACATTTTGTCTTGTTTTTGTTTTTGTTGTTGCATTTTCATTTTCGTTTTGCCATATCTTTTGGAGCTTTTGTGAGGTTTCTTGCTTCTAGTTTTTGGCTCGATTTTGAGGAAGAGTTGCCACTTGATTTCTTCTTCTTGTTTTTAGGTGTTTTTGGTGTCCTTATTTTAAGAGTTCTTGATTTCAAGAATTAGCTTTCTCGACAACAAAAGATGAGTTAAAACTGAAGGATCTTTTTGGGAAATTTCACTATGTTTTAAGAGTTTTTTGCATCTTAGGATTTACATGCTTGTAGTGATTTGCATTAGGTGCATTTCAGCATTTAGTTAGCTTCTTAGTTTTTGTGAGTGTGAGTTTGCTTGTTGAAAAGAAAAAATACAATTTTTTAGTCTCGTAGAACCTGTATAGAGATTACTTTTCATCGAAAGACAAAGAACTGCATGTGCATGTAGTTAAGTTTTTATTAATTTCTTTTGCGTCAAAACACCATTGGTTTCATCTCCATATCCTTGTGACTTAAAATAACAGCCCATAAAATAAGCGATTTAATCTAAAATCAGCTAGCAAGTTTTTCTAAGTGTCAATCACCAACTAGCTAGGTTGTAGGGCCTTGGAATAGGTGAGTGGAGAGTTAACTCTCCAAGGCCGCTCAAACAAACATAGAAGCTGATTAATTGAGCGAAATCCAACTCTGTGAGGTGGATCGGGAAAGCTCTCATCCGAGAGTCAAGCGCGAGGGGAAGTGAAGGTTGAGAAGAGGGATACCCCCCCTCTGATTAGCTGAATCTGACCTCAAGACCGTTCCGCCCAGCTTCTGATACGGATTGGTGTCCATAGTTTCCACTCCTAGGTTCCACACAGGTGACTGCGGGGGGGAATACCCGTGGTACCTGAGGCAGACGTCGCATCACTTTCAGCAGTACTTCTGGGGGGTGCCCTTGCGAAGCTTGGGTGCTTGAGCCGGCAAAGGCCGTCGTTAGGAGGTCGGCGTAACTGTTTCTGATACCTTCGCTAGTTGTTCTGGGCCCTAATCATCCCAGACTGCTTTCGGAAGGCCCTATACTTCGCTTTCCTGTATTTTGGTGTCCGGTCCTCATCACCCGGAGCGGAAATACTTGGAGGCTGTTTGCTTGCTGTTTCTCAGGGATTTTTATTTTAGTGAGTGCTCTTTTGCTCCTAGCTTGCCTAGCTTTTCACTTTTTTGAGTCTAATTTATAAAATCTATAAAAGTGGCTGATCAAGCGCCTCGACGTTCGAGGAGAATCCGGGGGTTATCTCCCGAGAGTGCAGAGCCTTCTTCGAGAAGGCGTAGGAGCGATTTAGCAGGTGGTTACCACCCTGTAGAGTCTGACGCTGTGGAGAGAGATCCTCCACCAAGGTCTAAAGGTTTCGTTGCTGATTCCGGTGTTGGTTCCGAGAGGAGCGTTCCGCTCACCTCGCGAGTGTTGTTTCCTCAGGAAGAAGATTTTCAGATAGAAGATATACCTAAGCCTCCTGCTACAGGTCCATCTCCTCTTCCTACTGATTATCCGTTTGTTGTTCAGTACATTGGACCGGAGTCTGAGAGACCGCCGGATCTTCCGTATCATTCTTATCTTTCGATGGCCACGACTGGGAACGCGGCTTCTACCGTGAGTGCTGCAGGCATTCAGACCCCTGCTTCTGTCGAGGCAAGGGGCACTATTGCTTCATCTTTGATTGCTTCTATCACTGCTATGTTTGGCTTTGGGTTCACCCAAGCATATGCTTCTCATTCTGGTCCCTTCTGTTCAGGGATGTCCATTAGTGGAAATCCCTCTTTTTCCTTTTCCGCCGGTGCAGCTGGATCTACACCCATGTCTAACATGGCTAGTGGATCAGCTTCGTTTCAGGGTTTCCCCTTTGGGACTGGGCATATTCCCAGTTCCAATCCTTCTTTAGGGTTGTTTCCTTTTACGTCCCAGACCCAGAGTTTTAACCCTTGGTCTGGAGGGCAAAGTTCGACCACTTTTACAGGATGGAATCCCGTGTTTACAACGGCTGGGGCAGGGAATCAGTTCTTCGCGGGTCATCAAGGGAATGCTTCTTTCCCTTCATCGAGTGCTTTTCAGTCTTTTTCTCCTCTGTCTAATGCATGGAACCCCTACCAGGGGCTTTCCTCTTCAGTCAATACTTCAGCGGGGGGAACTAGTCTGGGTTTTGGTAACTCGGCATGGGGAGGAGGTTCTTCTCCGTTTTCTACGAGTCCTTTCTGGCAGCCTGGTGCCTCATCAAATCCAGGCTATTCTTTTCAGAATGTTGGGAATCCATCCACTCAAGGATGGAATCCTCAGGCTCCGCCTCGCTTACCTTTTCTGGCAACGTTAAACTTGCCAGATTTGTCGAAGTTGACTAATGACCCGATTCGTTATAGTCCGGGGTGGCCTCCGGTCCCGACCAAACTTCCTTTAGACATTCCAAAGTTTGAAGGTAAGAATGGAGAGGATCCGGCAGACCACATCACCACTTTCCACTTATGGTGCTCTTCGAACTCCCTGATCGATGATTCGATTAGGTTGAGATTATTTCAACGCACCCTAACTGGAAATGCTGCCAAATGGTATATCGAGCTCACTGGGGGCAGTTTCGCTACATTTGGAGAACTGGCCGTCACATTTCTAAACCATTTTCAGTTGCCTGTCAGATATGAGGCTGGGACCGAACTCCTGGCTAATTTTAAGCAGGATGAGGCAACTCACATTTCTGATCACATTCAGGAATGGAGGAGAAGGAAGAGGCTTATCAAAGCTCATATTCCAGGTGAATTCCTTCTCGAGTGGTTTTTGAAATCTCTGCAGTCAGATATTTCAAAAGATGTATCCTTATCTGGGGTATTTTCTGAGGAGCAGGCCATCTTTAGGGCCCAGCAGTTAGAACTGATCTATTCTCAGTCTGGGATGCTTTATAAGTATTTTCCCAATGCTCCTCGCTCCAAATTGGATTTATCGAAACCCAAACCTGGTCCGCATGGTGACGGGCTTGTTCGGACGAACAACAATCTCAGTCACCGCTTTCTTCAATTGCAAGAAATGGTCTTACAATCGCCTCTTCAACGTCATGGTCACGATTCATCACCTTCCGGCCTTGTCCAATGTTTATTCGGTGTTCCATCCTAAAGGAAATCAATAATCCAATGGAAGAAGAAGGATTGTAATTAATAAGAAGAAGGGTAAAAACGGAAGGGTAATGTAAACAAAACCAACGATGCAGTTAGAGGGTCAAAGGAGAAAGAAAGTGAAGTCATGTGCTTAATAATGGGACTCCGTCCCACACACTCCTTGCGTTCTGCATCGTGGATGCCTGGCCATTGTTATCCTAGGGTTCTTCTAGTTCCCAGGCTGTGCTAACAAACCCTTTTCCCCAAGGGCAGCAATTAATTGCTGGCGCGAATCAAAATCCTGGGGCTTCCTCTGGAGGTGCCCAGGAAGGGGAAATTCCATCGAATATCTTTATGATGAGTGCTCACATGGATGTCGCTACGAGATCCCGTGATTATGGCGGAGAGGAATCTTCGAAAGCTAAGGAAGTTCCTGATGCTACTGAGCCGCTTCATATCACGAAGCCAACTGTCGAGTCTATGCCTCGGATGCCAAAAGCATCTTCTAAGCGGTCAACGATTAATCCGAACATGAGGGCTGCCCATAACTACTCGATTGTAGAAGATCTGGCGCAGAGTCCTTGTGCTATGTCAGCTTTAGAGGTACTCCAGTCTTGTCCGGCTCAGCGCAGTGCTTTGCTCACTGCCATTGGGGCTATTGATCCGAAAAATTCTCTTCTGATTACGTTTGATATGACTAATTTTAAGAAGAGACTTCCTCATCACATGGCTTTTCACATTAAATCATCGTATCGGAAGTGCAATATCTTTCGAACGGTTGTTGATGAGGGTGCTTCTACATGCGTAATGTCTCTCGCATGTTGGAAGACACTTGGATCTCCCAAAGTTGTTCCATCTAGCACTGTTCTTACTGCGTTCGATGGTCATTCTCACAGACCCCATGGTATTGTCCCGGCTTTGCCCATCTGTGTTGGGGGCAAAACCGTTAACATAGAGGTTGAGGTAGTGGATGTAGCCTTGGACTGCAACCTTTTGTTGGGAGGTGTTATAGCATCATTTCTCACCTTGACATGATTCATGATTGCTACATGGCTTTATGGGCACCCATTCCTACAGACTTGGACAAATTCACTTAAAAACAGTGGAAAATCCTTCATACGCGACTATGCCCGTGTTTTTCCGCGCGTGTATACGCGAGTACATCTAGACTTTTCCGCGTATGCCATTTTAATGATTAAAAAATATATAAAAATCCCTAATTTCGCGCTGGGTTGATGGTTACTCAGGTAGTTCAACTACCCCAGCCCGTGGCCAACTGTTTCCAACTGCTGAAACTACTTGGAAGGACTATAAAAAGACCTCATATGTATGGCCTAAGGGAGAGAGAATTATTATTATTATACTCTGTTGGTTCCCTATCCAAGTCTGATTCCCCGTGCCTCCTGCACTTTCCCGGTTCATTTCAGGAAACCCTTGTTTCCTTGAGATACACATCCCTTTATATGTTATCTCGTATGCACTCATTTGGAAGGAGTCTTAGCGAGGCAAGGGCCGGACGGATGCGGACGACGGTCTGCGAAGGCCTTGGAAGGATCAGGTGATCTCTCCACTTACTTTTGTACGTACTATTTTTATAATACAGAAGTATCATGCTGTTCCCGAAATAAATGTGTTAGTGTATGCTTTAATGTATGAAGAATATTTGTTATACAAGCATTCATGATGATTTATTCAATGTTTTATATGAATCTCACTAACATATAGAGTAGAAATATACTGTACAACTTGTCCTTTGTGCTGGTTTCTTCTTGTATTTCAGGTGAAAGAGGAAGGACGGTTGCAGGGAGTTTGAACTCCACGTGGATCTACTTCAAACGTAGGACCAACGGTAAACCTCTCGTTCTACTCGATTTCGTTTTTATGACTGTGCATGATCGTGTGAGTCTCTGTTAAGTAGTACGCCCCTGCTCTGTGGAGGTTGAATCCCAACCAACCTCTAGGGTGTTAAATCCCCGAAACAAACGAATCGGCGTACTCCGCCGGGACTGCATTGTGATTCTCCCGTGCTGTTTCACTGCTTGGTAGGTTTCCACGCTCTTTTCGTCTTTACAAACCCGCCTTGCTTTCTATACGATTCGGTCTCGATATCTTTCCTGTGCTTGTACTTTTTATTTTTCATTATCTTTCTTTATATACGTGCTTTGTTTGCACACAGTCGCGTATACCCGCGAGTTTGTGTAGAAGGAACCGCGTATACGCGGGTTTCCCTCAACACAGACGCGTATACACGCCGGTTGCATAACTGCAAGGTCGCGTATACCTAGGCTGAATTTGAAATTTCAAGATTCTGGTGTTTTTGGTCTTTTCTGGCTGTGGAGGCCTGTGTCTGCAGATTCTCTGTACTTACTGGAGTGTGACAGAAGTGGTTTCAAGCCTTGTTTCTCTTTCGTTTGTCCGAAAACTGATCTTTTTGGCGAAGTGTTCTTGTTGGTGCTAGCACTCCTGGATTGAGTTCCAAGATCGCTTTCTGAGCGTTCTTGGCTGTTCTGTTTTACCAGAACAGAGAGCTTTTGCTCACTGACTCGCTCCTGTCTTTGTGTTGTGCTTTGCATCGCGTTCTTTGCTTTGTTTTCGATTGGTTTTCTTGAGTTTCATAAGCTAGGGTTTTGTTGCATTTTTCGAAGATCTTTTCTTGTTTCTTTGGAGTTTTGTGTTGCAACGAATTTGCACTATTTCTCTTAGCTGTTTGATTGAGTTTTTTGGTCTTCCGTTGCTCTCATTGATCTTGCTATTATTAGCCTTATAAGGTTTGGGGGCATAGCTGAAGTTTATGCTTGAAATTCGGTCTCGTTTTGGCTTGGATTGGGATAGTTGTTCTTGGTTTTCTTGAAGCTCTTGTTTTATAAAACTGAAAAGCCCAAAAACATTTGTTTTGCTTTTTTTTTTTGCATATCAAAAACTCAAAAAACATTGTTTCTTGTTTTTGTTTTTGTTGTTTCCTTTTTCATTTCGTTTGGCTTCATCTTTTGGGACTTTAGTGAAGTTTCTTGCTTCTAGTTTTAGCTTGATTTTGAGGAGAGGTTGTCTTTTGATTTCTTCTTCTTCTTGTTGAGTATTTTGGTGTCTTATATTAAGAGTTCTTGTTTGCAAGAATTGGCTTTCTGGATATCAAAAGATGAGTTAAAACTGAAGGAGCCTTTTTGGGAAATTTCACCTTGTTTCAAGAGACTTTTTGCATCTTAGAATTTACATGCTAGTGGTCATTTGCATTAGGTGCATTGAATCATTTAGTTAGCTTCTTAATTTTTGTGAGTGTGAGTTTGTAATTCGAAAAGAAAAATACATTTTTAGTCTCGTAGAACTTACATAGAAATTGCTCTTCATCGAAAGACTAAGAACTGCATGTGCATGTAGTCAAGTTTTTATTAATTTCTTTTGCGTCAGAACATCATTGGTTTCAACTCCATATCCTTGTGACTTAATACAACAGCCCTTAAAATAAGCGATTTAATCTAAAATCAACTAGCAAGTTTTATTAAGTGTCAATCACCAACTAGCTAGGTTGTAGGGCCTTTGAATAGGAGAGAGGAGAGTTAACTCTCCAAGGCCGCTCAAACAAACATAGAAGTTTATTAATTGAGCGAAATCCAACTCCGTGAGGTGGACTGGGAAAGCTCTCATCCGAGAGTCAAGCGCGAGGGGAAGTGAAGGTTAAGAAGAGGGATACCCCCCCTCCGATTAGCCGAATCTAACCTCAAGACCGTTCCGCCCAAACCTTCGATACGGATTGGTGTCCATACACACACCTGTGTTCCACACAGGATCATGGGGAATAGTGGACGGGGCCGAGGGGAGACGTCGCATCACTTCCGTGCCAGTACTGGGGGTACCTTTAAGCTCGCGCTTGAGCCCCAGTTACCGCGTTAGGAGGCTCGTAATCGTTTCTCGATACCTTCGCTATTGTCCCGTCCTAATCATCCCAGATCGCTTTCGAAGGCCCTATACTTCGCTTCTCTTCGTATTTTGGTGTCCGTCCTCATCACCGTGAGCGTAAATACTTGGAGGCCGTTTCGTCGTCGTTTCGGTGGGTTTTGATTTGGGGCAGGTGCAATTCGTCTCCTAGCTTGCCTAGCTTTTCACTTTTCTTGAGTCTAATTTAATAAATCCGTAAAAGGGCTTTCCATCAAGTGCCTCGACGTTCTAGGAGAGTCCTAGGGTTATCAATATGAGTGAGAGCCTTCTTCGAGAAGGCGTAGGAGCAATCTAGCAGGTGGTTTTCACCCTGTAGGGTCTGACGCTGTGGAGAGAGATCCTCCACTAAGGTCTGAAGGTTTCGTTACTGAGTCCGGTGTCGATTCCGAGAGGAGCGTTCCGCTCACCTCGAGAGTATTGTTTCCGCAGGAGGAGGATTTTCAGATAGAAGATATACCTGAGCCTGCAGCTACAGGTCCATCTCCTCTTCCTCTTGATCATCCGTTTGTTATTCAGTACGTCGGACCGGAGTCTGAGAGACCGCCGGATCTTCCATATCTTTCTTATCTTTCGATGGCCACGACCGGGAACGCGGCTTCTACCGTGAGTGCTGCGGGCATTCAGACCCCTGCTTCTGTCGAGGCAGGGGGCACTCTTGCTCTATCTTCGAGTGCTTCTAGCACTGCTATGTTTGGCTCGGGGTTCACCCAAGCATATGCTTCTCAATCTGGTCCCTTCGTTTCAGGGATGTCCATTGCTGGAAATCCCTCTTTTTCTTTTACCGCCGGTGCAACTGGATCTACGCCCATGTCTAACATGGCTAGTGGATCAGCTTCGTTTCAGGGTTTCCCCTTTGGGACTGGGCATATTCCTAGTCCCAATCCTTCTTTAGGGTCGTTTCCTTTCACGTCCCAGACCCAGAGTTTCAACCCTTGGGCTCAGGGTCCGAGTTCGACCACTTTTATGGGATGGAATCCTATGTTTGCAACGTCTGGGGCAGGGAATCAGTTCATCGCGAGTCATCCAGGGAATGCTTCTTTCCCTGCATCGAGTGCTTATCAGTCTTTTTCTCCTCTGTCTAATGCGTGGAACCCCTATCAGGGGCTTTCCTCTTCAGTCAATACTTCAGCGGGGGGAACTAGTCTGGGTCTTGGTAACTCGGCGTGGGGAGGAGGTTCTTCTCCGTTTTCTACGGGTCCTTTCTGGCAGCCCGGTGCCTCATCAAATCCAGGCTATTCTTTTCAGAATGTGGGAAATCCATCCCATCAAGGATGGAATTCTCAGGCTCCGCCGCGATTACCATTTCTGGCAACGTTAAACTTGCCAGACTTGGCGAAGTTAACTAATGACCCGATTCGGTATAGTCCGAGGTGGCCTCCGGTTCCAACCAAACTTCCTTCAGACATTCCTAAGTTTGAAGGTAAGAATGGTGAAGATCCGGCGGACCACGTCACCACATTCCACTTATGGTGCTCATCGAACTCTGTGATCGATGACTCGATTAGATTGAGATTATTTCAGCGCACCTTAACTGGAAATGCCGCGAAGTGGTATATAGAGCTCACTGGGGGCAGTTTCGCCACATTTGGAGAACTGGATGTCACTTTTCTTAACCATTTCCAGTTGCCCGTCAGATATGAGGCTGGGACCGAACTCCTGGCTAATTTTAAGCAGGATGAGGCAACTCACATTTCTGATCATATTCAGGAATGGAGGAGAAGGCAGAGGCTTATCAAAGCCCATATTCCAGGTGAGTTCCTTCTCGAGTGGTTTTTGAAATCGCTTCAGTCAGATATTTCAAAGGATGTATCCATGTCAGGGGTATATTCCGAGGAGCAGGCCATCTTTAGGGCCCAGCAGTTAGAGTTGATCTATTCTCAGTCCGGCATGCTTTACAAGTATTTGCCTAATGCTCCTCGCTCCAAATTGGATCTATCGAAACCTAAACCTGGTCCGCATGGTGACGGACTTGTCGGATCGGTCAGTAGTAGTGCAGCCAGCCTGCTTTCTCAATTGCAGCAGTTGTCTTTACAATCTGCTTCTTCTGGTCAGGCTGTGCCTGCTGATTCTTCACCTTCCCAGTCTTTGTCCATTAATGCCGTCCAATCTTCTGAACCCAAAGGAAATCAACAGTCCGATGGGAAGAAGAAGGGACGTAATAACAAGAAGAAGGGCAAGAATGGGAAGGGCAATGCAAATAAAACCAACGAGCGTGTTGGTGAAGGGAAAAAGGAGAAAAATAAAGTGAAGTTTCCGTGCAAGCTTTGTGCTGGAGACCATCTCACACACCTTTGCCCAAAAATTCAGGATGCTCAGCGCCTGTTATCTCAGCAGGGTTCTTCTAGTTCCCAGGCTGTGCTAACAAACCCTTTTCCCCAAGGGCATCAATTAATTGCTGGCGCGAATCAAAATCCTGGGGCTTCCTCTGGAGGTCCTCAGGAAGGGGAAATTCCATCGAATATCTTTATGATGAGTGCTCACGTGGATGTCACTACGAGATCCCGTGATTATGGCGGAGAGGAATCTTCGAAAGCTAAGGAAGTTCCTGATGCTACTGAGCCGCTTCATATCACGAAGCCAACTGTCGAGTCTATGCCTCGGATACCAAAGGCATCCTCTAAGCGGTCAACGATTAATCCGAACATGAGGGCTGCCCAGAACTACTCGATTGTAGAAGATCTGGCGCAGAGTCCTTGTGCTATGTCTGCCTTAGAGGTACTCCAGTCTTGTCCGGCTCAGCGCAGTGCTTTGCTCACTGCCATCGGGGCTATTGATCCGAAAAATTCTCTTCTGATTACCTTTGATATGAAGAATTTTAAGAAGAGACTTCCTCATCATATGGCCTTCCATATTAAATCATCGTACCGGAAGACTAATATCTTTCGCACGGTCATTGATGAGGGTGCTTCTACTTGCGTGATGTCCCTCGCATGCTGGAAGACACTAGGATCTCCCAAAGCTGTTCCATCTAGCACTATTCTTACTACATTCGATGGCCATTCTCATAGGCCCCATGGTATTGTCCCGGCTTTGCCCATCTGTGTTGGGGGCAAAACCGTTAACATAGAGGTTGAGGTAGTAGATGCAGCCTTGGACTACAACCTTCTGTTGGGGAGAAACTGGATATATGATATGGATGCCATTGCATCTTCACTATTTCTGATAGTATGTTTCCCCCACGAAGGGAGGATAGTTACGGTGGATCAACTGGACTGTCCTCCTGTAGACCTGGATGCGCCTCCTGACTCATCTGTCCCTAAGTTGGACAATACTAAGGCGCCTATCGAGAATCTGGGAGTTGGAATGTATTCTTCTCTGATGGGATCTTTTGATCTTCCTCCTCCTAAGGTGTCTATCAATGCTATTTCATCCTCCAAGGCTCCCCTTCGAAGAGAGTTCTTTCGAACTCATTATTTTTCGGACCCTTGGACCTTACCTTCCCCAACCGCCACTTTGGAGGAAGGGCAAGTGGGTGGACTGGCATTCCCGATTTCTGCAGCTGAGATTGCATATCAGTCTGTTGTTGACACTGCAGAGTCTGATCCAGCTCCTCTTTCGCCGGAAGAGTTGGATGGTGATGTGGCACCGGCTTGGACGCTTACTTCTTCTTCTGCCCAGGATTGTCTAGATACCACTCTTCCATCCGAAGAGGCCATCCTGGAAGCAATGACAGGTATAGAGAGACCGTGGGATGACTTGCATCATCGGTCTTATTTCCTACCTGACTTGAGCGAAGTCGAAGCTAGTTTTCCAAGTCCTCAGTCTCCTGGACCTGTTCACCCAGTCTTGAGCCCCTTAGCACCAGCACAGGTTTATGCTGAAGGGAACATGGCTGTGATCTCTCCGACTATCCCGGTGAACATCTCCAGGAATCCCAACGTTATCGAGAACGTTTTCATTGGAGTTGAATGTTCCCATGAAGAAGTTCAAATCTATACCGAGCTCTTCAAAGAGTATAGGGATGTTTTTGCTTGGTCTTATGAGGAAATGCCTGGCATAGACCCATCTATCGTCCAGCATGAGATCAAGACGTATGAAAACGCTAAGCCGGTCAGGCAAAAACTTCGTCCGGTTAATCCTAGGAAGGCAGCAGCTATCAAAGCCGAAGTTGAAAAGCTGCTTAAGGCGGGATTCATTTTCCCAGTTCCTCTAACTGAATGGGTTTCAAACCCCGTTCCCGTTGATAAAAAGCAAGGAACGATTCGAGTGTGCATCGATTTCAGAGACCTGAATAAGGCGTGTCCTAAAGATAATTACCCCACACCCTTCATTGATCAGATTATTGATGAGTGTGCCGGTAACGAGATTTTCTCCTTCATGGACGGTTTCTCTGGTTATAATCAAATTACTATCCATCCAGAAGATCAACATAAGACCGCATTTATCTGTCCCTGGGGTACGTTTGCATATAAGAAAATGCCTTTTGGTCTTAAAAATGCTGGAGCTACTTTTCAGCGGGCCATGTCTTACGCCTTCCACGACATCAAGAAAATCATCGAGGCATACTTAGATGATCTAGTTGCTCATTCTCGAAAGAGGATGGATCATCCAGGTCACCTCCGGCAAATATTTGAAAGATGTCGTTTTTATAAAATTCGTTTGAATCCGAACAAGTGCGTTTTCGCGGTAACATCCGGTCGGCTGTTGGGATTTATCGTGTCTAGAGAAGGGATAAGGGTAGATCCCTTCAAGGTTGAGGCAATACTTCGGTTGCCTCCCCCGTCTTCAATCCGTCAACTTCAAAGTCTCCAAGGGAAGTCTAATTTTCTTCGGAGGTTTATCGTTAACTATGCTGAGATTACAAAGGGATATATGAGACTGTTGAAGAAAGGAGTTCCTTTTCTTTGGGATGACTACGCTCAACGCTCATTCGATGCCTTGAAAAAGGCATTGACCTCTGCTCCTTTACTGAGTCCACCCGATTATAGCAGAGATTTTCTTTTGTATCTCGCTACAGCAGAATCTACCATAGGTATGGTTCTGGTTCAGGAGGATGATGCTCTGGCTGAGCATGTTATTTACTACCTTAGTCGAGGACTGGTAGGACCTGAACTGTGATACACCCCGATAGAAAAATTAGCCTTAGCAACAGTCCATGCTGTGCAGCGACTCCGACACTATATTATTCTTCGCAAAACTTATGTCTTGGCAGCTGCCAATCCATTTCAGTTTGTCCTCAGCAGGCGAGTGATTGGGGGCAAATATAATCGATGGATTGTGATATTACAAGAATTTGATCTAGAGTTCATGTCTGCCAAATCCAAGAAGTCATTAGTCTTTGCGGAATTGATCTCCGAGTTGCCTTGTGGAGAGGAGATGATCTATGATGAGTCCTTTCCGGACGAACACTTGTTTTTGATCTCTCCACAAGATCCTTGGTATGGGGATATCATCGTGTATCTCCAGACTGCGAAGTTTCCCTCTTCTTTTTCGAAAGATGAGCGTCGTAAGCTGCGTCACTTAGCCAAGAATTATCTGATTATTGGTGATGCTTTGTACCGTCGAGGGGTTGATTCAATCCTAAGACGCTGCTTAACTTTCGAAGAAGCCGAGGCTATGCTCAATGATTCTCACAGTGGAGCTTGTGGGGGTCATTTATCAGGGCTTGCTACAGCCCAAAAGATTTTGCGTGCTGGCTACTTCTGGCCCTCGATTTTCAAAGATTGTATTGAATCGGTCAAGAAGTGTCATCCTTGTCGGGTGTATACTCGAAAAATGCGCGCTCATCCAGCTCTGCTTTTTCCAGTCATTACTGTC
Organism: Pinus albicaulis; assembly: GCA_034641835.2. NCBI lineage: Eukaryota > Viridiplantae > Streptophyta > Pinopsida > Pinales > Pinaceae > Pinus > Pinus albicaulis. The sequence goes on along the minus strand of CM076584.1, from coordinate 1,580,343,960 downwards.
GGACCCTTTACAAAGTGGGGTATGGATTATACTACTTGTAACCCGCCTTCAGCAAAAGGTCACAAGTACATTATCGTAGCAGTAGACTACTTTACGAAGTGGGTCGAGGCTATGCCTACTTTTGGGAACGATGGTGAGACTGCAGCTCTTTTCTTCTTCAACCAAGTTATCGCTCGTTTCGGTATACCTAGAGAGATTGTCACTGACCATGGCAGTCACTTTCAGAACAGTATGATGGCTGAGTTGGCTCTTAAATCGGGTTTCCGGCAGGAGCATTCATCTCCATATTATCCTCAGGCCAATGGCCAGGTGGAAGCCGTGAATAAGTCCTTGAAGACAATTCTTCAACGGACGATTGATAAACATAGATCCAACTGGCACATTATGCTATATCCCGCACTCTGGGCATACAGGACGTCAGTTAAAACTGCAACTGGCTTTACTCCGTTTCAGTTAGTCCACGGGGTGGAATCCGTATTTCCCATTGAATGCGAGATTCCTTCCCTTAAATTAGCTGTTGAGCTTCTTCCTGACACTTCTAGTCTGGCAGAGCGGCTTCTTCATCCGGAACATCTTGATGAGCAGCGTCGAGATGCCGCCACGTTGAATGAAGCGCATAAAAACCGAGTCAAAGTTCAGTACGATAAGGCAGTTAAGCCTAGGGTCTTTTCCGAAGGTGACCTTGTTTTGGTCTATGCCCAAGAAAAAGATGCCTTGGGGGCAGGAAAGTTTAAGTCGATGTGGTATGGCCCCTATATCGTCAAGAAGGTCCTTAAGAAAGGAGCGTATACCTTGGTTGACTTCGAAGGGAACGAGTTGCCGGAGCCCCGAAATGGGCTCTATCTGAAGAAGTATTATGCCTAGGCTTTGGCCTGGCATTTTGATTTGTATATAGTAGTTTTTGTCTTGTACATATCTGTTTGATTTTCGATTTTCGTTGAGATGGTGATGTTTTTGATCTGCTTTGGCAGGTTGTGTTGATGTCATGAGTCATTTTGGTTTCGCCGATGGTGCTAGTAGACACACCCGGAACTTAGCCTCCGCGGCTTGGGTTCTTCACTATCCTTCCGGTCAGCTGTTGGTATCAAGAGGGGTCTGCATTGGTCCTGCTTCCAATAACGTAGCAGAATACACTGCAGTCATTCATCTACTCTCGGAGGCAATATCTTTAGGTGTTGATTCGTTGGTAGTTTTCTTGGACTCCCAGCTGGTGGTGTCGCAGTTGAACAACACTTATCGGGTACGAGATCCAGTTTTATTACGATTGTTCTTGAGGGTACGTTTGTTACAAAGGTCATTTCAATTTTTAACATTCATTCATGTTCCTCGAGCTGAAAATTGGTTTGCTGACTCATTGGCTAATCAAGCTTTAGATTGGCATATTAATCATTCAATACAATAATTTCTAATCATCAAAAACATCATACATTTGATACATTTATCACATCACATCAAAATATCGCTGTATATATATCATCAGTATGTCAAAAAACTTTACAAAATTTTGGATCCATCAATGCCGTACAAAACTTGGGCTTATGCCCCATCATGTTCCGTCTCAAAAAATATACAGTCATCTAATATGTAAGAACTATCTACTCCTGAGGACCCTGCCCAGCATTCCTATAGAACATCACTACAGTGGCCACACGGCGGAACAGTCTAACCCAGTCCCGGGGTACTCCTACAACCCGTCTCTGGACGGCTTCTGGCAAGTCCTCCACAGCAGCCAGAGGGATTTGGCGGGTCAGCCCCTCCAAGTTTCTCTGCACGGCCTGGAGGGTCCTGTCAGAATCCGCTGTTTCTGCTTCACCTCTGCGGCGTTTGTGACGTGCTAGGCCCTCAGGACGCACTGGTCCAACATCTGAAACATGATCATTTTTTCATTTGTCAGTCATTATGAATCCAATCCAAAAACATGTTTGTTTTTCATTTTTCATACATATTTGAAAAATCCAAAAAATCATATAAGTTAAAAATTTTTGCAAAACTTACCGACTGCTCCCCATGCTGCTCCGGGTGGAAGTACTAGATCTGGATCTCCTCGGAAATCCATCCCGGCATAGGGATAGTCGTCCACTGCGATGATTTGTTCTCTCCACCATAAGAAGAACTCATCGTCCCAGGTAGTTCGGGGTACCTCGCTGCCCCCCAGTCTCTTCATCATGTCTGCCCAACGGGCAATTCTTCGGTCCCGAGGGCTGCTGATAGTTGAGATGACTTTGGGTCTCAAAGCTGGAACTCTCTCGAAGAAGAATGTAGTCAAAATGGTTCCATAGCCAAAGTGTTTTGTTCTTGTTTGGCGAATAGAGGTCAGTTGTTGTTTCATGTTCTGTAGCAGGGCAGTGCACCAATCATACACATGAATTAAGCACTCTACAACTATGCTCATGTGCGTCCTGGACGCCTGATGCAGTGAGGCAGATCCTGCCACTCTGCCGATGGTGAATAGGAGGATCTTTATGTGCAAGTCCCTGATATCTCTGATTGCAATCTGTGTGCCAACTTTCTTGGAATTATCTACGCAATAGATTTGGACATAGTCCTCCACGGTCAACCCTCCCAGGGGCTTTCCGTGTAGATCCACTGGGTCTCCCCTCCTGGAGAGTCCAGTGATGAAGTATATATCTTCCACTTCTATGCGTAGTGGCATTTGATCAATGATGAAGCAATCCTGATCTGGTTCCCAATAATTTACAAGCATTTCAAGCAATCTCACATTACTTTTCATATTGGGCATTTTGAAAAATTTGAATAATCCATAGTTTCGGAGGACATTTTGTGCCGCGCGATCCTGCATGACCTCTTGGTCTATTGCGCTGTGCTCACGTTCCCTCGAAGAGATAGTCATCCTGAAAAATTTCATTAAAATTTGCATTAGAAACTTCTTTTTGAGTTATGGACCTGCGCATACGCGACTTTTTCTGTGCACAGTCGCGTGTATACGCGGCTTCACTTCATTGAACCCGCGTATGCGCAGATACACATTTTTTAAGAAGGGTTTCTAGGCAAAAATTCACTTAATTTTAATTTTTAAACGGACAAAATGATTAAACAGGATGAATAAGGAGCCTACCTGAAGTTTCGCTGAATTCCGACGGTTGGTTGTCCCTGATTTGACGAAACAAGTTTTTAGCTCCAGAGCTCTTTTTCCAAATCAGCTATGCAATAATGAACCAATTGAGAGGTAATTTGTGTATTTATGGCTAAAAAATTGAAAATTTTTTGCAAAAATTTCCTTATGCTTATTTTTTCAATCCATCTTATGCTGTATAACTTGATTGCTTGGAAGTGCCTAGTTTGGTATGTTTCAGGTACATTTTGACGATTTCGAGACTTTTCCCGGTTTTTGACCCATGTTTTCAGACTCTTCACGGTAGGTATATGATCTTCACTGGCATATAGGTTAGGGAATCACTTTCCGTTGCATCTTGCATTCTAGCCTCCATATTGATCACTTGCCTTAGGGTCGATCCCATCAGGTCATGAGCATTATACCTATTTCACTCGCCGATTTTTAAATCATGACTTGATGGTAGAGCCTTCCTTTACATGGGCTTCCTAGTTAGTTCCTCGCTATCACTTGTTGCCCATGCTGCTTTTTATGTAGGCTCGGGAGTCCTCTTTAGTCCCGCCATGTCTTTTGTGTTGAAGCTTCATTCTTCTCCTTCACCACTTATCATTTTTCTGGCTTATACCCTAGAGGCTCCCTGGTGTCGTTAAGTTGTATTACTGCATTGCATATTGGCTACTTGTTTATCCTGGCCTTTAGCCGGCTTCATTTGGACTCGATGTTTAAGCCAACTTTTGACCTTGACTTGCTGTACAAGTTAACCACTGCATGCACTTAGCTATCACGACTTGACACCTTTGTACCCATGGATGGAACGTTCCTCTGAGTATCACTGACCAGTTTTCGCCACCTTGCATTGAGCATAGGATTGTTCCAATCCCAGGAACTAGTGCATCTACTTTCTTGATACTCGTTCTATCCATTGTATCATAGCATTCTTTTATTCTTTTTCAGGCTTATTATGAAAAAGACAAAAAAAATTAAATATAACAAAAAGAGCGGGAACGGGATGTATCTTCGTTATTTTGATGGCAGTACAGAGTCAGTTTTGTCACCCTTGAACAAAGCACATATACTTATATATATTTCCTTCATATGGGATGGTTCTAGTTTGACCTAGGTTCAGCCTTTACCATGTTTCACTTGTCAGTTCTCCCCCGGTTGGTTATCTCTTCCAATCATATGGAGAGTTTGTTTTGCCTCCTACAAGACAGACTTATACAGTGTCACTTTTTACTGCCATGGTCATCACAGAGTCGTGCTTTTGTTCAAGGGAAGTCTAGCCTGAGTCGGCCATTCTGCGGTGTCTCTTGACTCATTATTCCGTCGGCCTTCCCGGTCTTGTCAGCATCATGTTCTATCACATCAGATGTTTTGATCTTCTGCTCGTGCTGGTTTGAGAAGGTCTCCATTGACTTCTTGCCCGCGGGTTTGTCTCTTATCGACTACGACACATTGCTCTGAGAGCAAACCTAGAGCCGCACCTTGGGCCTATTTCCATCATTGATAGGTGACCTCGTGCTCATCATTTGATCATCATCATGGGTCTTTGACTGAGTGGTTTCCCCTGTGTTCGACGTCAACACACATTATCACACTTGGGATTCGTGCAGTACCTTGATTTCCATTTGACCCTATCGGTGGATTTCTCGCCTCTGTGTCAGCTTTCATTATTGGTTGGTTCAGAGGGTTTCTTCCGTGCGCTAGCTTCATCTTGTGCACGTCGGAAACGTACTTCGGCTTTGGTTCCATCACTCTACTTCGTCTGATTCCTTCCAAATCTTGGCCTGCGGGTTACACTCGCGCTGGACTGATGTGGGATGCCTTAATGCCTTCCTTCCAGCAGATCTTTTCCGATCGACTCCGACTCATTGCTCCGGGAATAAGGTCTAGAGTATTTTTGTCAGTACCTTAGGGTTTGCAGTCATCAGTGGCAGACTCTTCGCTATCGACAGTGGGGATTCATCATTGCCTCCTGATTGGTAGATTCTTTCAAGTGTTCGACTTCAACTCATTCATTCACACTCGTCAGATTGTACTGGGGCACCTTGACACTCATTATCATTATCGGTGGGTTGTCTCGCGTTGGTTAACGGGAAACATCATTGCCCGGTAATCCAACGATTTCTCACATGGTCGACTTCAGCTCATTTATTCCCAGTGTGTAGAATTGTGCCGTGGTGATCGGTGAAGACCTTGGGTTGCATCAGCATTTCTCGGTTCACTGTTGACAGTTCTCTCAGTTTCTGCCAGTGTTGCCGTCCACCCTTATATGTTGCGGTTCAGCACAGCAGCATCTTATATGTTGATCCCCGAGTTGCGTGATTGTACCGTTTGATCCGCCTCTTATGATCCGGTACTTGGAGATTCAGTTACTTGATCAGACATCCAGTTGCACTATCTTTGATCAGTTTTCTATATGTGATACTTGGACATTGATACAGACTTGTATTTCCGGGCCCTGCTCAGATGATTCACTATGTACTTTCAGTTCAGTTATACTTGTATACATGTTGGATCTATTTCAGTACTTTCTATATATATGATGTATTTTTGACTGAGCATGGGTATGCCCGCCTCAACATGTGTTGACTCTCTGGTTTCTTTCATTGGTTTTTGGCAGGCTGAAATCTGGTGAAGTCCTCTCTTGTCCTTGCGAAGTTCTTTCTATGTGCATAATACATTTCGGCCATCATGTACCCCTTCTGACCTCATATATTAGGGGGCATCTGTTATAGCATCATTTCTCACCTTTACATGATTCATGATTGCTACATGGCTTTTTGGGCACCCATTCCTACAGACTTGGACAAATTCACTTAAAAACAGTGGAAAATCCTCCATACGCGACTATGCCCGTGTTTTTTCGCGTGTATACGCGAGTACAGCTAGACTTTTCCGCGTATGCCATTTTAATGATTAAAAAATATATAAAAATCCCTAATTTCGCGCTGGGTTGATGGTTACTCAGGTAGTTCAACCACCCCAACCCGTGGCCAACTGTTTCCAACTGCTGAAACTACTTGGAGGGACTATAAAAAGCCCTCATGTGTATGGCCTAAGGGAGAGAGAGAATTATTGATATTATACTCTGTTGGTATTCCCTATCCAAGTCTGATTCCCCGTGCCTCCTGCACTTTCCCAGTTCATTGTAGAAAACCCTTGTTTCCTTGAGATACACATCCCTTTATATGTTATCTCGTATGCACCAGTTTGGAAGGAGTCTTAGCGAGGCAAGGGCTGGACGGATCCGGACGACGGTCTGCGAAGGCCTTGGAAGGATCAGGTGATCTCTCCACTTACTTTTGTACGTACTATTTTATAATACAGAAGTATCATGTTGTTCCCGATATAAATGTGTTAGTGTATGCTTTAATGTATGAAGAATATTTGTTATACATGCATTCATTATGATTTATTTAATGTTTTATATGAATCACACTAACATATAGAGTAGAAATATACTGTACAACTTGTCCTTTGTGCTGGTTTCTTCTTGTATTTCAGGTGAAGGAGGAAGGACGGTTGCAGGGAGTTTGAACTCCACGTGGATCTACTTCAAACGTAGGACCAACGGGTAAACCTCTCATTCTGCTCTATTTCGTTTTTATGAATGTGTATGATCGTGTGAGTCTCTGTTAAGTAGTACGCCCCTGCTCTGTGGAGGTTGAATCCCAACCAACCTCTAGGGTGTTAAATCCCCGAAACAAAGAGGAACTGGATATATGAGATGGATGCCATCGCATCCTCACTATTTCGAATTGTATGTTTCCCCCACGAAGGGAGGATCGTTACAGTGGATCAACTGGACTGTCCTCCTGTAGACCTGGATGCGCCTTCTGACTCATCTGTTCCTAAGTTGGATAATACTAAGGCTCCTGTTGAGAATCTAGGAGTTGGAATGTATTCTTCCCTGATGGGTACTTTCGATCTTCCTCCTCCTAAGGTTCATATTAATGCTATTTCATCCTCCAAGGCTCCCCTTCGAAGAGAGTTCTTCCGAACTCATTATTTTTCGGACCCTTGGACCTTACCTTCCCCTACTGCCACATTAGCGGAAGGTCAAGTGGGTGGAATGGCATTCCCGATTTCTGCAGCTGAGATTGCATATCAGTCTATTGTTGACACTGCAGAATCCGATCCAGCTCCTCTTTCACCGGAAGAGTTGGATGGTGATGTGGCTCCGGCTTGGACGCTTACTTCTTCTTCTACCCAGGATTGTCTAGATACCACTCTTCCATCTGAAGAGGCCATCCTGGAAGCGATGACAGGTATAGATAGACCGTGGGATGATTTGCATCATCGGTCTTACTTCCTACCTGAATTGAGCGAAGTCGAAACAAGTTTTCCAAGTCCTCAGTCTCCTGGTCCTGTTCACCCAGTCTTGAACCCTTTGGCACCAACATAGGTATATGCTGAAGGGAACATGGCCGTGATCTCTCCTACTATCCCGGTGAACATCTCCAGGAATCCCAATATTGTCGAGAATGTCTTCATTGGAGCTGAATGTTCCCGTGAAGAGGTTCAAATCTATACCGAGCTCTTCAAAGAGTATAGGGATGTATTTGCTTGGTCTTATGAGGAAATGCCTGGCATAGACCCATCTATCGTCCAGCATGAGATCAAGACGTATGAAAACGCTAAGCTGGTCAGGCAAAAACTTCGTCCGGTTAATCCTAGGAAGGCAGCAGCTATCAAAGCTGAAGTTGAAAAGCTGCTTAAGGCGGGATTCATTTTCCCAGTTCCTCTGACTGAATGGGTTTCAAACCCCGTTCCGGTAGATAAAAATCAAGGAACGATTCGAGTGTGCATCGATTTCAGAGACCTAAATAAGGCATGTCCTAAAGACAATTACCCCACACCTTTCATCGATCAGATTATTGACGAGTGTGCCGGTAACGAGATTTTCTCCTTCATGGACGGTTTCTCTGGTTATAATCAAATTACTATCCGTCCAGAAGATCAACATAAGATCGCATTTATTTGTCCCTGGGGTACGTTTGCATATAAGAAAATGCCTTTTGGTCTTAAAAATGCTGGAGCTACTTTTCAGCGGGCCATGTCTTACGCCTTCCACGACATCAAGAAAATCATCGAGGCATACTTAGATGATCTGGCTGCTCATTCTCGAAAGAGGATGAATCATCCAGGACACCTCCGGCAAATATTTGAGAGATGTCGTTTTTATAAAATTCGTTTGAATCCGAACAAGTGCGTTTTCGCGGTAACATCCGGTCGGCTGTTGGGATTTATCGTGTCTAGTGAAGGGATAAGGGTAGATCCCTTCAAGGTTGAGGCAATACTTCGGTTGCCTCCCCCGTCTTCAATCCATCAACTTCAAAGTCTCCAAGGGAAGTCTAATTTTCTTCGGAGGTTTATCGTCAACTATGCTGAGATTACAAAGGGATATATGAGATTGTTGAAGAAAGGAGTTCCTTTACTTTGGGACGACTACGCTCAACGATCATTCGATGCCTTGAAAAAGGCATTGACCTCTGCTCCTTTGCTGAGTCCACCCGATTATAGCAGAGATTTTCTTTTGTATCTGGCTACAGTAGAATCTACCATTGGTATGGTTCTGGTTCAGGAGGATGATGCTCTGGCTGAGCATGTTATTTACTACCTTAGTCGAGGACTGGTAGGACCTGAACTGCGATACACCCCGATAGAAAAGTTAGCCTTAACAGCAGTTCATGCTGTGCAGCGACTCCGGCATTACATTATTCTTCACAAAACTTATGTCTTGGCAGCTGCCAATCCATTTCAGTTTGTCCTCAGCAGGCGAGTGATTGGGGGCAAATATAATAGATGGATTGTGATTTTACAAGAATTTGATCTAGAGTTCCTGTCTGCCAAATCCAAGAAGTCATTAGTCTTTGCGGAATTGATCTCCGAGTTGCCTTGTGGAGAGGAGATGATCTATGATGAGTCCTTTCCGGACGAACACTTGTTTCTAATCGCTCCACAAGATCCTTGGTATGGGGATATCATCGTGTATCTCTAGACTGCGAAGTTTCCCTCTTCTTTTTCGAAAGATGAGCGTCATAAGCTGCGTCACTTAGCCAAGAATTATCTGATTATTGGTGATGCTTTGTACCGTCGAGGGGTTGATTCAATCCTAAGACGCTGCTTAACTTTCGAAGAAGCTGAGGCTGTGCTCAATGATTCTCACAGTGGAGCTTTTGGGGGTCATTTATCTGGGCTTGCTACAGCCCAAAAGATTTTGCGTGCTGGATACTTTTGGCCCTCGATTTTCAAGGATTGTATTGAATCGGTCAAAAAGTGTCATCCGTGTCAGGTCTATACTCGAAAAATGCGCGCTCATCCAGCTCCGCTTTTTCCAGTCGTTACTGTCGGACCCTTTACAAAGTGGGGGATTGATTATACTACTTGTAACCCGCCTTCGGCAAAAGGTCACAAGTACATTATTGTAGTAGTAGACTACTTTACGAAGTGGGTCGAGGCTATGCCTACTTTTGGGAACGATGGTGAGACTGCAGCTTTGTTCCTTTTCAACCAAGTTATCGCTCGTTTTGGTATACCTAGAGAGATTGTCACTGACCATGGCAGTCATTTTCATAATAGTATGATGGCTGAGTTGGCTCTCAAATTGGGTTTCCGGCAGGAGCATTCATCTCCATATTATCCTCAGGCCAATGGGCAAGTGGAAGCCGTGAATAAATCCTTGAAGACAATTCTTCAAAGGATAATTGATAAACATAGATCCAACTGGCATATTATGCTATATCCCGCACTTTGGGCATACAGGACGTCAGTTAAAACTGCAACTGGCTTTACTCCGTTTCAGTTAGTCCACGGGGTGGAATCCGTATTTCCCATTGAATGCGAGATTCCTTCCCTTAAATTAGTTGTTGAGCTTCTTCCTGACACTTCTAGTCTGGTAGAGCGGCTTCTTCATCTGGAACATCTCGATGAGCAGCGTCGGGATGCTGCCACGATGAATGAAGTGCATAAAAACCGAGTCAAAGTTCAGTACGATAAGGCGGTTAAGCCTAGGGTCTTTTCCGAAGGTGACCTTGTTTTGGTCTATGCCCAAGAAAAATATGCCTTGGGGGCAGGAAAGTTTAAGTCGATGTGGTATGGCCCCTATATCGTTAAAAAAGTCCTTAAGAAAGGAGCATATACCTTGGTTGACTTCGAAGGGAACGAGTTGCCGGAGCCCCGAAATGGGCTCTATTTGAAGAAGTATTATGCCTAGGCTTTGGCCTGGCATTTTGCTTTGTATATAGTAGTTTTTGCTTTGTACATATCTGATTGATTTTCGATTTTTGATGAGGTGATGATGTTTTTGATCTGCTTTGGCAGGTTGTGTTGGATGTCATGAGTCATTTTGGTTTCGCCGATGGTGCTAGTAGACACACCCGGAACTTAGCTTCCGCGGCTTGGGTGCTTCATTATCCTTCCGGTCAGTTGTTGGTATCAAGAGGAGTCTGCATTGGTCCTGCTTCCAATAACGTAGCAGAATACACTGCAGTCATTCATCTACTCTCGGAGGCAATATCTTTGGGTGTTGATTTGTTGGTAGTTTTCTTGGACTCCCAGCTGGTGGTGTCGCAGTTGAACAACACTTATCGGGTACGAGATCCATTTTTATTACGATTTTTCTTGAGGGTACGTTTGTTACAAAGGTCATTTCAATTTTTAACATTCATTCATATTCCTCGAGCTGACAATTGGTTTGCTGACTCATTAGCTAATCAAGCATTAGATTGGCATATTAATCATTCAATACAATAAATTTTTAATCATAAAAAACATCATACATTTGATACATTTATCACATCACATCAAATATCGTTGTATATATATCATCGGAGTGTCAAAAACTTTACAAAATTTGGATCCATAATCTCGTACAAAACTTGGGCTTATGCCCCATCATGTTCAGTCTCAAAAAAGAATATACAATCATCTAATATATAAAATCTGTCTACTCCTGAGGACCCTGCCCAGAAGTCGTGTTCCTATAGAACATAACTGCAGTGGCCACTCAGCGGAATAATCTAACCCAGTCTCGGGGTACTCCTACAACCCGTCTCTGGACGGCTTCTGGCAAGTCCTCTACGACAGCCATAGGGATTTGGCAGGTCAGTCCCTCCAAGTTTCTCTGCACGGCCTGGAGAGTCCTGTCGGAATCCACTGTCTCTGCCTCACCTCTGCGGCGCTTATGGCACGGTAGGCCCTCAGGACGAACTGGTTCAACATCTGAAACATGATCATTTTAAATTTTCAGTCATTATGAATCCAATCAAAAACATGTTTGTTTTCATTTTTTCATACATATTTGAAAAAATCCAAAAAAAATCATATAAGTCATAATTTTTTGCAAAAACTTACCGGTTGTTCCCCATGCTGCGCCTGGTGGCAGAAATAGATTTGGGTCTCCACGAAAGTCCATCCCAGCATAGGGATAGTCGTCCACTGCGATGATCTGTTCTCCCCACCACAGGAAGAACTCATCGTCCCACGTGGTCCGGGGTACCTCGCTACCCCCCAGTCTCTTCATCATGTCTGCCCAACGGGCAATTCTTGGGTCCTGCGGGCTGCTGATAGTCGAGATGACTCTGGGTCTCAAAGCTGGAACCCTCTCAAAGAAGAATGTTGTCAAAATGGTACCATAGCCAAAGTGTTTAGTTTTTACCTGGCGAATAGAGGTCAGCTGTTGTTTCATGTTCTGTAGCAGGGCTGTGCACCAATCGTAGATGTGAATCAAACACTCTACAACTATACTCATTTGCGTCCTAGACGCCTGATGTAGTGAGGCAGATCCTGCCACTCTGCCGATGGTGAAAAGGAGGATCTTCATGTGCAAATCCCTGATATCTCTAATTGCAATCTGCGTTCCAACCTTTTTGGAATTATCTACGCAATATAAGTGGACATAATCCTCCACGGTTAACCCTCCCAGGGGTTTTCCGTGCAGGTCTACTGGTTCTCCCCTCCTGGAGAGTCCAGTGATGAAATATATATCCTCCACTTCAATGCGTATTGGCATCTGATCAATTATGAAGCAATCCTGATCTGGTTCCCAGTAATTTACGAGCATTTCAAGCAACCGCACATTACTTTTCATATTGGGCATTTTAAAGAATTTCAACAATCCGCAATTTCGGAGGATGTTTTGCGATGCGCGGTCCTGCATGACCTCTTGGTCTACTGTGCTATGCTCACGTTCCCTCCATGAGATGGTCATCCTGAGAAATTTCATCAAATTTTGCATTAGCCACGCTTTTTTGCAATCGGACCTGCGCATACGCGACTTTTCCTGTGCACAGTCACGTGTATACGCGACTTGCCTTCATTAAACCCGCGTATGCGCAGATACGCAATTTTTAGCAAGGGTTTTAAAGCAAAAAATCACTTAATTTTAATTTCCAAATGGACAAAATGAATAAACAGGATGATTAAGGAGCCTACCTGAAGTTTCGTTGAATTCCGACGGTCGGTTGTTCCTGATTTGACGAAAGAAGTTTTTAGCTCCAGAGCACTTTTTCCAAATCAGCTATGCAATAATGAACCAAATGAGAGGTAATTTGTCTATTTATGGCTAAAAAGTTGAAAATTTTCGCAAAAATTCCTTATTCTTATTTTTTCGATCTATCTTATGCTGTATAACTCGATTGCTTGGAAGTGCCCAGTTTGGTATGTTTTCAGGTACATTTTGACGATTTTGAGATTTTTCCTGGTTTTTGATCCATGATTTCCGACTCTTCACGGCAGGTATATGATCTTCACTGGCATATAGGTTAGGGAATCACTTTCCATTGCATCTTGCATACTAGCCTCCATACCGATCACTTGCCTTAGGGTCGATCCCATCAGGTCATGAGCATTACACCCATTTCACTCGCCGATTTTTAAATCATGACTTGATGGTAGAGCCTTCCTTTACATGGGCTTCCTAGTTAGTTCCTCACTATCACTTGTTGCCCATGCTGCTTTTTATGTAGGCTCGGGAGTCCTCTTTAGTCCCGCCATGTCTTCTGTGTTGAAGCTTCATTCTTCTCCTTCATCACTTATCATTTTTCTGGCTTATACCCTAGAGGCTCCCTGGTGTCGTTACGTTGTATTACTGCATTGCATATTGGCTACTTGTTTATCCTGGCCTTTAGCCGGCTTCATTTGGACTCGATGTTTAAGCCAACTTTTGACCTTGATTTTCTGTACAAGTTAACCGTTGCATGCACTTAGCTATCACGACTTGACACCTTTGTACCCATGGATGGAACGTTCCTCTGAGTATCACTGACCAGTTTTCGCCACCTTGCATTGAGCATAGGATTGTTCCAATCCCAAGAACTAGTGCATCTGCTTTCTTGATACTCGTTCTATCCATTGTACCATAGCATTCTTTTATTCTTTTTCAGGCTTATTATATGAAAAAGAAAAAAAAATCAAATATAACAAAAAGAGCGGGAACGGGATGTATCTTCGTTATTTTGATGGCAGTACAGAGTCAGTTTGTCGCCCTTGAACAAAGCACATATACTTATATATATTTCTTTCATTTGGGATGGTTCTAGTTTTGACCTAGGTTCAGCCTTTACCATGTTTCACTTGTCAGTTCTCCCCCGGTTGGTTATCTCTTCCAATCATATGGAGATTTTGTTTTGCCTCCTGCAAGACAAACTTATACAGTGTCACTTTATACTGCCATGGTCATCACAGAGTCGTGCTTTTGTTCAAGGGAAGTCTAGCCTGAGTCGGCCATTCTGCGGTGTCTCTTGACTCATTATTCAGTCGGCCTTCCCAGTCTTGTCAGTATCATGTTCTATCACATCAGATGTTTTGGTCTTCTGCTCGTGCTAGTTTGAGAAGGTCCCCATTGACTTCTTGCCGGCGGGTTTGTCTCTTATCGACTACGACACATTGCTCTGAGAGCAAGCCTAGAGCCGCACCTTGGGCCTATTTCCATTATTGATAGGTGACCTCGTGCTCAGCATTTGATCATCATCATGGGTCTTTGAATGAGTGGTTTCCCCTGTGTTCGACGTCAGCACACATTATCACACTTGGGATTCGTGCAGTACCTTGATTTCCATTTGACCCTATCGGTGGATATCTCACCTTTGTGTCAGCTTTCATTATTGGTTGGTTCAGAGGGTTTCTTCCATGCGCTAGCTTCATCTTGTGCATGTCGGAAACGTACTTCGGTTTGGTTCCGTCACTCTGCTTCGTCCGATTCCTTCCAAATCTTGGCCTGCGGGTTACACTCGCGCTGGACTGATGTGGGATGCCTTAATGCCTTCCTTCCAGCAGATCTTTTCCCATCGAATCCGACTCATTGCTCTGGGAATAAGGTCTAGAGTCTTTTTGTCAGTACCTTAGGGTTTGCAGTCATCAGTGGCAGACTCTTCGCTATCGACAGTGGGGATTCATCATTGCCTCCTGATTGGTAGATTCTTTCAAGTGTTCGACTTTAACTCATTCATTCGCACTTGTCAGATTGTACTGGGGCACCTTGACACTCATTATCATTATCGGTGGGTTGTCTCGCGTTGGTTAACGGTATACATCATTGACCGGTAATCCAACGATTTCTCACATGGTCGACTTCAGCTCATTTATTCCCATTGTGTATAATTGTGCCATAGTGATCGGTGAAGACCTCGGGTTGCATCAGCATGTTTCGGTTCACTTTTGACAGTCCTTTCAGTATCTGCCAGTGATGCCGTCCACCCTTATATGTTGCAGTTCAGTACAGCAGCATCCTATATGTTGGTCCCCGAGTTGCGTAATTGTACCGTTTGATCCACCTCTTATGATCCGGTACTTGGAGATTCAGTTACTTCTTTGATCAGACATCCAGTTGCACCATCTTTGATCAGCTTTCTATATGTGATACTTGGACATTGATTCAGACTTGTATTTCCGGGCCATGCTCAGATGATTCATTGTGTACTTTCAGTTCAGCTATACTTGTATACATGTGGATCTATTTCAGTACTTTCCATATGATGTATTTTTGACTGAGCATGGGTATGCCCACCTCAGCATGAGTTGACTCTCTCATTTCTTTCATTGGTTTTTGGCAGGCTGAAATCTGGTGAAGTCCTCTCTTGTCCTTGCGAAGTTCTTTCTATGTGCATAATACATTTCGGCCATCATGTACCCCTTCTGACCTCATATATTAAGGGGCATCTGTTATAGCATCATTTCTCACCTTGACATGATTCATGATTGCTTCATGGCTTTTGGGCACCCATTCCTACAGACTTGGACAAATTCACTTAAAAACAGTGTAAAATCCCCCATACGTGACTATGCCCGTACTTTTCCGCGTGTATACGCGAGTCCAGCTAGACTTTTCCGCGTATGCCATTAAAATGATTAAAAAATATATAAAAAATCCCTAATTTCGCGTTGGGTTGATGGTTACTCAGGTAGTTCAACCACCCCAGCCCGTGGCCAACTGTTTCCAACTGCTGAAACTACTTGGAGGGACTATAAAAAGCCCTCATGTGTATGGCCTAAGAGAGAGAGAGAATTATTGATATTATACTCTGTTGGTATTCCCTATCCAAGTCTGATTCCCCGTGCCTCCTGCACTTTCCCAGTTCATTATAGGAAACCCTTGTTTCCTTGAGATGTACATCCCTTTATATGTCATCTCGTATGCACCAGTTTGGAAGGAGTCTTAGCGAGGCAAGGGCTGGACGGATCCGGACGACGGTCTGCGAAGGCCGTGGAAGGATCAGGTGATCTCTCCACTCGTTACTTTTGTACATGCTATTTATAATACAGAAGTACCATGCTGTTCCCGAAATAAACGTGTTAGTGTATGCTTATATGTATGAGAATATTTTTTATACAAGCATTCATTATGATTTACTTAATGTTTTATATGAATCTCACTAACATTTAGAGTAGATATATGTTGTACAACCAGTCCTTTGTGCTTGTTTCTTCTTGTCTTTCAGGTTAAGAAGGAAGGACGGTTGCTGGGGGTTTGAACCCTGCGGGATCTTCTTCAACCGTAGGACCTACGGGTAACCTTCTCATTCTACTCTATTTAGTTTTTTTGAACGTGCATGGTTGTGTGAGTCTCTCGTTAAGTAGCATGCCCTCGCTCTGTGGAGGTGTACCCCAACCAACCTCTAGGGTGACCTCCGACAACAAGGCTAAGACAATGTCATCAAAATGCAAGGTAGTTGTATTGCTACCTATTGCAATAACCAGACTGTCCCACGAGTCTGGTAGAGAACACAACAAACTGATGCACTTATCTTCATCTGAGATTTTAATATCAACAGACAAAAGATGACTTACCACAATATTGAAGGCATTCATATGCTCTATCACCGAGTCTCCATCCTTCATCCTCGGGTTATACATCTTTTTCCGTAGGAACAACTTATTTACCAGAGACTTAGATTGGTACAAAGTCCCAAGTTTTTCCCACAAATTCTTCGTTGTAGCTTCCCCAGATACATTCAATAATACTGAATCTGAGACACACAATTGTATTGTGCTCTTAGCCTTCTGATCCAGTTTCTTCTAGTCTTCATATGACATTGCCATTGGTTTAGTACTTGGATCTACTGTGATCCACTAATCTTTATCCACCAGCAAATCCTCCATCTTGAGCTTTCACAACTAAAAACTCTTACCATTAAATTTCTCGATCTCTATCTTTTCATCGCTCGCCATCTTCTTTCACCGCAAGAATCGATCCTGCATATCTCCCACTGAATAGGGTCTACCTCAGGCCCGAGCAAAAAACCCTCAGTAGCAAAGTCATCTCCTTGAAGCCGAAACAACTCTGATACCAAATTTAGGTTTTAACCCTGAACAAAAAATTATCTACACATGAATCTTATAACAAAAAATAAACAATAGCAAAAGCATAAAACATAAAAGAGATAAACACAGAGATTTTCCCCTGGATCCCAAATCGGGACAACCAGCTTGATATTTCATTATATTCCTTTTAGTGTTACAACACATATATATACATGCCAAAGCATACATAAACCCTAATCCACTACCCTGGATTATAACATAAACATAGTTCCATTGACCAGATCTACAAAAATACCAGGGGCTGAAAACCATCATACACCAAAACTATGTGCAAAACCATGCACAAAACCATGGGCGTGGACCGCCCACCGGAAATTAAGGACCAAAAATTTTCACCAGGGCACTGCCCCGGACCCCGACAAGGGGGGCTACCGCCCCCCCTGTTGTGCCCAGTGCAAAGGGGGGTCTATCGGCCCCCCTCTTACCCCCCCATGCATGATTATTTGAGGAAAGAATATAACACATACCCAACACAACATATTCATCCAAGGTTGCAAGCAGATTAATTCATAGAGCTTGAAAATTATATTCTATCAACAACTTTGCCAAGCCCTGTCCTTTTACCAATTTATTACGTTTAATTTCTAAATCATACTCCTGGATTTTAGCAATCCACTTTCCTCTTTTTCCTCTAACATCACTTTGAACTAACAAATCTTTTACAACTGAATTAGGTACATATGCAACTATTTGAGACTACAACACATAATTTTTGAAGGATTTTAATGCTTTAACTAATGAATATACTTGTTTCTCCAAGATATTGTATTTTAGTTTTGCATCTCTGAGAACTTTACTGAAAAATTCCACAGGTTGCTTTTTTCCCTCTTCATTCTTCTGTAGCAACACAACAGGAATGGTAGAAGGTGATGCAAAAAAAAATATTTGGAAAGGCTTTTGATAATCTTGACTGATCAAAACATGAGCTTCTTGAAGAACTTCTTTAATCCTGGCAAAGAATCCTCTTGCATATTTGTCCCATTTTACTTCAACATTTTTCTTCAGCATATCTGTTATGTTTTTGACAATCTCAACATAATTTGGGACAAATATTCTCAGGAAATTATTTTTTCCTAGAAACCTCTCGATATCCTTCTTACTTCTAGGAAAAGGAATTGTCTGTATAGCTTCAAATCTTGCTTGGATCAATTTTCACCCCTTGATTTGAAACTATATGCCCTAGTAACTTTCTTTCTTCCAAAGCAAACAAAGATTTCTTATTTTTTCAATGATAACCCAAACTTCCTACAAATAAGGAAAGCCTTCTACAAATGCTCCAAGTTCTCATCATCAGAACCTAAAAAAATAGTCACATCATCGAAATATATGACTACAAACTTATCACCCACAAATGCTATGTCCATTGCCCTTTGAAAAGTAGCCCTTGCATTCATGAGACTGAATCGCACCCTAGCATACATAAACGTTCCCCAAGGTGTGGTAAAAGTTGTTTTCTTCTGATCTTCCTTTTCAACAGCTACTTGGTTGTACCCAGAGAAACCATCAACCATAGATAATCTATAAGCTCCTGCCACTTTTTTTAAAACATAATCCATCTTTGGCAAAGGATAGTTGTCTTTTAGAGAAGCTTTGTTCAAATTCCTGAAATCAACACATAGCCTTATCTCTCCATTATTTTTCCTCATAGGAACCAGATTAGAATCCCAGTCTAAATATCTAAGTGGGACTATGATTTTTGCTTACAGAAATTTCTTCACCTCCTTTTCAATTGGGGCAAGGAGAAAAGGATTAATCTACCTAAGAGTTTTCCTGTGAGGCTTGACCCCATATTTTAATCATATTTTATGTTGAATAATATCTAATTAATTTGTTTCCAAATCATAGGACCATGCAAATACATCCATATACTTTTTGAAAAGATCAACATACCTTTCTTTATAATTCTTTCGGACTCCTTTGAATATCTTAACAACCTTGCGCTCCAGCTGAGTTCCTATATTACAATCCTCCATCTCACCTTCTTGAGATACCTTATTTTTATCTAGTGCTACATCATTTGCACCAAACATCCTTTCAAGAGGAACAAATCCTGGAGATCTCCCACTAAAAAGGGTCTACCTCAGGCCCAAGAAAAAAACCCTCAACAGCAAAGGCATCCCCTTGAAGCCGAAACAAATCTAATACCAAATGTAGGTTTTAACCCTGAACAGGAATTATCTACACACCAATCTTATAACAGAAAATAAACAATAGCGATAGCATAAAACATAAAAAATATAAACACAGAGATTTTCCCCAGGATCCCAAATCGGGATGACCAACTTGATTTTTCATTATATTCCTTTTAGTGTTATAACACATATATATACATGCCGAAGCATACATGAACCCTAATCCATTAACCCTGGATTATAACATAACCATAGTTCCCTTGACCGGATCTACAAAAATACCAGGGGCCGAAAATCACTGTACCCAAAAACCATGTGCAAAACCATGCACAAAACCATGGACACGGACTACCCACAGAAAATTAAGGACCAAAATTTTTTGCCGGGGCGCTGCCCCGAACCTTGACAGGGGGGGCTACCGCCCCCCTGTGACCCCCCCATTGCGCCCAGCATTACCCCCCCCCCCTGCCCGTGCATTCTTAGTTGTGGAAAGAATATAACAATACATTGTCTTTCAATTGTATTATATTTTGATCACCTATTGATTGCTTAAGGTTTATCAAGTTGTCATTCTAATTATTCTGCTCACTTTCCTGATCTATTTCACTATCTTCAAAGTTTCCAATCATTGTTAGAAAATGATTGATCTGCTCATCATCTTTGAAAACCTGCAAGTGTTTAAAATTATCAGGAATTAAGGGTCTATGCCTCAACTCAATCTCATATCTCAGATTAGGATTGATGGGTGGCTTGAATGTACTGGCTGCAACTACAAGTGAATCTGCCATTCTGTTTTCTTCTCTTGGAATGAATTGAAGATTCAAAGCTTCAAAATAATTCTCAATAAGGTCCCAGATCTCATTCCTATATGATCTCAGCCTCAGATGCTTGTTATGAAACAAAATTTTAATCTGTCTTATAATCAACTCAAAGTCACCATAAATGGAAATACATTGAATTCCCATTTGTTTAATAGTTTGGAGACACAAAATTAATGCCTCATACTCAGCTACATTATTTTTCAATTCAAATTCAAGCTTTGAATAAAAAGAAAAAAGATTACCTTTTGGAGAAATCACTAAAAATCCAGCACCTGTGCCATCCTTAGAATAGGCACCATCAAAATAACACTTCCAAATTTGATTTGAATCCAGCTCATGTAAATTTGTTGAAGGGAGCTTCTTCTGTGAGTCTTCAACAAATTTTTCACCTTCATGCAGCATAAAACAAGAGAGATCTTCATTCTCTTGGCCATAGATAGGGGAATTTCCTACATCTTTCCTTGTGGTAGTTTTAACAAATCTCGTTTCTCTGTATAACCTTATTTCTTCCCCATTAAACATAGGAACGATAGCATATGTGAAGTCCGATTTTAAAACACCAGCGAGCTTCGCTCCCCAAGATCTGGACAAGAGGATACCAGATTTTGCTGGAATATTTGCAACCACTACATCCATCATAATAATTTTGGATGGAATTTGGGCCATTGATACTACCATATCTTTGATAAGCCCAAAACACTTCACCCTTTTTGAATCAAATGAATAATGGTATCTATAAGGCTTAGTGATTTGTAAATTTAATTCTTTCATTATAGATAAGGGCATGAGATTATGTGATGCACCAGAATCCAACATAAAATTATGAAGAATTAAATCATGAAGAAGCACTGATATATAAAATGGGGAAACAAAAGTATCTACCTCTTCCACATGTGGACCAAAAGTGACCACTGATTTTTCCTCTTGAAAATTCACAGTATCACCAATATCATCAGACTGAGAAAGATTAATAAATTATACAATTTCATTCTTGTAAATGAGTGTCTTAGCTAACTCAAGCAGGGGTACTTGAATTTTGATCTTTTCTAATTATTTGGATAGAATGAATGTTTGATTTTGTTTAATAATCTTCTCAGGTTATTCTTGATTTTTGTTAGGATTATCATTCTACCCAGGTAGAGTAATTGTCTTCACCAAAATATTAGAATCAATAGACTTATTTTGGGAAGCCTCAACCTGTTGTTTTTCATTTCCACTCACTGAATTCATAGGTTTTTTCCCCTTTGTCTGATGTTTTTACTGATTTCTTTGGTTGTGGAGTCGCCATTGGAGAAGGGACTAACTCTAGCTCTTTTTCCTCATCATCCTGAGTTATTAATATCTTTTTTTTTAATCTTAATTCATACTTCTTATGCAGTTTTTCTTGCATAAAATCTGTGAATTACTTACAATACTCATGCATTTCTTCCTAATCAAATGACAGATCAGCTTTTGTGCATTCTTCTTCACATTCCTCTTTATCCTCATCATCTTCCATATAAACAACAGATATCTAATCATCCTTTGCAGACTCTGAAGGTGTTGCTTCTATATACAAAGGTGCTTGAACTTGATCCTGATCTCTCCTTTCCCTCTGCAAAATCTGCAAAGGTTGCTTTCTAAACTGTGGATTGAAAACTCATATGTTTTTCTGTGCAAGTTTCTTACTGTCCAATTCCATCTTCACTAATTTATTAGACAAGTTCTTGATAACCTTTTTCATTTCACCAATCCTTTGATCCTGTGATGAATCTTCTTTGGTCTTACCTTTATCTTGAACTGACTGCTTTTCTTGTGTTTTTCCAATAGCAGTCATGTTTTCTTCAATCTCCAAAGCATCTGTTTTCATTTGTTCAAGAGTAGGATATTTTATCTCTCTCAAAGTGAAACTAAAATATGATACAAAAGCCCCAACAAAACCAACTCTTGCTCCAACAGGGGGGGGGTTCATTTCTGCGGGCAAACTATTATACAATTTCTTGAATCTTTTAATGAAATCATTCATGTTTTCATCATACTTTTTCTTGATAGCATTAAACTCTGTCAATGAATAACCATCATCTCTCTTTTCACCCTATCTTCGGATGAATTGTGTTTCTAATTCATCCCAATTATTAATTAAGGCATTTGGAAATCCTTTAAACCATTTTCTTGCCTCTCTATTTAGATACTATACAAAAAGCCTCATTACTGCATCAAGATGTTCAACATTTAAATTTTCAGAAAAAGTGCAAAACAAAGGAAATTTTTGTTCTTCAGTTACCTCATCTTCACCAGTAGATCCAGGAAGCAACTTAAGGTATTCTTGGGGAATTTCATTCATAGGTCGTGGGACATTTAATGGTGCATGTCTATTCATCAAGAAAGCAGGGACATGGGCTTCCATGTTTATGCCTTGATTAACTGCTCCTTGAGTAGGTGGGGTTTGTATACCAGTTGTAGATGTGAATGAATGGGGTGAAACAACTAATATGGGAAGGGGTTGATGAACAATAGCAGAAGAATTGGAAAATGTATTAGGCTGAGCTTCTATAAATGTGAATGAAATAGACTCAAAATAGTGGTCTTATATCTTTGGTTCTTGGAAATGAATAGGTGGGGAAAAGGATTCTTGTTCTGAGAAAATGAGTTTCCGGGAAATATCCTTGGATGAAAGGTTATGGGAACTACTGCCTAGTGTAGGCAATTTAACATCAGGTGTAGAAAGTTTTCTTGATTTCTGGCCTTTTTTAGAAATCAACTTTTCAGGATCTGACATAATAGGATCTTTCTGCTGAGAGGTACCTGACCTCATATGTGGCCTTTTATACGCTATAATTATGAAATAAAGACATATCTTGATATTTCCTCCTCTCTGAACAACTAGAGGAAATATGAATAAAACCCAGGGAAATAACTTCACTTCTTTTTCCCTAGAAACAACACCAAAAAATGTTGTACCTTAAGAGACAATCCCTTGGTTTTATTAAGGAATCAATGCTTAAGACATTTATACATGTATGTAACAGAATTTTAATATCAAGGGTCTCTACTTAAACACCTTCAAATGTTTTGTTATTAAACCCTCAAGATTCAAATGTAGTAAATGCTTTGCAATGCCATTTTTTGCTGATATCAAATGGAATGATGAGAAGAATATGAAGAAATGAAACCTAAATTGATATGTTGATAAACAGTATCTACCTCTTTAAACATTAGAAGAATTTTATGAAAGAATATTAGTTAAAATGAAGGAGCACCCATTAAGGACTTTAACTCTTGTTCACATATGTAAAAAGAGACCTGCTGCTTCATTACTTCATTTTATTCAAGTACAGAAAATACACAATATAAACTGGAAAACATATCAATATCAAAAAATGCCAGAAACCTGATTTTCATTCATTAATCATTTGAAAACTGAGTACAAAATGTTCAGCCTGAAGGTCCAAAACTTGGAACCTTTTTCTTTCTTGTCTATCTCTTTAAATACAATAGAAAGCAGTTTGTAATGGCTGGAACTAATCCTAACTGCTTAAACTACTTAGGACTTCATAAAATACCTATTACATGTCATCAAAAATGTCTTATTACAATTACATTATCTTTAAAAGAGTAAAATAACATGAAACAAAAATCCTAATCTATTTGTTGAATGTGAAATGATGATGCTACTGCTACATTTTCTTGACTGGCTGGTTTATCTTTCTTTGAAGTCGACGGATCCTTTGGTAGTTAGGTCATCCAGGCTCTTCATTTCTTCCATATCTCAATGTTTGTCTTAGGTTAATGAACCAGCTTGTGATATTCCAATCTAAAGGTAGTGATTTTGTTGAATGATGGCCTCTCTATAAATAAAGTTTACACTAACCACAATAGTTATAAATGTCTTTGAAGGAAAAATATCATTGTTGCTCCTTTAAGAATCTGAGTATTTTCATGACTATTGTCTACCTTTATTTTTTCCAACACCAGTAAGGTTTCGTAAGAATCCCAATATAAAATAATACCTCCAAGACCCCAACATGATGGAAAACCTACTCTAGCTATTTTGTCAAATAAATTATCAAACTAGCTCACTTCTCCTTTAAGCTCGATCAACTTCTTCCCTGTAGACTTCCTGCAATAGTTTTTGACAATCATCTTGTTAATTTCCATAGCATATAAAATATTGTCTTTAATCTAATTCTCTTCCAACTCTTGATCATTTTTGGAATCAATGAAATCAATGCATTTTCTTGCCCAAATGGCTCTGTTAATTATCTTTTTCTTGTCTACCATGAATTGTTCTTCAAAATATCTGATAATACTTCTTTCCTCTACTACAACAGTAAAAAAACCCCAAATTTCTTTCATTTTTGCAATGATATCATTCGAGATGATATCCTTAGCCTGTATTAGGGATATATTTCCCTTCAATTTCTCCTTGAGATTTTTAATCTCAGCATCAACAATCTGGAAATCTATTCTGTATTTACTGACTTTCCCCTCTTTGGCTTGTATGATATTTGTTGCTATCTCCAAATCAGCTTGTGCCTTTTTACGATCTCTCTCTACCATCTTCAATTCAATAGTCAATTGAGATATTTGTGCTACTGGATCTTCATTACCAGATGGAAAAATGAAAGTACAAATATGAGATTCAATGTGATTCTGCAATGATAATGCATTTTGCTTTAATTTTTTAATTTCTTCTTCCTTTTGAAAGAGTTGCTGAAGAAGTTTCTCTTTCTCATTTTCTACTTCTGCAACATCTGTTGAAATGGAGTTATCTCCTGTAGGAAACTTCAATTTTTTCTTCAGCATAGATATTTATGATTCAACACTTTGTAGAAGCTTCTGTACAACAGACGTGTCATTGGGATCTACCCCAATCTTCACAATAATATTTTTGAGTTCTTAGTTCTGGATTATTAAATCCGCGGAATTTTCTTTCTCTAACTTTAATTGCTTGATAAATTTTCCAAGCATGTTTTCAGCCTTGAGTGCCATTGCATTGGTTTTGGTTAAGTCATTCACAATTACTTGACCCATTTGTATATGTAAATTTACTTTTTCAAGCAATGGAACTTTCTTTACATCTACAGTTAGATTCACAGTATTAAAATCATTAGATGAACCAATAGAAATATCAGAGGGATGTGAAAGGGAAATCTTAAATTGATCCTTTTCAAGATCCATTGCAGTTAGCAATCTTGTTTTCTCTGGGGTTATCTGGTACTCAGCTTGAGCCTCCATGCTTGCCTTCATTTTCTAATTTCTTTATGCAATCTGAGAAAACATTTGTTTAGTTAAGGGCACTTCTTCCTTAGTTCTTTCATGTCTTCTTGGTGAAGCAGGGACATTTTTCTCATCTCCTAATTGTAGTGAGAAACCAGGTTGAGCATCTACAAAATCCTCACTACGCTTTGTCCTTTTTTCAGTCTTCTGTTCTTCATCCTTTGAATCAATCGCTACTTCTTTACCTCTCTTATTTGACTTTTGTGATATGGCAGGATTTTGTACATTTGAACTCAAAGAACCTGCAAAACCCTTATTTTCCATCTTTTCTACATCAGGTTTTCTTTCATGAATGAATGTTGAATACCCATTTTCAATTCTCCTGTTAGAAATGACATTATGAGGGTCATAACACCACTTATCTCCTAACAGTAGGTCCATTTCATCTAACATATTAGTGACTTCACCAGATTCCTGTCTCATATTAAGTATAAAACCAACATTCATTGGAAATTTAAACATATGACCTTTATTCATAGGCACAAAATTGATTTTATCAACATTTAAACTTTTCTTAATGAATTCCAAAGAAAATAATCTCATGGGCACAAATACTAGAAGCATATAAGGTTCCACACCAGCTCCATAGAGCCTAATTTTAGAATAATCTTCAAAGACATACCAATCATCAAACTTACAATTCATCCCCAGCTGCAAGAACTCTTGAGCCTTTGGCAAGAAGCATGGGGGAGATATTCCATTCAAAATTCTATATGCAGTAGACATAAAATGACTTGAAAAGTGAAACAAACCTTCCTCATTTTGTTCTTTCCTTACTATGTCTGTACAAAATACCACTGGCTACCTTTTCTTATTCATATCCATTATATTTAACCCCGGATGCATGAATTCTTCTACATTTTGATATAAAAATAGATAAATAACAAGAGAGGGAAACCTGAACAAACCCGTCAGTGATAAAATCATAAGCTGAGAATTGACGGCTTCTTGCCAATAAGAAGGGATATCCAACACTACTCTTGGCTTCATCATCAAGGTGAATATTCCCAGAGCTGATTTGTCTACTGTACTATCATCATCTTTTCACAAAATCTTTGAAATGCACCTCAGCACAGGTCTGACTTCAACATAAAAAACCTCCATGGAGAATTCTTTACTATCAAGTGCAAACTACTTTGTATCTGGCTTCAGAAAAAAAATGAATTGGTTGAACTCTTTACCTGCAATACTATCATAATGCGCTATCAACGAATCATCAGTGAATTGGACATACGACTCCCACTCAGGGTAACACAGATCTTGACGAATTAATTGAACTGAGACTTGCAGAACATTTTCTCCTTGACAATTCATTACAAAACACTTTCCTGGGTACATGATAGACACTAGCCAATACACAAATTTGTGAAAAAGGTGTGTTCTTGGAATGCATGAAGATAATACACCAGTTTTAACCATGGCAGTGTAAATTGGAGAATATTTATCATTTAAGTAGACCTGTTGATAAAATGAAAGGTGGTATAAAGAATAGATAGTATCCTAGATGTCCCTCTCAGTGTCCATGAGAGGAATGTGACTGGAAAAACCTGAAAGGTATGGAAACTTGGCCATAATTTAGCTTGGGATGACAGATAATCGACAGGGTGGTAGACAGCAGGGAAAGACACAGTGCAGACAAAACTTCAGATAAAAAATAACAATAATAACCTTACAAAAATGAGAATCCATCTTAAATAGGTGGTGCAGAATTAAGAATTAAATGCTGAAAAGACGCGCCAAAATACCATTAAAAATACCCCGACGTGGACAATAGCTTTCACCAACTGGTTGCTTACGTCACTGTGGGAGGTCTCGACGTATGGAGAGCTCGTCAGATTGATGCCCCCGCAGTGAATCTCAACCGTTGATCTAGATCAGCCCCGCAGTCAACAAGGTCAACTATGGAGGCACCCTCCTCATTAACTCGCATGTTGAAAGTGCCCGCGGGTTGACACTTTTATTCCCTGTCTGATAATTCATCGGATCCCGCTCCATAACATGCTCGCTTTTTAGTCTATGTGCTGGGACCCGCTTACACAAAGGCTTAAAGTATTAAAATTTAAACTTAATGTAACAAATATTACATTTTTATGCTAAAGTACATGAAACTTTATACTTTAACATATATTTTGATAATTTTTTATTTTTTTGTATTTTTGAAAATTAAAAATACAGGATATTGCAAACGAGCCACAACATCAACCATGGTCAACGTGTGAAAATATTTAGTAAGAAAAAAAATACTTTTATAACATTTTTCAAATGGTGAAATCGTATTTAACAAGGTCAAATTAACTTAATTATGGTATTCATGGTCAGCATGGCTAGTCATGATTAACATGGTCAACCATAGTGAACATGGTCAACATAACTCACTTATAGTTAAACATTGACAACCATGGTCAACAATGTTAACCCATAGTCAACCAAAGCTGACCATAGACAATCATGTTCAAAGTTTCACATTGAAATATGAAAAACATTGTTGACCATAGACAACATGTTCTAAAAATAACATTGCAATATCAAAATAAATATCAACATCACAATGTATCAAACAATGAAATGTCAATCTTCACATAAATATATGTTGTCAAAAGGTTATGAAATAGATAACCATGATTGGTTATGATTAACATGGTTAGCCTTATTCAACATGAGAATCAGGTCAACTATAATCAATGTGGGTGCCATGGTGAATATTCACCATGGGAATTAACTTTAATTATGTTACCAATGTGACAAACAATAATAAATGTCACAATCTGATGAAAAATAAACAACGTCGCACCATGATAAACAACAAAAAAAGTTGTAATGTGACGGACAAGAAGCAACATTGCAATTGGAAAAAATAATGATGTCACAATGTGATGAAAAAGAAACAATGTTGTAGTTTGATAAACAATAAATGAAATTGCAACATCATGAAAAACAAACTATATGATGTCGCAATATGATTAACAATACATCACATCACAATTTCACAAAAATTAAGCATCTTCGAAATCTGAACTAAGTTCACCAAGCTCACTAAGTCGACCTATGTTTACTAGGTTTACTAGATTGGCCTAGGTTTACTAGGCTCACCTAAGTTTACTAGGTTCATCGAAGTTTACCCATAGTCAACTAAGTTGACCTAGGTTTACAAGGTATACTATACATTGATAAAATATTAAGTATACATCAATCGATACACTAACACATGTCCCATATGGTTGAATATGGTTGGCTATGGTCAACATTGTCAACCACAGTCAACATGAGCATCAAATTTAACCATAGTCAACATGGGTGCCATGGTGAACCATAGTCATCATGGGAATTAAGTTTAATTTTGTTTCCAAAGTAACAAACAATAATCAATGTCACAATATGATGAACAGTAAATGACTTTAAAATCTAACAAAAAATAAACAAACTTGTAATGTGATGAACAAAAAACAATATGACCTAACAATGTGATGAACAACAAATGACATGAAAATTTCACAAATAACAAACATATTTGAAATTTGAAATGGGTTTACTAGGTTAACCCAAGTTTACTAGGTCAATCATATTCAACTAGGTTGACCTAGGTTTACAATGTCTACTATACATTGATAGCATTTTAACTATACATTAATCTATACACTAACACATGCCACCCTCTATTGGCTATGTTTGGCTATGGTTAACATGGTCAATCCTAGTTAAGATGGGTGTTATGGAAAACCTGATAGTCACCATGGGAATTAAATCTAAAATTGTTCCCAACATGACAAACAACAATTGATGTCACAATGTAATGAATAATAAACATTGGTGCAACTTTACAAACAATAAACAAAATTGTAATGAAAAAAAAAAAATCAATTGGACAAAAAATGACATCACAATGTGATGAACATGAAACAATGTCATAATGTAATGAACAACAAACAACATTGCACCATGATGAAAAAAAAAAAATGTTGTAATTTAATGAAAAAGAAATGACATCACAACACAATGAATAACAAATAATGGTATAATCTGACAATTATCAAACCATGTCACAATGCGATGAATTTGAAATGTAAATGACAAAAAACATTTAAAAATTAAGTATCAAATAAAAAATTATGTTGTATTATGATGAGGAACAAATGACATCACCATTTCACAATTGTTGCAATATAATCTAGGTTTACTGATTGGATAAAACAATAACATCACAATGCGATGAACAAGAAACAAAGTTGTAATTTGAAAAATAGGAGACGACATCAAAACTTGATGTACAATGTGACTACTATAGTAAATTGGGTCTACCTAGGTTTACTAGGTTGACATAAGTTTACTAGGTTTACTAAGTTGACAGAGGTTTACTAATTAACTATGATTTATTAGGTATATCAAGTTGACCTAAGTTTACTAGGTTGACTGAGGTTACTAGGTTGATCTACATTTACAAGATTGACCTAAGCTTACTAAGTTGACCTGGGTTTACTAGGTTCGGTTAGGTTTACTATCTTAATCATGGTTTTCTAAGTTTACTAGGTTGGCTTAGGTTGACCTACCCTAACACAGGTTTACTACATTTACCTTGGTTTACTGGGTTTACTAAGCTGACCTACATTTACTAATTTTACTATATTTAATGGGTTGACTTAAGTTTACTAGCTTAATCATGGTATACTAGGTTGACTAGGTTGACCATTTTTTCTAGGTTTACCAAGTTGACCAATGTTTACTAAGTTTATTAAGTTGACATGTGTTTATTATGTTGACCTGGATTGACTAGGTTTACTAGCTTGAATAGGTTTACCTAGGGATATTAGGTTTAATAAATTGATTGAGTTTTAAGTTTGACCTAGGTTTTCTAGGTTGATGTACGTTTGCTAAGATAACCATGGTCAACAATGATCAACTAGGTTTATTAAGTTAACCTAAGTTTTCTAGTTTTACCACGTGACTTAGGTTTTCTAAGTTGACCTAGGTCGACATCAGTTTCCTAGGTTTAATATTTTTTCTAATTTTACCTAAGTATACTAGTTTTACCTAAGTCAACAAGTTAAACCATAGTTAACCATTCTAAAACCAGCCCAATAATAGTCAACCATTATCATAATGGCCATACATACTTTATTTGGTCAACCATGGTTAACCATAGTTACTAATGTGGTTAAACATGGTCAACATGTTCATATGTTATTAGCCACAAACAACCATAGACAACATAGTCAACCATGATGAACTTGGTTAAATGATGCTTGGTCATGGTCAACATGGCTAACATAATTCAAATGGTCAAACGTCATTGGATGTTTTACATTGTCAATGATGGTTAACCATAGCCCTCATGGTCAAACATAGTGAGTTATAGTTAAATGTTAACAACCATGGTCTCCCATGGTCATCTATAGTTAACCATAGTCAAATGTTGTTAAACAAGCTCAAGGAGGGTAAACCATATTCAAACAAGATCAACGATGGTCAACGTGGTCAAACATGGTCACAAAGTTAAATGTGGTTAACTTGGTCATCCATGGTCATTCTTAGTACACCATAGTCTTTCATCTATGTCCATGGTTAACCATGGTAAACCTAGGTCAACTATAACCAACCCTACTCAACTAAGTTCAACCTTGATCAACCATGGTCAATCTTGTCAACCCTATTCAACCATTAATGTAACCATTATTGTAACATTA
Organism: Pinus albicaulis; assembly: GCA_034641835.2. Lineage (NCBI taxonomy): Eukaryota > Viridiplantae > Streptophyta > Pinopsida > Pinales > Pinaceae > Pinus > Pinus albicaulis. The sequence continues at coordinate 1,580,313,173 of CM076584.1, read as the reverse complement.
ATTTAAGATTAAAATTAAGATTAATGTAACATCAACCATGGTCAACCATGGTGAACATTAATGTAGTAATGTAACAATCATAGATATTAATATATTATAAGAATAATGTAACATTAATATATTGTTATGTTAATGGTTGACCAAAATCAACCTCAGTCAACTATGGTCAAGCTTAATCAACTCTCTTCAACATTGGTCAAACTCATCAACACTCGTCTACTGTGGTATATCATTGTCAACAAAGGTAATCCCTTAACAACCATTTTTAAGTCATAGCTAGCTAACAAGAACCATAGTCAATCATGGTTTACGTATCCACCCCAAGCACGTCAATTGTGTACTAACTCCACCACATGAGTAAATGTGGTTGAGAAATGTTGATCGATGTTATCTTGTATCTTTTATACGTCAATAAATGTATGAAAGTAACAACAATTGATGTATATCTACCATATTTACTAATGTAATTGTTCTAGTATAATAATTATAAATATATATTATTTAATATTATATTTTTATATTAATAATAATATTTTTAATAATAATGACATATTTTAAATAAATTATTATTTTTCATAAAGAAAAATAATAAGTTAAATAAATTAATATAGAAATTGCATCTCATTATTGTTATTATAAATTTTTTATTCAATTGTTTCAATCAATGTTTTGAAGATTCTAATAGAAAATAAACAACAAAAACACAATTACTCCTAACTATTAAGACTACTTTTAAGCATAGTTTCCAAATTTGAATTCAAATTTCCAAATTCGAATTTAAATTCTATTCAAAATAGAAATTTTTTGAAGCTATAAAATCTAACACTGAAAAAAATATAGGATATACATCTTAAAAATACAAACATTTTCATTTTTTTTTTCAAAATTTAAAAAAATAAAAATGAACCAAGTCTATATTCAAAACTTTAAAGAAATTTCATAATAGGAGACAAATTGCATCAAATTTATTTGTATTGAAAATTGGGAAAATTTGTAAATAAAATATAGTAGTGTAAGTGACAAAAACTCAAAGATAGATTCCAATGGAAAGAATGGGATATTAAATATTAATAACAGGTTTTAATTGATGTCTATATACAAGGGAGTTTATTTCAGAATCACTACCCTTATCTAGTCCAAATTTAATCAACAATAAGTGTGTCCAGATTTATTCAACAATAAGTATATGTAGATTAATCACTCAAATCAAATTCCATAACAATAATCTTCATTTTGCATTAGAGTGCAATATAGTCCAGCATTGTAATCTTCGCCTCTCTTTGGCCACATATTTCTTCTACTGAGCACAATTCTGAGCATAAGATTCAAGTGGTTGTGCAGCATTTGACTTGATGTATTCTAGAAAACCATTTTCATCCAATACTTTCTCCATATGGTCCTTCCATGAAACAAAATTATAGGTGCCTTCCAAGCAATACTCTAGCCTTTTTCCATTGAAAACAATCTTCTTAGTTCTGAAGAAAACTTGCAACATTGATCTTCTTATTTGAGCCTCCTATAAAAAACTTTGAATTTCTTCTCTACTGTGAATCCAACTTCGATACCATGTAGATATTATGTTGTATATTTGAAAATTATCATGAATTTTTAATCTAAATCACAAAACACAAACTACTCTACTATTTTGCAGATATTATTTCACGATATAAAGAAAAAATTTCAGTCATTCAATAAGAAATCACACACATGAAACAAGTATTTTTATCTCGGGAAATCATCTCCTAAAAACCCCAATGTATTTTGCATTAATTAGAATAATATAGATGGATTAAAATTTCTTTTCTCAACTGAGGTCACCCTACAAGTGATCAACCTATCTCAGTACTCACTGAATGCCTCTGAACCAGACTTAGTAAAATTCTTCCATGTCTTGAGCTCCTATTTCCTTGCATTTTTCCTGGTGTAATTTGCCCCTATTTTCAAGGAAATTCCTTCAAGGAAATTAGCCCCTATTTTCAAGGAAATTCATTCAATTGAATTGTGAAAATACTCCAGGTCCTTCCTCTGACTGCATGCAACACCTGTACACTCAAAACTAGTCTACAATTAATGTCACACTACCTTAGAATCTCCACCTCAACTGGATAAATTGAATTATTTGCATGCACTAGATATTTTGGGATGATTGATCAGTTAATTAGATGATCACTTAGTTTTACTAAAGTCCCACTGCACATCTTGAGCCTCCACTAGTTCTTCCAACATTTGGAACTAGTTTAACAGAAAACAACCTTAGATAATTGACCTTGATTGCTAAAAATTACCAATCAAACATGCTAAACTAAAACTCTCCTCCAACTCAAATTTACTAAGTAAACTGGGTGACACAAGCCATGTCACTCTAGTTAACATCATCCAAGTTGTTTGCTAATGTGGAGATTCGTTTTTTTCTCAATTTAATCAAGGCAAGATCAAATTAAAAAATTCTTGCTACATTTTACAACATGTTTTGCCAGAAGGAAATCGATTATAGATCTAACCAGTGGAGGAGAAATAAATTTCTTGTAATATATATATCTAAAATGAGTTAAAATAACCTCTTGCTTCATGTCTTGGCCATGTGGAGTGCTACACATGTCATAAATTTGGCCATATGGTGAGAGACTGCATGTTGGCAAGTTGATCAAGGAAAATCTAGAAAAAGTAGCAGATTTAGAGAGGATCTAGTAGGAAAATTGAGAAGAAAGAAAAGAAGCAGCCAAAGATCGTGTGGGGAAAGAACGAGAAGAAACTCATGAGGTAGCAAGATCAACCCCCTCTGCAGTCCATGGTTACATCTTGCATATTCTTAGTATAATTTAGAGTTAATGAGAGGTGCATAACCTCAAGAGGAGCGTGTGATAGAGTTATAGCATAAAAATATGATGATTTAATTTGAGCCTCATGCATTTTCAGTTCCCCGAGATCAACCTACTTATTGGAGGTATATTGAGCTCAAGGGGATCTATGCATGGTATGAGTTATTTGATATTATTTTTACTTAGTTACTTTTACTAGCATTACATATGTTTTCCTAAGTGAAAGGGGTACATTTTTTAGCCATATATATTCTTTTGGTATTCATATTTTAGCCATATATAGTTTTTTGAAAAGTTGTACAACCATGCATAGAATGAGATCATTGCTTCAACCATGTGCAAAGTTGATTTGATACTTGGACCAACCATGTGTGTGTTGTTATGTGCTCATTATTATAGAAATGTACTTATTATTGTTTCATCATGTTATGTTAGTTGAGAGTCCATTCCTTAGTGAGTTGAGTCTTCATGGTGATAAGCATGTTTTGGTGAAGTCTCTTGACTTAAATTTGCAACCACTTGTATGGGCTAATGATGATTTAACAACCATGATATGCTATATTTTTTATTTGGGTCCCTAGTCCATAAGATATTTCATAGAAGCAATTTATTTGATTGTAAAATTCATGTAAAGTTCTCATGAAGCCATGTACTTGTATGATATCTATCATCGGGTCTTCTAGTCATGAGACATTAGGTCACATGATAGGCATGTATGAGGTATTATTTCATTTCTACAACCATTTATTTACAATGAATTTTAGTCATATTCATATGTGTCTTGGTCCATATGGTGCTTTGATTTGTGGCAAGGAAGCATTGTTTGTAGTAGAAGCAGTCATTACAACTTGGAGATGGCATGTGTTCAGGGGGAGAATATTATTTTCTCTTTTTTCTTTAGCCATCCATTATTGGAATTATGCTCTACTCGGAGTTGTTCATGGTGTACCTCATGCTATGCTCTGACTGTTGGAGATGTTGAACTCAGAGATGGTTGGTGGTTGTTGACTTGTAATTTCTACTATGGAGAGTATGGGTTGGTGCCTCATGCGCATGTTTTTGCATAATATGTCATGTTTTTCATTGATGTTTCTTATGGTTGCCTCATGTACATATTGTTTTTGTTGCCGCTAGAGGTTGTTTGGTTGAATATACTTCTCATAGGAGACTGTTTGTTGATTGGCTTGATATGTTGCTTGTTGTTGATGTGAGAGGTATGGTTTGTTGGTTGATATGCATTATTACTTTAGCCATGTAGAGATTGGATGTTCCGATGATTGTGTTTAAATTATTGCTTCCTTATCATATGGAGTTGACCCTTTTCCATTGATTTCAAAGGGGGAGTAATAGAAGAGGATATTAGTTTGGAGGTTGTGTGTGGTTTCCATCAATTCCAAAGGGGGGGATTGTTGAAATTATGGCTTGTGTAGCTGCAGATGGTTTGTGTTGGAATTGATGTCAAACCTGTAGCATGTGTTACAAATTTTTAGGCATTTTCATGCTTCATTGGTTGTAGTTGATTGTGTTGGCATTGATGTCAACCTTGTGATGACTTGTGACGCCTTGTGATGATCTAGATGGTGCATTGATTTCAACCTCATGATGGTTTATGTGTTTATGTAGGATGATGGAATTGATGTGGCTTGATGCTTGGATAGGGTCTTACAGATGTTTGTGCACCATGTTGGACATTTAGGAAGACAGTCTCCATGTTCACGTTCATTTTCATGAATTGTTGTAGACTGTTGGATTTATGATGAGCTTGCAAAGGTGCCACAAGTTTGTGAAGATATATTGGGGGTTGTGTAGATGTATGTGGAGATGATATCAACTAACTTGGAGGCCATAACACGTTGATAATTTAGTTAGGGTTGGAGGCATTGACATGATAAATTATATCCTTCATATGAGTTTTATATGATGGTGTATTCATTGTACATGTTTAGGAGATGGTTACAGGCATAGAGGGGGACATTGTGGAAGTTTTGGAGTTGAGTTGACTCACTTTTGGGGATGAAATAAGGGTAACATAGCTTACCAATGAATGGGGAGAATTTAAACCAAGGTTACCTTCATTAGACATTTTTTACCCCTACCTTGAATGCACTTCCAAAAGGGAGAAATAATGTTACAGTGTACATACTCTATTTTCCCACATTCCTTGCACATCAAGTGTTTTCTATAGGTTGAAACAATGGTAATTTACCATGGTATGAATTGTAACCTTATGTTGAATTAATCTACAACTCAGATAAGTGGTTAGAGTGTGAATATATTGAAAATTTGAGTAGTGGAGATAATGAATAATGAGTTTAAATAGATGAGCATATATATCATTGTGAGGTTAGATGGTTGAGTCAAGGGTGAGAAAAAGTGAGTGTGTAAGTTAGAAGAGTTGTAGAAGAGGATGAATGTTTAATATATACTAGGCAGTTGAGATATTTTAGTGCATGAGTGTATTTGGTATTGTAGTGAGCAAATTGTAAGCATGAAGCGGAGTTTTGAAGTAGTATATTATATTTTTCGATTAGATTCATGGTTGATGTAGTGAGGATGTTTGAAGATCATTGTTGATAGTTGAGAGATTTGGTACTAGTTATTTGTTGATGAGAGATTGTTTTTTGAGTATGTTTTAACATATTTGAATATGGTTTCATTGTAGCCCCTATTTTTCTTGAGTAGGGAGAATATGTTTGTGGTGTTTTTGTTTGATTTATTGATGATTTCTTGTTGTTGAGATTCAAATTACAGATATAAGTCTTATTGAGCATAGAGTCTCAGGATATGATGTGAAAATATATGAAACGAGGTGTGCATATATTTTGTGGAGGATTTGCCTCATGAGAGTGGAGTAGTGATTTCATAACATCGACAAGAGGAAAAATTTCTCCATCCAATCGATGTTAGATAGTCCAATGGGTGTTGGGAGAGGCTTGGTGGTCATGGTGATTTCGAGTGAATGGATGTTCATAGATTCTTGTGAGAAGAGTATTCCTATATGATCATAGGGATCGAGTCTCCTGGATGATGGGTGTGAGCTAATTGTTTATGAGGTGGAGTCTCCTAGTCAATGGGTGTGATCTAATCTATGTAAAAGAATTTTTTCTTGACATAATATAGATTTAGAGCATCGTAGAAACAATAAGGGTGTTTTTTTTTGTCTTGGAGGAATTTTCCACTAGATATCTTATGTCTCATGTGTGATTATGCGATTGTGATTTGATGTGTTCTTTATTTTTTCTCTACTGGTTGTTTTGTTTAGTTTCTTACATGGTTTATGCTTAAATGTGTTGTTGTTTAATTTATGCATGTTTCAGTAGAGAGGTTTTAAATTGGTAAAAATTGGTAATAAGACACACTAATAATTCACCCCCACCACTCTCTTAGTAGTGCTCAATGTTTACAACATATAAAACCATAATTAAAATATTATCATCACTTTCTTTGATGTAGAGTGTCATCTCACTATCACATTTTCTAAAGACACTGTCAATCAAGTAATTGACTATCTTGTTGTACTATGTGCCCGGTGCTTTCGTTAACCCATAAAAATATTTCTTCAGTCTATACACCTTGTATTCTTGGACTTGCACCTCATAACGAGATGGTTGCATGAAATACAATTCCTCTTTCAGCAGGACTCCATTCAAGAATGTTTATTTCACATCCATTTGATATACCTTCAATTTATGTTGTGTTGTTATTGACAACACTATCAACATTGCCTCCATTCTTGCAATTGGTGCACATGTCTCTGCATAATCTCTTCCATGCTACTGCTTATATCCTTCCAACGGCAACCTTGATTTATGCCTTTCAATCCTTCCTTCCACATTGGTTTTGGAATTATAGACCCACTTGACACTTATCCCTTATTTTCCTTCTAGAAGATTCAGTAACTCCCGTGTGTCATTCTTTTCTATTTCCTCTATTTCTTCATCTATTTTTGCTACCCACTTTTACTCCTTGAATGCATCTTCAAAATGAATTGGGTAATCTACATGATAAAATAGATAAAATAAAGATTTTAGACTTGTGTTGCTGTCAGATTCACTCTACTCATAAATTTCACTTAAATTTCAGATGTTTAGGCCAACGCAAGGCCGATGTTCCCAAGACTCTTCTCATCTATGTAATTGGTACCTACCTATGACATGCTTTGTGCTATTCGTTTTGGTCTTTTTTCCCTAAGAAAATTTAGCTTTTTGTAACAACCTTTAGATTGTGTTTTCATCTTATGTACATGGGAGCTGCAATGGTTGAGACGCAATGAAATATACATTTATTCTTGTAGATCAATATATAGTAGTTGATTTATTTTATTAGAAATCCCAACTGGTTTTGGTACTGAAGACTACAAATATCTATGAATTTGTGGTGTGCTTTCTCAACTCTGTCATTCTAGGCATTCTTATAGTTTCTAAATTTGATTAACAATTAGTTACAACTTCTTATTTGTGCTCCAATTTTTGAAATAAAGTATTTTTGATAAGAAATATATTATGAATACAATAGAACATGAAACTGGGATAATATTTGCAATAGGGATAATTCATTGTCTCGGTATAAGCAATACAATTAATGTTAGATTTTATGTGTGGTTGCATGGATTTATTGAAATAGTTTCTTGAATATTTATTCAGAGAGGATGATGATTTATTTACAACTATTAATTTTATTAGAATTATTATATGATTTTGTGAAATATACTTTAAAATGGTTTTTAATAATTTTGTAAAATATCTATCTAATAGATATTTCATAAGACTGTGGATAATCTGGCAAGCTCTCCAGTAAACAATAACCACAGAAACTTGAAAACCAAAAATATCTAAAAATACTTTTAATTAATTAAATAATGATTTAAAAATTTTATATTTTAAAATCTAAAACGTTATATAAATATGTGTATATATCCCTGGTAGACTCCTCATCCATGATTTTAAATAACAAAAATTTACTTGAAGAAGAATCTGGATTTTCCACAGTGTCATAGAATGTATGTCGAGGTTTCGAATCTCTATGGAGATCCATCTTGAGGACAATGGATCTCCATAGAGATTCGAAATGTTGACACATAATCTCTGACACTGTGGAAAATCTAGATTCTTCTTCATCAATTGATGACCTCAGAAGCTTGAAAACCAAAATTTTACTTATTCTCAATAATATGAATATACATTAACATTTTAAAATTATATCAATAAAAAATAAATTAATAACTTTTAATTTTAATTTAAATATAAAATATTAATTTTAATTAAAAAATATATATAAAATAAATGATTTATATAAAAAAATGAGCAACAAAGAAATACAACATCACAACAAGAAAAAAAATCTACAAAGCGAATTAACAACGTAAATCAATCTATGCTTATTTCTTATTTGCATTTGTGGCATATGTAGTATACATACCAACATTGGCTACTTGTAATTGAATCTTATTTGCATGATCTATACACAACCCAAATGCATTGTCAAGAATTCTAATATCAATTGAAGAATTGAACATCCAAAAATATTGATAATTGTTTCATGGCAATGTCATGATTGTATGTAACACATTTTTCGACAAAACAACAAAGATGCATCAAATACTAGGTACCTAATTGACTAATGACGAATGATTAATGACAATCACAATGGTTGTTCCAAGTGACCTCATTGAAAAACATAAACAAAAGATCTTGCCAAGAAAAGGAATTGAAGTCACAAATTTCCATATTGTGCCAAAAATAAACTATGAACATGATGAATGTGACCACAATATTTTGTTAGACAATACAAGCACTATAGTAAACATCGACAAAGTTTGTGTAGAATACAAATTTTTTCCCAATGCAACAATAAAATAGTTAGGAGAAACATAGAAACATTCTCAATTGGAACAATTGTAGCATTTTTAACAACTGTTCAAAAAGTTGGAATGAAATATACATTGCAAATTAGAGATGGAGGCTTTGAATATGATAAGGCATCAATAACATGTTCACTCTTGTGCCACTCACCCATTAGTATTATGCATTTCAACTTATTTTTTGTATGCAATATAAAAAGTTACAGTTTTTTGGATACTTTATGTCATAGCTACAACTATTTTAAAACTTTGATTCTATCTACGATGAAATGGAACAAAAGATGCAAAGTGGATATATGCCAATTATGCTCTTCAAAAACATAACAAAAAGAAAATATCTCAAGGAAAAAGAATTCCGTACAACACAAGCCACATTCATAATGCATTTGAACACCGAGATACAACAAGACCTCAAAAAAATAATCGATAGATAGATCCAGGTAAGTATATACCGAGTAATCTACTTAACTCTCATTCCACAGTTATATATTTTTCATTATACATTTGTTGATTAGTCTTATTTTCTAACAGGTGCAAGTAATACCTTTTGTTGAAAATGCATACTTTACACCATTTGAACCTCTTTGTACACTCTCCAGATGCCCAATGCCATCATTTGCAATGATAGAAAATATGTCAATGTTTTTCAACCCATTTTCTCTTTCTACATTTTTTCATCTGCATTATAAGAACCCCTGATAACATCACCTTGTGTTGTTTCCTTAGAAACATGCTAGTTCAAAAAAAACTACTTCTTGAATTAGCTCAAACGTTTTGCCAAGAATATCTACAAAAAATTTACATATTCATGTTCTTTTCACTTTGAATAGTGACAATGAGATTCTCGGTGCTCACAACGACAACAATAAAAATAGAATGAGTCAAAACTCCAACTAACAAGTTTCTATTGTCTTCTTAGGTATCATCTTCATTCTTTCACCTTTAGCTTTTAATCATATAACAAAATGTTGCAATTTTCAATTAATGCAAGCATTAATAGCACTTTGTATTGTTTTTCCTCATGCCAAGATGGTCAAAATTCATAAATAATACTACAGAATATTATAGATATTAAATTCCAATGCTAAAATAAAAATGAAAATTATTGTGTTCATGCACAAAAACATTGATTTCAAATAGAATAATACCTTTTTTTTTTGTTAATAGTGATTTTAACATAACAATATTTTCAATTTTTAAATTGCGTAAATGCTTTGAAACACTCTCTCCAATTTTCTTGTTAATATAATATGAGTTTGATATATGTTTCATATTCAATTTTCCCCTTATTAAAAACATATTTTAAATACTGTATTGTTTTCCTTATTTTTTTTATGTTTCAGTTTCACTTTTTGTTAATCTCAAAAAGTGATTTTCTACTCATTCAAATGAAATGTCACTAATCAATGGATTAAATAAATAGCATTGAATTATGTTTTGTCAAAGTATTGTCATTTGTTAAACTATGTTTCTCCATTGTTTTTAGAACATATTACATTTTCACTCAGGTGCATATGTTATCCAGTTTTCTTTCAAACACCTCTGTTTTCTTTTGAATTAATTAAATATAGAGTTTATTCCATCCACAATATTGACCTTATTCAACTATCAAAATTAATTCATATCATTCAATGTTCAATAATTAAACTACGCGACAAACAATGCTAACTATATTGCCTTGTTTATTTATCTTTTTTATATATATTTTTCTTATAACTTAATCCATTCTACTAAATTTATATAATTTATTTAAGAAAGACAAAATAAAATTTATAATTTTATTAAGGAATTTTGTATATATATAAATATTATATTGGAATAAGTTTCCCATAATATTTGAATGATTAAGATTTTACTTGTACTTTATATTATTTTTCCACAAGAAACGTAAGATTAAAATTTATTTCAAAACCTTATACAGTTAATATTTGTAGTTTTATTAAGTACTAATTAACATATAAATTTGTAGTTTTATTTCATTACCCGGACTTTCGCCGAGCAAGCAATTATTCAATAGAGGCCAAATAAAAGTAGTGATCGTTGCACCAGTTACGCATCTTGCATCGCTTCTACTTTCCCATATTCATCCACATTGATCTTAAGCCCAATTACATGTATTTTGGGTTTAGACCAAGTATAACCGACATCTAATTCAGGCATTGAAGGCCACGCTATGAAATTCCAATGATGGTTGTAGCCAACGTTAACTGACCATCCACTATATATAGATCTCAAACGTTGCACACTAATTATGCCATCGTGAGGTGGCGTAGACAATTTCACTCGAAGGGTACATAAATTTAATTTTTTGGATATTAAAAATATGGAATTATTTTTTAAAGTTTAGAAATTTTGGTGAATTTTACTGATTTTTAATATGTAAGCTATAAATTGTTTGGCTATATTTTTGTAAAAATATTAAAATTTATAATGATTTTATATAGTTTCTATAAACTTTTGGCGATTTATAATGTAAATGTTTGTATACTATAAAATTTGGGCGAATCATTTTTAAAAATAATGGAAGTCAGCGAATTTTTTTGGGAAAAAGCATGGAAAAATAGCCCACGTGTGAATATTAGCCCCTAAAATTTTCTCTGTCGTGGAAACGTAGCAAAGAATAATGGCAATGGTAAAGAAACTTAAAAAATGGTTGAGTAATGACAATGAGACGCAGTTTTACTATTGGAAAATATGTTTTTTTTTAATTATTTTTTTCCTAAACTTATTGTACATATAAAAAGAAGATATTGTATTACAAAATTAAGGGTAAAAGTTTCTTTAAATGTTATATTAAGTTTTTAAATTATAAGTGTCAAAGTTTTATATATAAAGAATGATGATAATGATGGTTACACTTAGTTAAGATTAATGTGGTCTATTAGATTTTAATGGTGTAAAAAGAATTTAAGTTTGATTTTTCAAAATCTTATTTTTATGGTTAAAGAAAAGGGAAATAAGTACTCCAAAATTACTATAGATAGATTAGTTTAATAAATCAAGAAAATTGGAAATATGACAAATTTGGAAATATAACAAATAGTAAGCAATTGTAAACTAATATGAATAAGAGTAAAACAATATGCAATTTAATTGATATTTAATTTCAAATTTATAAAATTTTATTATATATATATATATATATATATATATATATATATGAGAGATAGTAGTTTGATATTTAATTTGAAATTTAAAAATTTTTGTTACTATTTTATATTAATATATATATATATATATATATATATATATATATATATATATATATATGAGATAATAGTTTAATATAATAATGTGAAACACTATGCAATTTATTTAATATTTAATTTGAAATTTATAAAATTTTATTATGGTGATGATGATGGTGGTTAACGTCCACTAAGACCAATCCTTGGTTTATCGGACCTAAAGAAAAGAGTTATTTGGTTTGATTTAAGATTTTATTCCTATGCTCAAAAATCTTGGAGAGAAGCCTTTCGAGCTCACTATAATTTTGACATCTTAAAAGGCTAGGAAGGTAAGTATTGCAACAAAGATTATGAAATTGAGCTATAATGTGGTTGTACGTGGGGCACTCTAAGAGGAAGTGATTTTCATCCTCGATGTTCATATTCTCACAGAGATGACAGATCCTTTCCATCCATGGTGCTTTAGGAATTTTCCAATGACCTGTTTCACTATGGAGCTCATGAGAGTTTGTTCTAATCTTGGCTATATTAATTTTCTTCTTTGATCTAGTCAAAATAGATAGATACTTTTGATATTCTAGGGTGGGGTTGATGACCTCCTTATAATTTCTTAATTTTCTTTTAGGTGCTAGATCTTTCTCACACCACATTTTTTCTTTGAACTTAGAAGTAACAATTTTTTTAATGTTATTAATGTTTTGCAATGCAACATTCTCTTCGATCTCCCAATGGTTTAACCAAGACCTTGTGTCTTTATACCAACCTTGTTTAAGCCTTAGGTGGTTTTGGCTGGAATTTAAAGCTAGCTTAGGAAGTCTATGGTCTCCTATGCTATTGAGCTTGTGCTTGTACAACAGAAGCCTAGTCATAGCTAGGCTCTCGATAGGGGAAAGACCCACTTCTATAAGGAGAGTAGGATAGGGTGTATTTCTTTTAATTTTAAGGTTATAAGTTATAAAACGCTTCTGTATTTTCTCAATCTTTCTCCAGGATTCTCTAGAAATGTTGCAACCCCAAACCTCACATCCATATAAGATAACAGGAGTGACTAAAGTTTCAAAGAGGAAGCTCTTCTATCCCACATTACGAGGATTGTCGTTTTACAATTATTTTCAAGACCAAAATAAGCTTTCCACCCCCCATTAATCCTTTTTTGAATGCTATAGTTCCAGTTGAGCTTGTGATGAATATCAATTCCTAGGTACTTGTAAGAAGACACTTCCTCCAGGTTACTATTGTCATACATAAAATTAGCGTAAGTGTCCTTCTTGGATTTGATAATCATAAATTTTTTGTTGTTAATGTTAACAGACATACTCATGGTAGAGCAGAAATCCATAAGAAGTCTAAGTTGCTTATCAAGATCAGATGGGCACCTTGCGAGAAGAACAATATCATCAGCATAGAGAAGAAGGATGATGACTATCCCAAGTAATATTGTGCCAGTACATCCTGCTTCCTCTAAACAACCTTCTAGCTTGTCGATGTAAATTCCAAATAGGGTAGGGGAGAGGGGGCAACCTTGTTTAACTCTGATATTGCACTTAATATCTTTCGACCACCCCTCATTGCTCTTTAACTTGGCAATTACATTCTCGTATAACCTTATAGTGGCCACTCTTAGTTAAAAAGGAACATTTAGTTCTTTTACTCTATTCCATAGGTTGTTTCTAGGAAGTGTATCGAAAGCCTTTCTAAAGTCCATAAAGCAACATAAGAGATTGGATTTATCATTTCAGCATTCCTCCACAATGATCCTAAGCGTAACAAGGTGATCCGTTGTTGAGTGGTTCCTTCTAAAACCTGCTTGTCCTTTAGCCCGCTTACCTTCACTTTCAAGCCAAATGCTCAACTTATTTTCCAAAATAATACCATATAACTTGGCTAAGAGAGGGCTGATCATAATTGTCTGATAATTAGAGGGGTTATTTGTATCCCCACTTTAAAAAATAGGGATAATGAGGCTCCGAGTCCAACGTTTAGGGAACCCTTGCTTGATTGCTTGGTTGAAAATCTTGTGGATGTGGGGGATGAGGACAGGACCTCCAATTTTTTAGATTTCCGCCTGGTAACCTTCAATGTCTTTAGCTTTCCCATTGGCCAGATGTTTAACCCCAAAATAAATTTCTTCTAATGAGAAAAATTCTTTCGTTGTGAGCAGGGTTTCAAAATCCCTGACATTTGGAGATTCATAAAGCTTTTTAAGATAGGAATTCCAGTCGTGTAAAGCAATTTTATTATTATATTTAGTTTTCCTAGTTAGAATCTGCCTCCAGAATTTCTTAGGAGCCACCTTAGAGAGGTGTAAGAGATTCTCTTTTCTTTTACGAAGATATTGCCTTTTTTTTTCCTTTTAGTTAGGGCTTTGTAGATTTTTATCTTGTCAATTTTTGAGAGATTCTCTCCTTGCACTTTTACAATCTTTGTCATACCATGGGTTGGTTTTGCTATTTATTTTATTACTTGAGACTTCAATTGAGAACTTGTTAATAGAATATGAGAAGGTTGTAGTAAAATTATGATAAATATAAAAGATAATAGTTTAATATAATAATGAAATTGAATAATAATTTAATATACATTAGTATCACGATGATAATAATAATTAACATTAACTAATATAAAGATAATTTTCAAAATAATAATAAAACTAAAAGTATATGTCAGGAATGATATAAATATTTGTGAAAGAAATAACTTATCAAGTTAAAAAAATAAATTAAATTGATTTTTAATGGTTAATTATAATATTTAATAATATTTAAAATTTAGAATATATGTTATAGAACTATTTTATTTCTAAATTTTAGAATTATAAGCTATCGAAATATTCAATTTTACAAGTTATTAATAAAGTTTAAAAATATATTCTATTAATGAAGTTTAAGATTTATTAATATTATTAATAGATTTATGATATTTTTTAATTTTAATAATTTTATATTAATATATTAATAATTATAAACTAATATAATTTTCCACATTTTAACAATATATTAAGGGGCACATTATACTATTAAGATATAAATTGATATATTAATTTGTATATTAACACAGGTTAATTGTGATTGACTCAGTTAATTATATTCAACATGTATATGATATTCATTAATGATTAATGAAACATATTATGTTTAGTATGCCTAGAGTTAATTATAGACATCATGTCCAACATACTCATAATCAACCTTAGTCGATTATAATCATTTGTAATCAACCATAGTAAACCTTACTCAATTATGGTCAATGTGTAAAAATGTTTAGTAAGAATAACAATACTTTTATAACAATTTTCTATGGTGAAACCGTATTTAACAAGGTCAAATTAGCTTAATTATGGTAGGCGTGGTCACCAAGGCTAGTCACGGTTAACATGGTTAATCGTATTGAACATGGTCAACCAGATTCATTTATAGTTAAACATTGACAACCATGGTCAACAATGTTAACCCATAGTCAACCACAGTTGACCATGGACAACCATGTTCAAAGTTTCACATTGCAATGTGACAAACACTATTGACCATAGACAACATGTTCTAAAAATAACATTGCAATATCACAAATAAATATAAAGATGGTTAGCCATAGTCTACATGATAATCATGTCAACTATAATCAATGTGGGTTCCATGGTGAATAGTCGCCATGGGAATTAACTTTAATTATATTCCCAATGTGATAAAAAATAATAAATGTCACAATGTGATGAAAAATAAACAACGCTACACTATGATAAACAACAAAAAAGTTGTAATGTGACGAACAACAAGAAACATTGTAATTGGAAAAAATAATGATGTCACAATGTGAGGAAAAAGAAACAATGTTGTAATTTGATAAATAATAATGACATTGAAACATCATGAAAAACAAACAATATGATGTCGCAATATGATGAACAATAAATGACATCACAATTTCACAAAAATTAAGAACCTTTGCAATCTGAACTAGGTTTACCAAGTTCACTAAGTTGACCTATGTTAACTAGGTCTACTAAGCTCACCTATGTTTACTAGGTTGACCAAAGTTTACCCATAATCAACTAATTTGACCTAGGCTTACAAGGTCTACTATACATTGATAAAATATTAACTATACATCAATCTATACAGTAACACATGTCCCCTATGGTTGGCTATGGTTAACATGGTCAACCATAGTCAACATGAGCATCAAAGTCATCCATAGTCAACATGGGTGTCATGGTCGACCATAGTCACCATGGGCATTAACTTTAATATTGTTTCCAAAGTGACAGACAATAATCAATGTCATAATGTGATGAACAATAATTGACATTAAAATGTGACAAACAATAAAAAAACTTTCAATGTGATGAATAATAAACAATATGACCTCACAATATGATGAACAACAAATGACATGACAATTTGACAAATAACACACATATTTGCAATTTGAACTGGGTTTACAAGGTTAACCCTAGTTTACTAGGTCAACCATATTCAACTAGGTAACTATACATTAATCTATACACTAACGCATGTCACCTTCTGTTGACTATGGTTGGATATGGTTAACATGGTCAACCCTAGCCAAGATGGGTGCTATAGAAAACCATAGTCACCATGGGAATTAACTCTAATATTTTTCCCAACATGAGAAACAATAATCGATGTCACAATGTAATGAATAATAAGCAATGTTGGAACTTTCCAAACAATAAAAAAATTGTAATGAAAACAAAAAACATCACAATTGGAAAAAAAATTATGTTAGAATGTGATGAACGTGAAAGAATGTCATAATGCTACGAACAATAAACAACATCGCACCATGATGAACAAAAAAAGAATTGTAATTTAACGAACAAGAAATAACATCACATTGGGATGAATAAAAATAAATTTCATAATATGACAATCATCAAACCATGTTACAATGCAATGAATTTGAAATGTGACAAATTAAAAACAACATTTCAAGATTAAGTAGAAAATATCAAATGATTTTGAATTATGATGAATAACAAATGACATCACCATTTCACCATTATTGCAATCTAAACTAGATTTATTGATTGGATAAAACAATGACATCGCAATGTGATGAACAAGAAACAAAGTTGTAATTTGAAAAACAAGAGATGACATCAAAAATTAATGAACAAAAAAAAATTTCACAATGTGACAACCACATTAATAAACCACAATCAATTGGGTTGACCCAAGTTTACTAGGTTGAAAAAAGTTTACTAGGTTTACTAAGTCGACCGGGGTTTACCAAATTAACTATGAGTTATTAGGTATACCAAGTTAGCCTAATTTTACTAGGTTGACGTAGGTTACTAGGTTGATCTACCTTTATAAGGTTGACCGAAGTTTACTAAGTTAACCTGCGTTTACTAGGTTCGGTTAGGTTTACTAGCTTAATCATGTTTTTCTAAGTTTACAAGGTTGGCTTAGGTTGACCTACTCTAACACAATTTTACTAGGTTTAATGGGTTTACTACATTTACCTTGGTTTACTGGGTTTAGTAATTTGACCTACATTTACTAAGTTTACTAAATTTACTGAGTTGACCTAAGTTTACTAGCTTAACCATGGTATACTAGGCTTACTAGGTTTATCATTTTTACTAGGTTTACCAAGTTGACTTACGTTTACTCAGTTTATTAAGTTGACATATGTTAATTATGTTGAGATGGTTTGACTAGGTTTACTAGCTTGATTAGGTTGACTTGGGGATATTCGGTTTACTAAGTTGATTGAGGTTTATGTTTGACCTAGGTTTACTAGGTTGATCTATGTTTACTAGGTCAACCATGGTCAGCCACGATGAACTAGGTTTATTAAGTTAACCTAATTTTGCTAGTTTTACCACATGACTTAGGTTTGCGAAGTTGACCTAGGTTGACATAAGTTTTCTAGGTTTAATAGATTTACTAAGTTTCCCTAAGTACACTAGTTTTACCTAAGTCAATAAGTCCAACCATAGTTAACCATGATAAAACCAACTCAACTATAGTCAATCATTATTATAATGGGCATACATATTTTAGTTGGTCAACCGTGGTTAACCATAGTTACTAATGTGATTAAACATTGTCAACATATTCATATGTTATTATCCACAAACAACCATAGACAACATAGTCAACCATGATGATCTCTGTTAAACGATGCTTGGTTATGGTCAACATGGATCACATAATTAACATGGTCAAATGTGGCTAGATGTTTTCATTGTCAATGATGGTTAACCATAGCCATCATGGTCAAACATAGTCAGTTATAGTTAAATGTTAAAAACTATGGTCTCCCATGGTCATATATAATTAACAAAAGTCAACCTTTGTTAAACAAGCTTAAGGATGGTCAACCATATTCAAACAAGATCGACTATGATCAACATGGTCAAACATGGTCACAAAGTTAAAAGTGGTCAACTTGGTCATCCATGGTCATGTTCCGTACACCATAGTCTATCATCTACATCCATGGTTAACCATGGTTGACCATGGTCAACTAAGGCTAACCATGGTAAACCTAGGTCAACCATAAGCAACCCTACTCAACTAAGTTCAACCTGAGTCAACCAAGGTCTACCTTGATTAACCATTGGAAACTTTATCAACCATGGTCAACCTTGTCAACCCTCTTCAACCATTTATTTTTATATACTAGAGGAACCCAATAGCTTGAATAACACGTAACTACTAGTAAATATATGGGGGTCTATGACGTGTTTTCCTCTCCCTAAACCGGGTCACAACTAGGGGGATTTGAACCTTAGATTTCTTAGTTTTCACATATTTTATATTACTTTGATCACTAATTGGGATTCCCTTGTGGTACAACCCTCTTCAACCCTTAATGTAACCATTAATGTAACCTTAATTAAAGATTAACATTAACATTAATGTAACATCGACCATGGTCAACCATGGTGAACATTAATTTAGCAATGTAACAATCATTGATATTAATGTATTATAAGAATAATGTAACATAAATATATTGTTACATTAATGGCTGACCAAAATCAACCTTAGTCAACTATGGTCAAGCTTAATCAACTCTCTTCAACATTGGTCAACCTCATAAATGCTCTTCTACTGTGGTCTATCATTTCCAACAAAAGTAGTCCGTTGACAACCATTTTTAAGCCATAGCTAGCTAACAAGAACCATAGTCAATCACGGTTTATGTATTCACCCCAAACACGTCAATTATCTACTAGCTCCACCAAATTAGTAAATGTGGTTGAGATATGTCAATTGGTGTTATTTTGTGGCTT
This sequence comes from Pinus albicaulis, assembly GCA_034641835.2. Classification (NCBI taxonomy): domain Eukaryota; kingdom Viridiplantae; phylum Streptophyta; class Pinopsida; order Pinales; family Pinaceae; genus Pinus; species Pinus albicaulis. The sequence goes on along the minus strand of CM076584.1, from coordinate 1,580,294,039 downwards.
TTATACCTTAATAAATGTATGAAAATGACAACAATTGATGTACATCTACCATATTTACTAATGTAATTGTTCTACTATAATAATTTTAGATATATATTATTTAATCTTAAATTTTTAATAATTTATTTTTATATTAATAATAATATATTTTAAATAAATTATTATGTTTCATAAAGAAAAAATAAGAAGTTGAATAAATTTATATAGAAATTGCATCTCATTATTGTTACAATAAAAAATTTTCTTCAATTTTTTGAATCAATGCTTTGAAGATTCTAATAAAAATAAACAAAAAAACAATTAATCCTAAGTATTAAGACTACTTTTAAGCATAGTTTCCAAATTCAAATTCAAATTTCCAAATTCGAATTCAAATTTCCAAATTATAATTCAAATTCTATTTGAAAGAGGAAAATTTTGACGTTATAAAATCTAATACCGAAAAAATCTAGAATATACAACTTAAAAATAAAAACATTTTTTTCTTCAGAATTTTAGAAATTTGAAATGAATTAAGATTATATTCAAAACTTTAAATAAATTTCATAATAAGAGACAAATTGCATCAAATTTATTTGTATTACAAATTGGGAAAATATGTAAGTAAAACCTAATAATGTAAGCGACAAAAACTCAAAGCTGAGTCCAATGCAAAGGATGAGATATTAAATACTAATAATAGGTTGTAATTGATATGTATATACAGGGGAATTTATTTCAGAATCACTACCCTTATCTGGTCCACATTTATTCAACAATAAGTGTGTCGAAATTTATTCAACAATATGTATGTGTAGATTAATCAGTCAAATCAAATTCCATAACAATAATCCTCATTTTGCAATAGAGTGCAATATAGTCCAACATTGTAATCACTATCATCCTATATATATATATATATATATATATATATATATATATATATATATATGAGGATAATGATGATGATGATGATGATGATGGTTAACGTCCACTAAGACCAATCTTTGGTCTATCAGACCTAAAGAAACAGATTGTTTAGTTTGATTTAAGATTTTATTCCTATGCTCAAAAAGCTTGGAGAGAAGCCTCTCGAGCTCACTATAATTTTGACATATTAAAAGGCTAGGAAGGTTAGTATTGCAAAAAATATTATGAAATGGAGATCTAATGTGGTTTGTACACGGGGCACTCTAAGAGGAAGTGATTTTCATTCTCGATGTTCATATTCTCACAGAGATGGCAGATCCTTTCCATCCGTGGTGTTTTAGGAACTATCCAATGACCTGTTTCACTATGGGGCTCATGAGAGTTCGTTCTAATCTTGGCTATATTAATTTTCTTCTTTGAGCTAGTTAAAACAGAGAGATAATTTTGATCTTCTAGGGTGGGGTCGATGACCTCCTTATAATATCTTAATTTTCTTTTAGCTGCTACATCTTTCTCACACCACATTTTTTTTTTAACTTAGAAGTAACAATTTTTTTAATGTTATTAGTGTTTTTCAATGCACCATTCTCGTCGATCTCCCAATGGTTTAACCAGGCCCTGGTGTCTTTATACCAACCTCGTTTGAGCCTTAGGTGGTTTTGGTTGGAATTTAAAGCTAACCTAGGAAGTCTATGGTCTCCTACGCTATTGAGTTTTTGCTTGTACAACAGAAGCCTAGTCATAGCTAGGCTCTTGATAGGGGAAATACCCACTTCTATAAGGAGAATAGGATAGGGTGTATTGCTTTTAATTTTGAGGTTATATGTTATAAAACGCTTCTTGATTTTCTCAATATCTCTCCAGGATTCTCTAGAGATGCTGCAATCCCAAACCTCACATCCATATAAGATAACAGGAGTGACTAAAGTTTCAAAGAGGAACTTATTTCTATCCCACATTACGAGGTTTTCCGTTTTACAATTATTTTCAAGACCAAAATAAGCTTTCCACCCCCCATTAATCCTTTTCTCAATGCTATAGTTCTAGTTGAGCTTGTGATGAATATCAATTCCTAGGTACTTGTAAGAAGACACTTCTTCCAAGTTACTATTGTCATACATAAAATTAGTGTAAGTGTCCTTCTTGGATTTGATAACCATAACTTTTGTTTTGTTAGTGTTAATAGCCATACCCATGGTAGAGTGGAAATCCTTAAGAATTCTAAGTTTCTTATAAAGATAAGATGGGCACCCTGCGAGAAGAACAATATCATCAGCGTAGAGAAGAAGGATGATGACTATCCCAGCGAAGATCGTGCCAGCACATCCTACATCCTCTAAACAACCTTCTAGCTTGTCGATGTAACTGCCAAATAGGGTAGGGGAGAGGGGGAATAGCTTTTTGTACATCCTACATACGTATTCGCTCTGTTCGATGAGAATATGAGATCCGGCCTGGTTTCGGAGCAGCACTGGGAAATTTTGTACCCCAATTTGACGATGAAGTATCCATTGAAGCTTTCTGATTCCCAGCGCGGCCAACATTCCCAAGCCTCTAATTCTCAGTTCTACAGTTGGTACCTGCCCGTAATATGCTTTGTGCTTTTCTTCAGAGTCTTTTAATTTACGTTTCTGTAAGTGTTTTCATGTGATATATCGATGATTGAAGATAGCTGAGCCGCATTTATAGAAGCCCAGCCAAATATAGATTTATTTTTTGTAAATCAATGTAATCTATTTGATTTCTTTTATTATGAGACCCACGCGATTTCGGTACTCATCAATCAATACGAGTATATGTGATGTGTTTTCTCAGCTTCTTTTTTATGCGTGTGCCGACAGATCTGAAATTTGATTCACAGTTGGTTACAGGTTACGCTATAATTTTATGAAATAAAATGCTTTCCAAAGAATTATCTTATAATTCAATATATTTATGTGAGGGACAAAATTTGCAATAAAGATTATATAGTATCCTTGGAAGGCAACGCTTATTTCTCTAGCTGTCAGCCATTTAATGCAATGTGAGATATTCTGTTTACTGTCAGATTTAAAGTCTTTTAAATTTGACCCTGGCTAGTATATTTCACACTGCATTAAATGACTGATAGCCAGAAAAATAAGACTCTATTAGATTTTTTTTGTAGCATTTTGGTAATAATTACTTTTAAGAAGATCTTTTGGATATTGTTTTATTTATTTTTACTGATTGATATATTTATTTAAATTTTATATTTTTTCAAATTGAGTAGGATTACATATTTAAATATATAATTTCAATTAAGTTGAGAAATCGAACTAGTGACTTCATATTATCAAAAAATACCTTAATATAGCACCTGATTACTTTTATTCAAAACCCCAACCCAATCACTTCTATTCAAAACTTCATAAACATTTATTTATTTACAAATATTACTTTTATTAAAATTATTAATTTATTCTACTTAATATAATTTTAATTTGTTTTTAATAGTTTTATAAAATATAATTTAAAATTATTTCTAATTAATTAAATAATGACTAAAAATATTATATTCCAAAATCTAAAAAATTATAGAAATATGTCGTATTCTAAAACCTAAAAATTTTAAAAATTTTAATTTGTTTTTAATAGTTTTATAAAATATAATTTAAAATTATTTTTAATTAATTAAATAATGCCTAAAAAATTATATTCCAAACATTAAAAATTTATAGAAATATGATCATATTCTAAAACCTAAAAAATGTAGTAAAACGGAAATGGGTCCTCTATAAACTCCTTATCCATTATTTTAAATAATGGAATTTTATTTATTCATAATAATGTTATAACACGTAGAAATATTAAAAGCATATCAATGAGAAATATGTTAATTTTTTTAATTATATATATATTTTTAAATAAAAAATTAATTTTTATTATAAATAAAATATATAATAAATAGATATAAAAATAATCCTAAAATGTTATTTATTATTAAAAAAAAATTATATTAAAATTAATCATATTTTCTAATTATTAAAATTTTAATCTTAATTCTTAAAATAAATTCCTATGCTTAAGAAGCTTGGAAATAAACCTCTCAAGCTCACTATAATTTTGACATCATAAAAAGCTAGGAAGCTCAATATTGCAGCAAAGATTAAGAAATTGAGCTCTAATGTGGTTATACGCAGGGCACTCTAAGAGGAAGTGATTTTCATCCTCGATTTTCATATTCTGAGAGAGATGGCAGATCATTTCCATCCATGGTGTTTTAGGAACTGTCCAACGACCTGTTTCACTATGGATCTCATGAGAGTTCGTTCTAATCTTGGCTATATTAATTTTCTTCTTTGAGCTAGTTAAAACAGAGAGATACTTTTGATCTTCTAGGGTGGGGTTGATGACCTCCTTATAATATCTTAATTTTCTTTTATCTGCTAGATCTTTCTCACACCACATTTTTTCTTTCAACTTAGAAGTAATTTTTTTTTTTTAATGTTATTAATGTTTTGCAATGCAACATTCTCGTCGATCTCCCAATGGTTTAACCAAGCCTTGGTGTCTTTATACCAACCTCGTTTAAGCCTTAGGTGGTTTTGGTTGTAATTTAAAGCTAGCTTAGGAAGTCTATGGTCTCCTATGCTATTGACCTTGTGCTTGAACAACAAAAGCCTAGTCATAGCTAGGCTCTCGATAGGGGAAAGTCCCACTTCTATAAGGAAAATAGGATTGGGTGTATTACTTTTAATTTTAAGGTTATACATTATAAAATGCTTCTGGATTTGCTCAATCTTTCTCCAGGATTCTCTAGAGATGTTGCAACCCCAAACCTCACATCCATATAAGATAACAGGAGTGACTAAAGTTTCAAAGAGGAACTTCTTTCTATCCCACATTACGAGGTTTGTCGTTTTAAAATTATTTTCAAGACCAAAATAAGCTTTCCAACCCCATTAATCCTTTCCTGAATGCTATAGTTCCAGTTGAGCTTGTGATGAATATCAATTCCTAGGTACTTGTAAGAAGACACTTCCTCCAAGTTACTATTGTCATACATAAAATTAGTGTGAGTGTTGATCCAGATTTATGCAGGAATGCAATAGAATAAACACATAACCATAAATACAGAGATGCAGCGGAAATAACACTTCATTTAATTAATATCAAAGAACTGAAATTTGCTTACAGAAAAAATGGAAATAAACTAGTTAGGGCACTGGTAGCTATCTCTGAGAAGAGATGTGGCGGCTACAGGCCTCTGAACTGAGTTACAATGAGGCTCGAGGGCCTATTTATTATTGAGAAACAATGGAGAACCCCAAACATCCCAAAAACCTAACCCTAGGAGATGAAGCGCCAAAACTATGGGCCCCGTTTGGGTAAATTGGTGTTTCAACTTCCCAGGGACGTAACTTTGGCATACTATCTCCGTTTGACGCACATGAGACATCATTAGAAAGCTCTATCCGAGGACTACAACTTTCGAGACGAATTTGATAATCAAATTCGTTGGTAAAATGATACCCAAAAAACGTCATTTAGGGCCTCAAAACGACTACGGAAATTCAAGACCCGAAAAACTACTAAAAATAGTAAGTTATGCCGAAACTGAAAAACTGAAAGAGACAATGGTGGGGCCCCAAGTGGAATAGGCGGGTGGCCACCAATATCCACCTGGATCATTCCTCCCCCCTTAGGAGCAATGGTCCCCATTGCGTTAAGTTCCTCCATGAGATGAGGAAATTTCTGCTGAACTTGGTCCCTAGTGAACCACTTTCCTTGGTGCAGGAGTTGGCCAGCTTTGACAACCCAATATAAACGGATATACGGTGGCGAGTGTTCTTAATTTGCATGTCCATGATACGATCTGTGGTGGCTTTGTTCCATGCGGTCTAGGCTTAACTTTGTTGGTGTGGTGTTCTACTTGATAATCCGAAGTGTCCGGTAAGTGGGAAGTAAGGACAAAGGTGATCCACATTGAAGGCTTAGTGCGGACCAAGGAATGGTGGAATACTAAGCTCGAAATCCATTGTTCCCTACATCCTTAGTGATGGTGTACGACCCATATCGGGCGGGCGAAGCTTGCGGTGGACGTGGGCGCTCCTTGCAATGCGGCCATGCTGTTGCCCACGGAAGTTGTGTGGCACTCGGTGTGGATCATGGCGGCGCAGCCCATCGCATTGGCTCGCTTGTCCAATATATCATGAACGTGTTGGCGGATGTGTTGGATACGCTCGATGAAGATACTTTCTTTGTCAACTTCCAGACTGGCTTGTTGCAAATGGCATGGCTACGTCAATGGGACATAGTGTTGGAATCCCAAGCCCACACGAAGGGGCTATGGCCAATTGGAAGACTGTGGAGAGCCGAGAGGATTTATAACTATGTTGTACATAGGGGAGGCTCTGCGTCCATGTGCGTGGATACTTTGGGTGTACATGCGCGGAATGTGTACAATCATTACGTTGATGACCTACGTACGGCCCATGTTTGTTTGGGGATGGAAAGGCGTGGACTTGGTGAGCTTTGTCCAATATTGACCGGAGAATTTGGACCAAAATGTCTTTGAGAACTTTGCTATCTCGATATGATATGATAGGCTTGTGGGATCCCAAAGTGCACCCATACTCGTTCAAAGAAGAGTTTAGAAGTAGCCTGTTGTGATATTCTTCTTACAAGCCGCCATAATGGCCATCTTCGAGAATGTTTGTCAATGACCACGAAAACACGAGTCATTTTCCATTCTTAGTAGAGGGTAGGCCCGACATGTAATCCATGGAGATGGATTCCCAAGGTCGGCAGGGGTAGGTAGTGGAGTATATAGTCCTTGCTTCTTGATGGTCGGTTTTGGCAATGCTTTAGCCGGTCACGGGATGCGATGTGCTTCTCGACATCCTTTCGGAAAGGTTCGGCCAATGAAATAATTTTGTAGTATTGCTACTATTTTCTCGACCCCAAAATGCCCGGCGACTCGGCTTGTAGTGTGCTTCCCATATAATCTTGGCACGCTCGCTTGGAGAGGAACACAAAGGTCTCCCGGTTGATAAAAGTGCATCTTGGAGGTGAAAATTTGGAACATGTACCCCAGAGAGTGCCTTGTAAGTGTAGCCAAATTACGGGTCACTCTCATAGAGAAGTGGCAATCGAAGTCTCATGCCCACAATTCCAAGCAGGTGGTGAGCGCCATGATCGGTGGTCGGGGTGGCGTTCGCCAACATTATTGGTGCTACCCTTCTTGTACTTGATGTTCAATCGCTTGTTGCATATATGTGGACCACTTCGATGGCGATCGTGCAACTTCCTTGTCTGTATGAGCTGCGGGAGCCGGTGTTCGATGTGGTTGATTGTTTCCCTTCCCCAAAATGTAATGCTTCCATTTTCGACGGGCTTGCACCATGGAATACATTTCTTTTTCATAGGTGGGATACTTGTGAAGCTGTCTCAGACAATGTCTCTTGTGATATGCCTTTGGATGTCCTTGTTGAGTAAGAAATGCCCCAATAGCATAGTCAAAGGCATCTGTCTTGATCTCAAATGAGTACAACTGCCAGTCGGTAAGGTGAGCACTGAGGCCCGAACGAGAGGCGATTTTCCAATTCTTTGAACACCTTATTGAAGTTCGACCAAAGAATTTTCTCTCGCTCCTCCTTTGGTGACTTGACTCAAGGGCCAAGTGATATGAGAGAATCCCAACACGAATCTACGGTAGAAATTAAACGAAGACCCGGAAAGTTGCGAGAAGCTCTGTTATAGTGGTCGAGGAAGTGGCCAATCCCGAATGACTTGGATCTTGTTGGATCTACATACCCCGTTTCATCGATAATGCTTTTGAATATTGAACACAGGTCATGCCAAACATGCCTTCTCCCAATGTTGGCACACAACTTGTGTTGCTTGATGTTTGGAGGACTTATCCGAATGTGATGAAGGTGCTCTTCCCAAGTCTTCTTCCCGAAGAGATCGAAATTTCATCGAAGTACACCACTACGAATGAGTTGGTGAATGGCCTTGAATGTCGTCCATCATCCTCATGAAGGTTGCGGGAGAATTTTTCAACCGAAAGCATGAACTGACCATTCAAAAAGGCCTTCCTTAGCTTTGAGGGTAGTATTCCACACATCGGAGGGTTCAATTGGTACCTGGTGATGCGGACTTGGTCGATCTTCTTGAAATATTTTGCACCTTGGAGTTAGTCTAGAAGGTCATCAATCCGTGGGATTGGGTACCTATTCCGAACCCAGGTGATCTTGTTCGAGCGCTTAGATAGTCAATACGAGTCTCCAAGTCCATCGTATACGTACCAACACGATCGGGCTTACAGCCTTGATGAACTTGGTATGATGTCACCTTTACTGCAATAGCTCACGAGATACGCCTCTTGATTTCATCATTTTCCGAATAGAGCATCGATAGATCGATCCATTGGGTCGCGGTGCACTTGGGGTTAGATCAATCGGGTGCTTGACACAGCGGTGCGGAAGGAACCCACATGGGTGAGGTGAAGATGTCCCAAGTACTCCTCCACAACCTTATCCATTTGTTGTTGTCTTGCGGAAGGGCCCTATGCGGGAAGGCCGTGGCAGTTTTCTTCTTGCCTAGGGGCGGATCATCGGGAAAACGAATTTCCTAGTTTGGGAAATGAACTTACTTGCCGTGTTTTGCGATGACAAAGATAGCCGTAGGAGGTGGTACCTATGGTATCCTATACAACTTATTTCCCAAAGTAATAATAACGGCACGAGGTCGAGACTCATACACGGCATGACGCTTCCACAAGTATGGTTGTCCCTAATAATACATCGAAGCATCAATAGGAGCAACGTCACATAATACCTCATCCGTGAAGGGCTTGATGCTATAGGGAAAGTGTGCCCCTGGCGGCTAACGCGGAATCTCGTCCTTAGTGAAGCCACTAGATGGTGTATGGATGTGGGTGAGCTGTGGTCGGCAAGCCATGGCCCCTACGGCGGCTCTGCTGAAATGAGGTTCTTTTGGCTCCCATTGTCGACAATGAGCTGACCTGCAGGAGCCCTTTACCCACATACGGGAGTGGAAGACGTTCACGCCCCTCTCGATCTTTCGGTTCCTCCTTGGACCTTTGTAGTGGCAACGGTGGCATTGGGCTCCGCGTCAATATGTTTCCCCTTTCATTCCCTTCCCTCGGAGTTCGATTCGGAGTAGACATGCATCTGAATCGAAGCCCTCATCTTGGCCACTAGCATTGCTTGGCTTGGGCCTCCACTTGTGTTGTGAGTGGAGCTCTTATGGAACTCACACCACTTTCCTAGTGTCCTTCTTTGGCTTTGCGGTCTTGTTATTTTTTTGTGGCTTTGACGGAGTTGTCTTTAGCCTCCATGCCTTGGCCTACTGTCCTTTGTTCTATGGTTTGGAAGCACCTTTCCCTTGCTTTTGATTCGTAGATCCAAAGTCTCGCTTCTTGTTTGAATTTCTGCTCAATCTTGGCAGCATACCGGTATGCCGTACCAAGCGAGGAGATGTTGAGGAACTCCATTTCCTCACAGAATGTATCTATGTAGGCAGTTTCGATACTTTGCTTTTAAATGTTTCTGCGAATCTTTGATACCCAACTTTTTGCGTAGGGTATGGAATAGATTCGTCGACTCATGCATCTTGATCCCTTTGTTGTCGCGGCGTGGTCCATTGTATGTACTTGTCCTCATAGCTCCCCACGGGATCATACGTTCCTTGACGACGTCTTGGAAAGAATTCCAAGTTGGTACCGGCCGAGAACGAAGGGTCTGTCACAGTCCTTTTTCTCACGGTAGGTTTCCCACCAGTCCTTAACATGGGGGTAGCTTTGAGAGTGCAAATAATCTTACGCGATCTGAAAAGTCATGAATAGAGAAATATCCTTCTAATAGATTCAACCATCTATCTACGACATACGCGTCTATTTTACCTTCAAATATGGGAATGTCAAAATTTACTTGTACCTTAAAAGGAGTCATGACTCCGGAGTGGCTACTTGGATGCGGATGCGCTACCGGTGGGCGGCCGTTGAAGGATCTGAGCAAAGTTATCCATCATCGCGTTCCTTTGTTTTCGAGGCCTCCTCGAGCAATAGCTGACAGGATATCCTACCCCCTCATATTTCTTTTCGTCCCCCATGGGCGTCCGTCGAGTTTGCGGGCGATCTTGCGAAAGGTTCCACGGTCCCGAGCCCTAGCTCCTTATACCCCGACCTCATTGGGGACATGCAAAGAAGGATCGAGAAAAAACGGGGCCCTACAGTACGCGATCCGGTTATCTTTGAAACTATATGAGAATAAACAAATAACCATAAATACGAGAGATGCGGCGGAAATAACACATCATTTCATTAATATCAAAGAAGCTGAAATTTGCTTACGGACAAAATGGGGAAATAAACTAGTTAGGGCACTAGTAGGTTATCTGCGAGAAGAGACGTGGCGGCTACAAGCCTACGAGAGGCGAGAGTTACAATGAGGCTCGAGGGCCTATTTATTATTGAGAAACAATGGAGAACCCTAAACATCCCAAAAACCTAACCCTAGGAGATGAAGCACCACGGAGCTATGGGCCCCGTTTGGGTAAATTGGTGTTTGACTTCCGAGACGTAACTTTGGCATACTATCTCCGTTTGACAGACATGATACATCATTAGAGATGTTTGTATCCGAGGACTACAACTTTTGAGATAAAAATATACCCAAAAAACATCGTTTGGGGCCTCAAAACAGCTCCGGAAGTTCGGGACCCGAAAAAGCTGCTAAAAATAGTAAGTTATACCGGCGAAAAACTGAAAGAGACAATGGTGGAGACTAGTGATGGAATAGGCTGGTGACACCAATATCCACCTAGAACAAGTGTCCTTCTCGGATTTGATAATCATAAATTTTGTTTTTTCGGTGTTATGAGACATACCCATGGTAGAGCGAGAAATCCTTAAGAAGTGTAAGTTGCTTATCAAGATCATATGGGCACCTTGCGAGAAGAACAATATCGTCGGCATAGAGAAGAAGGATGATGACTATCCTAGAGTTTGAGATACGTTCCGACACATCCTTCTTCCTCTAAAAAACCTTCTAGCTTGTCGATGTAAATGCCAAATAGAGGTAGGGGGAGAGGGAGTAACCTTGTTTAACTCCGATATTACACATAATATCTTTCGACCACCCTAGTGAGTCTTTAACTTGGAAATTACATTCTCTTATAACCTTATAGCGGCCACTCTTAGCTCAAAATGAACATTTAGCTCATCTAATCTATGCCATAGGTTGTTTCTACGAAGCATATAAACCATTCTAAAATTCCACAAAGCAACAAAGAGATTGGATTTATCATTGCGGCATTTCCTGAGCCCTTGATCCATCCTAGTCAACACACCCCGAGAGGCGAACTCTGGGAGAATTGGAAATTTTGTGTGTAAAGATACCACTTCTCTAGGCCATTAAGGATGTCCCTATCTACAAATGTTTGACTTGATGTTGGGGAAAGGTGATATTTCCAAAGTACATGGACCACAGTAGTCTAGTTTTTGATGTGCATATAGATGGTGTCATAGTCCCAAACCTCTGATTGATCTAGGGGCTTTATAAATATCATGACCAAGGAAAATATGTTGAAACTTAATCTCAAGGGACTTTAAGGAAAACCATGATAGTTACGCTTGCGATTGCTCCATAGTGACTTCGGAAGGAATTTTTGAGGATCTTATGGTTACCATTGACTCTTGGGAGTATCCTACAAATTTCTTGGTCCTTGTAACCAAAAAACAAGTTTAATGGTTATCCCCTCATCTTAGGGGAGACCTTGGTTATGCCTTAGTGCTTATATTAGTTGTTGGGCTAGAAACATGACTATGAAAAATGGGCCTTTGTCTAAACAACTAGTGTTATATCCTCCGGCTTGACCTCCCATTGATCATTATCTACTAGTATATGGTCGGAGGATGAAGAAGATGATTTATACAACAATGCCTATGTACTATGATGCTATTATTAGAGGGGTAGCATGATGAAGATGAACTCATCAACCATGCCATTCCAAAACGATCCTCCACCAACATTCCTCTTGAAACCTTAGTCAAAGAGTCTACAAAGCCAACCTTGGATGGAAGTGCACTTGATTGAGTCAACCTCTGAAACCACCAAGGTTATTGAATTTGGCCCCATCAAATCTCTGAAAATCAACCCAAACCTCTCGAATGAAGAAGAGAAGTAGCTATACTAGCTTTTGAAAAAAAATCTTGAAGCATTTTCTTGGGATTACAAGGACATAGAAGGGTGCATCCCTTCGGTATCTGGACATCACATTTAGATCAAGAGAAGGATGCAAGCCTGTGAGACAACCCCAAAGAAGGATGAACCCGACTCGAAGGACATATTCAAAGAAGATCTGCAGAAGCTATTGGATCTGAGGTTCATATATCCTATATCATGTTATCACTCAGTAGTCGAAGGCCCAGAAGAAAATGAGAACCACGACCACGAAACATCAAACGACTTTGGAATCCAAGACGAGCCTTCATAGATTCAAAGAGGGCTCTCTCTATTAGATATAGATTTGTTTATAGGGGTAGGTTAGCTATTAGTGCGTAGCGGTTTGTTTGAATATTTTGGGTTGAGGCAATAGAAAGGGCCATTGGGCTATGCGATCAAACGAGGTGCAAAGAAATTCAAATGGATGAACAAGCGAGTCGAGGTGCAACCCGGGCAAGCTAGCTATGTCAATGGATCTTAACAACATGAAATGGATAAGAGGAGGAATGTAGAGGAGACCCTCTACGAGATTCTACATTCTGTCTCGAAGGAAAACATAAAGAATTGTTTAAATACGGGTGTAGAATACCCCATGGTAAATCCTACACAAAAATTTCTATCTACTTGATAAGAAAATGAAAACAAAATGCGAAAGCGAGAGAATGACAAATTACATGAGGAAAGCACTTCACCACAATTCATAACACAAGAATCTATAAAACATCATAATCCTTCATTCATTGATTGAGAGTGCTTACAACCCGGTTGATTACGGTATGATGGTTTTCCCTTCCGTGCCTCCTTTCCCCTTGCTAAAGTATGCAATATTTATATAAAAAATTAAGTCGGTTAATCTGTATACTAAAATGATTATATTCAAGTAGAAACTAGATAAATGGAAACATGCGGGCGGTGATAAGACGAACGTGGCCTTCAAAAGTGGCTTTGAAATCGGTATTAATTGTGCAATGATCGGGATTTGGGTGATGTGATGTCGAAAGAGGCGAGGGAGGCTCGACACCTTGGCTCTTCATCTTCAGAAAACCATTATGGGATTATTAAATTGATGAGGTGCTTGAATCAATAGTTGTGCTTGATGTGTTCACTTCCCCTTTTTCTCCTTGTCAGGGTTGTATTCTACCACATGTCTTTTGCCATGTTTTCCTATTTATTCATAAAATGGCACACAAATCTCATAAGCCGGATTTGAAATCCTTTAGATTTCATCTTGGAACCACATCACCTCGATGCCAACATCGCAATTCGCATTTTTGTATTTAACTTTTCCCTAGCACTTATCTTTGAAAACTTGCGATGTGCGTTATGTGATTGAGTCCACCTAGCATCATACATCGCACTTCAACGACTTTATCACTTACCTCCCGTGGTTATCCTTTAAAAATTGTGATTTGCGATTTGATATCAGGCCCCATCGCATCACACATCGCACTTTGGCGATTTTAACATGAGCCCTGCACCTTTGATCCTTTAAAACTTGCGATTTGCGATTTTCAATCGAGCCTACATCGCACATCGCACATCAGCGATTATAACACTTACACTTTTACTTATATTTTAAAACTTGTGACGTACGATATGTGGGCCGAGGCCACGTCATGCGCCACGTCACCTTCCCCATCACCTTGCCACGCCATTTCCACGTCACTTCCACGTCATCTTGCCACATCACCTTGCCACATCATCACATATTACACTTGAGAGAATTTAACATTTACCTTTTCACTTATTCTTTAAAACTTACGATTTGCGATTTTTCGATCGAGCCTTGCATCACATATCACACTTCGACGATATTAACATTTACCTCCTATGCCTATCCTTTGAAACTTGTGATTTTTGATTTGCGATTTAATCTCCGTCGTCCATCTCTTCGCTTCAATTCTGCGCTTTGATCCTGACAACCTATTTTCCCCTTTGCATGTTTTCCAAAACCCTTAAGTTATTTTGAGGAAAAATACACCATTTCTCTTCTTTCTTTGATTTAAAAGTAGAGGGCATGGGCTCTAGCTATCACTACGTAATTTCCGTTATTGAAACCTGAAACCACTTGTGGGGAAATTAAGCGGTTTTTAGGAATCTGAAGAGAGTGTTCCCGTAGTTAATGTCAGCTGTCGATTTGGTGAGAGGATTTAACAGAGAAAGCTTGCGGGGCACTCCTTGGTATAAATATCATGCAATTTGTGCTTAAGGTTGCCATTGGATTTGGGTAAGATAAATATGAGCCTTCAATGTACTCAAGGTGGAAGAATGATAACGGTTAGAGTGTGGATGCGAAAAGGTAAGGAGGGGGTAAGGTTCTTTACATTTTATATGATATATATACATGTATCAAGTGGCTTGAAGGGTTTTTGGGACAAGGAGATTCAAAGCGCTCAACTATGGTTTTTTGAGGAATGAGGTGTGGGACTTAGGAACACGGAAAAATGACGGGGAAAGAGAGAAATGGAATGAATGAGGGATTTTGCCCACCATCACATTTAATCGACAACACTTTCCTCTTTCAAGTGAACTAGAAATGAGATAAATTCATTTGATGGTCTTGATAGTCGAGTTCCCTTTTTTCGTGCAAATAAATGATAGCCATGGAATATTATTTTAAGTATGAAATACCTAAGAAAATAAAGCAGTCATCTTATGATCTTGGGAAATACGAGTCTAACATATCCCGATAGTGAGTGGGTATCCCCTCTCGTCCTAGTCCCAAAGAATGGGAAGTGGAGAGTTTTTGTTGACGATCGAGAACTTAACAAAGCCACCAAGAAAGACCATTTCACTTTGCCCTTTATAGACCAAGCCTTGGATGGCCTTGTGGGGAAGCAATTCTTTTCCTTCTTAGATGGGTTAGGTGGGTACAATAAGATTCAAATCAGCCCTAAAGACTAGGATAAGACTACTTTTACCTACCCTTGGGGTACCTTTTCTTATAAAGTCCTACCCTTTGGGTTGTGAAATTCCTAGCTAACTTCCAAGAAATCACGAGAATCTTTTATGAGTTAGTCCGTATCTCCCAATCGAAATATACATGGATGATTTCACACCATATGGGGATGACTTCCGAGGGAGCTCTCTCCAATTTGGGTAAAGTACTAATAAGGTGCATTGAGATGCATCTCTCCTTGGAAACCCGAAGAAAAGTGTGAATTCCGAAGAAATAAGGGTTGTGTTAGGAAATTCCATATCCCAAGGAGGAATATAGGTAGACCCAAAAAATCACTATTATCAAGGTAACTACTCCTCAAAAGCAACAGAATGTCGGTAGTTTCTTGGGCTTAGGCATTTGGTTGCGTAGAAGGTTCATCGAAGATATCGGTAAGATGGCTTCGCCATTATTTGGGTTATTCGCCAAGGATTCTTAGTTTATTTGGTATGGTCTTTGTCGAGGTTTTCGAGCTCATTAAGGAAAAAATTGACTACTTCCCCCATCCTCAGGAGTCCAAATTGGACTACCTTTCCACATCCACATTGATGCATCAGATAAAGCTGTAGAGGCAACATTAGGAAAATTAGGGGACAAAATCCCTTATACCATTTATTTCATCGAAAGAACTTGTCGAGGTTTAATTTGAATTATTGTTGCGAGAAGTATATTAGCCATTTTCCATGCTTTGAAAAAAATTCAGGAATTATGCTTGGATATAGAACCTTTTTCCTACTTGACCATGCAACCATCAATTATTTAATGAAAAATCCGGATGTTAATGCTAGGATAATTAGATGGTTATTGTACTACAAAATTTGATTTGATTATTGTTGATAAACATGGAAAGGAGAATGTTGTTGCATATTTTTGTCCGGATTAGCTCTCACTACAGATGAATAAGGAATGGTGGATGACCGGCTTTCAAGGAGAATCTCTTTTATATATCACCACTCTCACCATGGTTTGTTGATATAGCTAACTACTTGGTTGTTGGGAGACTCCCTCTAATCTTTAATTCAGGGGGAGAGGATGGTGTGACAAGTGCCAAAGGATGGGGAAACACACGCCAAAGGATGAGATGTCATTGCACCCTCGAGGGTGGATCTTGAGCCATTTGACAAGTGGGGCATGGAATTTTTTGGAACTATCAATCAACCATCGAGACAAAGAAGTATATCATAGTACGCAACGTTACCTATGAAAGTGAGCTGAAAAAAAAGCGATCGAGGTAGAAACCGAGGAGAAAGTAGTGGAATTTATGAGGGAGAATTTGTTTCACAGTTTGTGTACCCCCGGATAAATAGTCATTGATCGGGGAGTACAATTCACCTCTCACCTCATTGAGAATATTTTGAGGAAGCACAAAATTAAGCAACAAACCTATACTACCTATCATCTCAGGCCCGAATAGCGAGTAAATGTCTTGAGCTTTAGAGAGCATCCTCACCCGAGGTTGGCTTGACAACGAGAAAATATTGGGCAAATAGATTGGTAGAAGCTACTTGGGCCTACAACACTATTTGGAATACAACAAAAGGATTCACTCTTTATGAACTAGTCTATGGTAAGAAGGCTCTACTTTTAGTTGAAGTTTTGATTAAATACATTAAGAATGGAAGAGTTTGAATTAAATCTAGATCTATCAAACACCCAAAAAGAGGTTTTGCAACTAAATGGATTGGATGAGTTCGGAGATGTAAGCACTTCTTCACATGGAGTAGTTGAAATTTGCAAAGGAAGGTGCGGCATGATAATAATATCGAAGAAAAGACATTGAAGAAGGATATTGGGAGATGTTGTATGATTGAGGTTTAAATATTTCAAGGCAATTTGATCACGGTGGAAAATTTTTTGATAATGGCGCGAGTTCAAATCAGAACCATAGATGAGGAAGGAATCCCCTTGCTTATCAATAGTCCTGAGACTTAAAATTTACAAGAAGCCTTTGTCGAGGGCGAGTTCATAAGTTCAATGAGAAGAGAGGTGTATGTGATGGGAAATATAGTTTCCCACACCTCGAAAAAAAATAAATAAATAAATAAATATAATAAAAAATAAAAATAAATAAATAAATATCTAGGGGTAGAAAAACTCTTGAGGCACCCAAGGAAAGCTTTTGGGTTGAAAACATTGATGGAGGTAGCTCACTTGCTCAAAAAAAAGAAAAGAAGAAGAAAAAGGGAATAAAGATCCATAGGTGAAAACCTCTTTGTGGCAAGAAGGAAATTTTTGTGGGTTGAAAACCTCCATGAAGAAGTACATTCTTTAAAAAAAACAAAAACAAAAACAAAAAAGTTACATTTGCATCTGTGTTTTGTCCTTGTTGTTTTGTAGAGTATTAATGGTTTTTTTTTGGAAACACGGGGAGCATTCATCTTCTATCCCCTTCTATTTTACCATCCATCCCATCATTCACTCCATTCATTTCCATAACTCCTTCCATCACCTCCATGCACCATATTCCTCCATTCGAGCACAATGTAGCAAAAGAAAAGCAAACCACAAACTACTACAAAGATCGGAAGTTCCTTCAAAAACAAAAAAAAAAAATGAGGAGGATATGGTAAAGAATACAGGAAAGATAAGTGCCACCCATGGCATACGGGGCACCCACGTCCCATATACAACGAAGAAATAGCAAGAAAGATGGAGGTAACTCACTCGGATAGTTTCTCATTCTACAAAACGCTCACTGGAAAATAGGAAAATAAAAAGAAGAACACAACACATAAGAGGCTTGTTTCCAAATCTCCTGTGAAATGCAGCGAAAAAACGGATAAACTCGGTATAGCTTCTTAGCCTTGCTGAATCCAAAAATAATTAAATTTGCAGACTTAGAGTTTAAGGGGCGGAAAGGTGGCTAGTTAGCTTGGCCACCATCGTGAGTATCACTAGGGAGAACTACGAGAGTCACGCCACCTGGGAATGAAAAAGAAAAAATTTAAATCGAGTGGAGTATAAGAGAACGGGGAGGAAACATAGTCCATCATGAATTAACGAGAGACAAGGAAACCATGGTCTCTAATGAAAACTGGCTGAGGAGCCGAGTTACATAAGCACTCCGAAATTAGTTGCGCAATCTAATAAAAAGAGAATCCCATCTCATCCAAACTGATGGAGTGGGAATTTTGAGGAAAGAAACTGAAGGGAACCCGCAACACAATAGTACCAAAAGAGTGGGCTGCGGATTTGAACAACGTGCGGTACTAGAACAACATCACCCCGGGGAAAAAGAACTAGAAGAGGAACAATAAGAACAAAAAAAGGAGAGGAAGAGACAAAGGGCCAAGGAAAAATATAAGATATGGAAATAGAAGTCATAGAGGTAGCAGAAAGTGGCTTGAGAAGCAAACTCACAACACAACACCACATCCCTCAAGACAAAGAGGAAGTTCCCACCTTAGCTCCTCTAAGCACAAAAAAGAAAAAGGCATACCTCTATGTATTTCAAAGATGGCAACGATCGGAAGGGATAAGTTAGAGAAGGCAAAGAAACTCCTCATGAGCCAGTATCATTGAAGAATTATGAAGGGAGGAGGAAAAAAACAAAGAAATAGTTTTGAAGGAGCACACGAAAAAGGCGTAGGTAGAGAATGTAGCCTTTGAAGGAGAAATTGTGAAAAAGGGCAGCAAGCCACCATGGTAGACTTATGCATAGAATTCCTTCGGCACAGATTCCCCCTCGACTCATATGATGTGTACCTCAAGGAGAAATGGATCCTATTTCAAATAAAAAATCTAGCCTCCCATGGATCCCTACCTTTCCAATATTGTAGGAAATTCATGGATTTATACAAAGCAAGCTAGCATGGTTGATCAGACAAAAATGGCAGATTTTTATGTGCATAACCTTGTCTTCAAGAAAAAACTTGGATACTTGGGACCCCAATCCTACAATGGGGGATATGCGAGTTGATGGATTTAGTATTTTGGATGATGAATGAGGACACTAAAGCAAAAGATTATGGTGGGTCATGAGAAGAAGAAATAGAGAACCCTTACATATCGAATAGAATTTTCAGCCCAAAGTTCATCCTTAATCGTTGATGGATTGAAAGGGACCATGCACTAGTTGAAATCTAGCTTCATACTCAAACATGGGTAGTGGGCCACTTTGATGATGTTTCTAGACAAATAGAAGATGAGTGCATTATGGCCATGGAGGAGTTGGAACAACCTCCCTCATAGCCTCAAGAACAAGGAGTACCATACTCCGGAGAAAGGTTGAGGTGAATTGGAAAGGGCACCATTACAAGAGGTCCATGCGAGGCCAAAAAGATCAAATGTTTGGGACTAAAGCTCAGCCCACCATTGTTTTTGGGGCTGAATGATGAAAATGATATAGATGCACAAGATATAGAATAGGAGAATGCAGAAAGTAATAATGGTTTTTTACTCCCTTGGGGAAACTCCCACACTTCTTCCTTAGGGAAATCGGGGGGGTTGTCAAAGCCTTGAAGGAAATGCGGTAGGAGGATTAGTTTCTCGAGAGGATGAGAAGAAACCGTGATCAGAAGTGATGATGAGCTCCATCATTAAACATATTTGGAGGGTTAATGATCACCTTTTTTTTCCTTCTTAGATCTCTTTTTCTTGCATTTTTATTATTATTTTGTTTTATGATGCTAGTATAGGTGGTTATTAAGGCTAACATACTCTGAGTGCCTAATATGAGGTTTAGTGTAGAAAATCATGAATTATTAAGCATTTTTATAAGGATTTTATCATAAAGACTTCAAGGAAACTACAAGGAGAAATAATGGGAGGATTGTCCACTCTCCTTAACTCTCAAAGATAGCCAAAGGATCCCAAAGATTCTCTCCAGCAATTTGAATTCCAAAGGCAGCCAAGAAACTCAAAGAGGAGTGCACTCAATCATTGTTTGAGTCAAGTGGACTCAATCACCATTTCTAGGGAGATATTGGTAGTTTCCCTATAGAATAAATAGAGAAGAGATAGAGCTAGGAAGGGGTCGATTATGAGTCGGAACTTTGTTGCAAGCTATTGAACTTTTTATTATTCTACTTAGTGATCAAACTTTGAAATGTATATAGAATATTCTTTATGAAATGGCTGAATTGATTTCCTTTCTTGATTTAAGTTTTAGAGAGCTAGGCTCGTGGGTTAGGGCCCAATCCATGTGCCTCGACCTCTGCGATGTATTTTTCTCACGATTTACGTCATTTTCATTAGTTACGCTTACGATAATTTCGTTCATATTCCGAGTTTTTGCTTCCGGTGTGCTATTGTAGTTCATTTTTCTTATGAGTAATAGAATAGAGGAGAAAAAACCAAAAACCTATGGATCAAGGCCCCCTTATCATCTCTTTCAATAGAGCTTGAGGAGGCTAACCTTCCCATGACTCAAGCAGTTTATGTTCACTGTTTCTAAGATTAAAAGTATTTTTACATTACCATTTTCTAGTCTTCCTTTGCACTATAGTTTTTACTCATTTGTTTGTTTTTCGTGCATAGATCTAATGTCTCCCAAACTACCACCAATTTTTTTTTTTTTCTTAACAGCTTCAGTTACCATTCTCAAGATATTATTTTCTTAAATAAACTTAGAGTCCATTTTAATTTTATTTATTTAACTTAAATCTATACAATTTCCATCTTTCTACTTAATGTGTTACCTCCAAATGATAGTCGCAACTTAACTCCAGAGAGTATCATCATGTTAGAGGTTTAATTTATACAACGCATGTATTTTATCAACCTGAATATTTCACCAAAGGGTCACGTGCCTCTAATACATATTACAGTTGTGATAATACTATTCAATCACCATTCCTAGGTTATACATTGGTACATAACTCTCTTACTTTGACATTGGTCACCATACTTGAAATCGATTTGGACGTACATACCTATTTCATGTGGAAATTTAAAATTTAATACCTTGTGTTGAAATGGTTTTAACCTTGGTTACCCTTATAACAATAACGTAACATAAATGTGCGAGGTTTCCAAGAGATCTTTTACAATATACCACTCAGATTTTGTGGATTCGTTAGGGTACATAGTACCTACGTCTTATTCGATTATAATATAATTTTCAACGATCAGTTCATATACGTGAAATTAATCTAGTCTAGAATTTTTATTGTAATGATACGAAAGGGTTTTCTATCTTTTCTCGAGCCATAGAAACAATATTATTTTATATACGAATATGGATGTCATAAATTTGGTTTTTAATGCTTCAGCTGTATTAGTACTCTTCGCCATAATTTTCTTCCAGTTCACTATCGATTCATGAATTGATGTATTGATCCACGAGAACATTGGTAGATCTCTACCACGTGGATGGTGGGATCTCCCTTAGGGTTTCTCCGCTTCTTTTCTATTTTACTCCTGCATTGTTCGTTTTAACTTTTCTGGGGTTTATTTCTCCACGACAGATTTTATCTCTGGTTCATTTCTTATGGTAATGGAAGCTAAAATTTACATTCATTAATCTTGTTTGTTGTCACCTCCATTCTCCCTATGCTTGGGTAAGATTGTAATTCTAGTATTTGTTCTTACTTCTGTTCTTATATGCACTGAGAATGTTCATAGAGTTTTTGCTACACCATGATGGGTATTGATTTTTTTTCCAAGATTCGTTTCATTTGCTATGTACCCAAGCTTTCATTATAATGAATTACGAGCTATTTCTCTTAGTAGTTTCGTGGGAGTCTCCAGAGATAGTAATGGTATTCGTTTCAAATTAATTCAAACACATAGGTTTTATTATGGGTTTGGCATTTAGAGTCTTATGGTTGTTTCATTTAATTTCCATTGTAAGGGTGGCATAGAACATTCAAGCTCTACCTAAAAAATAAGTATTATATCAGTCCATGTGCATACTTTTTGACTTGTCTTGTGTCGCCATTGCTAAAGGTAACACTCGATTTCACCGAACCCGGTACTCTTACCGTGATCGATAGGTTGAGCATTGTAAATGGCCTTATGCCTACATATGACTCATGGCCTTCTCAGAGGTAACTTCTCTGGGTTTACACAAATATATTACATTTTCTTAAGATAAAATTTATAAGATCCTTGTTTACATATTTATTCAAGTTTGTTTTTATTGCTCAGGATCATCCATTGTCCAGCGTTTTTACCAATACGATCCAGGTAATCCACAGTTGGAAGCCATTTTATAACTTATTAATTCTGTCTATTCGTTTCCTTTTTACAAATCATGGTATAATGGTTTCTTCGTTTTCCAATGCACAGGTAACGTACGAGTTGCTTTCGACTCTAATTTTGGAATTTTGTTACACAACTATTCGAAGCTTAGGTAGGTGATCTGATGCATATTTTTCTTTGATTCATCAGGACGTAGCTTCGCTTGGATTCTTTAGAGAGGGTTTCGATATTTTTTCCTCTTATACCTCTCGAGCCAGGCTCATGCTTCAGTCAATTTTCGCAAATGTTATTATTGTATTATTATGACATTTGTAGTCGTAACATCGAGAACTCGTGGACTTTGCCATAGTGTTAAACATAATATTTTTTTTCATATAATACGATTTGGATTAATTATAATTACTGGTGAATTAGCTTCTGGGTTCTATACCAGAAGGTCATTCGTGGCTAATTTATACTTTTATCAGTACTTAGATGATGCTTATCTACAATATCTTTCCCATTTCTACTTTTCACTAGTAGGTTTTTTCTAATTCCGTACTTGTGTAATTAGATAGACATATTCTTTTTTTATAGTTGTTTGTAATAAATTTCAGTTAACGAATAATTTTTTTTATTAATATGATAGGAGTTAATCCTCTCCTACATGGTATATATCTCAAGACTATTGTTAATATTTTCACAGTTTATAAAAATTTTAGTTCTCCACCAGTAAATACATAGGTCTTTCATCTGTATGTATATTAGAAACTATTTCTCATTTACTTGTATTCACATATAATTTTTCCTGTGGAGTCCAAATACTATTCTTGCACAAAAAAATTATTAATACTATATCAAAAGAGATATACTCCTGTGACTCATATGGTTAAAATCAAATATGTTCTGTGGTATACGGATATTAGTGTAATTCAGAAAAGTATTATTATTACTGAATTACAGAGGTATACTTGAAGGTGTCCATGTGTTTCTTGGTAAGATCTTCATAATTTACTATTCCTAGTAGACTATAACAGAGTACGTTTCTGATGTAATATATCTATTTCTCTCTCAACTATTCCCCTATAGATTTCATTGATTACCATTTCATTTTAAATTTTATATTTTATATCCCATGATTTGGGTCAATTAATTGAAAGACTAAAAATGGAATTTGACCTTCCAAACTTTATATTTACTTACAAGACATGTTTTTACCAGCCTTATGAAAAAATCGACCTGTCGTTACTATTTTGTTAATTTCTTCTATACGGTGCAACTTTTCTGTTCTTATATATCTAGTTCATGTAACTGAAATTATTTCTTTCTCAGTTCAGTTTCTCCCTTTTTTCAAAAGGTTACAATATATAGATATGCACTTCAGAAATTTATATCTGCAATGTCTATACAGTACTTAATATTTATAAATTCTTCTAAGTTCATCGCTGGTTTATCATCTTATAAGTCTAATTTTCCTAGTTCATACATAAATATATCTGTACATTCACAGAAGTAGATTAAAGTTACAACTATAATGGTTTATGGGAGTAGTATATATCTCCAGATTTGAACCATTAGCAGGTTTAGAGATTCTGGATGATATTCCCCATAATCCCTATTCTTACAACTATACAGAATTGAGAGAATTAATTTCTTCTAACAGTTCTGTTAAATGTAAGGAATAACAACTTGGGATTTTTTTCTTTAAAATAACATCTACAGCACTTAATCCCATTGCAAAATAAAAAATATTTTAACCATTCATAAAATTTGTAAACATACCACTCCTGCAGATGAGAAAACCTCCCAACCTTAGAGTTCTTCTATCTCCAGAACTCACCCTCGAGCTGAGATCCTCTCCTAGAACAGACTAACCCGAATCAGTTCTGGAGTAGCTTATTTAAGCTTATGCTCCCCAAAGTCTGTTTCTAATTTTGCATCCAGAATTACAGGATGCTTTTATTCTTGTTTGCTTAGGATTTCCTTATTTATGGACTTTTAAAGTTGCTTTATGCTTTTCTAGCTTTTTACCTCTTCCCAACTACTCTCCACATCATTGGGGAAATCTAGATTTTTCCTCAAAAATCTAAATTAGAAATAAATTCTTTCAAGGATTTTTGAAAGATTTTTGGGGAAAGTCTTAGCCTCTTTCCACACCTCATGGATTTTGTAAGTGATCTCAAAAATCTCACTTGGTCAACATGCACAAAAATATTTTATTTATTTCTCATAATTAAATAATTAATTACATTCACACAATAATTATCCATTGAGGTCCACTCCCCTTTGGACTAAAGTTCAAATGTCTAATTTGAAAACATAAAACTAGAGGTATTACATATTCCCCCTCTGAAAACAAACACCATCCTCGGTGTTAACAACCAACTACTAGAGTTTATTTTGAAAATAAATATGGATATTTTCCCATCATCTCAGCTTCTCTTTCCCACGTAGCTTCTTCAGCAGTAAAGTGCTTCCACTACACCTTTACTCTTGCTACTATTCTGTTTCTCAATTCAATTTCTTCCTGCTCCAATATTTGAAGTGGTTCTGGAAGGAACTCCCCTTCTGGTTCCACCTGTATCACATTCCAATCAACAATGTGAGAATCATCTTGTACATTTATTTTTAATAACGAAACATGAAACACATCATGCACTTTAACATGGGACAATAAGGCCAATTTGTATGCCACTGGTCCCACCCTTTCTAACACTTCAAAAGGCCCACTATATCTAGGAGAAAATTTTGCACAATTTCGAGCATAAAGTGTGCTCTTTTTGGGTTTAATACGCAAATACACATGATCACCCACTTTGAACTCTCGATGCACTCTCTTCTTATCAACATAGATTTTTTGTTGATCTTGTGCTATCTTGATGTTTCTCTGTATTTGTTTGACGATCCTTTCCATTTCTTGTAAAGTATCTGGCCCTAATACTAACTTATCTTCAGGTTGGCTCCAACTTAAAGGAGTATGACACTTTCTTTTGTAGAGTGCTTCAAATGGACTCATTTTGATAGAGGATTGATAGCTTTTGTCATAATAAAATTTGACTAAATGCAAATAGTCCTCCCATTTTTATGGCCTATCCATCATATACATTCTTAGCATATCCTCCAAAATCTGGTTTGTTCTCTTTGTTTGACCATCCGTCTGAGGGTGATAAGAAGTACTAAAATTTAGTTTAGTGCCCATGCCCCCAAACAGACCTTTCTAGAAAGCTGCTATGAACTTAGCATCTCTATCTGAAACAATCATCTTTGGGACCTCGTGTAGCCTGACTATTTCTTTTCGTAACACATATGCTACTTGGGCTGTCCAAAAAGTAGTTTTTACAGGTATGAAGTGTGCAAATTTTGTTAAAGTATCTACCGCTACCATCACTACATCATGATGGTACTTTGTTTTGGGTAACCCAGTTATGAAATCTATAGAAACAGTTTCCCATTTCCACTCTGCAATTGGCAAGAGATTTAAAAGACCAGCTGGGTGCTGATGCTCAACTTTAACTAGTTGGCATTCCATGCATCTAGCTAAATAGTCTGCTACATCCTTTTTCATTCCTGGCTAAAACAATTTCTTTTTTAAAGCTGTAAGCATTTTCTGATATCCAGGATGTCTTGAATATGGCTATTTATGATATTCTTCTAGGATTTTTTTTTTCAAAGTATCGACATTGGGGATATACAATCTGTTTTTATAGCAGATCAACCCTTTCTAGTTTTGAGTGTATTCCGCCATTCCTTTTTTCAACATTTTCGGTTGCATATTTTCATAGTTGGGATCTTGATCTGATACCTTTTTAACTAATTCCTCTAAGTCAAGACTAGCACTACTCCCAATTTTGCTTATGTTCTGGCAAGCATTTCTGCTTAGCGCATCAGCAATTTTGTTTTCTTTCCCTTTTATATGTTTTATGTCCATAGCAAATTCACTCAGAAAAGATAGCCATCTGGCTTGTCGAGCATTCAAATCTATTTGAGAAAAGAAATACTTGAGACTAATATGATCTGTCATCAATGTAAATTTTTTCCCAAGAAGATAGTGTCACCACATATTCAAGGCATGAATTACAGCAGCCAATTCCAGATCATATACACTGTAATTATGTTCATGTTTCTTAAGTTTTCTAGACTCATATGAAATAACAGAATTTTCTTGCAATAGAACTCCTCCCAATCCCTCTCTACATGCATCAGTACACACAACAAACTATTTGTCAAGATCTGCAATTTTCAGTATAGGGGCTGTAGTGAGTTTTAATTTTAGTTGTTCAAAGCTGTTTTGGAATTTTTTAGTCCACTCAAATTTGGTGCCTTTTCTCTGTAGTGAAGTTATGGGATATGCTATTGCATAAAACCTTTCCACTAACCTTCGATAATAACCTACAATCCCCATAAATGATCTCACTGCTGAAACATCCGCCGGCACTGGCCATTCTCTAATAGCCTTTATTTTCTCAAGGTCAACCGCTAATCCTTGTTCAGAAATGATATGCCCCAAATATTGAATCTTGTCTTTATAAAATTCACATTTACTGAATTTAGCATATAACTAGTTTTCTTTCAAAGTCTGCAAAACTATCCTTAAGTGTTCTTTGTGCTCTTCCTCACTTTTTGAATAGACCAGAATATCGTCTATGAACACTAGTACAAATTTATCTAAGTACTTGTTCAAAAAGTTGTTCATTAAACACATAAAAGTGGTAGGGGCATTTGTTAAACCAAAAGGTAGGACTAGGAATTCGTAGTGACCATACCTGGTTCGAAAAGTTGTTTTACTGATGTCTTCCTCCTTAATTCTGAGTTGGTGATAACCAGTCCTCAGGTCCATCTTAGAAAAAACTGAAGCTCCTCTCACCTGATCAAAAAGAGCATCTATTTTGGGCAATGGGTACCTGTTCTTGATTGTCAACTTATTCAGTTGACGGTAATCAATACACATTCTAAAGGTTCCATCCTTCTTTTTCACGAACAACACCGGTGCTCCCCAATGAGATACACTCAGTCTGATGTACCCTTTATCCAACAATTCTTGTAATTGCATTTTTAACTCCATGAGTTCAGGGGGGATCATCTAATAAGGGGCCCTGGAAACAGGTGTTTCTCCAAGCACCAAATCGATTGAAAATTCAATCTCTCTTTTGGGGGGAAGATGAGGAATCTCATCTGGAAAAACTTCCTTAAACTCTCTTACCACTCGCAAGGTGTCTAGCAGGTTTTCTTCAGGTTGCTCTCCTACTTCTTCAACATGTACAACATATACTTGATATCCTTTTCTAACTGTTATTTTTAATTGCAGAGTTGATATTTGTCTTACAGAAATTGGTTTTGGTTTTCCTTTGAGTATAAAGGGTCTCCCCTCCTCATCTATGCAATGCAGAGTTTTATCCCAACAATTCATCATAGCCTTTCTCTTTTCTAACCAGTCCATTCCTATCAGCAAATCATATGAGCCTAAGGGAAAAATGTTTAAATTTACTTCTGTCTGAAAATCATTTAACTTAATTGTTGTTTGAGGTAACTTATGAGTTACCTTTCGCTTGGTGCCAGTGGCTAACTGGACCAACCAAGATTGTTGAAATTTTTCAGTTTTGAGATTGCATTTATTTAAAATTTGTGGACTAATGTAACTCAAAGAAGCACCCACATCAATTAAAACTGTAACAGATTGGTAAGCAATCTTACCTTCCATCTCAACCATGGTAGCCTGGTGTTCGGATTGCCGGTTCTCCAAGGTTGCACTGATAGTGGGTATGTTTCTTGCGATATCATTTACTATGGTAGCTTCTATACCTCTCATAATCATTTGAATGTTCCTATGGGGACAGTCCCTCAACAAGTGAGGTTCTTTGCAACCCAAATATTTCAAAGGTTCCCACATTTTGACTGTTCCTTCCTTCTTATTATCCCCATCTATCTGTTTTGAACCAACTTGGGACTGAGTAGTTTGACTTTCCTTTGGTTTGTTAAATTTCTTCCGCTGATGATCCCTACCAAAGTTCTTCAAGTAAGCTGGTTTCTATTTCTTTCCTTTGAATTCACCCTTGTTTACCCAGCTTTTCCCATGCTCACCCTTTCCTTTAAAATGCTGGTAGAATAATCTAGCTTTTCTCACCGCTTCATCCATGGTTTTTGGATTATCAAACTCTATTTTCTCCTTGTACACCATTGGAAAACAGTTCAAAAACCTTTGTACCTTTGCCTTATCTTCACGAATATATGGGACATACCTTAACAAATTTGTAAACTTACTGACAAACTCATCTATGGTGAGCTGTCCCAATCTGAGTTCATGGAACTCCTTTGCTTTATCATCATAATAGCGTTCGTTCAAATAGCGGTTTTTAAACTTGACTTGGAAATCTTCCCAGGTCACTGTTCTTTCATCAATGGCATGAACCATTTTTGTCTCCTCCCGCCACAAGGTAGCCTTTCCTTGCAGCTGGTAGATAGCTAATCTGGCCTTCAGATTGCTTTCATATTCATAGACCTGAAAATAATTAATCATATTCAACAACCATACCTTAGCATCTTCCTCCTTCTCCCCATCATAGGAGGGAGGTTTGATTTTTTGGAATCCCCCCTATAATTCCTTCTAATGTTTCGACTGATGTCTAGTAGTGTCATCTTCCTCAGAATCATCTGAGAAATTTCCTTTCTTCCTCTTTCCGGAACCTTCAATTTCTTGGTTGTTCCACGAGGTCAATTCTCTTATGAGCTTTTCTTGCTCCTCACTGGCTAATGATAGCCTGTCATTCTGGCTTTTCAGCTCAGCCATTTCCCGTTGCAACCTGTGCAACATAGTCATCAAAGGAGCATTGGGATCTGGCATGTTATCTCCATCACCCAGATCAACATAAATTTCGTCTCCTTCAGCCATTGACTTTTCAATTCCAGTACCACTGTACACTAAACAAAACAACATCAGTCATTAAAAAAAAAAAAACAATTTGATGCAGTGAGCACAATCAACAGCCCAATTTTTTATAACATGAGCTCTGGTACCATTAGTAATGTCTCCCAAACTACCACCAATTTTTTTTTTCTTAAGAGCTTCAATTACCATTCTCAACATATTCTTTTCATAAATAAACTTAGAGTACATTTTAATTTTATTTATTTAACTTAAATATATACAATTTCCATCTTTCTGCTTAATGCGTTACCTCCAAATCATAGTCACAACTTAACTCCGGAGAGTATCATCATGTTAGAGGCCTAATTTATACAACGCATGTATTTTATCAACCTTAATCTTTCACCAAAGGGTCACGTGCCTCTAATACATATTACAGTTGTGATAATACTATTCAATCACCATTCCTAGGTTATACACTGGTACATAACTCTCTTACTTTGACATTGGTCACCATACTTGAAATCGATTTGGACGTACATACCTATTTCATGTGGAAATTTAAAATTTAATAGAGTGTGTTGAAATGGTTTTAACCTTCGTTACCCTTATAACGATAACGTAACATAAATGTGCAAGGTTTCCAAGAGATCTTTTACAATATACCACTCAGATTTTGTGGATTCGTTGGGGTACATACTACCTACATATTATTCGATTATAATAGAATTTTCAATGATAAATTCATATACGTGAAATTACTCCGGTCTGGCATTTTTATTGTAATGATACGAAAGGTTTTTCTATCTTTTCTCGAGCCACAGAAACAATATTATTTTATATACGAATATGGATGTCATAGATTTGGTTTTTAATGCTTCATATGTATCAGTACTCTTCGCCATAATTTGTTTCCAATTCACTATTGATTCACAAATTGATGTATTTATCCACGAGAATGTTGGTAGATCTCTACCACGTGGACGGTGGGATCTGCCTTAGGGTTTCTCCGCTTCTTTTCTATTTTACTCCCGCACTGTTCATTTTAACTTTTATGGGGTTTATTTCTCTGCGGAGGATTTTATCTCTGGTTCATTTCTTACGGTAATGGAAGAAAAAAATTACAGTCAGTAATCTTGTTCGTTGTCACCTCCATTATCCCTATGCTCGGGTAAGATTGTAATGCTAGTATTTGTTCTTACTTCTGTTCTTGTATGCACTGAGAATGTTCGTAGAGTTTTTTCTACACCGTGATGGGTATTCATTTTTTTTCCAACCTTCGTTTCATTTGCTATGTACCCAAGCTTTCATTATAATGAATTACGAGCTCTTTCTCTTAGTAGTTTTGTGGGAGTTTCCAGAGATAGTAATGGTATTCGTTTCAAATTAATTCAAACGCATAGATTTTATTATGGGTTTGGCATTTAGAGTCTTATGGTTGTTTAATTTAATTTCCATTGTAAGGGTGGCGTAGAAAATTCAAGCTCTGCCTCCAAAATAAGTATTATATCAGTCCATGTGCATACGTTTTGACTTGTCTCACGTCGCCATTGCTAAAGGTAGCACTTGATTTCACTGAACCTGGTACTCTTACTGTGATCAATAGGTTGAGTGTTGTAAACGGCCTTATGCCTGCATACAACTCATGGCCTTCTCAGAGGTAACTTCTTTGGGTTTACACAGAGATATTACATTTTCTTAAGTTAAAATTTATAAGATCCTTGTTTATGTATTCATTCAAGTTTGTTTTTATTGCTCAGGATCATCCATTGTCTGGCGTTTTTACCAATACGATCCAGGTAATCCACAGTTGGAAGCCATTTTATAACTTATTAATTCTGTCTATTCGTTTCCTTTTTACAAGTCATGGTATAATGGTTTCTTCGTTTTCCAATGCACAGGTAACGTACGAGTTTCTTTCGACTCTAATTTGGGAATTTTGTTACACAACTATTCGAAGCTTCAGGTAGGTGATCTGATGCATATTTTTCCTCGATTCATTAGGACCTAGTTTCGCTTGGATTCTTTAGAGAGGGTTTCGACATTTTTTCCTCTTATACCTCTCGGGCCAGGCTCATGCTTCAGTCAATTTTTCGCAAATGTTGTTATTGTATTATTATGAAATTTGTATTCATAACACCGAGAACTCATGGACTTTTCCACAGTGTTAAACATAATATTTTTTTCATATAATACGATTTGGATTAATTATAATTATTGGTGAATTAGCTTCTGGGTTCTATACCAGAAGGTCCTTCGTGGTTAATTTATACTTTTATCAATACTTAGATGATGCTTATCTACAATATCTTTCCCATTTCTACTTTTCAGTAGTAGGTTTTCTCTAATTCTATACTTGTGTAATTAGACAGACAGATTCCTTTTTTATAGTTGTCCGTAATAAATTTTAGTTAACGAATAATTTGTTTTATTAATATGATAGGAGTTAATCCTCTCCTACATGGTATATATCTCAAGACTGCTGTTAATATTTTGACAGTTTATAAAAAGTTTAGTTCTCCACCAGTAAATACATGGGTCTTTCATCTGTATGTATATCAGAAACTATTTCTCATTTACTCATATTCACATATAATTTTTCCTGTGGAGTCCAAATACTATTCTTGTACAAAAAAATTATTAATACTATATCAAAAGAGATATACTCCTGTGACTCATATGGTTAAAATCAAATCTGTTCAGTGGTAGATGGATATTAGTGTAATTCTGAAAAGTATTATTATTACTAAATTATATAGATTTACTTGAAGGTGTCCATGTGTTTCTTGGTAAGATCTTCATAATTTACTATTCCCAGTAGACTATAACAAAGTACGTTTCTGATGTAATATATCTTTCCCAGTAGACTATAACAGAGTACGTTTCTGATGTAATATATATATTTCTCTCTCAAATATTCCCCTATAGATTTCACTGATTACCATTTCATTTTAAATTTTCTATTTTATATCCCATGATTTGGGTCAATTAATTGAAAGACTAAGAATGGAATTTGACCTTCCAAACTTTATATTTACTTACAAGACATGTTTTTACCAACCTTATGAAAAAATATACTCGTCATTACTATTTTGTTAATTTCTTCTATACGGTGCAACTTTTCTGATCTTATATATCTAGTTCATGTTACTGAAATTATTTCTTTCTCAGTTCAGTTTCTCCCTTTTTGCATAAGGTTAAAATATATAGATATGCACTTCAGAAATTTATATCTGCAATGTCTATACAATACTTAATATTTATAAATTCTTCTAATTTCGTCGCTGGTTTATCATCTTATAAGTCTACTTTTCCTAGTTCATACATAAATATATCTGTACATTCACAGAAGTAGATTAAAGTTACAACTTTAATGGTTTATGGGAGTAGTATATATCTCCATATTTAAACCATTAGCAGGTTTAGAGATTCTGTATGATATTCCCCATAATTCCTATTCCTACAACTATACAGAATTGAGAGAATTAATTTCTTCTAACAGTTCTGTTAAATGTAAGGAATAACAACTTCATAATTTTTTCTTTAAAATAACATCTACAACACTTAACCCCATTTCACAATAATAGATATTTTAACCATTCATAAAAGTTGTAAACATATCACTCCTGCAGATGACCAAACCTCCCAACCTTAGAGTTCTTCTATCTCCAGAACTCACGCCCGAGCTGAGATCCTCTCCTAGAACAGACCAACCCCAATATGTTTTGGAGTAGCTTATTTAAGCTTATGCTCCCCAAAGCCTGTTTCTAATTCTGCGTCCAGAATTATAGGATGCTTTTATTCCTGTTTGCATAGGCTTTCATTATTTAGGGACTTTTAAAGCTACTTTTTGCTTTTCCATCTTTTTACCTCTTCCCAACTACTCTCCACATCATTGGGGAAAATCTAGATTTTTCCTCAAAAATCTAAATTAGAAATAAATTCTTTCAAGGATTTTTGAAAGATTTTTGGGGAAAGTCTTAGCCTCTTTCCAGACCTCATGGATTTGGCAAGTGATCTCAAAAATCTCACTTGGTCAACATGCACAAAAATATTGTATTTATTTCTCATAATTAAATAAGTAATTACATTCACACAATAATTATCCATTGGGGTCCACTCCCCTTTGGACTGAAGTTCAAATGTATAATTTGAAAACATAAAACTAGGGGTATTACAATAGATCAATAGAGTTCTTTGCCAGAATTGATGTTAAAGCACTAGAGCAGCTCCGTGGTGCCTCCTCGCTTCATTCTCCATCTCTGTCTCCAAAATTTGAGCATTGCTGTCACACCCTCCATTCCCTTTTCTTTTCCTCTTATTATAAACGTTGCACCCACCTTTTATCCCTCAAAACACTTAAAATATCCAGCCCTTGTTATTCTTTTATTCTTATTGTTCATGGTCACCCTACTCTTTTTAACACAAATACTTGAAAACTGTTGTTATCGCACTTCGCCTTTCCTCCACGAAATCCCCACTATCGCATTTCGCACTTCGCACCTTTCTCCTGACTGCACTATCTGTTCCCTACCAACCATGCGATATTACGATATTGCAAAATCGAAAATTACATCGTTTTCCTTTTTTATTTAAGACTTACTGCTCCTTTTCACGAATTGCGATATTACGATTACGATATCCCATTTCGCACTTCGCAAATTTTATCCCGTTGAATTTCACACTTCACACTTTGCATCATTTCCCTTTTTCTTTTAGGAATTACCACTCCCGACACCGACTGTGATATCCTCTGTACTCTACCGTTGGTCCCATTGCCACATCACCCAGCACATTTCGCACTACACAACTTTTCCACTACCCCTCAAACTTTGCGATATTGCGAACTGCGATATCACATTTCGCATTTTGCAACTTTTACCACATCGAAAATCACATATCGCAACTTTTGCCCCATCGCACTTTGCACTCCGCAATTTTTACCCCATTGCACTTCGCAGTTCACAATTTTTTACCCCGTCGCACTTCGCACTTCATAGTTTTTACCTCATCGCATTTCGCATTTCGCTCTCGCTCCCGAATAACACTTCTGCTATTCCTCTAAGTTTGCGATATTGCGATTGCGATATCACATATCACATTTCCATCCTCTTTCGCAACTTTTCCATCACACTTTTCAAATCATTCCGCTCCAAAGAATTTTGCACCATAATAAATCCTTAATAAGGTTTAAACCCCCTCTTTCCACTTCTAAGCCTGGTTTCATGGGTTTATCCCTCCATTATCACCTTTACCCGTTTCTTCTCCAAGCTGCAATTCAACAATTTTTCAATTAGAATTAAGTCATGGATAGCTTAGCTCCATGGATAAAAGCATGGTATATAGAGCATAAGATAAGTAGGGTGTGTTTAGCCAATTGAACAAGGTTAGTGTGGTTTAAATTAATTTCCTTTTAGCAATTTAGTTTAGTTTCCTTCTTACCATTTCTTTTCAGCAATTTAATTTAGTTTTTTTCTATAATTTCCTTTCTGCAAATTAAATTAGTTTCATTTTCATCATTTCCTTTCTACAAATGAAGTTAGTTCCTTTCTATCATTTCCTTCCAGCAATTTAATTTTCAGTTTTTATCATAGTTTAAGAAATAACACCCTTTCCTAAAGTAGAAGAGGATGACATGAACATAATGAATCTATTGTTTATATAGAACTTTCACCTCCAATTTTGTATTAGCCCTAGGTTGATAAAGTAAAGTAGGGAATCCCCTGGGAGTTGCATCACTCTTGGTGCAATACTAGGGCTCACCAACTTGACCAAAATTTACTTAGGAACATGTTGTCCTGATATGAGATAATGGACTTTGGGATCCCAAAGTGTACCCACACTCATTCAAAGAAGTTGTTAGAAGTGGATTTTGTTCTGATACTCTTCTTGCAGGCTGCCAAAATGGCCATTTTAGAGAATCTATAGACAACCACGAAAACAAAGTCGTTTCCATGCTTCGTAGAAGGAAGGGTCGACATGTAATCCATGGAGATGGATTTACAAGGTCGACTAGGAGTAGGTAGAGGAGTATATAGGCCTTGATTCTTGATGGCCGATTTGTAAATTGCACACACAGTGCAGGATATGATGTACTTCCCAAAATCTTGTCGAAGGTTCGAGCCAATAAAAATACTTCTATAATAATGACATTGTTTTCCATACCTCGAAATGTCCAGCAACCCAACTGTAGTGCACCTCCCAAATCATCTTGGCACACTCGCTTGAAGGAATAAAGTGGTGTCTTAGGTGGCATAACAATGCATCATAAAGGTGATAATATGGAACTTTCTTGCCTTCTAAGAGCATTCGTTATGTGTTTCTAAATTCTGAATCGCTCTTGTAAAGAGTCAGCCACCCCAAAGTATCGTGCCCATAAGAGTTGAGCACAGTGGTCAGTGCTGTTAGGACACTAATTTGTATTATTATTATCATTTCTTAACATGCATTTCATCCATTTCTAATATTATTTTATCACATTATTTATCATAATTTATTGTATAATTCCATTTCATAATTATTTATACTATTTTGGATAAATAATACTTGTTCTCCTTTATTTTAATAAATTAATGATTATTATGCATGATTTTGCCAATGATGGTTTATTAATGAATTCTTTATGACATCACTCACTATTTTAGCCCTCAATATCTCTTCCAGATTGTAGATTTTATCTTTAGGTGATAATTAAATATTCCAACTCAGAAATTCGCTGGAATAAAAAGAGACAGTTTTACGTTGAACGTTTAGGGCAAACGAAGAAGAATCTTGAAAATACAAAACATGGGTTTTGTGTAGAACAGAACAAGTTAGTTTTCGTACAAGTTTTTTTCCAAAATTCAGTATTTATTGAGAGAAACACAGGGTTCTTTGCCCCAGTTGTAATTTCTAGGGTTCTTTGTAGATTTTATGTTGTGGCCGTTTTACAAAATTTCCCCAATTGTAATTTCCAGATTTGACTTGTGCTAGCTAAATCATGATGGAAAGATCTTTCAGATCTCATCTTGTTTATTGATATTTTGTAATCAATTTATTTCCCTTTTGTTTTTAATATATATAAAATTTCACAAATCAGAGAGAAGGAGAGGATAGAATGCATAAGAGATAATACATAGAGGGTTAGCATGCAAGAGATCAAGTATTGTAACAGAGCTATTTTAATTAATTGAATGCACATCGTTTTGTTGTTTCATTCGTGAGTTGTGAGTTACCGCAGCCCTAATCAAAGAGTTGGGCCCACACTTCTGATCAGGTGTTGCATTATTTTCCCTTTTTTTTGATTTCATGTTTTTGTTGTTCTTGTAACTATTGTTCTGGTATGATTCCATAATTGGTGTGAATTCTTTTATAATTTTGCAATTTATCTTTAATGTTGTTACAATAGCTTGTTTGTCTTAATTATTAAACCTATGATCAATATTGGATTGTGCCATTGCTCCTGCATATACCTTGCGCGTTACCTTCCAATAACAAACACACTCGGATTGATAATTAATGTGGGAAAAGGTTTGAATATTTATTCATATTTGGACACCAACATTTTGGCGCCGTTGTCAGGGAGGCTAAAAAAGGTGCAAGAACATGATTCATATTGATCTAAGGATCAATCTCTCATCCTAGGGAGGGAAATGCTACCCTGCGCTAGGTCTTGAGTGTAGTTGTTCTATTTTTCTTTTCGATTGATTTCGTAGGAACCACTCTCTCGTCCTCGGGAGGGAAATGATACCATGCTCTAGGTCTTGAGCATTATTGCTTTCTTTTTGTTTGATTTTATTTCTACTGATTTATTAGTGCTCAATCTCTCATCCTGAGGAGGGAATTTTCACCCTAGTCCAGGTCTTGAGCTTTGAGAATGGTTTGAAATTTTTTTTTCCTTCCTCTGGTTCTATGAACAGAGATCTAAACAAAAAGGCAGAGGATGAGGTCAAGGAAGAAAGCATCAAGATAATATGAAACTTAGTCATGGAACTTTAGGATGCAACAAATATGGGAAATCAAGACTATATTGAAGATTGGTTTCACTCTGTTGTTTGCTCGAACCATCACTCTACACTTCAACAACTCTTAGCACCATCCTTGACAGGGAAGTTGGTCTCTCATATCCGTGTATTTATTAACATACTTTTTTCAATTATGGGTATATGCATACTTGAGGCCTTATTTCGAAAATGGCTTCACTGGAAGTAATCTTATATGTAAGTATATTTTATCTTTCAAATTAGAGTAGTTTAGTGTAGAATATACAATGAATAAAGAGATAAATAAATAAATTTCTTTATATCTAAAAATAGTTGTTTTTGTTGCAACACGCTGTGAAAATTAACATCGGTGATCAATATTCAAATTTATTTATGTATGTAGATGAATTATATTGAAAATAAAATTTCTACAAACACTCAGATTCATCTTGATCACCTTCTTGGAAAAAATCATTAAGTATCACATTTTATGGCTTGCGGGCTTATTGAAAATTCTGCAAAAGCAAGTCGGGTCAATCATTTTTTGAGGGACCAAATGGGCATATTTTCAAGACCTGTTTCTATCCTATGTATCCCTTTATGTAAAATTTATAACCCAATTTGAATCACTCAAGTTGGAGTTGAAACAAAAAAGCCATGATGAAAACAATGATATGATGTCTAGTAGACAGCTTAGGAACATAGTTGGGACAGTCCGTTTTTGGAGGCCTAAATGACTAGATTTTGGAAACTTGCTTCTATGGTATATTTCCCAATGAATCTAGTTTACAACTCAATTTGAATCACTTTATTTTGATAATGTATGAAGAAGTTATGACCAAAATACTAACTGTTTGTCATAAATCAGCACTCTTGAAACTCTATTTTCCCGGCTGTTCACTAGTGAATTTGACCCATCAATTATTCATGTCTTAAAGAAATGTTTCTATTGGAGATATATAAATGAATATAATTTTATTTCCAATTTGAACCAGTTCAATCTGTCATCAAACAAAAACGTTATGCTTAAAATATCAATTGTTGGTCTGAGTTGAGAAATTGAAAATGACTTTGTTATGCAGATTGTTCTAAGTTAATTTCGCATATCATATCATGGAATTTTTAAAACCTGTTTCTCTTGGTGATATATATTTGAATTATATTTTATTTGGCTTTGGAATAACTCAAATATAATAAAAAACAAAGAATTTATGATTGAAACACTGCTGGTTAGTATGGTCGACCACTGCTCTCCCACGGGTGACAAACAAATTTTGTTTTATTTTCTGTGGATATGTTTTGAAGAGTAGATAATTGTTATTTTTTTTCATATTTATTTGATTATAAGAGCCTGATAACCTCTCTTCTTCCATGATTTCATGTTTTATTGCAAGTATACGTTTTTTTGTAGGTCTGAGGAGAGTAAATGAGGTCAATTTATGAACAAGTAATTCTTGAAGACAATGATAATGAAATATTTTCAAAGAAGTTTCCTTACACGGAGAAAAAAACATGAATATTTTTCATCAATTAAAGGATTTATAACATGAGAAATGGAGTATTTATTTCTATTTTAAGATCGAAGTCATTTCTGAAGAAAAAAAAAAAACATTTTTCCATTTATTCACCATTCACAAACAACATTGCTGCAACAAAAATCATAACCATAGTAACTTAAGTTATTTATTTATTTATTGGTTTTCAATAAAGAGTCATTTATTTTCTGATTTCTCTTATGCTTCAGGTATTGTTACTTCAAAGTCACATTTTCTTTGTTTTGTTCTCAAAATAGAAGGAGCAAGTTCTTAAGCTCTGTAATGATATTACTCCTTGGTTGCTGTTACTCCGGATGCTGCTACTCAGGATGATGTTACTGCTCGGATGCTACTACTCCGTGATGCTGTTACTTTGTGATGCTATTACTTCTTGATGTTGCTACTCCTTGGTTGTTGTTACTCCGGATGTTGCTGCTCAGGATGTTGTTACTCCTCAAATGCTGCTACTCCACCATGTTGTTACTTTGGATGTTGTTACTCGCACTGTTGTTACTTTGGATGCTGTTACTCACACTATTGTTACTCTAGATGCTGTTACTCACACTGTTGTTACTCCGGATGCTGTTACTCGCACTTCTGTTACTCCGGATGCTGTTACTTGCACTACTGTTACTCCTCGAATGCTGCTACTCCACGATGTTGTTACTTTGGATGATGTTACTTGCACTACTATTACTCCTGATTCTGTTACTCTCACTGTTGTTACTATGGATGCTGTTACTCACACTGTTGTTACTCTGGATGTTGTTACTCGCAGTGATGTTACTCTGGATGCTATTGTGCACACTATTGTTACTTTGGATGATTTTACTTACACTGATGTTACTTTGGATGTTGTTACTCGCACTATTGTCACTCCGGATGTTGTTACTCCGTCAGTGCTCTGAATCTGTCACTGTTGTTACTCCACCAGTGTTGTAAATCTGTCATTGTTGTTACTCCATCAGTGCTGTGAATCCGTCACTGTTGTTATTCCGTCGGTGCTATGAATATGTCACCGTTGTTACTCCGGAGAAATTTTATAAGTATTGGATGTTGTTACTCCTAAAATTTTCTAAGTGTCCGGTGTTGTTTCTCCTTTGATGCTGCTACTCCTCAGGTGATGTTACTCCATGGTGATATTTTTCTAAGTACTTGGTGATGTTACTCATCCAGTGTTTTTACTCTGCCAAGGTAAGTCACCAGGTATGTCCTCGGCCGACTCCATGGATTTATTTGGTATTTTACTTATGACATGTTCAACTATGACTGATGGCAGACATACTTTACTTGGGAGGAAGTCTCATATTTAAAGGATGACTATTATGGTAAGTCTTGCCAGGAATGATTCACTCGTAATTCCTCATTATTTTGTAAAGTGACTAATCTTCCCCCATGTCACCTTCATAACATCATTATTTTTCCCCTTTCCTTGTTATTACCAAAGTTATGGTTGTTGTTACTTCAGTCACAACTATTTTTGTTGGCCAATTTTCACGTTGAATTCAACATATGTAGGTCTTTCTGATTTTTTTTTCTCTTTGGTGAATGGGAAATAATTTTAATGGTCTAGGCCCTCTTTGACATAATTATTGGGTAGTCAATTTATCTTTGTTTATCTATAAACCTAATCTTATTTTTAAGGAATAATTATGCAAAGATGATTTTATCATTCCATCATTCAACTTTTCTAATTGGTCAAGTCCCTGATCTTGTAAAATTTATGATGATGATCGCAGAATTGTATTTAAATCTTTCCGCCATTATCTAGTGAGTTGTTCCTCAACCCAAATATCAACAATGAAAAATATATTTATCAGTAGTTAGTTGAAGGTTATTAGTTTTTGAGAAGCAAAAATATCAAAGTTGAAAATAGTTACTACACAAATGTTTACGCCATCCCTAGCTCTTAAGGAGCTAACCTGCCACCCCATTTATTAAGTAATCTTTATTGATTAAAAATAGCCATAGTTGAATATTAAACATAAATGGTCAACTAGAGGATAGGAGGTCTCATCACAAGCCAACCTAACATGATCATAGGTCCTAATAAAGTGACATTACCACTTCTGGTCAACAAGCCACGGTAATGGCCTTCAGTCATAAAACTGAAGGACAAGAGGTCTCATCACGAGCTGAGTTTTTCACTTTTATTAGCTCCCGTGAATGGAATTGTTATTTACTGGTTACCATGCCAGAACAATGATCTTCAGTTGACATTTAAGTAAATTGAAATGCTTTTGCAACTATGTATTTATTTCTAATAGATGGGACACGGGCATCTCAATGGGTTAAAAATGCGTCATCGTCGAGGCTATGGATGCCTGCTGGCAGCAATGGCTATGTCTATGGTATAGAAGTTAATTTAATACTATAATCTACTTGGTTACCTTATTTTCTCAAATCTAATTTCTGATAAAGCTGACTATTGCATATACAAGGTTTTCCAGAACTCATGGTTCATGGGGTAATATTTAATCATCTCTTAGATGATGGTGGTTATGGTTTATATCTAATATTGAGTTTAAATATTTACTTTACATGTCAGGGATCAAACTTTTAGGATATTTTATATTTGACATTTTGTATCATCTAATCTATAATTCCTTTATTCTACAAGTATCATACATTTAACCAAAGATAATTGCTTGCCCAATCAATCACCATTTATTCATATCTTAACAACACCACTGAGAGGCTTGATTCTGACTTTGAATCCCACATAATTGGCAAAACTATGAGAAGAAAAGATTGAGATAACTAATTCTCATAATTTCTGTGCTCATGACAACCAAAGCTTATGGGTATAGGGAATGCATCTTTTCCCTTCTTATCCATTATTATCCCATTTCATTCACAATATGTTTATGTCACTTTTATATGTAATGGGGTAATTGAGGTGATGAATTACTGATTAAGGATACTCATGAGATGGTAGAAGGAAACCCTGCTACATGTTCTGATTACTTTTTTTCAGTGTGCATGGCTTCCACCTTCCACATCACTTTCAGCATCAGCTCAGCCTACATCAGCTTCAAAAAAAAAATGTCAATCCATACATGCCATTCCACATTTTTATGGAGGTAAAATTGAGGTAAAATAACATAAGGTTTTGATTTATTAAAATTTTAGGAGAATGTCATGAAAAACCATTAAGCATTATTCACTCATCTTTTTCAACCATTATTTCCCTTTCTTTACCACTTCCCATTTTTCAGAGACAAAATCTTTCAGTTTGGGGGAGTGTTACTTTCATTATCATGAACATGTCATTAATATTCTTTATCATCCATTGATTTCATTATTCTTTCTCAAAATCTCCCTTATTCCATGTTGTTATACACCAAACAAAGGTTTCAGCGATGATTGTAGAAACCACCCCAATTTGTTTTCTAGTGTAGCATGAGGGCATGTTAATTCTCCAGTTTGGGGGAAGGGTTGCTATGAATAATGAATGATTTCTCATTTCTTCCTCATTTAAGGTATACAATCCCAAAATTGATTTGTGTATATCCTTAAAACTATCAACTAGATTCTTATGATTTTTGGACAACAAAGATATATCATTAAACCCATAAATTTTCAAGATAAAACAATTTGTTAATTCCAAAAAAATCATGCATTATTACCTAAAACCATTTTGCTGATATATTGAAATCCTTTCATTTCATTGATTTGATTTTCGGATTGGAGAAGCTTTGATATAGTATAGATTTTCTTACAAAATTTTAGCAAAATCTGGTTTGTAATGAAGTTGGTATTTACTTATATCATACATTGTTGCAACTTCATATACATACGATTGAAAGTATACATGAATTTTTTTTAAGGAAACATTTGAGGAAAAATTCTTCACTTCCATCAATATCATGTGCTGGGGTGAGCATTTTGATTATTGTATTACAACTTGGTTAATACTAAGGCATTGGGCTGCATGAGGAAATGCAACATGTTAAGTTTGGGGGAGATGTTGGGCCACTAATTTTTATTATTATTATCACTTCTTAACATCCATTTCATTAATTTATAATATTCTTTTATCACATTATTTATCAAAATTTATTATACAATTCAATTTCATAATTATTTATGCTCTTTTGGATAAATGATACTTGTTTTTCATTTCTAATAATACTTCTTTGAAGAAACAGAGGGTTCTTCGAAGGACAAATTTGCAGATTTTCTGTTGTGGCCGTTTTCCAAAATTGCCCGAGTTGTAATTTCCAAATTTGACTTGTGCCAGCTGAATCATGATGGAAATATCTTTCAGATCTCATCTTACTTATTGTGATTTTGTAATCAATTTATTTACCCTTTGTTATTTGTATATTTAAAAGGGCACAAATCAGAGACAATGAGAGGATAGAATGCATAGGAGATAACACATAGAGGCTTAGCATGCAAGAGATCAAGTATTGTAACAGAGGTATTTTAATTAATTCAATGCACATCATTTTTCTGTTTCATTCATGAGCTGTGAGTTACCGCAGCCCTGATCAGAGATTTGGGCCTACTCTTCTAATCAGGTGCTTCATTATTTCCCCTTTTTTTGATTTCATGTTTCTGTTGTTCTTGTAAATACTATTCCGGTATGATTTTGTAATTGGTGTGAATGCTTTTATAATTCTGCAATTTATCTTTAATGTTGTTACAATAGATTTCTTGTCTTAATTTTTAAACCTATGATCAATATTGGATTGTGCCACTACTCCTGCATATACCTTGCGCGTTACCTTGAAATAAAAAACGCACCTGGATTGATAATTAATGTGGGAGAGGGTTTGAATATTTATTCACACTTGGACACCAACAAGCGCTATGACCGATGGTCAGCTAAGGCAGTCTGCAACATTGTTGGTGCTACCCTTCTTGTACTTAATTTTCAAATTGAAGTGTTGTAGGTATGTGGACCATTTCTAACGGTGATCGTTCTATAACTTCCCTTGTGTCTGTATGAACTATAGGGCTCGATGGTCTGTGTGGATGGTTGTTTCATTCCCCATAATGTAATGCTTCCATTGTTGGTA
The DNA here is from genome assembly GCA_034641835.2 of Pinus albicaulis. Classification (NCBI taxonomy): domain Eukaryota; kingdom Viridiplantae; phylum Streptophyta; class Pinopsida; order Pinales; family Pinaceae; genus Pinus; species Pinus albicaulis. The sequence continues at coordinate 1,580,250,472 of CM076584.1, read as the reverse complement.
GGCCTACATAATGAAATACATCTCTTTTTCACAAGAGGGATACTTTTAGACTTTTTCTAAAAGTGTCTCACTGTGATATACCACTCGATTCCTTTGCTGAGTAAGAACTGCACTAATTGCATAGTTGGAGGCATATATCTCAATCTCAAATGGTTGTTGCAAGTCTATTAATTTGAGCATTGGTGTGGAGTAGAGGCGATGCTTTAACTCAAAAAATGCCTTCTATTGGAATTCAGACAAAAATAACTTTTCTTTCGCTCCTCCCTTGGTGATTTGACTTAAAGGTAAAGTTATATGAGAGAATCCCAACACAAACCTATGATAGAAATTGGAAAGACCCAGAAATATGCAGAGCTATATTAGAGTGGTTGGGGCTGGCCAATCTCGAATGACTTGTATCTTGGTTGGGTCCACATGCACACCCCGCCCATCAATGATGTACCCCATATATTTAACCTGGGTCTTACCAAAATTGCATTTCTCCAAATTGGCACACAACTTGTGTTGCCACAAGGTTTGGAGGACCTCTCAAATATGGTGGAGGTTTTATTCCAAAATATGGTTGAAGATCAGGATGTCATCCAAATACACCACCACGAATGAGTTTTTTAAGGGTCCCAAGATATCGTCCATCAACATCATGAAGGTTACAAGGGAATTCATCAACCCAAAAGGCATGACCATCAATTCAAAAAGGCCCTCCTTGGATTTGAAGGAAGTATTCCACACATAGGAGGGCTCATTTGGTACCTGGTGATAGCCAGAATGTAAGTCAATCTTACTAAAATATTTGGCCCCCTTAGATTGGTCCATAAGGTCATTGATTGCTAGGATTGGATACCTATTCCAGAAAATTATATTTTTAGCTCCCGATAGTCAATACAGAGTCTCCAAATGTCATCCTTCTTCTGTAACAACAATATCAGGCTCCCATAGGGTAATGCACTTATCTTGGTGTGCCATTTCTGCAACAAATCTCGAATATGCTTCTCGATTTCACTGTTCTCCATAAAAGAGCATCGATAGATCGGTCCATTGGGTAGCGACACACATGGGGTCAGATCGATGGAGTGCTTGACCTGACAGTGTAGAGATACCCCTGTGGGTCCGTGAAGGTGTCCCTGTACACTTCCATGAACTTGTCCATATAATTTTGCCACGTGGAGGAGCCCTGTTTGGAGGTCATGGCCACAATATTCTTCTTTCCCTGAGGGAGAACCATAAGGAAAAAAATTTCCTATTCTGCGAAATGATCTTACTGTATTTTTTCATTGTGATCAAAGATATGGTGGTAGGAGGTGCTACCTTTGCTATCCTATACAACTTATTTCCCAAAGTGTTGTGTGGATTAATCCGTCTTGCAGACAAGACCAATCTCCCCAGTACTAAAAGTATCTAGAAATAAACAGCCAAATAAACTAATCTTTCTCTAAGCATATATGATCTACGAAAATCTATATAGAGGTGTAAAAGACTTACCGTATGTCCAGCGCTTGTTTGAAGTCGTTGTTGTCCTTCATGCGCTTGAAGGTGTTTTCCTTGTAAACCTGCAGTCACAAACAAGAAAAATATTACATAGCACCTGTATAGAAATCATCATAAACCATGCTTATCATAGTGATCAAGGAATCTATGAAATAAACCATTAACTGAAAGCTTATTGAGAAAAATGAGTATATTTGTATTAATTTCAAAAGAAAGAAAACCTTACAACCTGAGCCTTGATGTTGCACAGGCCTTCCCGGGGTCCGAAGCAGGAGTCTCCTCTACTTTGATAAGCTCTGCACTCCTCCAACCAAGACGAATAGAGGTATGTAATCTCTCCTCACAAAATTCTTAGTTAACTGAGTCTGAATCTCAACAACACTTAACTTCAAATATTCTAAAGCTTGAACTCCCCTTGAGGCTACCCAATGCCTCTTTTTATAGTGGAAAAGAGGAGGTTTTCTGTTCCAACTATGAAGGGATAGAATCCTCCTTCAAAGGGATAAGCTCCTCACATCAAGGGGTTAGATCCATAAGGTAAGGGATACATGCACCTCATAAGAGCGGTTCTATCACCGCAAGATATTTTCTGGAAGCTTCTAGAATTCACTTTTATTGAGATTTTTGGAAATTACTTGCTCCTTTTTTATCTTACAGGGGTCCACACTGTTAACACAGATAAAGTGCGTTCAGGTACGCAGGAGAGCTGAACATTGGGTGCGGGTCCGCAGGCAAGATAGCGAGAAAGTGCGATACCAAAGTTTAGGAGACTTTTAGGAACCTTTCTCTGATTTTCAAGGCTTGACATGAGGAACTGATATGTTAGACTTGCAAAGGGAGAAGTATGAGTAATAATGAGCTCATACACATAGCAGAATGTCAGGATGACAATTTTCAGTGTAACAGATTGCCCCCTAAAGTGCAAAGTCTGGAATAGATGATGCTGAAGTCTATCATATATGAAGAGTGCAGTACTTTATCATTTCAAGGATCATCCTGTGGACACCCCAGTCAGAACCTGTAAAACAATTCAATGAAATATATATATATATATATATATATATATATATATATATATATATATATATATATATCATCGCTAAGGTAGGCATTCCCATACTCAAATCAAAACTAACTAGAAACTAATTCAAACTGTTCTGATATAGGAATGATTTTGAGTACATCACAATATAGACATATATAGACACAGTATAGACGCAACCATATGTTTATAAATAGTCCACTGTATAAATGATAAAAAACTTCCTCGCAGCCTGGATGGTAGAAACTAGATCCAAGGTCTTGATTTCCGCATCTCAAACTAGTACGATTCTATCCATGTGAATTAATATGTTGAAGTCGAACATGGTAGAAACCACTTGATTACCAGCCAATGATGTAAACTGTTAACAAGTGTGAGAGTAACCACCAGTAATGTCAATGGCTCTCAAAGTACCCAGTACAATCCATGAAATCTGAATGAATGAGCTGAAGTCGAACATGTCACGGAATCATTCGATCGAGGGTCAATGATGTAACCTGTCGTCAAAGGCGAGAAACCTACCATTGAGGCATGCAGATTTCAAGGTACTGATGATTTCTAGATCAACTTCCTAGATAATGAGTTGTTGTCAATATAAAGTGATCCGTCATAGGCAAACCCACGACAAAAAATCATAGATCAAGTTTTGAAAATATATTGGCAAGGACTGACTCAGGGATGGTCAAAATGGATGACAAATATTTTGTAGATGAATGGTTTATTTGAACTGTCCTCTTGAACACATAACGACACTGCAGATGGCTTGGTGACAATTGACCCAAAGCTAATACCCAGAAACCGGATGAAGACTTTCAATGAGGTTTGATTAACTGTTAGGCAAAGGATTTCCCAACCCAGGTGAATGAAAGTGTCGTGTTCAAGAGTGGTTAACTAGATTTTCGAAAATTCAAAATACAACAAACAAGTCATTTTTCTCTCTTTTCCCCCACCATTTCTGGCAAGTACCTCTTTATTTTTGACAAGCTTGAGGAGGATAACATTTTCTTGTTTATAAGCTCATCCTTCGGATGAGTCCAACTTAGTTTAAGATTTGAACCCTAAGAAGGATTGGTTCGTTCCTGTTTAAAAATTGAACAGGTCCTTTACTATTAAATTTTAACGAGTCCAGTATAGGAGAAACTCGATGTTTTTCAATTTTAGGGAGTCAGAAGAAAAAACTTAAGAAAACTCCATGGGTGTACTTTTTCGTAAATTTAGTCTCTCGAGCCCGAAAAAGGATAAAATAATGCGGGAGAGAACTCTATTGACCGTAATTAGTGAACGTATACCTTTTTCGTAAATAGTCCATTTCAGTCCGTAAAAGGGGTAAACTTATACTGAAGGGACGATTATTCATTTACTTTAACGAGTTCGAATAATCAAGTGCTCGGCAATATTTTCATGTTTAGAGAGTCTGAAAAGGGCTTAAAAGAGAACTCCAATGTTTCTCTTTTTTATAAATTTTTGAAAGAGTTCGAAAAAGTGATAAAAGTATGCTCTTTTGTTGAAAAATGATCAATTCTCCTGAAAAATCCAATTTCTGCACAAATATTTGAAACATTACACATACATGTTTAAGATAAGTAATAATGCTTTCAAAATACCCTTTTTAAAGTGAAAAATAAACAAATTAAAAATTTATCTATTCAAAAAAACTTATAAAAAAGACTTTTTCAACTTCATTTTTACCGTTCAAGTTAAGAGTGAAAAGTAGAAGCTTTTGGGTAAAAATGTTCCTGTGAAGATTCCAGAAAATCCGTCTGATGAAATTGAGAACCATCAATCCCAGGTAATCCAAAACCTCTTAGTCTTGCATTTCATCCATTTACAATTCATTTTTAGGCTTTAGATTTTATTTTTGAGGGAGAAAAATAGTTTAAGAAATTTCCCACGGAGGTCCGCAGGTGCCACACATGGGACCTGTGGACCCCGACCTTTTCCTATGTAGAAAAAATTTGTGGGTCTGCACTTTTCCTACAGAGTGTGTGCGTTCCTATGCACTATGTACAAAGGGAAAGTGCGGTCGCCGTGTTTTTAAATTTCAAAATTAAATTTCTCATTTGGCGCCCAAAAATTTTCAAATTAGATTTTTCTAACATATCTTTTTATGCATTGTAGGATCAACAAGATGTTGATTTGGAGAGAACGTGAGCATGAAGATGTGGATGACACCACGATGCTCCGTTTTCCCACAATGCAGGCATTAAGAGCATGCGGTTTGTATAAATTCTGGGCCATTCAGGGCATGAGTGCACATGTAGACCTCCTGACATGGCTGGTATATAGGTGGAACGTGCAGGACTAGTGTTTCATTATTGGTGGCCACCGGCTCGAAATTGAGCTAGAGGATATTTATTTTCTGAATGGTTTTTCCAAGAGGGGCAAACAACTTTCCTTGTTTGGGACTAGGCCAGGTGGCCAAACTATCGCTAGTCTTCGACAAGAGTTCTGTAATGATGAGGAAAACCCCAGGGATAAACGGATTGATATAAAAACTATCATCCTTCCGGAGCTGAAAGTTATTGCATTTACTGTTACCAGACTGTGTGGGAGTGCAGCACTGCATGTAGCTACCGGTTCCCAGATGCGCATTGCTGTGGAGTGTTTTCGAGGCACCATTTTCAACTGGTGTGAAGCTGTGTTGGCCAATGTAAAAGGCCAACTAACTAGAGTGAAAAATGGAAAAATAAATAACTTTGGATATGGATCCATCGTGGTCACTTTTGGTCTAGAGAGGATCCCCATGTTGGCTCCGCAGAGTATTCCTGTTGATGTTGGTCGACCCCGAGAACCTAGGATGGTTCATTAGGTTGCATTGATGGCCCGTCGCGGTATTGAGGGTGCTGAGATTGTTCGATTTCCTCCTTCATATTTTCATTGGCTGGACTGCCAAATTTTTATCATAGAGGACTTTCTATATGCTGGGATAGATTTCCACGGCGACTGGGAGATGACTCTCCCAGCAGGGGAATAGTGGGATGAATCAGGTAAAATCATTTCCAACAAATTCTAAGTTCTAATAGTTTTTTATTTTTGATCATCTTGACAATTAATAACCAAAATTTTTTTGAATGCAGATGCGGGCCCACGACGACCAACCCATCTCCAACCTTATGACAGAAGACAACTAGTTGCAGATGCACCAGCCCCAGTAGGCCAATCAGCAGAAATCTTGTCTGATTTAGAGCATCATCTAGAGTGTCTGACTCTAGATATTCCAGAGATAGACATAGATGAGATTCCACTCAGATTGCAGAGATACGTGATTGGTGTTCCAGGACCTTTTATGAGGTTCCTATGTAGGGTGGCCCGGGCAGTGGTTTCTTATCGTGATCACCATCAGTGATGGGATGATCGTGTTGTAGACTCATATTTTTTTACTTTTGTGCTATCATTTTTCCAATCATAAGGTGTTTCCAACCTATGATTGAAGATGATGTATATTTTTTGAAAACACTTCTATACTATGATATATCACTTTTTACCGGCTATCTGTGTACATATTATGGATGTTGTTTGTTTTACTGTTTTGATCATTTCAAATGTCGATTTATCATACTAGAAGCAACTACGTCTACTAATATATTTAAATGTCTTGGAATATGTTGATATTCAATGTAATCAAATTCATGTTCCAAGAGATGAACTCTTAAAAATAACCGTAATAACATTGGATTTCTAATGGCATAAACCCTGTTAAGCTGTAATACAACAAGTTCAGAATCCAACCTAACAATCAAACTCCGAACTCCAAATGATATGGATTCAGATAATAACTTAATCATTGCATTATACTCAGCAATTTTATTCATTGTTTGAGCAAGGCTTACCCCATGCATGGATACTAACTCATCAGAGGGTGAATAGATAACCCAAGCTACGGAAGAAATGTTCCGTGTACTATGACAAGCACCATCAGCAAAACCAATGTAGGTTTGAAGAGACGTCGACATCTTCAATATTAGGAGTAAAACTCAGATAAGTAGGAATAGTGATAAAAAATACACTTCTAAACTAGGCACGGTTTTATAATCTAAGACACACCAACAGTAAAGAAATCTAATATAATAAAAAATCTCCATGCCAAGTTTAAGCATAATATCGCTTCAGATAAAGTCCATTTCTGGGTTTATCTAAAGGGACACCATCAAAATCTATCAGCCCATAGGCCCCTTTTGCTAACTTTTGCTTAACAATGAAAGGACCATGCCACATGGGCATGAATTTCCCAGCTCCTAGCTTATCGTTGGCTTGATCATAAACAAAGACTAGGTCTCCTTCTGAAAAGTTTCGAGGGGTAACACTTCTATCATACTAAGCTTTTATTCGTTTAACATGAGCCTCGTTTTCTATTGCAACATTTCATCGATTCTCATCCAGCTGAGCCAAGTACAAGAAACATTTCTCCTCTTCAGACGTAGCTAGGAGTAATTCTATGGCTAATTTCAGTGACGAAATTTCGCATTCAATCGGCAACACATCTTCCAGACCGTAAATGAGTTGAAAGGGAGTGAAACCAGTTGATATTTTTACTGAGGTTCAATATGTCCAAAGTGCTGAAAATAACATGGAATGCCAATTCGTTTTGTGAATACCAATAATTTTTCTAATCATGGTGAGTAAACTTTATTTATGGCTTCAACCAGACCATTGGCTTGTGGATAATACAGAGTGGAACTATTGTGTCGTAGGCCAAGTTGATCTGTCAGTTCAGTCATCATGACATTCTGAAAATGACTTCCATGATCTGTAATAATGGCTTGAGGAACAATGAACCTAGCAATTATGTGACTAAATATGAAATTTGCAACAGTCTTGCCATCACCCGAAAATGTAGGCATTGCCTTGGCCCACTTAGTAAAATAATCTACTGCTAAGATAATATACGCATTCCCCTTGGCTGAGTGAGGGTTACATGTAATAAATTCGATACCCCATTTCGCGGAAGGACCAACAGCAATTATGGGATGAAGAGGAGCAGGTGGCGCGTGAATATTACGATAAAAAAGTTGACAATTGTGGCATTTCCGGTCTGCATAAATACAATCTTTGAATAACGACGACCAGAAATAGCCAGCGCACAATATCTTTTGGGCTATGGCATACCGAGACATATGACTGCCACATGCTCCAGAATGGCAGTCATTTAAAACCTTTTCAGCTTCTTCATGAACAAGACAGCGTCAGAAAACAAAATCTCCTCCACGACGATAGAGTGTATCACCAATAATATTATACTATTGGGATTGGAAGCGTATTTTCCGTCGCTGAGATCGTGAGATTTCAGGCCGAAAATATTGGGTTTGGAGATAAACAATAATATCTCCATACCATGAGTCAAGAGTACTGATAAGAAACAGAGATTCATCCGCAATGGGCTCTTCTGCCATAGTTTCAGTAACAGTAGAGGGGTAATGACACATCAGTTCCACAAATACCAAATATTTCTTTGCCTTGGATTTTACAAACTCCAAGTCAAATTCCTGCAGGATGACTATCCATTTGGAATACTTGCCCCCTAGCAATTGTTTGGTTAAAATGTACATCATAGGGTTGCAATAAGAAATTACTGTGGTTTTACGTAACAAGATGTAGTGTCTGAATCTTTGGACAGCTTGAACAGATACCAATGCCAATTTCTCCACATGTGTGTATTTGATCTCGATCGGATGTAGATTCCGACTAAGATAGTAAATCACATGTTCAGTGTTAGATTCATCTTCCTGAACTAAAACCATCCCAATGGTGGAATGAGAAGCAGTGAGGTACAAAACGTAATCCTGGTTGTAGATGGGAAGATGTACTAACGGTGCATGGGTCAACGTGTGTTTAAGTGCATCAAAATACTGATCAGCGATATCATCCCAAAAGAATGGAATGTTCTATTTTAGCAACCGGGTAAAACCCTTTGTAGGCTCGGCATAGTTAGGAATGAACCTACGTAAAATGTTTGCTTTCCCCTGTAAACTTTGGGGTTGGCGTAAAGTCGAAGGAGGAGGTAATTTAACAATGGCTTCGACCTTCGATAGATCAACACGAATGCCTGCTTTCGAAACAACAAATCCCAGTAAGCAACCCGAATCTACACAAACGACACATTTGTGTGGATTCAACCTAATTAGATAATGCCGACATCTCATAAAGATAGCTCGTAAGTGAGTGAGATGTTCGGCCTTGCACGATGAATGAGTAGGTAAATCATCGAGATACGGTTGCATAATGTGCTTAATGTCATGAAACGCATAAGACATTGCCCTTTGAAAAGTTGCTCCAGCGTTCTTTAATCCAAAGGGTATCTTGCAATAAGCAAACGTCCCCCACGGAAAAATAAAAGTTGTTTTTGGCTAATCATCAGGGAGTATGTTTATTTGATTATACCCAGAAAAGCCATCCATAAAGGAAAACATTTCACTACCGGCACAATCATCGATTATTTGATCGATATAGGGAGTTGGATAATTGTCTTTAGCACAAGCTCGATTAATATCCCTATAATCGATACATACTCGTATCGTTTCTTGTTTTTTAGTCACAGGAACAATATTCGATACCCAATCCGTTAAGGGAATTGGATAAATGAAACATGCATGAAGTAATTTTTCAACTTCTGTTTTGATAGCAACAACTTTTCTAGGATGCATTTGACATAGACGTTGACGAATGGGTTTGGCATCCGGGTAAGTTTTGATTTCATGTACGACAATTGACGGATCAATTCTTGTCATTTCTTCATAGGACCAGGCAAATGCATCACAGAACTCTTGAAATAGGGCTTTATAAGTTTTAATTTCATCTTTAGTACAACAAACACCTATATGAATGTTTTCAATTATTCTTGGTTTTACTGAAATGTCAATTGGAACCATTCGAGAAATATTTTCCAAATTTAATTCAGAATCATGATTTTGAAATGGATTCTGGGGTTCTTTGACATATTCAACAGTAAAAATTGAAGCAAAATAATTTTCAAAATGATCAAGTTCAGGTAAAAACGAAGATCAGTGATGTATATCTTCCCATGGTGAATCATCAATAGACAAAAATTCACAAATCTGCTCATCGGTATGAACAAGATCAGGAAATGCCGTTGTGGCTGAACTGGATATAGAAGTTGATTCCTCATGGATCCCATTCATTGGATCAATTTCGGTTGAAGAGGGGTCGGAAAGTGACTATACAGCCTGGTATGCAATTTCAAATGTACTCAAAGGCATCATGCCATCAATTGAATCTAACTCAGAGTCGGAAGGTACGATCCAAGGATCATCAAACATAACAGTGTCTGACGAAATCATGTGAATAGTTGCAACATAAGGCGATACGTTAAGAGGAGGAAAGGAAAATTTTCCTAGTAAACCAGAATCTTTAATCAAACCTATTCCAACATCCTTATAATGGATAACTGCTTTACCAACGTGCTGGATTGTTTCTGTAGAGGTTGGGTCAGAAGAAAAATAATTTAACTGATCTATTGTAACGATCCTTCCTTGATATGGAAATTTTATGAGTCGAAAGACCGAAGAAACAACAGCGGTCATAGCATAAGTCCAACTACGACCCAGAAGAAGGTTGTAATCTAGAGGGGCATCGACCACTTCCACATCTAGATTTACGATTTTACCTTCGACCCCTATGGGTAAATCCTGCAAAATACCAAAAGGGTGGAAACCTCGACCATCAAAAGCCTTAAGAATCATCGGATATTGGTTGAGTGTAGGAGAACCAAGCGATTTCCAACACTGAATTGACATAATACACGTTGAAGCTCCCTCATCAATCACAGTCTGATAGATGGGTATGTTTTTGACTAACACTGGAATTTGGAAAGCCATTTGGTGAGGTAGGCAAGGTGTAATATTTTCTAAATTGAAGATTATAATATTAGAATCCTCAATATCTATAGCTCCTATGGCAGACAAAAGAAATTTACGCTATGCTGGGCATGATTGCAGCACTTCCAAAGCTGACATTGCTAAAGGAGAAATAGCTAAGTCTTCAACAATGTTGTAATTCTGAGCAGCTCTCGCATGTGGATTGAAAGCTGATTTACGAAGAACACCTTTAGTAGGCGGTTTTATTATTAAGTCTGGATTTTGTTTCTCGATCTGTAGCAGACCAGAAATAGGAGGAGGTGTAGTTGATGTATTTTCACTAGAAGATTCTGCTTCTTTACCATCAACAGGATTCTTAGTACCATAATCTTGCGATCACATCGCAATCCTTACATGAGACATCATCAAAATTGGCTCTTCTGAGGTAGACGAGGTGGAACCAACCATTTTACTATATTGAGTCGAAAAAGGATCCTTCAAGATAGCAGGTTGTTGTGAACCTTTGACGAATTTTGCAACCTCTGCTCGATGTGGGCATTCCTTAGTAAAATGATCCTCGTCAAAAATGTAACAAGGATAGCGAGGTTTGCGCTTTTCGTCAATGGATTCATTTTTATCAATTTTCTCTTTTGAATTCTTTTTGCTTTTATTCTTCCCTTTCTTTTTACCACCGGATTTAGATTTAGCTGTAGATGTCTCTGCAACATGAATGTCGGCAAAAATTTTGGGGGAAGGTTCTCCTTTCGGGGAATCTGGTAAAGTTATAATATGAGAATAATTCTTTGAATATTTCTTCTTACTTTTAGTATTGATTGTACCAATCATACCATTAGCGGCATGAGACCCTGAAGCAGCAGCAGCTATTTGACCTTGTTTTGGAAGGTTAGGGATTTTTTCATGTAAAATATCTGACTACGTATAAATGAGGTCAAGGTACTGAGCTTGAGCAATTACTTTCTCTTCAGTAACAACACCAGCCTTAGCTACATCTTAAGTGATCTTGGGCAACAATTATTTAACAAATCATTCCACCAAAATTTGATCTTGAATGTAAACTTTCACCAAACGCCTTCTACGTCGCCATTCATGAATATGATCAGAAATATATGTAGACGTAGATTGTTTTAGTGAAGTTAATAATTTCGTGCCATTGTCGTATTTGACAGGCAACTAAAAAAGAGTCAAGAAGGCAGTTGATAACTAACTGAAATTATTAAATGAGCCTTGCGGTAACTCAATGTACCATTTGGCTGCAAGACCAATAATAGTTCTTTGGAAAAGACGTAAGCGAATCGAATCATAAATTATTGAATTAGACGCACACCAGAGGTGATAAGTCATAACGTGATGTGACGGATCCTCTCCTGAATTACCTTCGAATTTCGGTATATCACTGGGCAACTTATGTGGCATTGGCGGCTAGTACGGATAATAGAAAATCGGATCATTCGTAAGGCACGTCAAATCAGGTAAATCCAAATTTGCAATAAATGGTAACTGACGGTTAGCGTCACGAAAACCTTGAGTAGCCAAAGTAGTTCTAGGAGGTGGATACCCAGGATAACTGGGAATCGGATTTGCGTTAGGAATTGTGTAACCTCGCAGAAAACCAGGATTAACCAGACCAAACTGGGGTTGTTGAGGCTACTGATAAGTATAGCTAGGGTACGACTGATACTGATAACTTGGATTTTGTGAATTGGGACCGAATTGAGGATATCCCTGGTACGGTTGATACGTGAATTGTGGTTGACTTGTGACAACTGTACTTGTACTGGCTTGTCCTGCAGGCATATGAACCAAAGTCTGAACTAAAGGTCCTAACTAGGGTATAGAGACTTGAGGGATTTGCATGGATGCAGGGATAAACGAACTTAGAGTTATAGATACTCCAGAAACAGGTTTTATAGGTTGAACAGACATTGTAGCAGTTGCAGCAGTTTGAGGCGGAGTCTTAGGTGTACTAGGCGCAGACTGCTAAATAGAACTAGGTGCAGGAATTTGAATAGTAGGCTAGAAAGGTTGCTGGGTTGGACCAGAAACCAAAGGCTGTCCAGGTTGAAAAGGAAACTGTACATTAGGCTGCATAGGTTGTTGATATTGGGACAGATCCCACACCATATTCATTCCGGGGTATTGTCCCATAGAAGGTTGAACGTAAGGACCATAACCTGGTTGAACGTAGGGTTGATAAGTAAGTGGTAAATTTCTTGCTCCTTGTATAGATGACTGACCAGAAGGCTGTTGGTAACCTTGAATTGGGTACTGACCTTGAGGTTGATAACCCTAAGGCGCGTACTAAAGCTGGGGTTGATAAGGACCCTGAGGAGCATATTTAGCTTGGGGTTGACCCTAGGGTATGTACTGTCCTGAAGGTTGATATCCTTGAGGTATGTACTGTCCTTGGGGTTGTTCCCCAAAATAATATGATTCCACAGTTTGTCCTGGGAAAAATCTACCTTGAGGTTGCCCCCTAGGTGGTAACTGACTTCCTGAAGGTTGCCCCCTAGGCGGTAACTGACTACCTTGAGGTTGCCCCCCAAGCGGTAACTGATTTTCGTAAGATTGCCCCACAGGCGGTAACTGACTGCCTTGAGGTTGTGGATTTGGAATATTACCAGACATCATAAATATTTGCTCTGCGTTCGACATTTCAGTTTTAATTCCACTTAAACCAGATGATAACACTTGTTCAATTAGTTGAGGAGCTGCTCCGGAGAAAGTACCAGACAGAGCTTGATATCCCGAAGGAACAAAAGGACCACCATGTAAAAATGCTTCCGGTGTCTGGGAAAACATGGATAGTAACCTTTGGGTGTTGGATGAAATGGAATTTAAGGTGGAGAAACAACAAGACCTGGATTCTCTAAAAAATTTCTTAAAGATAAATACCAAGCAGTAGTTCCTATAGGGCTGTAGAAAATTGATTCACGTTCCCTAAGATTTAAAGACTGAGGGGATTCGGGAAGAGATAACTCTTTGTCTAGATTAGTAAGTTCTTCAATAGAAATTAGTCCAAATGGAAGATCGTCAGTGACAATATTTCTTACCCTAGGTGAACCAGGATCACTAGAAGTTGGCGTAATAAATCCTGAGGATGTTTCCAAAACAGAAGGTTTAGTTTCAGGTTCAAAGATTTCAGGTTCGTCAGCTAGTTCACTAGTAGGAGAAATACTACCAGTAACTTCAGAAACTGAAATCAACTCTTGAATGTGTTCTATTATGGGTGTTGATAATTAGGATGAACAACTATAGATGAAGTTCCAACTTCTGTTGATTTAATCCTACCGTTGCTAGATGATACCAGAGCATGAAGCCCTTCATGCTGACTTGGTCTATATTCAGGGGGTTTCGCTTGTAGTCTCCGATATTGTCTCGGCAATTTCGCCACGATTAAATATTTAACTAATCACATGCAAACAAAGAAAATTTCAATGAAAACACCTAAAGTCTCTAAAGAAACAAATAGCTGAATCACACATTTAAAAATCTAAGAGTTCAAACCACACACAAACAGTAACTTCCCGTACTAAAAACACTAGTTGGTGATGAAATCCAACTTAGTAGAAATTTAATACAGAAAGGGCAATTGGAACAGTTACCCCGACAACCTGCTTAATGAAACAGACTGGCACAAGTTTCCTCACAAAACGATCTCGTGTGAAGAGAACCCCCTAGAGAGTCCAAGTGATTCTAGTCAATGTCTGCTCCAGGTACAGTGAAATATTTCCTTCACCGTCACCTTAGGAAATAATATTAAGTTTGTGGACACTAAGGTTACCAACAGTAACAAATATAACTGGGGGAACAGTCTACGATCCGATCCCATGCACAAGGGCAGAGTAACAAAGATAAATCCCCTTGAAGGTTCCTCGACATGGTTAATCCGAGGTTTACCGACGAGTGACCCCAGGCTCCTCAACAATGGTTAATCTGAGGTTTACCGTTTGTAATGCGCACAAAATCTTCTATCTTCCCCAATGAAACAAAATTGATTGTCTCAAAGGTTCAGACATGATCTCGTGATTGACTTCTTTAAGAGAAGCTTCCGAGATTATACAAATTACAATTGGATTTATTCCCTACCGCAAGATTTGTCTACTTGTTTGTTTTTACTATCTTGGAGAGTTAATTACTCCCTACTCCAAGATACTAGCCTAAGCTATGTTGGTGATAAGAGCCCTAGAAAATAAAAATATTGCTAGATGAATTTTAATTAAGTGTTACTTTTAGGAGTTGTTTCTTAAGTCAATGGGTGCGGAAATGAAACTCTGATGATGTGAAGAATCGACTTCCAAAAAACACTAAAAATGCACCTAAAAATGATAATCAGATTGTTTCCTTTCAATGAAATTCTAGTTAAGAAAGAGTTGGAGAATGCAATTCTTTTAATAAACAATTCCTTATTTAAACATAAAGAACAATTGAAATATTGTCTTTTCAGCAATAACTCAAAATGAAACAAATTATCAAATCTCACAAGAAAATCCTTTCGCTTTCAAAAACTTGAAGCTACAAAAAAAATTTCCTTCAAAAGAAATCTACAAAATTTTAAAAGAACTCAAAACTATAAAACTAATTCTGAGATCTACAAACTTTAATAATCTAATCGAATAAAAGCTTTAAGATTTTTTGAAGAATGTTTTAATTAATTATTCAACAAACTAAGGATCTATTCGTTCAGAATAACAAACAGATCAAAAACACTCAAATATGTTTTTTATAAGAAATGAAATTCAAAAACCTATAACAAAGTTTTTTTTCGAAGATTTGCAAAGAAACAGGGAACTCTATTTCTCAATAAAGGATGATTTCACAATCAGGTTAGATTCAACAAAAGACAAAGACGAATGTAATCTGAGGTACTTCAAAAAATCAATGCTTCGAATCACTACAAAGACCAAGTGAAAAACAATCCAAAATGCAAAACTTCAAGAAAATCATCAAAAAACCAATACTGCTAAGATTCATTCACAGAAGGCTTTTGACAGAAAAAATCATCAATCTGGGCAGAAACCAAAAAATCTAAATCAATATAAAGATAAACTAAAGAAAGAAATCTATATTTTTTCAAAATTTTAACAGGGTCCGTAGGCTTGCAGAAGTAACAGGTGCGGTACCGCACTGTTTACTCAAGAAAATATGCGAAACTGCCCGCACTATGCATAGAAGGAAAAGTGCGGTCCCAGGAAAAACTAGAGAAAAACATGAAAGATCTCAAAATTTTCGAAAACAGAGAAAACCTAAGCTACCCAAGCAAATGTCTATTAATCGAAAACCAAGAATTTTTTTTCCTCAAATCAAAATAAAAGAGAACCAAAAACAACAAGTTCTTTCCCCAGCGGAGTCGCAAATTTGTTGTGTGGATTAATCCTTCTTGAGGACAAGACCGATCTCCCTAGTACTAAAAGTATCTAGCAACAAACAGCCAAATAAACTAATCTTTCTCTAAGTATATATGATCTACGAAAAGCTCTATAGAGGTGTAAAATACTTACCGTATGTCCAGCGCTTGTTTGAAGTCGTTGTTGTCCTTCGCACGCTTGAAGGAGTTTTCCTCATAAAACTGTAGTCAGAAACAAGAAAAATATTACATAACACCTGTATAGAAATCATCATAAACCATGCT
Organism: Pinus albicaulis; assembly: GCA_034641835.2. Classification (NCBI taxonomy): domain Eukaryota; kingdom Viridiplantae; phylum Streptophyta; class Pinopsida; order Pinales; family Pinaceae; genus Pinus; species Pinus albicaulis. The sequence continues at coordinate 1,580,234,484 of CM076584.1, read as the reverse complement.
TATTGTTGTAGAGGTAAATCCCCTCTGTGGACAGAGGCGATCCCTACTAGCCCAGACTGGGTCTAGCAACAATCGTCACACGCTATAGTGCAGGTTCCTAATTGCAAATAAACCAACTAGCGATGAAGGCTTACCTGGAATCCAACGCTGTCGCTCGTAGAGAAAGTAGCACTCCCGTTCCTTAGCTCTGGCAGATCACAATCCTCACGATCTCCACGATCGGACACCTGCACATGCAAGAAACAAAACAAACGAAAGCGTAAAATCCAGTATATGCAACTATCTGTCAGTCAGAGAAGACATAACTCATAATCATAATCAACAACAAGAGTGGAACCATAACCAATAGTCGCTTATCATTAATCAATCAAAGAAGAATACAACCATAGCCCTAATGCTAAATTCTCCTTCGGAGGGTCACCAGCGGAACACGTCTTGAAAAAGCCTATCGGGGATAGGACAAACCTCTCTCTTCGGATGTCTCGACAATAATCTCCTTGCTTGGATTTGGCCTTAAGGGAATGAATCAAGGCTCTTGCAGCATAAGGCTCTGATGGCTCTTGGGAACTTGGAGATTAGCTTGCAAAGGAGATGAGCAAGCTTTTATAGATGGAGGAAGGGGAGTTGGGATCCCTATAATCATGGTATTGGCCCTATCCTCAAGGAAGCTTCCATGAGAGGTGGCAAACCACTTCCTCTACATCGAGATCCGAAGACAAACCTCCCAACTCAAATTAGATACCAGTTTATGGATTGGTTAGGACGAAACTTCTGCCATTTACTTTTAAAAAACACTCCTTAAAATGGATGGCGTGAGTGCGACTCTGAGACAGAGCACCAATTGGTGCTCCCTCTTTGAAGGATTTCCCCCATTGGCGCGAGTACTAAACTGGCTTCCCGCGCCAATGCAAAAAGGGGTACAAGGAGTTGTCTTCAGGGCAATGAAAGTACATGTTTAGGGGAATGCCATGAAAGTGTTTTCAAGTTATTTCATTGCTCACAGGTCACGGAATGAGCCCTCCAATTGTGCGGGATGGAGAATTTCAGGGACGGTGAAAAATTGCTATGTAATAGATTCCCCCTAAAGCATGAGGCCCAAGAGAGAGAGAGGGGTGAAATTCTTTACGAGAATGTGTCCAACTGAAAACACTGCCATCGGAAAACCTGCGTAGAGAAATACAACTGATATCTCAGATACATGATATATATGTGGTATGGGCACATCCATCCATAACAGAGTATACAATAATCCAGATCCAAGGTATGGATGCAGCCATCCAGTGAGGATCGATAAATAGACTCAGGTATGGTCGCAGCCATCCAATCAATGAGTCATGTAAATAATCATAATAATCCACAAAATCGTAACCCGGATTCCAACAGACAAAATCCAGGGTCTTGCGCTCCATCTCGACCCGAACAAAGTACAAGTTCAAGCATGTGAATAAGTGAGCTAAAGTCGAACATGCAAGAAAATCGTCTGATTACTAGCTAGTAATGAAAGCTATTAACAGACACGAGAGGTACCACCAATGATTACAATGGCCCTCAAGGTACTATAGGTAAAATCTACGGCATGTGAATCAGTGAGTTGGCGCCGAACACCCGTAGAATCACTCGATCGGATGCCAATAATGAAAACCTCACGTCGAACGCGAAGAACCTGCCATTGAGGCATGCAAGCTCCAAGGTACCGGAAGGGAGTCTCTAGACAAACTTCCTGGATAATGAGCTCAAGTCGACAGGAAGTGACCTTTATCGAAGGTGGGTCATAGTGTTTCCCACATCATCGAGATAGAGGAACATCATGTTTTTGTGAATCAGGATCAGATGAGAGTTAGAGAAAGGTTGAAATTTATAGAGGTCAACTTCTCTTGAACATATTGGCAGTACGACAGTGGATTTGGCAGTATTTGAAATCAAAAGATCAAGGGTCATGATGACAAGGAAAAGAGCAGATGAGAGGTCAAAATGGATCACCCAAACCCATAGAGGCAAGTGAAAAAACGAGATGAGATATCCCCAACCTGACACGAATGCAGACAAGTGCCATGTTTAAGAGCGACATACTGCCGACACGATAATGATGTTGGTTCCATTTTCCCCACCATTTCTAGTGAGTACCTCTTTATTTTTACACAAGCTTGAAGAGGATACCATATGCTTGCCATATAAGTCCATCCTTCGGACGAATCCATCATAGTACATTTAACCAGCCCTAGGAAGGAGAAACTGTAATAACGTCATGATTGACAATTTCCGATGTCATTTAGGTTTAATGAGTCTGACAAAGGAAGAACTCGGCATCTTTTCATGTTTATAGAGTTTGAAAAAACAGCAGAAAAGTAAACTCCAATGGTCCCTTTTCATAAATAGTCCCCCAGACCCGAAAAGGTAGAAAACTATGTCTGAGAAAACCTCCTAGTCGCGATAGGCTAGGGTATTCCTTTTTCGTAAATAATCTATCCCAGCCTGAAAAAGGGGTAAATGTATATTGGGTAGATATCATTTCGCAGCCACTTTAACGAGATCAAAACGACAAGCGACTCGACAATCTTTTCATGTTTAGAGAGTTAGAAAAGAGCTGAAAGTTGACTCCTCCTGGAGGAACAAGTGGTATAAAGGGTAGCAACTGGTTCCGGTAATGGTGGAACTACTCAGAACAAGTAAAGGTTAAGAGGCTGGCTAACAAGACCACTCATCACAACGGTTCCTCAGGAATGGGTAAAACAACCAAGTGAAGGCATATGATCGGCCAAGCAGATAGTGACGATGGAATGAAAAACCAAGGCTCATCTGGCAAAGATAGGCTGATAAGATGGAAATCACAAGAGGTAAAATGGGAATGGTTTCATTTTTACACAAGCTTGAAATAAAAAAACTCTGCTTGAAACTGGTTTCATTTTTACACAAGCTTGAAACAGAAACAAACTATGCTTGAAAAATTAAGCATGCCCCCAGCATGGTGACTCAATTCGAGGTACAAAACCAGTTTCATTTTTACACAAGCTTGAAATGGAAAAAAACTATGCTTGAAAAATTAAGCATACCCCTAGCATGGTGACTCAATTCGAGGTACATGCCCCCCAAGCTTCAGTCCATGCACCCGAGTAAACAGATGGAGGAAGTGAAGGTTCAAGTTATGAGATCAAGAGAAAGACTCGACTGGGATTTTACGAGACCTTATCAAAGACTCGAATTGAACAGGAAAGTGTTTCATTAATTTAAAGAGGTTGACACATTAAAAGAACTATCCTTGGGACACCTTGTTTCATGGTTTATGGAGCTTGGCACAAGACAAGGAACTCTGCTCCGACAACCTTGTTTTATTTTTTAAGGAGCTTGACACAAGACAAGGAACTCTGCTCCAACGACCTTGTTTCATTTTTTAAGGAGCTTGAAAAAGGAAAGGAACCATGCTCTGACAGACTTCATCATAATGAAAAAGAAGTCATCGCTTCCAAGAGTTTCCCATCCGATGGAAGGAAAACATCTTGGAAGTCTAGACCCAATGCCCCCAGCATATGATGTACGACGGCACTCTCACTGAGTACAGGCATGGGGTAGGTAGCCACATAGTTGACCTGCGGTGGGGCAGATACAACGGGTGGATAAAAATGAGGAAGCGATGATGGTGGGCCAGTTGCAACATCGGGACCAAAGAATGAAAGCTGATCAATGGTCACAATCCGTCCTTCATGTGGAAAACAGACCACACGAAAAAGGGAGGAGACAAGCGCTCCCATGGCATAGGTGTAATCGCGCCCCAAGAGCAGATTGAAATCCAAGGGGCCTGGAACAACTATCACATCCATATGGATGGTTTTACCTCCCAATGTAATAGGTAACCTTGGAAGGATCCCTAATGGTTGACTCGTTCTTTTGTTAAAAGCCAACAGATTTTGTGTAACAGGCACAAGCGGCGGCGAACCGAAAGCTTGCGAAGTAGTTGAGGATAAAATACTAATAGACGCACCTTCATCTATAATGGTGTTGGGTACAACCAAACCAAAATCCTGTATCGTTATCTCAAAAGGCACATAAGACGGAAGGCGGTATCCTGCAAATTGACTCCAGTGAAAGGAAGCGACCAAACTACTCGGAGGGGCTGCCATCGAACTGAGATGGCCTTCCCCTGGTGTTATGGAAGAAGAAGGAGAATCCTCCACAACCTCCATCTTGAAGGCGGGAGGAGTATCCTCCGGGACCTCCATCATGGGAGGCAGAGGAGCAGCTTCTTGAGGTGTAGGGATAGGAGAATCTTTCTCCAAGTCCGAGGAATCTGAAGAAACAAGAAGAACTTGAGGGGTGTGAGGTCCACTCTCAAAGGAAAAGACCTGGTGCACTGCAGACGAGGCTAGCTCAACCGATCCCACAACCAATGGCTGGTCGGGAATGGATTCCTGGATTTGAATTTCCGAGGGAGCAGGATCGACCAAGGATGAATCTTGACCAATCGTAGGATCAACTAGTGAAGGACTCAAAGAAAGTTGATTATAACCAGCTGGAAGGCATGGTGTAGAACTGGTTTAGTTGTCCAAAACTTGTTTGGCTTCATCCATATACGGACAAAGGTGAATGGTATGGTGCCCTTCACACAACTTATAGGGATTGGTGAGGTTACCCTACTTCTTAGGAGCTTTACCAGCACTAGCTGAAGATGTGCCCCCAACCTGACTCCCGGAAGCCAAAGACAACGACAGATGACCATTGGACCATACTTCAGGCACCTTGGGAATGCCAGGGAAATATCGAAGAAGATGGTCTCCCATGCACAACATGCAAGGGAACTTGAATTTCGGTGGAGGGTTGGAAGGTTTATCAAGAGGAGGTGCATTAGAAGTAGTAGTTGTAGTTTTAGCCTCTCTCTTATCAGACTTCTTCTTCTTTGTTCTCTTCTTCTTCTTCTTAGCCACCTGGTTACTCGAATCCAAACTTTCACTAGGCGAAGTAGAAGAGGAGGACGCAGAAACAGGCGAAGAAGGGGAGAGGTCCACCTTGGAATCAACATGATGTTGTTGAGGCGGAGGAGACGGTTGAACAGTAGCCGAGACATTCGGGACGACAGAGGTTGAAAACAGCCAAACAGGCAACCCAACAGTTAACCCAGGAAGGGACAACATTGCCATATAAGGAGCACCAACATTTCCAAAAGGAGGAAAAAGATCTGGATTCCCATCGGAGGGGAATCCTTGGTTGGTGTACTCTGGAAAATTTGCCATCAGAACCGATCTTCGGAAAAACACCCTAAGGAAAATAACTTTAACCAGGGATATTTCGTGGGTAGTTAATTTTTAAAACATTGAAACAAAAATCTATTGTTTCATCTTTTAAGAGTTGAGAAACAGGAAAAATATGACTCTATCACTTTCAGATTGGAAACAAGCGTGAAAGGACAAGCGCTTGATGATCTTTTCAAATTTAAAGAGTCAGAAAAGATCGAAATGACTGCTCAGGAATTCTAGCAAAGGGTGTACCAGATAACCGTGAACTGCAATATACACCTTGGTTTCAAAATGAAAGAGAAATCAACCAAGGACTTAATGTACGTGCAGGAAATCTCCCCAAATGCTGTGTCCAGTGTATCACGAGTATAGTGCAGCAGACTCGGCTTCCTATGGATAAAGGATAGAAACCTAGTGGGGTCTCCATTTATATACTCGACGGTACGGGGAGCACAAGTCCGTACTAGTGCTGTCTAAAGCCAAGAGGCGAACGACAAATACTAGGTTTAAAAACGTAGGAACACATTTCTAGCCTAGACCTCTAAATATTTCGTTAATGTTTCAATGCTGCCTTAGTGTAAATTGAATAAATTTTAATGTTTATCTTCAATTATGTTTCATTTTTCAGGCCCTAGCAAGTGTCATATGACAATCTCTTATATGCAGCTATATGAGAAAAGAAATATTTCAATTTGATGAATGCTATCTAGTTAAGGGAAGAGCTTCAAACAATGATGCGACATAAAACAACACTAAAAACGAAATCTTTTCCAAACTAGATGACTTTCACTATCCAAAAGTAATTTCAAACATTCAACGATGCGAACAATGCAATGTAATCTATGCAAAATCCTCTTTTTCGAAAACTATGCAAATGTAATCTATGCACAATTTCCTTTTTTCCTTTTCAAATTATAAGAATGCACTCAATGCATTTTTCGATGAAACGAGAATCTACTTAATGCATGCTTTTAATAAAAGAGAATGCAATTAAAGCGATTTCTAGTTTTCAATCATTAAACAATGTAATCTAATTTCAATGATGGATCTCAAAAAATACTTTTAAATGCAATGTGATCTAATGCATTTTAAGGAAAAGAAAACTATGAGACGAAAAATAAAAGAACGTAAATCTCCTTAATGAAGGATGAATGCAAAAGAGATGTAAACAAACACCAAGAATGCAATCGTTGTTTCAAACACTTTGTCACGAAATCCCTCAAAAGGCGACAATACATATGAGGTCAAACACAAAGATGACTTCCAAAGCAAGAGATCAAAACAAGGCATTCATTCCCTTTTACATCAAAAAATAATAGCAAGAAGACATTCTAAACAATGAGCAATGTAATCTATGCTCATATAGTGGAAATACCAGAAGGGAAAGACACACTGGTGAAGGATTTAGGGAAAAAATCTCAATTTCCACACACCCTGAAATTGGCACGACTTTATCATTGACAACTAGCGCCAATGCCCAATTGGCGCGGGTTGCTCACTGACAACTAGCGCCAATGGAAAATTGGTGTCGGTTGATAACTGACAACAAGCGCCAATGCCTAAAAATGAAAAAAAAATAATTTTACCAACCAAGACCAGACTCACCACTTCGAGCAGAATCTCCAAGACTCAAATGCAACATGTAATCTAGGCTCAAAGTGAGACTAGGCGGAATTCGAATGAAGAAGAAGCCAATCACTCAAATAACACAATAAAATGATAAAAAACCACCAAACGAATGCAGAGGAGCAATCAAAAGATTGACTGAACCAATAGAAACCAAAAACTCCCATGGGAGGCTTGACACACAAGAGCACCTAGATGCCCTAGGGCTAGAATGTGAGATTGATGGAAATGGGCAAACAACCAAAGGACGAAGGTCACAGCCAGTCAAACAAGGCTCCAGAGCACTCAAGCAGTCGAAAAACAAGACCAAACACATTGATCAAGCTCAAGAAGCTCAGAACAGAGAAAACCCTAGTACCTCACAGGATCGGCGCGACTGTGAGGCTGAAACTAGCACCAGAAACAAATTGGCGCGGGTAATACACTAGCAACCTGCGCCAATAGGCGTGACTGTTAGGCTGTAAAGCGCACCAATCGAGTTTGCTATGGAAAAATAAAAATAGGCAATCCAACAAGTAGACCAGTGATGATCAAGCTTACCAAATGCCAAAATCACAAAAAGAGCCAGCCAAAAGAGTCGATCAAGCAAGCAGAAATCAAGAAACAACTGAAAAGACAAGACAATACTCCAAGTGTTCAATTCATAAACTAAACCGGAGATTGACTGAAGAAGCTTTGATATACTTCGCTAATGCAGAGCAATAGTGTTTCGAAGGCTATCTGGCTAACTTCAGGCTCCGTCTGTAGCTTACAAAGTAGAACAACAACAAGCTAGACGTTCCCCAGCTGAGTCGCCCATTTTTTGTAGAGACAAATCCCCTATGCGGACAGAGGCGATCCCTACTAGACCAGACCGGGTCTAGCAAAAATCGTCACACGCTATAGTGCAGGTTCCTAATTGCAAATAAACCAACTAGCGATGAAGGCTTACCTACAATCCAACGCTGTCGCTTGTAGAGAAAGTAATGCTCCCGTTCCTTAGCTCTAGCAGATCACGATCCCTCATGATCTCCATGACTGGACAACTGCACATGCGAGAAACACAACAAATGCAAGCGTAAAATCTAGTATATGCAACTATATGTCGGTCAGAGAAGACATAACTCATCATCATAATCAACAACAAGAGTGGAACCATAACCAATAGTCACTTATTATTAATCAATCAAAGGAGGATACAAGTTGGCTCTGACGTTGAATTCTCCTTTGGAGGGTCACCAATGGAACATGTCTCGAAAAAGCCTGTCGGGGATGGGACAAGCCTCTCTCTTCGGATGTCTCGACAATAATCTCCTTGGTTGGATTTGGCCTTAAGGGAATGAATCAAGGCTCTTACAGCATTAGGCTCTGATAGCTCTTGGGACTTGGAGATTAGCTTGCAAAGGAGATGAGCAAGCTTTTATAGATGGAGGAAGGGGAGTCGGGATCCCTATAATCATGGGATTGGCCCTATCCTCAAGGAAGCTTCCATGAGAGGTGGCAAACCACTTCCTCTACATGGAGATCCGGAGCCAAACCTCCCAACTCAAATTAGATACCAGTTTATGGATTGGTTAGGATGAAAATTCCGCCATTTATTTTTAAAAAACACTCCTTAAAATGGATGGCGCGAGTGTGACTCTGAGACAGAGCACCAATTGGCGCACCCTCTTTGAAGGACTTCCCCCATTGGCATGGGTACTGAACTGGCTTCCCACGCCAATGAAAAAAGGGGTGTTTTTAGGGTTTTTCACAAGGAGCTGTCTTCAGGGCAATGAAAGTACATGTTTAGGGGAATGCCATGAAAGTGTTTTCAAGTTATGTCACTACTCACAGGTCACGGAATGAGCCCTCCAATTGTGCGGGATGGGGAATTGCAGGGACGGTGACAAATTTTTGTGTAACACTTATCATAGTGATCAAGGAATCTATGAAATAAACCATTAACTGAAAGCTGATTGAGAAAAATGAGTATATTTGTATTAATCTCAAAAGAAGGACAACCTTACAACCTGAGCCTTGATGTTGCGCAGGACTTCCCGGGGTCCGAAGCAGGAGTCTCCTATACTTTGATAAGCTCTGCACTCCAACCAAGACGAATAGAGGTATGTAATCTCTCCTCACAAAAGTCTTAGTTAACTAAGTCTGAATCTCAACAACACTTAACTTCAAATATTCTAAATTTTGAACTCCCCTTGAGGCTACCCAATGCCTCTTTTTATAGTGGAAAAGAGGAGGTTTTCTATTCCAACTATGACGGGATAGAATCCTCCTTCAAAGGGATAATCTCCTCACATCAAGGGGTTAGATCCATAAGGTAAGGGATACATGCACCTCATAAGAGCAGTTCTATCACCGCAAGATATTTTCTAGAAGCTTCTAGAATTCATTTTTATTGAGCTTTTTGGAATTTACTTGTGCCTTTTTGATCTTACAGGGTTCCACACCTTTAACACAGATAAATTGCGTTTGAGTACGCAAGAGAGCTCAACATTAGGTGCGGGACCGCAGGCAAGATAGAGAGAAAGTCCGACACCAAAGTTTAGGAGATTTTTAGGAACATTTCTCTGATTTTCAAGGCTTGACATGAGGAACTGATATGTTAGACTTGCAAAGGGAGAAGTATGAGTAATAATGAGCTCATACACATAGCAGAATGTCAGGATGAAAATTTTTAGTGTAACACAAAGTAATAATAACTATGTGAGGCCTAGAATTATCACACAATACCTCATCTGTGAATGGTTTGATGCTATAGGGAACGCAGCACTGTTGACTGACACAGAGATATCATCCTTGGTGAATCCACCTGATGGTGTATGACTATGACTGTGATATGGTTGGTAGGCCCAACTACTTCATGACCTATGTTGAAATGAGGTTCTTTTTGTCTCCCATTGTTGACAATGAGCTGTAGCGGAGAACCCTTCACCCAAATCTGAGAATGGAAGAGGTGCTCCCCTTCATTTGGATCTTCAGGCTCATCCTTTTGGATCTTGGTGGTAGAAACAGTGGCACTGTGATCCACGTCAATAATCTTCTTCCCTTTGTCATTCCCTTTGTTAGGTTCTGACTCAGAGTCAAAATATGCATATGATTCGGAAGCCTTCACCTCCTCCACCACTAGCTGCTTGCCCCAATAATCACTTGTGTTGTGAGTGGGTCTTTTATGTAACTCACACTAGTTTCATGTGTCTTTCTTTATCTTGGTGGTGTTTTTCCTTGATTTTGGCTTCGACAGATTATCCCAGGTCTCCGCAACTTGGAGTTTTCTTTTGTTCTGCGGCTTGGGGGAAGCTTTCCCTTGCTTTGGATTCGTAGATCCAAAGTCTCGCTTCTTCTGTTTAAATTTATTCTTGATCTTGGAAGTATATCGGTATGCTACACCAAGCGAGGAGATGTTGAGGAGCTCCATTTCCTCCTAAATTTATCTATGCAAATAGATGTGGCAATTGAACACCAAATATTTCTCTGAATCTTTTATACCCAACATTTTTTGTAGGGTATGGAACAAATCTGTGAGCTCATGCACATATTGATCCCTTTGTTGCTACAACATGGTTTGTTTTATGTAATTGTCCTCACAACTCCCCACGGGGTAATATTATTCTTTGATGGCATCTCAGAAAGAATTTTAGGAGTGCGACTAAAAATAGTGAGTGTGATCTCTCATCCCTATGTTCACGGTAGGTTTCCCACCAGTGCTTGACATGGGGGGTGGCTTTGAGGAGCGCAAAAGTAATATTTTACCTATTGGAAAATTCATGAACATAAAAATATCCTTCCAACAGATTTAACCATGTATCTATGGCATCTGCATCTAATGGCCTTCAAATATGGGAATGTCAAAGTTGACTTGTACCTTGAAGGGAGTACCGCCTCTAGAGTGACGCCTGAATGAAGACGTGTTGCCTGTGGCCATCCATTGAAGGATTTGGGAAAATTTGTCCATCATCGCGTTCCTTTGTCGCTCAAACGATTCTTAGAGAAATATTTTAAAAGAATCTCATGTTCCCTTGTCTTTCTTTTCTTCCACCATGGGAAGGTGTTGGGGTTTGCGAGGTTGGTCTTGCAAAGGTTTAACCAGTTTGATCCCTAACTCCTTATACCCTGACCTCATTGGGCACATGCAAAGAAAAACTGAGAAATAACATATCGCTCTGATACCAATGATCTGAGCTTAAACAAGAATGAAACAGAATGTAGATATAACCATAAATAAAAATATGTAGCAGAAATAACACTGCATTTCATTAATATCAAAGAACTAAAATATGCTTACAAACAAAATGGAAATAAGCTAGCTCAGGCGATGGTAGCTTATCTATGAGAATATATGTAGTAGCTACATGCCTCTGAACTCTGTTACAATTAGGCTCAAGGGTCTTTTTATTATAGAAAAAGATAGAAAAACCTAAATAACTAGAACCCTAAGCCCAGGAGATGGAATGGCAAGAGTTTTTGGGCCTCGTTGGGGTCGGTTGGGCAGCCAACTTCCTGAGTTTGTAACTTGGTCATATCATCTCTGTTTGGCATGTACAATACCTCGTTGGAAATATCTATATGAGTACTGCATTATTTACTGAAATCCCTAGCGTACAACCATGGTCTTGCTAAAAACCTCAAGAAAACATCGTTTATGGGGTTAAAAATTCTCTAAAAGTTCAACACTCGAAAAATTGCTAAAATAGTAAATGTTTCTATAAACAAGGAAACTGATGAAACCGATTGGAGCTTTAGGTGGAATAGGTAGGTGGTCACCAATTTCCACCTATTTCAAACCAATAATGAGAGTTTCTTTCAGAGCTAAGGAATTCTTCCCATGAGGAAAATGAAACCTAAGGTATCGCATGAATCCGAATGAGTGATAATGTAAGTTGACATCGAATACAAATCAAACCACCCAATCAAGGACCAATGATGAAAAGTCACTATTGAATATAAGGTCACCTATCAATGATGGGAATAGGGCTACAGTGCTACTTTAGGTCTATTCACAAAGTTATATGTTAAATATGATAAGAATAGGACTATTAGCAATAATTCGATGGGGACCTTCTATACTGACACAAGATTATGGCTAAGTGGCTTGACATATGGGAATGGAATACATAGAGCTAACTTCCCTTGAATATAATCACAATAAATTTGTGACTTGGGCAGAAAAGACTTAAGATGATAAACGATATAGGTTTTTGATAGAGGAAGCATTGAAGAGTAACATATTGAAGGAGTAAATAAAACTCAAAACAAGATTTGGTTTCTTAATTCTAGGCTAAAAAACAGGTAGCTAGAGATATGCCTCATAACTTGGTGCTTTGTTCAAAGTTGACACAACTAACACTGATGCCAATTTTTTTATAAAGAAACTATTTTCCCTTCCCCTCTTTATTTTCTAATTTTTAATGGTTCTGTATATTTCATATTATGGAAAGAATAAAAATTATAGAAGAATGCTCTTGATACAATGGAGGGAAGGAGTATCACAGAAAATAAAACTAGTTCCAGCACTTGAAAAAATCCTATGCTCAATGCACGAGAAGTGTGTAGGATATGGACACTCGAGGAAGGCTCATTCTAGGGATAAAGGCCTCATGTTGCAAAGGAAATAATTGCAACGCTTGTACTTGAGAGAATGCATAAGTAGTAGGCTTATAAGATAGCAAGTTGATGTTAGCATTAGGCTCAAATGTGTAAGAGGTTGAATGCAATCCAATAGTACTACTTAATGCTTTGCGGTCATTTTAGGTGATATCCATAAAAATATTTAAGAAGAAGTATGAGGCTTAATAACGAGTCATGGTGGGAATAAAGTGGAATCTTATGCCTATGAAGAAAAATTCAACATGGTTTCCAATTGACAATAATGTACTACCTAGAGGACCCATGATAAGGTAGGCTATACCACACAATTATGAAACTTCTAAACATTGAGAAGGTTTCATGTTACAATTTGTTGGGGTCAATATTAGGGCCAAAACATAATAGGACACTAATAATGCACAATGCAAGGTGGTGAACCTAAACTATATGCTAGTTTCGAGATCCAATACTTGTCAAAATGGATCGACATGGAAAATTCTTGAAGAAGATGTTTTCAAAATCTTATAGAAATAATTAGCAACAGTAGGCGAGATGTAATACATCCAATATATAAACCTTTGATATAATATTTTGTTATGATATACAAAACTTGAAAACATCACACCTTATATGTACATTATGGTATAAGGAACTATGCAACCTTTAGTCCTTTAGTTCTTTACATTATGGTACAAGGAACTATGCAACCTTTAGTTCTTTGGTCCAATTTGCTTACATTTCTAACACCAATGATATCTAGATCTAGAAGAAAATATTATTGATGATTTATATCTTCTCATGGTCTATCAATCTTACGTATCTTCCAATGGTTTATCAATCGTAGACATGGCTTCAATGAAATCCTCCTGTCAAGGAAATTCAACATCCCAGAAATATGAGAACAAGAAGGATCTACAAGGGAATCAAGGGATCCCATGCCCCCTTTACAGAGATCACTCAATCAACTATTGAGACCAAGTTAAAAGAAGGAAAAAACGAGTTTAAATAGCCCTTCTTAGAAACAATTGAACAATGAGGATACAATTTCCACATAATTTACACGTGGTAAGGTAGAGTCTACTTGAGCATTAGGAAAATGGTGATTTTTATATACAAGCTAATCAATAGTGACAATGCTTACATTTTGAGGAAAATGCATCATTCAAGAGAGTGTAGCTTTATATAGTGGTGTTGAAATGTTCGTGAAAGTCTATCCAATAAAGTGGTTTTGAGGTTTTAACTAGTTTTAATTAGTAAGTCCGGAAATTTCTCATCGCTAGCTACAAAATTAGAAAGGCCATAAAAGTATAGCTACAAAATTCTGTTAAATGAAACAAAGAGGCGTGGAGAAGGTGGCTCATGTCTGCATGTGGGACAGGAGATGTTGTGACTAAACCATGAGAGGAGGCAGTGGGAATGGTAAAGATGATTGCATTCCAGTTGTTGTGCAGTCTTCCCATTTTTAAAATTGTCGTAACAAATTGGGCACGTCACTTCATTGCAATCTACAATATTCTCCTCCACACGAATTATAACGTCTGTCAACCCATCCACTACTTGTGCAGGAATACTCCTTGCAACTCCCTCTCCAACGTTATTCATCCCTATAGTCATAATTTCACGTTTGAAATGGAAGTTATGTGTATTCTCTTGTAGATGTTGCATGATTTGACGCCAACTGAATCTGGAATTCCATACAATTTGGGTGGACAACTGGACTCCATTGTTGGGTTGGCGATAGTCAAGTATGTATCGAAGTACTATCATATCTTCAGTCACATTTTCTTCTTGTACAATTATTCTTCGACAATTTTCATTTCCACGGCCTATAATTATCCTCGGACGCCGTAACATCTCTCCTAGCCGTAGATCTTCTAATTCGCGCAAAGTAACATTCTCTGTTATATTCAGTAATGCCCACATGTTATTAATTTTTCCATAATTTTCATCTTCATCTTCAATTATGTTCGTTTGGGTTGTGATGACCTCCGTTTCAGATATAATACCTGCGTTTATCTCACCTTCCACATTCCTCATAACATGGGGAACAAATTCTCTATTATGTTGGAGATCAGATGCATAGGAAATTAAACAAATACTCAGCACAATAATCATGCACAGGAAACACAAAAATTTAACGTGGTTCACCCAACCAATCTGGGCTACGTCCACCAAACATAGGCATCGGCAATTCTTTATTAATCAAACAGGAGATTACAAACTATCACACACACTCAAACCATCCGTATGGATACCTGTTTTATAGAAAGGAGAATCTAACTGCCTCATAAATCCTCTCACATCAAATTTAGGATGCATTAACTCTCTCCCAACAACCTGGAGCTAATCTAGCAACAAATTCCTAATTTTTGTCACCTACTGAGATTTTTGACTATTTTATTTAAAACAGAAAATCTCAACAATCTCCACCTTGACAACAATTAGCCTGATGCCCTGTTTGTTTATTATTTTATCTTTTCTGCAAGCCAAGAGAAGCCAAACACCAACGCAGCTTCTCCAACAAAACTGGTTTCGTGAACATGTCTGCACAGTTTTCCTTTGTATGCACCTTTTCAAGAGAGACTCTCCTTTCAGTAATAACCTGTCTTACAAAATGGTACTTAATTGGAATATGCTTTGATTTACTATGATAGGCCGGATTCTTAGCCAAATGTATTGCACTTTGACTATCACAAAGTAACCTGGTGTTGTCCTGCGACCTACCAAATTCACCAAGCAAACCTTTCAACCAAACCGCTCAGTACATGCGAAGCAGTTAGTCAGTATTCGCTTTCAAGAGGATAAAGCAACAATGTTTTGTAGCTTTGACATCCAGCTAATAGCTCCACCCGCAAGAGTAAAGACGTACCCTGAAGTTGACCTTCTCTTATCCAAATCACCTGCAAAATCGGAATCAACATATCCGCAAACAAATTCACTACTCTTATTGTAAGTAATACAATAACTACTTGTGCCTCTCAAATACCGAAGCACCCATTTCATTGTTGACCAGTGTTCTTTACCCGGATTTGCCATGTACCTACTGACAACCCCAACTGCATGTGAAATATCTGGTCGAGTACAAACCATCGCATACATCAAACATCCTACTACATTAGCATATGGAATTCGAGACATATAATCCTTTTCTTCATCTGTATTAGGACATAAACTGGAAGAAAGCTTAAAATGGGAAGCAAAAGGGACTGAAACAGGCTTCACATTGTTCATACCAAACCTCAAGAGTATCTTCTCAACATACTTCTGTTGTGATAGCCACAGCTTACCATTTCTCCTGTCTCTGAAAATCTCCATGCCCAAAATCTGTCTTGCTGCTCCTAGATCTTTCATATCGAATGTCCTTGCCATCTGAGTCTTCAACCTGTTGATTTCATCAATTATTTTTCTTGATAAAAGCATATCGTCAACATACAACACTAAGATAATGAACATGCCATTACTTAACTGCTTAAAATAGACACAATGATCATATTCACTTCTTATATATTTTTGACTCAACATGAAAGAATCAAATTTCTTGTACCACTGTCGAGGCGACTGCTTTAGACCATACAATGACTTCTTGAGCCTGCAGACAAATTTCTTATTGTGATGCTGAACAAACCCTTCCAGTTGTTCCATCTAAATCTCCATGTAGAAATGCAGTCTTAACATCTAATTGCTGCAGCTCTAAATCAAGCAAAGCCACTAATGCTAACACAATTCTGATTGAAACTATTTTAACAACTGGTGAAAAACTCTCATGAAAGTCTATGCCTGCTTTCTGAGAAAACCCTTTTGCGACCAGTCTCACTTTGTACCTGTCCTCCGTATCATTCACTCCACGTTTCACCTTGAAAACCCATTT
The DNA here is from genome assembly GCA_034641835.2 of Pinus albicaulis. Classification (NCBI taxonomy): domain Eukaryota; kingdom Viridiplantae; phylum Streptophyta; class Pinopsida; order Pinales; family Pinaceae; genus Pinus; species Pinus albicaulis. The sequence continues at coordinate 1,580,218,203 of CM076584.1, read as the reverse complement.
ACATCCCACAGTTTTCCTACCTTTGGGAAGTTCAACCAGATCCCATGTGCCATTCTTACCTAAGGCCATAATTTCTTCCTTCATAGCTGCTTTCCACTTATCACTTTTCGAACCTTCTATAGCTTCCTGATAGCACAGAGGTTCATCATCGTTAGCGGTCAAAGAAAATGAAGTAACATAATCATCATACCTTCTCGGTGGCCGTTTGATTCTTGTCGACCTCCTTAAGGATGTTACTGGCGCTTCCTCGATTGGCTGACTACCATCTGTAGGACCTTCTTGCCGATCAGTATCTGAGACCTGTTCATGATCTAAACCTGAACCCTGTTCATGTTCTGATTCTGAAACCTGTTCATGACTAGTATCTGAACTATGGTCATCATGACTATCATAAGAAATGCTATCAAACTGAATGTGCTGAAAGGAAGATACATCATCCTGTTTCAATCTACTATCTACATCTAACTTTACAAGAGAGGATTCATTAAACTTTACATCTCTGTTGATGATGATTTTGCGGGTAGTAGGATCCCACAATCTATATCCCTTTGTTCCAACACCATACCCAACAAAGATATACCTTTTAGACTTTGGATCTAACTTAGTTCACTGATGTTTAGGCACTAGAGCATATGCATCACAAACAAACACTCTGAGTTTAGAATAGTCACAAGGGTGTCCTTTCCATACCTCTTGCGGAATCTTGCAGTCTATCGCCATCGATGGAGATCGGTTTATCACATAACAAGCTGTTGCCACTGCTTCCGTCCACAACTCCTTCTACAAACCAGCGTTACTCAACATACTCCTTGCTCTCTCCAAAAGAGTCCTATTCATGCGTTCAGCAACTCCATTTTGCTGAGGAGTATAAACCGTGGTCTTATGTCTCTCGATCCCTGCATCCTTGCAATAGCTGTCAAACTCCTTGGAAGTAAACTCACCACCATTATCAGTTCTTAAACATTTTATTGTTCTACCAGTGCTGTTTTCTACCAATGCTCTAAACTGCTTGAAAACTGAAAAAACATCAGACTTTCTTTTCAACATGTAGACCCACACCTTCCTAGAAAAGTCATCAATGAACGACACAAAATATGACGAGCCACCATATGACGCTGTAGGGGTAGGACCCCAAACATCTGAATGAATATAATCAAGTATCCCTTTACTAGTATGTTTTCCTGTTTTAAATTTTTGTTTACTTTGTTTTCCAAATAGACAATGCTTACAGAAATCTAACTTTCCAGACTTCAGATTTGGAAGTAACTTGCGATCAGCCAAAATCTTTAACCCTCTTTCGCTCATATGGCCCAACCTTTGATGCCATAGGCGAATGGAACTACTGTCATGTTCAGACACTGTAGACACATGATCTGACCCTGTTCTTCCTTCTAACTGAAATAGATTTCCTACTTTCTTAGCCCTCATTACTAGTAAGATACCTTTATATATTTTCATAACTCCACCTTGAATTACAGTTTTATATCCATTCGTATCCAATGCTCCTAAAGAAATTATATTTTTCATTAAGTCTGGAACATGTCTCACATCTATTAACAATTTAGTTGTGCCATCACACATTTGCAGTTGTATACTTCCTATCCCAACAATATTGCAAGTAACATCATTACCCATGTACACGACGCCATCATCAACAGATCTATACGTCTTAAACCAGTCTTTATGGATACACATGTGGTTAGATGCCCCGGAATCTAACAACCAATGTTGATCATGTTTTGACATATTAACATACAACACTTCGTCGCTCATACCTGAACCAGATGCCGAACCTGTATCTGTCGTGTTTGCTTCCTTCTTCTCTGTCGAAGAGTCTCCTTTCTTCTCTGTTTGCTGTCTCTTCCAGCAGTCTTTCTTCAAGTGCCCCAATTTTCCACAAAACCAGCACTTTACTTTGCTCTTCTTCCCTTTCGACTTTGAACGCGAATCGCTGTGCTTACCAGAGCGTCTTTCTCTAGAACGACCTCTAGCCATCATTGCCTCTGATGTAGAGGTGTCTGCATTCGACCTCTTCCTCGTCTCCTTAGACAACAAGGCTCCAACCACATCGTCAAACTCAAGGATGTCTGCAGTACTAAAGCTTATGGAAGTAACAAAGTGATCCCACGATTCGGGCAATGAACACAATAGAGTTATTTCCTTATCCTCTGAATCAAATTTTACATCTAGACTTTGTAATTGTACCAATAGAGTATTGAAAACATTCAGATGGTCAGTAATCGAGGTACCTTCCTTCATTCACAAACCATAAAGCTGTCACTTCAGGAGAATCCGATTTGTCAAGGATTTCGTCATGTAGAGCTTCTCAAGCTTCGACCACAGGCCTGCGGCGGTCTTCTCTGACACAATGTTGAACAGAACGTCATCCGCTAGACATAATCGAGTTGCGCTCAGAGCTCTGTCATCCAACTCATCCCATTCATCCTCCGTCAAGGAAGAAGGCTTTTTTTTTTTCCCCAAAAGCGCTTTCGCCACGCCTTGTTGAATCAGCAGATCGTGCATCTTAACCTTCCAGATCTCGAAGTTGTTTTTTCCATTAAACTTCTCAATTTCAAAACGGGCACTTTGAGTTTTCGCCATATTGTGTCACAAAAAAAAAACAACCTCCAATTGCAACTTTTTAATAAAGAATTCTCTTTTTAATAAAAAATGCCCTTTAAAAAAAAAAAATACCCTTCACCTTTAAAAAGCCTTTCACTTCATACCATATGCAAATGGTAATTACATTATCAAATATCAAATCGATTTATTTTTTTGTTTTTAAAAAACATGCCACCATTATAATCGATTTAAAATATATATGCCAAATACAAAGGCATGTGAATAGAGGTAAAATGCAAATCGATTTTAATTACAAACTTGCATTATTGCAGTAAAATCGATTTTATATAAAGGCATTCAATATATTAACGGCATTCTGCATAAACTGATTTTAATATGGCATATTGATTTACCACTGTACTGTCCACCGCACACCAGTCCACGCGTTCAGAAGTCACGTTTCAATGCTGCAAACTAGCCACTCAAACCTACAACAGGTAATGGACTATTCACCTAAAACCGTGTAGAGTTCCAAACCTGGTTACATTCCTTCGACTTCCAATACACAGTCCACGCGTGGGGTCAATTTATCAATACCATCACATGATTCGCAGAGAAGAAGGATCCACGCTATAATACTTACAGCAATGCCTGCACATTCAATTTGTATCCACGGGATTACCGATTATTTGTATCCACGCATCAGCACCAGTGGACATACGATTCGCTCCACGCACAATGTTTAAACAGATATGCTCCACGCATAAGAAATAAATGGTCCTGTATGTCCTCCACGCAGTGTATATAACAGATTCATTAAGTGCAGGCTCTACGCAGCAGTATGCACCAGCGACTTCAACAATTCTTTAATTGAACTCCAGTTCTACGCACTCCAGTTCTACGCACCAGCAATGCACCAACAATTCTGCGCACCAGCAATTCAACGCACTCCAACAACGCTCTGATACCACTTGTTGGAGATCAGATGCACAAGAAATTAAACAAATAATCAGCACAATAATCATGCACAGGAAACACAAAAATTTAACGTGGTTCACCCAACCAATCTGGGCTACGTCCACCAAACATAGGCATCGGCAATTCTTTATTAATCAAACAGGAGATTACAAACTCTCACACACACTCAAACCATCCGTATGGATACCTGTTTTATAGCAATGAGAATCTAACTGCCTCATAAATCCTCTCACATCAAATTTAGGATGCATTAACTCTCTCCCAACAACCTGGAGCTAATCTAGCAACAAATTCCTATTGTTGTCACACACAGATTTTTGCCTATTTTATTTAAAACAGAAAATCTCAACATATTATTGGAGTCTCTGTTATTATTAATGATAATCGTGTCAATTGCTGTCTCCATTATTTCGTTTCGATTTCGATTGTAGAATTTACTGCACTCAAATGATATCAAGATAGAACTCAGTTAGCAACCACCACCTGCGAGGCATGGAACTTTTTGCGTGGATGAACCTTGACTTAGGGTTGTGTTATATCTATATATATATTTCTTTAATGTCTGTCTTAAGAATTAAGAATTATGTTTCCACAGCCGACCATGGTTCGTTTTAAACACGTCCACACATTATTAATTACTATCTGTTTAAATCATGTTTTAAAACATGGACAATGCATTCATGGAGGATTGATGGATGGGTTTTAAAATTATTAATTGTTAGCTCTTTAAATCACATTTTAAAAGATGGACCTGCATTATCCTGATTTCAAAAGGGATTCGAAGATTGTGAGATTGTGCAGAGTAAGGATTGATGGTAAGTTAAGTTTGTGTTTTCTTAAAATTTTGAATATTGTAGGTTGAGTATAATTTTGTAATAGAGGAAGTATTTTATTTGGAAGATCGATTATTATTATTTTTTTTTAATTTTATTTTTTTTAAGAAATAACTGAGGGTTTTAAAATTTTAGTAGCCGTTATCTATTATTAAGTTAGAGGGGAGATTGTAATTTCTTATTATTTATATTATATAATAATGTCATTATGATAAATTAATTTATCTCTCATTTATAAAGTTGGATAGATATTATTATTTTTTATTTATGTTTTTTATTTTTTATATTAATTTAGTTTCAAAATTATTTAATTAAAATGACTGGATGTTAGTTTGTTTGAATTATATTATTTATAATTTTTTTCATTCAAGTTGTTTAATTTTTTTTCTTTTTTTTGTGTTTATATATTTTTTAATTATTGTGTATATTTGAATCTTGTTTATCTCCCTTTTCATTTCTTGACCTCCTAAAATTCAACTAATCTAATGTATCTTCTTTGTGCATCTCTCATAGGTGAGATTTCATATCTTTGTCACGAAGATGAGTCACACTTGATTGCTTGAAACCTCAGCCATAAAAACTTTGATGTGAGTAATCTAAAAAAGGTAGAAAAAAAAATGATGTGATGAAACATATAGTATGCTTTTTTATTCAATGAAGGAGAGTGTCTAGCTTGGATGCTTCAAACATATGAGGAGCTAGTGGAGTTCTTAGACATACACACATGGATTACCATATTATGTCCCAACCCCTAAATTTATCTTTAGCTCTTATCACATCAATATCTCATATCACGGCCCTAATAATATCTGCACCTCTTAACATTTTAACCACAAAGAATGATGAGGTGGCATGTATCCCACCTGCCCTCCTCCACGATGTCACCAGTTCGATCCCTCCAGACTCATTTTCTCATCACTATCAGTCCCATCCCACCTCCTCCTCACTCCTATTTACGCTTTGCACCTCTTCTTCATAAACCATTTCTCATCTTTCCCCATCTCTGAGGTCCCCTCTAGATGTTGCAACTAAGATTGAAGAACCAACTACCCTGCCTTTTTCTTTGGTGGTTATTCATCCTTCCTCTTACCTACCCTCTTCCCATACTAGTTTCCTTACCAATGTCATTACACTCAAGATGCTTATTGATGGTAAAAACACTCCTAGCTTGCAGTGAACCCTTGAGTTAGCAAAAAAGAACATTTCCAAGCATAACAAGAAATTCATCAAGAAGAATGTTAAGGAGACCAATCTCATGATGGGTGTCAACATTAAGCTAAAATATATTTCAAAAATAGAATATATTGCATATGTTGGTTGTTTTTCAACGAAACACATGACGATGGTGATCATGAGGTCTTGTAAAACCAAGTTTTCTTTTCTTATACTTGGTTATACCCTTGGTTGTTTGATTCTCGTGAAGGGTTGGATGGGATAGATAACTGCATTGGGGAAGGATGAAAAAAATATTCTTCAACATTTATTGCAGTGGGGATCTTAAGCTTTATACCTCAGAAAAAAGGGAAATTGATTTTGTGCAAGGAAAAATAATCTATCTTTGGTTTTGATCTAGGATCGACTTCTAGGTATCCCTCTCCATTTATGATATAAAGAATATTTTGTGAGATTAGGAATATTATAGGTTTTTTTTTTATGAAAAAATAAATTCCTATCAGATCTTAGGATATATGGCTATGGCCAATATCCTAGTGGGGCTAAATATAGCCTCAAGTCTCTTGAACACTATAAATATTCATGTTGGGAAGCTAATTCGTAGGTAGACCCTAGATAATGAAGGTTTATTTTCAAATTCAAATTTTCTCACTCATATAGACCCTTGGGAGAGGATTACTCATTGGGGAAGACAAACAATCAATGGGTTCAAAAATCTCAACATAGGGTGGAAGTCCACAATTCTCCCATTTTAGACACTATTTCTACTAACCAATAAATGCATGCGAAAAAGGATGCCTCCACATGATCCTCTGATGGACTATGTTTGGTTCCTAGCTTTGGTAATCAAGAGGTAGCGCCATCTCCTACCGCAATGAAATTAGATCAATCTACTCATATAACAAGAAATTTCTCCTTTGTGGGTATGAATATAATTTCCTCCTCTTCCCCTTCATCTTGAAATGTTTTCATAATTCTTTAAACACCTTTTCATCCATCGCACTTCCTACATCTTTTTGGGCACAAATTTGCTTGTTGCACTCCCCTAGTTCTTTGTCTCTCGTTCGTCCCCTATTCTTACTTTTTCACACCTGCCCCCTACATGAATCCCTCTTCTCCACTCCCTTTTATTTTGCTCTTCTTAGATGAAAACTTCCCCACTTTCCCTTCTGTTCCTCACTCTCCATCTTACAATATTTGCTCATTATCTTGCCTTTGGATGTTTCTTTAGCTCCTAAAAGGCCCTTTTTCCTTGAGCCCAACAAGCGACTATAAGAATCTAATATCTTGGCTCTCTCTAGCCCTCAGAGGGGTATAAAATATTATATCTCTATATACATGAACCATTCTTTTTGTAAAATCTAATAAGGAATAAAAAAAATCAATTACTGGGGCTTTTTGAGAAACTTCCCCCACAAAGGTTTTAGAATGAGAATTCTCTCTTTTGACATTCAACATCTATCCAACCCCACAAAGAACTTGGCTCTAAAAATAATTGTCTATCTCCATTCTCCATATATCAATTTTATATAAGAAACAACGACCGAAGGAATAAAGTTAGTTTCAACCTTATTCATGCTCTTTCCTCCTTGGTCTTTTCATTACTTGGATCCTTTAGGGTAGTCGGGTGGCCTCATTATAAACTAGAATGATATTATGTTTAATAGCAGATCTCACTAATCCTTTTAGTATTTATTTTCCATTTTCTTTCTCTCTAGGGACAATTCTATATCCTTAAAGGCCTAAAGACAGATGGTCCCTATTTTGACAGGATATGTTTTGGAAAAAAATGTTGAGAAACCAGCTCCAAAAATAGAAGAAAAGAGATATCAATGCCTTAGAAATAAGCCACTTCGAGGGGGAAACCTCCAATACTTTACATGAATGAACAATTCTTGGATGATACAAATGACAAAACCTCCTTTCTATATATAGGAGTCCATGTGGCCATAATGTAATCCTAGTGGGGCCACAATGTAAACCTAGCCGACCTAACAATAATAATTGAAGGGCACAATAATAACAATATGGGGGTTACAGGGGTACAACAATAACAATAAGGGGGTTACACTAACAATAAAAAGGGACTATACTATTTATATAGGGACCTAACATCCTCCTCTCCTTCAAAAAAATTTTGTCCTCAAAGCTTGAGTAGTTCGAGGTGCTTTTGTATGAAATTATCATCCTCCCATGTAGAATCTTCTGTGGGTAAGTTCTTCCATTTGATGAGATACTCTGAAATTGATCGATTTCGTAGTAGTTGAGTTCTTGTTTCCATGACTTCTTCAGGTTCCAATATGGTTTTTCCTTCCTCGTCAAGTTTTGGCAATATTGTTTGAATTGGAAGTTTGTCCCCTATAACCTATTTTAAGCATGAAACATGGCAATCTGGATGCACTCACGAAGAAGCAAGAAGCTCCAATTTGTACACCATAGTACTAGTCTTTTGCAAAATCTTGTAAGGACCATAGTACTTTGGCGATAATTTATTATACTTCTTAGCTTTCTTGAGGGACATTTGTTTGTATGGTTGTAGCCGTAAAAACACCCAGTCTCCCACGTCAAAACTTCTCTCACTGCGATGTTGATCTGCTTGTTGTTGCATTTGATTTTGTGCCAAATTTAGATTATCCTTTAAGAGTTGGAGAACTTCTTGTTTATGCTCGATGTGATCCTCCACTACTTGAACCCTAGAATTTTCCCTTAAAGAAGATGTGATGGATGGTGGATGATATCTATAAAGTGCCATAAATGGGGTCATTTTTGCTGCAGTATGGAAGGAAGTGCTATACCACCATTCAGCAAGAGGTAACCACTTGACCCATTGTTCTTGCTTATCAGATACAAAACAATGAAGATATCCTTCCAAATATTTATTCACTATCTCTGTTTGACCATTGGATTGAGGATGATAAGATGAGCTATGAGCTAGTTGAGTACCCAAACAAGAAAATAATTCCGTCCAAAAATTTCCTGTAAAAATGGGATCTTTGTCACTTACAATAATCTTTGGGTTTCCATGTAGCTTTTAATTGTTTTCATAAATGTAGTAGCAACTGTACTCACTTTAAATGGATGAGATAATGCACAAAAGTGTGCATACTTGGTAACTCTATCAACTACCACCATGATGACACTCCTTCCTTTGAACTTATGTAAACCTGTGATAAAATCCATTGAAATCTCCTCCCAACGTTGACTTGGAATGGATAAAGGTTCTAGAAGACCCGGGGTCTTAATTGTCTCAACTTTATTTTGCTGGAAAACCAAAAATTCTGCCACAAAATTTTGAATAAAAGATATAAGGCCATCCCAAAAAAATTCTTTCTTCACCCTATGATAAGTTTTTAAAAATCCTGAGTGTCCTTCTAAAGGAGAAGTGTGCAATTCCAAAAGAATATTTTGTTTTGCTTGGGTATTCTTGCAAATATATAAGTGATCTTTGTAACACAAGGAATCATTTTTCCAACCAAATGTATCATATGTACTAGGATCTTGCTACAAATTTTGAATGAGAATCCACACTTCTTCGTCCTTCTTCCATTCATCCCTTGCTTCGGTTATCCAATCTGATTGGATAATTGAAATGGCACAAAGCAATGCTTCCACCTCTTCATACTTTCTTGAGAGTGCATCTACAACAACATTTAGCTTCCCTTTTTTATAGACGATTTCAAAGTCATAACCCAACATCTTTGTGACCCATTTTTGTTGCTCTTCTGAAGATAGTCTTTGTTCCAAAAAGTGTTTAGGACTATCATGATCAGTTTTTACCTTGAAGTGTATTCCCATTAGGTAAGGTCTCCATTTCTTTAGTGCATATAGTATTTCCAACATTTCCTTCTCATAAATATCCTTTTGTAAATACTTTCCTTTTATTGAACGAATTTAAAAAGCAATGGGTCTTCCTTCTTTCATTAAAACAACACCAATTCCATTTCTTGAGGCATCACATTCCACAATAAAGGTTTTTGTGAAGTCTGGCATAGCTAAGACTGATGCTAGGCACATTGCCTCTTTAAGATGTTCAAAGGCCTTAGTTGCTTCAGGAGTCCATGAAAATGCATCTTTCTTCAATAATGTTGTTAGAGGTGCTACTATTCTCCCATAATTCTTAACAAACATGCGATAATACCCTGTTAACCCAAGAAATCCATGCAACTGCTTTATGGTTGTGGGGACTTTCCATTCCTTAATGGCTTTAATTTTGTTAGGGTTTACCTTAACACCCTCATGAGATAAAATATGACCCAGATATTCCACCTCTTGTACTCCAAAGAAACGTTTGGATGTTTTTGCAGATAATTGTTTCTCCTCAATAGTTTGAGCACCCTGTCAACATGTTGAACATGATCCTTCCAAGACTTGTCGTAGATTAGTATATCATCAAAAAATACTAGCACAAATTTTCTAAGGAAGGGTTTGAAAATGGAATTCATCAACCCTTGAAATGTAGAAGGTGCATTTGTAAGGCCAAAAGGCATGACCAAAAATTCATAATGACCCTCATGAGTTTGAAATGTTGTTTTTGGAATATCTTCAGTCTTCATTCTAATTTGATGATATCCTGAACGAAGATACAACTTGGTAAAATAAATTGCTCCATGTAATTCATCCAATAATTCATCAATCATAGTAATGGGAAATTTATCTTTAATAGTGAGCTTATTGAGCTCCCTATAATCCAGACACATATGCCATGATCCATCTTTCTTGTGCACCAATACTACTGGAGCAGAGAAAAAACTTTGAGTAGGTTGAATTATACCAGCCTCTAACATTTTTGCAATCATACGTTCAATTTCACTGTTTTGGACATAAGGATATCTGTAAGGCCTAATGTTTGGAGGAACACTTCCTAGAATCAAATGAATATCATGTTCATGATCACGAATAGGTGGGATTCCTTTGGGAGTATCAAACACCTTGGAATGATTCTCCAAGACTTTCTGGAGATCTGGAGAAATAGATGATATTGTTGTTGGAACTTCCAGTGAGCATATTTGTACAATTGCGCCCCGTTGTTCTTTCTTCAGAATCTTTGTCATGACATTATAGCTTATTATCTTTCTTGGCTTCCCTGCGATACCCCATAATTTGATTTCCTTTCCTTCCGAAAAAAAATTCAAGAAAAGTTCTTGAAAATTAAAAGCTACCATCCCCAAAGATTGTAGAAATTGTACTCCTAGTACAGCATCATCACCTCCCATTGGGAGAGAAATCATTGGACTATTCAATACATATTTCCCCATGGCTAGCTCAATATTATGGAATTTTCCAAAGCAATTTATAGTTCTTCCATTTGCAACCATCACTTGACATTCTGGTGCTGGGTATAGGAAACAATTCAATTCCTTGGCTACCTTACAATGAATAAAATTATGGGTACTACCCGAATCAATCAACACTATTACCTTTTTCTTCTTGATATGTCCTATATTGAGAGTTTGAGGAGTGGTAATTCCTGCCAATGCATTACATGATATGGTCGGACTCATTTCCTCTTCTTCTTCTTCTAGGGTTTCTTCCTGGTGTATATCCTCTACTTTTGAAGTTTCTTCTTTATTTTCTTCCTCCTCTTCACAATCTAGGTAAAATAGTTTCTTCTCAGTGCACTTATGACCTTTAGTATATTTTCTATCACAAATATAGCAAAGCCTTTTTGATATTTTTTCTTCCAATTTTTGTGGTGTCAACCTTGTAGGTTGTGGAAGTCTAGGAGTAGCAACACTTCCATATTTATAGATGTGAGTGGTAGGCTTCTTTGTTGCCATAATTTTACATTCAATTTTTCTTGCCAACCTGAATCCCTTCTCCAATGAATCAGGTTCCCGAACGCAGACTTCATGTTGGATGTTATAATTTAAAGTCCCCATGAAGACATCAATCCTGTGTTCCTCTGGAATATCAGTTACCCTTATATTTAATTTTTGGAAGTCCTCAATGTGCTTCGGCACTGAACCCTTTTGTTTGAGATTTATCAATTGGCTAAAGAATGTGTTGCTCTTTGTATCCTCATAATGTGTTATCATTTCCTCCGTAAAAATTGACGAAGTGACAATTTTTTTATGACAGTAAAGCCATCGATACCATACAAATGTATTTTGTTCTAAATGTAAAGTTGCAATGCGTACCTTTTGTGTGTTTTGCACATTATTGAGATCAAAATATTGCTCCATCTGTAGTATCCATGTTAACGAGATCTTATGTTGCCACAGTAGCAAAAACCCACATCTACACATATAAAATGTGTTTTCAAATTAAAACCCAAAATAAATCTCAAACAGCGGTAACCTTCATAAGCGAAAGTCGTTTCCCTTTTATACCCTATGGTTATAAAACCCAACAATAAAAACTTCATATGCGGAAGCTTTTCCTTCTACCAAACCTATGGTTAAAACCATAATAAAATTCACTTCATGGTAAATCATATTTTTGACTTAAACGTTGGTTAAAACCCAAAGAAAATCTTCGGGCCCACAACATACCAACTCACCTTATGAAACTTTGTATCCATGCATCCGACTTTGGTTAAATAAATACCAAAGATACCAATAATACTAAAATAAACTTTGGAGTCCACACTGTTGAACTCTTAGTTAAACTGAGAGAGGGGGGGGGGGTGAATCAGTTTAACACATTCATAATCTTTTTGTCTTTTTAACAAACCTTATTTACACCTTAGTTTCATGTCTAGCTTAATATGTGAGTAATCTTAGAATGTGAGCAACAAGTACTAATATAATATAACAGCAGACTTAATATGAGAGAAGCAGGTATTAAGCAGATGATATAAATCAGATCAACACATAAACATCATGCACAGAGACACCAGATATAAGTGGAAACCCATAAAGGGAGAAAACCACATCTTATTATTGTTGTGATGCAAAGGCAAGCTCCAACTCCCTCTCACCACTGTTTTCTGCAGGCACCAACCTGCAGGAGGCTCCTACCTCAATTATGCAAGCTACAACTTGCAAGGAAGCACCAACTCCCTTCAGTTTTCTGCAGGCACCAACCTACAGGAGGCTCCAACCTCAGTCAGCTACAACTGACAGCTATCAAGCTGCAACTTGATAGGGAAGCTCCAACTTCCTCAATTTTTCAAACTAAATGTTTGTTGATTTACCTCAGATATCAGCTCTGTTCTGTAGCTTCTCTTTCTGATCTTCTTTTCTTAATCTTCTCTGCCTTACACTTCTATACTCTGCCTTCTCTATATTTTCTCTCTCTAACCTCACTTGTGCATATCAATTTGATATTATATATAGAGTTCCTCACATGACTGTTTGTATTTCATAAAGAATTTGGAATGAACAGTCATGACTCTTTGGCTTCTATCTTCTTATTCCTTTATCCAACTCATTTTTAAAATTACTACAATATGTACAAATTTCAATGCCACAGTGGGATTTTTTCTTTTCCTTAGGATACTTGCCTTTGCATCACAAACAATAAAAAATAATTTTCATTTTCATTTTTCAGTTATACATCTCAATTCCACTCAGCTCCTTTTCTGGATTTTGGATTTACTGGATTTGTCATTTTTGCAATTGTCGAGTGATTGTTTTGTATATTTTGATTCACTGTAATTGCGTGCACCTGTGTATGTATACCTGTCAAACCTGTGATATATGTTTACCTCTGTCAGACCCATGATCTTATTCTTGTGTATATTCACCTATTCACTGTGTTTTTGTGCTCCCGCTGCATATATATACCTGCTGATTTTAAATTTGGGCAAAAATGTATTACTGCGGATATTTCATTTTTCCATGATTATGAAACCAACATATAAATTAATTTGTATTTCAAATTTCACACGGGACTATATATATCTGGACCCACATACTCCAAAGTCTTTAGATTTAAAACACCTTTTGAATAGTTTCTACTACAGAACCTTTTGTAAAATCAACTCTGAGCATCTTCAAAATTGTGCTCAAATCATAATAAAAACCCAACGTTATGACATTAGCACAGTATATAAATATATCATCGTGTATGAATATTCTCGATTCAAACTATTAATAAAATGTGGCTTTAATAAACTGTGGCGGTGTTTATAACCTTTATATCAACAAACTGTATTACTTTCCCCACTTAAACATATATAAATATATCTCTGAATCTTATGAATTAAAGTTATAACCCTTCGTACTTTATATTAAATCAACCGCTCTGTTTTAAACAAATAACCATATAGTAAACCTTGGCTCCAGGCCCATAGGTATAAACGACGACCCAATCAAATGCTCGTACCACATCTGGTTAACTTCCGCATCCCTTGGTTAAACTCCAGGCAAGTCCAATGTGCGATCACCGTTCGATGGCCCTCTTCCAGATCAACAAATCGTACACATATCTCTCAGCATCTTGGTACGAAGTATAATGTGTGATGGCACACTTTAACCAGCAGTTTTCAATTTCGTTCAGGGACACGCGTCAGTCTATCTATGGAATTGCTCGTGAATGGTGGAAACTGCTTGCCCGACAGATGGTGGTGCGATGAAACCCACGGTTTCACTCCAAACCATCGTCACTGTTCTTCTTGGTCACGGTTCCGTTCTCTACTCCAGGTTCCGATCCTCCACGATTTCAATTATATATATAAATAACTATTCATCGCATTTCACCGTTGTGATTTCATCTGTTAAAACTATGGTTCCACTCCATTGACACTGCGCATTTGACTATGGTTCCGCTCCATTCACACTACGCATTTGAATATCGATGTAGGAATTGTTTGAGCTACTTCATCATTCTTCTTTGCTTTTACAAAAATAATCTCTTTGTCAACCTTTTCTTTTCCTTTACTTGATTCTCCTTCATAGCCTATTCCAGTCTTTATCATAGGGGATCTTTGAGCAATCAAAATTTCATTCAAATTACTAGAGCTTGTTGTTTGGGAAGAGTTTATAACCACTTTCCTTTAAGAATTTTCTAATTTCTTTCTCAGACATACTACTTCTTCTTCCAAATTTTCTTGTTCTTGATTTTTTTCTTTTATTTGCTTAAGTAACATGTCCTCTATCTTCTTGGCTTCTTCAAGCTCTATTTTTAGCTGCTTAAGGACTTCTGAATTCTATTCTTCTTGTACATATTTGAGAAGAATGTCCTTTTGTTTTCTGCATTTCAGTTTGAGTCTATCAATCTCTTCTAGAGCACTTCTTAGCTCCCCCTCAAGGTCGACTTCACCTTCTTCTTCTTCATCTTCTAGCAGGAGACCTTCAAGTTCTTCTATGGCCATCAATAAGAATTCATAGATTCCTTCTTCACTTGAGGATTCATCTGAATCTTCAAATGTACTGCTGTCTTGTTGAGCATAGAAGGATTTTCTACTAAACTTCTTTCCTTTCTTCCATTTCTTTGATTTATTTTTCTCTGAATCTTGAACTTGATTCCTTACTTTCTTGTGAGGGCACTTAGCAGCATAGTGTCCAACTCTTCCACAGTTAAAGAATTTGAAGGGGATTTTACCTTTGCATTTACCTGAGCCTCTATCCAATTTCTTTACAAACTTTTCCTCTTCTTCATCCGAGCAGGAGCATATGTCTCCCTCTTCTTCTTTATTCTTTTTTGTTTTAAATTTTTCTTCCCTCGTACTTGGCTTCTTCTGTGGGAGCCTGATTTCATAGGCTATTAGATTTCCAAGTAGTTGGTTCATGGTCAAGGTCTCTCAATCAGTTGTTTCTTCTATTGCAAACACCTTTGGATTAAACCTGGATGGAAGAGATCTTAGAATCTTTTGTACAATTATAGTTTCTAGCATTTTTTCTCCAAGAGCTTTCATATTGTTAATAATTTCTATAGCTTTTAGGAAGAAACTGGAAATGTCTTCATCATCATTCATTTTTAAGTTCTCAAACTGGGTTCTATAGACTTGAAGTTTTGCAGTCTTTACTTTCTTGTCTCCCTCATGTATGTTCTCAAGAGTATCCCATATTTCTTTGGCAGTGTCTTTGTGCATTAATTTAATAAACTTTGCTTCACACAATCCATTCACGATGGAATTCATGGCTTTTTTGTTAGCCACAAAGCTTGTTTTGTTTCTTTCTCTGTGTCAGTTGCCTTTGGGGCATATCCTAATTCCACAACAGCCCAAACTTCTATTCCTAGAGACATTATGTATGTCCTCATTCTGACTTTCCAGAAAGCATAATTTTCACCAGTGAAGAAAGGGGCTTTATTGGTTGAGCATCCTTCTTTACTAGCCATCTTGGGAACCTAAGATCTCCTTTTAGTTCTTAGAATTGTACAAAGGAAGTTGCTCTGATACCAATTGTTGAACTCTTAGTTAAATTGACAGGGGGGGGGGGGTGAATCAGTTTAACACATTCATAATATTTTTGTCTTTTTAACAAACCTTATTCACACCTTCGTTTCATGTATAGCTTAATATGTGAGTAATCTTAGAATGTGAGCAGAAATTATTAATATAATATAACAACAAACTTAATATGAGAGAAGCAGGTATTAAGTAGATGATATAAATCAGATCAGCACATAAAAATCATGCACAGAGACACCAAATATAAGTGGAAACCCATAAAGGGAGAAAACCACATCTTATTATTGTTGTGATGCAAAGGCAAGCTCCAACACCCTCTCACCACTGTTTTTCTGTAGGCACCAACCTACAGGAGGCTCCTACCTCAATTCTGCAAGCTACAACTTGCAAGGAAGCACCAAATCCCTTCAATTTTCTGCAGGCACCAACCTACACGAGGCTCCAACCTCAGTCAGCTACAACTGACAGCTATCAAGCTACAACTTGATAGGGAAGCTCCAACTTCCTCAAATTTTCAAACTGAATGTTTGCTGATTTACCTCAGATATCAACTTTGTTCTGTAGCTTCTCTTTCTGCTCTCCTTTTCTTAATCTTCTCTGCCTTACACTTCTATACTCTTCCTTCTCTATATTTTCTCTCTCTAACTTGTCTTGTGCATATCAATGTGATATTATATATATAGTTCCTCACATGACTGTTTGTATTTCATAAAGAATTTGGAGTGAAAAATCATGACTTTTGGCTTCTGTATTCTTATTCCTTTATCCATGTCATTTTTAAAATTACTACAGTATGTACAAATTTCAATGCTACAGTGGGATTTTGTCTTTTCCTTAGGATATTTGCCTTTGCATCACAAACAATAAAAAATAATTTACATTTGCATTTTTTAGTTATACATCTCAATTCCACTCAGCTCCTTTTCTGGATTTTGGATTTACTGGATTTGTCATTTCTGCAGTTGTTGAGTGACTATTCTGTATATTTTGATTCACTGTAATTGCGTGCACCTGTGTATGTATTCCTGTCAAACCTGTGATATCTTTTTACCTCTGTCAGACCCATGCTTTTATCCTTGTGTATATTCACCTGTTCACTGTGCTTTTGTGCTCCCGCTGCATATATATACTTGCTGATTTTAAATCTAGGCAAAAATGAATTACTGCGGATATTTCATTTTTCCATGGTTGTGAAACCATACATATAAATTCATTTATATTTCAAATTTCACATGGTATATATATATCTGGACCCACATATTCCAAAGTATTTAGATTTAAAACACCTTTTGAATAGTTTCTACTACAGAACCTTTTGTAAAATCAACTCTCGGCATCTTCAAAACTGTGGTCAAATCATAATAAAAACCCAACCTTATGACTTTAGCACAGTATATAAATATATCATCGTGTATGCATATTCCTGATTCAAACTGTTAATAAACTGTGGCTTTAATAAACTGTGGCGGTGTTTATAACATTTATATCAACAAATTGTATTACATTCCCCTCTTAAACATATATAAATATATCTCTGAACCTTAGCACTTAAAGTTATAACCCTTCAGACTGTATATTAAATCAACCGCTCTGTTTTAAACAAATAACCGTATAGTAAACCTTGGCTCCGGGCCCACAGGTATAAACGACAGCCCAACCAAATGCTCGTACCACATCTAGTTAGCTTCTGTGTACCTTGGTTAAACTCTGGGAAAGTCCAATGTGCGATCACCGTCTGATGGCCCTCTTCTAGATCAACGGCTCGTACACATATTGCTCAGCGTCTTGGTAGGAACTGTAACGTGCGATGGTGCACTTTAACCGGCAGTTTTCAATTTCGTTCAGGGACACGCATCAGTCTGTCTATGGAATCACTCGCGAATGGTGGAAACCGCTTTCCCGACAGATGGTGGTGTGATGAAACCCACGGTTTCGCTCCAAACCGCCATCACTGTTCCTCTTGGTCACGGTTCCGTTCTCTACTCTAGGTTCCGGTTCTTTACGATTTAAATTATATATATATATAACTATTCATCGCATTTCACCGCTATGATTTCATCTGTTACGACTATGGTTCCACTCCATTCACACTGCGCATTTGACTATGGTTCCGATCCATTCACACTGCGCATTTGAATATGGTTCCGCTCCATTCACACTGCGCATTTGAATATAAAGCACAATACTTTGCCGCTGGAGTATGCGATTCCCGAAATGTAATTTATGTTATGTGTAACACCCATCTGTGTAAAAGATTCTCATAATAACAGTTGTTTCTCTGTGTCTCTGTCTTTCTCCTTTATATTCATTTCCTCTACCTCTGCCTGTCTCCTTTGCTTCTTTTGTTTGCTTCTTTGCTGCCTCCATTGTCTGTCTCTGTCTTTGCTTCAATTCACTGCTTCCTCTGTTCCTTGTAAATGTTACCTGTCTCTGCATCTGCTACCTCCTTTGCCATCAATGACAACACTTCCAACACACACCTTAATACTCACCAACATAAGATTATATCCAGGTCCCACACCTTTCGTTAACCTCTGCACAACTCCTTATGCGAACACTGTCAGATCTTTCTCTCTTTTGATCAGACGACTATCACGTAAAAATATCCCCGATGCTTTATTGCTCCAAAGAAATGTGAAATAAGTGGTTTTGAAATTCCGTCCATGCTACGTGTCATTCCAAAAGGTTTATCACGAAAATTTCTTAAATACCATTTACCATTTCAAACCTACGTGAAAACCATTTGTTTTTTTTCAAAACTGCTTCACAGTTCCAATCACATAGGTTCACCATGCTTCCTCCGTGCCTTCGAAGTTCCAATCCTATTGTGTTTTCCGTCTCCATCCCACCACGTCTTCAATTCACGGTTTCATTTGCATTCAACCTTCTTTGATTCTCACCCAAATTGCATTCAATTAATAGTTTTCCAAACCCTTTATCTTTTAATAAAATAAACTTCCATTTGAGTCAACCATCACCACAAACATCATGAACCCAAAATCAATTCTTCACTTTGAAGAACCACTTTCTATTTGACACAACTAATTGCAATTGAATATATTTTCTGACACTAATCTGAATTTTCTTACGCATTCCAGGATCAAACCCTCAGCATACTTTGTAACGATTTGAAGGATCACCCTTTTAATGGGTCACCATTGATCCATTCTGTGATCAATGGTAGCTCGTTATTATTGATTCAAGCCCAAGTTTGAATATCATTATCTCGCAATCGAATACTCTGTTTGTATTTCATTTTCCAATCTCTTGCATATAAATATGATGCCAAATCCTCTGCTTCACATACACATCATGCTTTTATTAATCAAAACATACACACTTAATTCAACACTGAATTTATCTGTACATATAAAACTCAAATAATTAGAGAAAGAATTCCTTTGTAATTAAGCGAAACCATATTCAAATGCACAGTGTGAATGGAGCGGAACCATAGTCAAATGCACAGTGTGAATGGAGTGGAACCATAGTTTTAACAGATGAAATCACAATGGTGAAATGCGATGAATAGTTATTTATATATATAATTGAAATCGTGGAGGATCGGAACCTGGAGTAGAGAACGGAACCGTGACCGAGAAGAACAGTGACGATGGTTTGGAGTGAAACCGTGGGTTTCATCGCACCACCATCTATCGGGCAAGCAGTTTCCACCATTCACGAGCAATTCCATAGATAGACTGACGCGTGTCCCTGAACGAAATTGAAAACTGCTGGTTAAAGTGTGCCATCACACATTATACTTCGTACCAAGATGCTGAGCGATATGTGTACGATTTGTTGATCTGGAAGAGGGCCATCGAACGGTGATCGCACGTTGGACTTGCCCGGAGTTTAACCAAGGGACGCGGAAGTTAACCAGATGTGGTACGAGCATTTGATTGGGTCGTCGTTTATACCTATGGGCCTGGAGCCAAGGTTTACTATATGGTTATTTGTTTAAAACAGAGCGGTTGATTTAATATAAAGTACGAAGGGTTATAACTTTAAGTCATAAGATTCAGAGATATATTTATATATGTTTAAGTGGCGAAAGTAATACAGTTTGTTGATATAAAGGTTATAAACACCGCCACAGTTTATTAAAGCTACATTTTATTAATAGTTTGAATCGAGAATATTCATACACGATGATATATTTATATACTGTGCTAATGTCATAACGTTGGGTTTTTATTATGATTTGAGCACAATTTTGAAGATGCTGAGAGTTGATTTTACAAAAGGTTCTGTAGTAGAAACTATTCAAAAGGTGTTTTAAATCTAAAGACTTTGGAGTATGTGGGTCCAGATATATATAGTCCCGTGTGAAATTTGAAATACAAATTAATTTATATGTTGGTTTCATAATCATGGAAAAATGAAATATCCGCAGTAATACATTTTTGCCCAAATTTAAAATCAGCAGGTATATATATGCAGCGGGAGCACAAAAACACAGTGAACAGGTGAATATACACAAGAATAAGATCATGGGTCTGACAGAGGTAAACAGATATCACAGGTTTGACAGGTATACATACACAGGTGCACGCAATTACAGTGAATCAAAATATAAAGAACAATCACTCGGCAACTGCAGAAATGACAAATCCAGTAAATCCAAAATCCAGAAAAGGAGCTGAGTGGAATTGAGATGTGTAACTGAAAAATGTAAATGTAAATTATTTTTTATTTTTTGTGATGCAAAGGCAAGTATCCTAAGGAAAAGAAAAAATCCCACTGTGGCATTGAAATTTGTACATATTGTAGTAATTTTAAAAATGAGTTGGATAAAGGAATAAGAAGATAGAAGCCAAAGATTCATGAATGTTCACTCCAAATTCTTTATGAAATACAAACAGTCATGTGAGGAACTCTATATATAATATCACATTGATATGCACAAGACAGGTTAGAGAGAGAAAATATAGAGAAGGCAGAGTATAGAAGTGTAAGGCAGAGAAGATTAAGAAAATGAGAGCAGAAAGAGAAGCTACAGAACAAAGCTGATATTTGAGGTAAATCAGCAAACATTCAGTTTGAAAAATTGAGGAAGTTGGAGCTTCCCTATCAAGTTGCAGCTTGATAGCTGTCAGTTGTAGCTGACTGAGGTTGGAGCCTCCTGTAGGTTGGTGCCTGCAGAAAATTGAAGGGAGTTGGTGCTTCCTTGCAAGTTGTAGCCTGCAGAATTGAGGATAGAGCCTCCTGTAGGTTGGTGCCTGCAGAAAACAGTGGTGAGAGGGAGTTGGAGCTTGCCTTTGCATCACAACAATAATAAGATGTGGTTTTCTCCCTTTATGGGTTTCCACTTATATCTGGTGTCTCTGTGCATGATGTTTATGTGTTGATCTGATTGATATCATCTGCTTAATGCCTGCTGCTCTCATATTAAGTCTGTTATTATATTATATTAATACTTTCTACTCACACTCTAAGAGTACTCACGTATTAAGTTGGACGTGAAAACTAAGGTGGTAAATAAGTTTGTTATGAAAGACAATAAAGACAAAAAAGATTATGAATGTGTTAAATCGATTCACCCCCCCTCTCCTCTCGCCTTTAACTAAGAGTCTATCAGTTGTGAATCTGAAAGTTTATTTTAATATTATTGGTATCTTTGGTATTTATTTAACCAAAGTCAGATGCATGGATAAAAATTTTCATAAGGTGAGTTGGTATGTTGTGGGCCCGAAGATTTTCTTTGGGTTTTAACCAATGTTGAAGTTGAAAATATGGTTTACCATGAAGTGAATTTATTATGGTTTTAACCATAGGTTTGGTAAAAGGAAAAGCTTCCGCATATGAAGTTTGTATTGTTGGGTTTTATAACCATAGGGTATAAAAAGGAAACGACTTCCAATTATGAAGGTTACCGCTGTTTGAGATTTATTTGGGGTTTTAATTTGAAAACACATTTTATATGTGTAGATGTGGGTTTTTGCTGTTGTGGCAACATCAGATCTCATTAACATGGATACTACAGATGGAGCAATATTTTGATCTCAATAATGTGAAAAACACACAAAAGGTACGCATTGCAACTTTACATTTAGAACAAAATACATTTGTATGGTATCGATGGCTTTACTCCCGTAAAAAAATTGTCACTTGGTCAATTTTTACGGAGGAAATGATAGCACATTATGAGGATACAAAGAGCAACACCTTCTTTAGCCAATTGATAAATCTCAAACAAAAGGGTTTAGTGGGGGAGCACAATGAGGACTTCCAAAAATTGAATATAAGGGTAACTGATATTCCAGAGGAACACAGGATTGATCTCTTCATAGGTACTTTAAAGGATAACATCCAACATGAAGTTCACATTTTGGAACCTGATTCATTGGAGAAGGCATTCAGGTTGGCAAGAAAAAATTGAATGTAAAATTATGGCAACAAGGAAGCCTACCACTCACTTCTATAAAGAGGGAAGTGTTGCTACTCCTAGATTTCCACAACCTACAAGGTTGACACCACAACAATTGGAAGAAAAAAGAGCAAAAGGGCTTTGCTACAGTTGTGATAGAAAATATACTAAAGGTCATAAGTGTGCTGAGAAGAAATTATTTTACATAGATTGTGAAGAGGAAGAAGAAAATGAACAAGAAGAGGATATACACCAGGAACCAACCCTAGAAGAGGAAGAAATGAGTCCGACCATATCGTGTAATGCATTGGCAGGAATTACCACTCCTCAAACTCTCAAGATAGAAGGACATATAAAGAAGAAAAAGGTAATAGTGTTGATTGATTCGGGTAGTACCCATAATTTTATTCATTGTAAGGTAGCCAAGGAATTGAATTGTTTCCTATACCCAGCACCAGAATGTCAAGTGATGGCTGCAAATGGAAGAACTATAAATTGCTCTGGAAAATTCCATAATATTGAGGTAGCCATGGGGAAATATGTATTGAATAGTCCAATGATTTCTCTCCCAATGAGAGGTGCTGATGCTGTACTAGGAGTACAATTTCTACAATCTTTGGGGATGGTAGCTTTTAATTTTCAAGAACTTTTCTTGAATTTTTTTTCGGAAGGAAAGGAAATCGAATTATGGGGTATCGCAGGGAAGCCAAGAAAGATAATAAGCTATAATGTCATGACAAAGATTCTGAAGAAAGAACAACGGGGCACAATTGTACAATTATGCTCACTGGAAGTTCCAACAACAATATCATCTATTTCTCCAAATCTCCAGAAAGTCTTGGAGAATCATTCCAAGGTGTTTGATACTCCCAAAGGAATCCCACCTATTCGTGGTCATGAAAATGCTATTCATTTGATTCTAGGAAGTGTTCCTCCAAACATTAGGCCTTACAGATATCCTTATGTCCAAAACAGTGAAATTGAACGTATGATTGCAAAAATGTTAGAGGCTGGTATAATTCAACCTAGTCAAAGTTCTTTCTCTGCTCCAGTAGTATTGGTGCACAAGAAAGATGGATCATGGCATATGTGTCTGGATTATAGGGAGCTCAATAAGCTCACTATTAAAGATAAATTTCCCATTACTATGATTGATGAATTATTGGATGAATTATATGGAGCAAATTATTTTACCAAGTTGTATCTTCGTTCAGGATATCATCAAATATCCTTATGCTTTCAATCTCTATGTCCATTTTATCTTCTGTCTGGAAATTACTCTACCTTTTGCTGCTGCTTTCAATTTCTGTTGCTTTGGACATTGTTGTAGATGTTGCTACATATGTTGCCAATATTGTTGCTTTAGTTGCTGTAAATGTTACCTTTGTTGCTATAGATGTTGCTACCTCCCAAGCTTCCTGAGTATCTCTTAATATATCTCCCTCTACAACATTCTTCTTCTGTTTACTACCTGCAAATTTATTTTCAAAAAATAAATTATCTTCTGATTCTTTAATCGCAGCAACATAATAATTCACTGTTCCTCGTATACGAGTAAGCATAATCAAATTTCAAAAACTAGCATATGCTTCTGATTCTTTCACAACTTCAGGAATTTTCACTCTAGTGTCCGCAATTCCTTTTTCTTGTTCAAAAGTTTCCAACAAAAATTTTAGCCATTCCCTTTGTACTTGTTTTATCTCAACCACATCATCAATATGCTGCAATTTAGTTTCAGCATATCCTTCTTCTTCCTTGAAAACCTTCAGTGATTGTCCTTCAACTCCTTGATTGATTCTGGCAATCAATTCAAATTCTTCAAACACTGTATCTTCATCTTTTATCAGAATATAATTTTGATTCTCCATCACGGTGGCAGTTCTAAAATTCTGTCCTACAGTCTTCTCTTGGTTAATTAGACAAGCCAACTCCTCCTTGTCATCAATAATAACAATTTCCTTCATATGAGACATGATTGTCTCACCTTCCTTGGAATTTATGAGTTCCTTCTTCTACAACAACTCATCTTCATTCAAGACAACTCTAAGAGATGGATTGTCTTCTGCAACACTTGTAAACATATTCAAATCAGGACTAAGAAAATCTCCACTGTCTTTCTTCCTAGCTTCCAGAGTTATCTCCATTATTCCAATCACCATGACAGAATGATGATCCTCCACTATGTTTTCAGCTAACATAGTTTCCCTTTCATTTAAATTCTCTCACATTTTTCATTTTTTGTCCTCCTTTGCCTGCATATTTAACACATGAATTATCAGTATTAAAAATACAAGGTTTCAATACCTCTTTCTCCTCTGGAAACATTTCAGTATGCTACTTTGAGTTTTATTCTAAATCCTTTGTCAGCACATCAGTATGCTGATTTAAATTCTCCATGAGACTATCAGCTAGTCTCTCCTTCTTATCATCTATTTCAAGAATGTCTCCCTACTCTGGTTCACAATAATGAAATTCTTCAATTTTCTGAATCATTATTACATCCTTATCCTCTATTTCTTGACTGTCATTCATGACAATTTCTCTGTCTTTCACATTCAACAATTTATCCTGAGTATAGATCCTCTGTTTTTCCAACTCTCTTCTTTGAAGATCTAAATTTCTATATAACTCGACAATTTCAATTGAGGTAGAATTTGGAAACTTTAAACAACTTTCCATACCTTCACTTGTTTTTGACCAATCATCAGATGGCCCTTCTTCCTCTGCTTCAATACTTTCCTGTTTATTTCCATGAGACCCCTTTGTCTCCTTTTGTTTCTAAGATCTTGCTATCTCAACGTCATTCTGAACAGAATTGAGATTCAACTTCTTCTCCTTAACAAAATTTAAAGCTTGTTCATCATCTTGTGATGTACCTGCAATCATACAAAATTCATTAGTTTTAAAAACACAAGACCTTTCAATTTCGTTTGCTTCTTCAAGCATTTCTCCTTGAATAGATTTGCAAGTGGAATCCTCAAATTTTATCCTTGACTCAAAAAATATGAGTTCTTCCTTCCATAAGGAAATCTCCTTATACCTCCACTTCATTTGTAATGGGTGCCAAATTACCTTCTTTCCCTTCAGGGGAAAGATCCATCCTCCTCTTTGGTTTTCCTCTTCTTGTAGCCATCCAATTAGTACCTCCAGTTGTACTTTCATCAATGCAATATCTCTTTTTCTATCCTCATCATTCATCTTATCTTTGTGGCATTCTTTACAACCTCTTATCTGATCCTCCAAATCATCTTCTTCATGAGCTCCTCACTCACTAGGAGTTGCACTAAGCCTCTCCAACAACAAGTCCTCCCTACTGCCACTTACTTCACCAATCCCTTCTTTGGACTTAGTCTTTTGGCAAGAATTGGTTCTCTATATCTAGAACCTCTTGAGCACTCTCTTCTACTCTCTCTAGGATTATATCCTCAACTCACCTTCTCTTGAGAACACTTCAGTTGTTCTCCCTATCCAACCTTTAGCTAGAATATTAGGTTCACTGCCATCATCATCAAAATCTTTGTCTTCATCTTGTCTGCAACCAAAAGTCTGCAATCACAATTTTCAAACCAGATTAAAATTATCACACCTTCAAGATCTTTGCACAACTTTGTTCTTCTTCATTCACTTGTAATTTGATTGGACTATCTCCATTTATTTCTGCAAATGCATGTTCACTTCAATTCTATGTATCTGCTACTTATTAGATTTAATATCTGATCTCCTCTTTCTTTTCCCATTGCACATGCATTCTGATTTAATTAAAAAATATATTTAACTTTCAAAAGAGCTTTTCCAGCTCTGATACCAAAAATGATGCTACTACAACAGCAAAAACCCACATTTACACATATAAAATGTGTTTTCAAATTAAAACCCAAAATAAATTTCAAACAGGGGTAACCTTCATAAGCAGAATGTGTTTCCTTTTTATACCCTATGGCTATAAAACCCAACAATACAAACTTCATATGCGAAAGATTTTCCTTTAAAATTCACTTCATGGTAAATCATATTTTCAACTTCAACATTGGTTAAAACCCAAAGAAAATCTTCGGGCCCACAACATACCAACTCACCTTATGAAAAATTGTATCCATGCATCCGAATTTGGTTAAAAAGATACCAATAATATTAAAATAAACTTTGGAGTCCACACCTTAATACTAAAAAACATAAGATTATATTCGGGCCCCACACCTTTCATTAACCTCTGCACAACTCCTTATGCGAACACCATCAGATCTTTCTCTCTTTTGATCGTACGGATATCACGTAAAAATAGAATCGGTGCTTTATTGCTCCAAAGCAATGCGAAATTAGTGGTTTTGAAATTCTGTCCATGTTACGTGTCATTCCCAAATGTTTATCGTGCAAATTTCTTAAATACCATTTACCATTTCAAACCTACATGAATACCATTGGTTTTTTTTCAAAATCGATTCACGGTTCCAATCGCATAGGTTCGTTGTGCTTCCTCTGCACCTTCGAAGTTTCACTCCTATTGTGTTTTCTGTCTCCATCCCACTACCCCTTCAATTCACGGTTTCATTTGCATTCAAAATGATTTCATTCTCACCCAAATTTCATTTAATTAATAGTTTTCCAAACCCTTTATCTCTAAATAAAACAAACCTCCATTTCAGTCAACCATCACCATGAACATCACGAACCCAAAATAAATTCATCACTTTGAAGAACCACTTTCTTTTTGACACAACTGATTCCAATTGAATCTCCTTTCCGACACTGATCCAAATTTTCTTATGCATTCCAGGATCAAACCCTTAGCATACTTTATTTTGATTTGAAGGATCACCCTTTTAATAGGTCACCATTGATCCATTCTGTGATTGATGGTAGCTCGTTATTATTGATTCAAACCCATGTTTGAATATCATTATCTTGAAAATTAATACTCTGTTTGTATTTCATTTTCCAATCTCCTGCATATAAATATGATGCCAAATCCTCTGCTTCGCATACACATCATGCTTTTATTAATCAAAACATACAAACTTAATTCAACACCGAATTTCTTTGTACATATAAAACTCAAATAATTACAAAGGAATTCTTTCTCTCTGGCCTGATATTGAATCAGTGGCCTTATTCCTCTAATTTTCCCGTAGGCTTACAATCCAAACCCTATTTTCTCAATCCTACTCTATTTATGTTCTACCTTATCTACTTAATGTCTTGAGGCTTATCATTTTTTATACAAAAGGTTCTAAAACTATTTTTGGTTTCAGATCCTTTATCCTCTCAACAAAACCCTGAATATCCTCTAACTCCTCATTTTCCTCAACTAACCCCTAAGGATCCTCTTTCATCACAAAATCATGAAACCAATTATAATTTAGGATTTACATTAATTCCTAAATCTCTCAATCCCTATGCACTCTCAACTAGCCTAATTATCTCATGTTCTCCAACATTTGAGAACATTTACAAAATTCCTCACAATATTTAATTAATTCTCATTAAAATCACTCAAAAAATCACATAAGAAACCAACTCCCTTGAAAACACAAAACCCCTAAGTCTATTAAAATACAAAGAATTTTCTTGAGCCTAATGCTCCTGCATCAAGATCCTTTCCATCAAAATTCCTCATATCCATATTTGGAATATGGTGGTTCTTCCATCCAACATTAGAGTTTATGAAATCACAATTAACATTTATTTTGTTCTCATCATGAGTTTCCTCTACTATCCTTTTGCCATTAGGAAACATTTATTGTATCAATTTTGTCAAGCCTTCCATGTCATTCTTCATGTTTTCTAAATTGTCTTTCATTTTGTCTTCCATGTCATCCATCTTAGCTTCCATGCCAGCTTCCATGCTAGTTTCCATGCCATCCATCTTAGCTTCCTCGCATTTCTTCAAACCATCCATATTATTCTTCAAACCATCCATCTTCACTTCCACGCCTTTCTTCAAAACTTCCATTTCATTTTTTGTTTCTCTTTGCGAGAGAGAAATTTGGTGCACTTGCTATTGTAATTTTGATAGATCATGTTGCAATTATTCATTTTCATGAGTCATAGTAGAGTAATCTGAGGGCTTGATGGGTATTGAATTATTTTTAGGAGGAATTTAATAAACCAATACTTAAATATATTCTCAATAGGCCCTTGGAATCACTTCAAACTAATTTTTTTTACACAAGACTTATGCAATTCGGAAAACAATAAACAACTTTTTCTTGCTTTTGAGGAGCTTGATATTGAAACGGAATTATCTCTATGATTTAGGATCTCCAATATCTAAAATTTGGCATTGAGGTAGCCCCTAAATTCTCTTTTCAATGCCACATGTCTGACCTAAATTGGATTCTTGAAAACAAAGTTGTGCCCAATCTTCTATGATGACCTAATTATGGACTGGTTGAGTAGAGAAAACTTGTACGAATTGCCACGTGTGACTGTTTCCTGCTTCGGCTCTGAAATTGATAGAAATGAAACTACATTCCATGTAATTGTAGCCACTGTTTACAAAATTCCAATCCGATGCTCAGAGAGAGATTTATGAAGATTTTCCCATGATCACCTCTTAGAGATGAAATTTGGGAGCCCGCAAAAGACCTAATTTCTATAGACCATATCTCCGAAAATATTGTGAACCAAGATCTGAAATTTTGGGATGATCTTCCTCAAGATTTCGGCTTCACACTCTAAAAATTCCAGCTTATGAACCTTCGTAGAAAAAATTTTATAGCGAAAATTCTACGATGACCTGTTTTGAGCAGCGAAACCCTAAAATCCAAAGCTCTGATACCAAATGTTGAGAAACCAGCTCCAAAAATAGAAGAAAAGAGATATCAATGCCTTATAAATAAGACACTTCGAGGGGGAAACCTTCAATACATTACATGAATGAACAATTCTTGGATGATACAAATGACAAAACCTCATTTCTATATATAGGAGTCCATGTGGCCACAATGTAATCCTGGTGGGGCCACAATGTAATCCTAGCCAACCTAAGAATAATAATTGAAGGGCACAATAACAACAATATGGGGGTTACAGGGGTACAAAAATAACAATAAGGGGGTTACACTAACAACAATAAGGGACTATACTAATAATATAGGGACCTAACAAAAAACTTTTAATCTCCCATGATTCTCCTCTTGTAATATCATTATAGGAGGAGAATTGAATTTCAGAGTCAACATATTTGTAATTTGGGGCCCTGAAACACATATAGACCCTATAGTTGTTGGAAACCTTTGATCACTACTAAGTGGTTGGGGGGGGGGGGGGGCGGTGGGTGAATCAGTAGGGGTAATGTTGAAGGTTCAAGGAACTATAGTAGTGATGTTGGGGGGGGGTGGCGCGGTGGGTGAATCAGTAGGGGTAATGTTGAAGGTTCAAGGAACTATAGTAGTGATGTTGGGCATCATCATTACGCAATAATAAGACCAACTAAGAGAGCCCGTGATTCCTTAGGGTAAGAAAGTAGTTTGAGTAGGTCACTAGTAAGGAAGTCAAGAAGGAAAATAGACTTGGATAGTTACAAGGGGAACACAAAAAGCTCAAGCCTCCTATATTTAATGGTGAGAATAAGAAGGGAGAAATGGTTGAAGCTTGGTTGTTAGAAATGAGAAGGTACCTTAAGCTACATGGTTACTCTTCCAATTTAGCGGCATCATGTTAGGTCCCCATAATACTAGTGTTTCCCCTTATTTTTATTATTACTATATCCCCTTATTGTTAGTGTTATGCCCATGTATCCCCCATATTGTTATTTTTGTGCCCCATAGAATCCCATTATTGTTATTGTTATACCTGTACATTATTATTTTTATGTAGGCTCTGATTATATTGTGACCCCATAGACTCCTATATATACCAAGGAGGTCTTATCATCTAAGAATTTTTCATTTGTATAATTTAAAGGATATTTCCCCCTCAAAGAGGATAATTTTTAAGTCGTTGATCTATATTTTCTTCTATTTTTTGTATTGAGGGAAAACAAGAAAATCATTAAAAAATAACCATATGGTTATTAGACCAAAAAAATCATTTTAAATATTAAAATAGTTATTTTAATAACTATTTATATTTAAAAATTTAAAAAAACCAAAATGATTTTAACATTAAAATCCATATGGTTAAAAAAACCATGTTAAAAAATATATATATGGTATGGTATTAAAGCAAAACCATACTTAAAAGTTTTCAACGAATATGTTGGAACTAAATATATATTAAAGTTTGAGAAACTATAAAACAAAATGACACACACACACACACACACACGCACACACACACACACACATATAAACCAACATGTGTGGGGTTGGGTCGGGGCCTGGTTGACCAAGGACCCCGCCCACAAAACCTTGATGTGGCACAAGGCTAGTGGGGTTGTCCTGTCGGCCCCATCTAATGCGGCTTCGTTATATGGCATGTCCACCAAAAGAGAAATTCCACCAAACAACAAACACACCACCTATTATTAACGCAAAATTAAAATGCGTCAAATTTGGAGAGGTGGGATTTGATCCCCCAACCTCTCCTCCATTAATTACTTTAATTATCATTAGGCCAATGGCCTATTCATTGTTAAGTCTACCATCAAAACCTTATACAAACCCAAATTTCATTTGCATGAGGCAGAGAAGAATGCAGACCAACGCAGAGTTCGAGGAAGATATTTTTTTGTAGGTGTGGAAACGCGAGATAGGCCAAGGCAGAACCATGTACGGGCATGCTTTTCAAGACAAAGAATTTTTGTAGAGAATATTCCTTGAGCCTGAAATATTCCAGGGAGAGGTAACCTATCATTTTGTCAAAATGATATGAATTTTACAGTCATGTTAACCAGAATTGCACAGGGAACACAATGGTAAAGCTAGAATGGCCATCTGAGTAGCAGATTTGCAGATTCCTTGCAGAACTGAACCTTAAGGAATCTTTAGGGAATCAAAAATATTCCTTGAGGCCCAAAACTTTCTGGAGTCCATTTTCGACAAACTTTATGTTGATTTTACACCTCTCGGTGACATAAAATCAATGGTGATGTTTGGTTCAGTAGCAGAGCTTCCCATTTTTTGGCCATTTTCTAGATTGTAGTGACGATGTTTGATTTTCAAGTGTGAACAATCGATTCTATGCCCCTCGATGCCACAAATTTGAAAGTGTATCCAGACTCAATAGCTGAGCATCCGCTTCTTTGGCCAAATTCAAGGGTTGACATATATGCAGTTTGATCATGTGCCTATTTTTGTTATGAGATGTATTATGATATCTATATCCTTGCTTTATGCATGTTGCGGGATCTTGTTTTTGCTTCATGTGAGATTATGTCATGCTAATAGGAGGTCCTTTGTGGGTGAGAGTTCCTATACTGGAACATATCATGGAGAGACAGGCCACTCATGTTGAGGGCACGTCCTTGTATGAAGTGGGCTACCCCATTTTGACAATGGACCCAGAGACGTATCACACACTAGGTGAACTCCATTATTAACGTCTTGAGTTTGTATGTTGATGATGGTTGTCTTATTTCCCTTCTTTACAACATGCACATGCATTATTTTATGCTATTTCAAAATTAAATTCTAACGACATCATAGAAGTAAAATATCATGGGAAAATCCGGTAGCTGATGAACCCAAATCAAGTGGTGTCAGAGCGGTCTTCTTATTGATGTGAATTGCGAGTGTGAACAATGATTGAATGTGCAACAATGTAGGATGGCAAAGATATGTATGAGGCCATGCTCAGGATGTCCAAAATGGTGGACATTATATATGAAGCTTATGAAAGACGGGAGAAAGAAGAAACAGAAAGTGATGCTTCATCCTCATCTTGCAGTGAATATTCATCGCCCTAACAGTATTCTCATATTTTTAATGAGGAGATCAACCATAGAATTCAAGAAGATAATGCTGAATTTAAAGTGCTTCTACGATAGGACAAAGAGGATAATAATAGGGTGCAACTTCAGTTGCAATCTACAGAGGTAGCCTTGGAAGGAATGAAGCACAACAAAAAAAGACTTCAAGCAAGGGATGATGAATTAAGGAGGTTTATAAAAGAAGAGAAAGCAGAGAAGAATTGATTGCAACTTCAGTTGTGAGTCGTGGAAGAGGCTTTGGATGAATTGAAGTGCAAAGAAGGCTTAAAGAATCCATCATGACCTATTTCTGAATCAACAGTTGAGGTAAACGATGTTGATTTCTATTCATTTTCATATTCGCGTGCTATTAGTTCTATTGGAAATGTGAAGATACCCATTATAGGAACTGGCATGAGAATCCTCACCAATATTGGATACAAAGGGGGAGGAGTTGGTGTTAATGGCCAAGGCATGATTCAACCATTGGAGGTCGTGCAAAGACCTCAATTAGCAGGTTTGGGATACATTGAAGGACAGTTCTCGAAGGTGTCAGAAGCTTGAAATTCATGGTTGAAACCATTGGGGAAAGAGAATGATGGGAACACTTCACCATCATCCTATGACAACACACATTTTAGAGAAAGAGTTGAGGAAATCTCTCGTCACCATGATCACACCAGAGAAAACTAAGAGAGGTATAACAAGTATCGATATTCTAGTGTTCATTTTTATTACAAGAATGTCACTAACAATTAACCTACATCATGACATCAGAAAACATGTAGTTACTGTGGATTACATAACTATGTATTTGCTGAGTGTTGGAAAATAATGGTAGCACAAAGGAGGATGAGGTGTGAAAGGCCTTCTCCACCGGAAGAAAAGAATAAGGTAAAGCAGGTTTGGAGGAAGAAGACTCATTGCATTCATTGTGACGTAAGTGGCCATCAAAGATCCATGTGTTGGAGGCTCCATCCAAAGCATCGCCTTAAGGACAAAGAATCAGTGCAACAACCAGTTGAAACAATTGTTCGACAAGAAAATGCGCCACATAGATATGACCCATTCACTTTGATAAGTGAGAGATGATTTTTATAGATGTGTTAGCTTGTTTTGGCCTTACTTTGTAAATCAGGTGTTTCAATTTGAAATGTAAAAGTGATGATGTGTTTTCCATAAATTATGAAGCAAAAATGATGTTTTGGCCTTGTATTGATAGCTGGGGTATTGATTCCATTTTAATGTAAAGTTGACCACCGAGTATGTGTTATAAACTCATGGCAATTATGGGATGCTTAGGTCATAGCAGGTCATGTAATTTGTAAAATAATGTACTACAGGTTTGCAGAGGATGCAAGTGTCGACTCATCGCTTATGGCTCTAAAGGACATTAAATTTTAAGGAGAATGAAGGGTGACCTTTTAGGACATGTGTGGTGCAGACAAGGTACAAAGTAGCTACAGATTGTTTTCATGCTTTTGGTGGACCAAAAGTGCCTCATGGGAGGATTGATCCAGGTGGCTCCACACACCCTCAAGAGATCAAGAGGGCTCATAAATGGTTAAAATTTAAATTGTTTAGAATTCTTTCGAATGGAAAATATTGTAGTTCTTGTCACCCTGATTCCAATGGCATGAACTACACTCAAATCTGAGTCTGTATGAGGGAGATAGAGCTCTTTAAAGTTTGACATCATAAGGGAGAAGTGAGGTCCATAGTTTGCAACATGGCATCCCAATGAGCAGGTGGGAACCACAAGCCTACGTGACATACCAGTGAATAGGTGGGACCCACAAACCTACGTGGCATTCAGGTGTTAGTTGACAAGACCATTACACATGGCACTCTTTCATTGGCTCCTTTCCCCTACAGAAAAGACAAAAAAAAATGATATTAAAATACCCACATAAAAACAAGAAAATCATTAAAACATAACCATATGGTTATTAGACCAACAAAATAATTTTAAATATTAAAATAGTTATTTTAATAACTATTTATATTTAAAAATAAAAACAAAAACAAAATTATTTTAACATTAAAATCCATATGGTTAAAACAAACCATGTTAAAAAATATATATGCTATGGTATTAAAACAAAACCATACTTGAAAGTTTTCAACGTATATGTTGGAACTAAATATACATTAAAGTTTGAGAAACTATAAAACAAAATGACAAATATATATATATATATATATATATATATATATATATAAACCGTATTATGTGGGGTTGGGTCGGGACCTGGTTGACCGAGGACCCCACCCACAAAACCTTCACGTGGCACAAGGTCGGTGGGGTTTGAACCCATGATCAGCGGGACCGCTGGCCTCGCCCAATGTGGTAGCCTTATATGGCATGTCCGCCAAATGAGAAATGCCACCAAACAACAAATGCGCTAGCTATTATTAACGTGAAATAAAAATGCATCCAATTTTGGAGAGGCAAGATTTGATCCCCCAACTTCTCCTCCATTAATTACTTTAATTACGATTAGGCCAATGGCCTGTTAGTTGTTAAGTCTACCATGAAAACCTTATATGAACATGAATTTCATTTGCAGAGGAGAAGGCAGGCCACTACGGAGTTCAAGGAAGATATTTTTTTGCAGGTGTGGAACCATGAGCCAGGCCAAGGTGGAACCATGTACGGGTACGCTTTTTGAGACAGAGAATTTTTGTAGAGAACATTCCTTGAGGCCTGAGAGATTCCAGGGGAGGTAACCTTTCATTTTGTCAGAATGATATGAAGTTTACAATAATTTTAACTAGAATTTCACAGGGAACACAATGGTAAAGCTAGAATGTCCATCTGAGCAACAAATTTTCAGATTCCCTGTAGAACATAATCTTAGGGAATCTTGGGGGAATAAAAAAGATTCTTTGAGGCCCAAAAATTTCCAGAGTCCATTTTCGACAAACGTTATGTCGATTTTACACCTCTTGGTGATAGGAACTCAATGGAGATGTCCGTTTCAGTAGCAAAGCTTCCCATTTTTCAGCCATTTTCCATATTTGACTGACGGTGTCTTATTTTCAAGTGTGGATAGTCAATTCCATGCCCCTCGACACCACTAATTCGATGGTGCAGCCATACTCAATAGTTGATCATCTTCTTCTTTAGCCACCTTCAGGGGTTGATTTATATGAGTTTTGATCATGTGCCTCTTTTTTTTGTGAGATGTGTTATGATTTCTAGATCCTTGTTTGATGCATGTTGTAGGAACTTGTCTTTTGCTTCATGTGAGATTATGTCATGTTGATAGGAGGTCCATTGTGAGTGAGAGTTCCTGTAGTGGAACGTATCATGGATATACAAGCCAATAATGTTGAGGGAACATACTTGTATGAACGTCATCCATGTACATCACATCTTCCAACACTATATAAAGTGGCCTACTCCATTTTGACACTAGGCCCAAAGACATAGCCCACACTCGGTGAACTCTGTTATCAACGTCTCATGTTTTTATTGTTATCTCTAAATTGGTAGAATCTATGAGAAATGTGAAAGATTTTATTGTTCATTGTTTTATACTTGAAAATAAACTCTCTCAATATTGCAGATTTCATATTTTTTCACCTAGAATCTTCTCTTGAAGTTGACTGCTCACACATTCTAAAAAATGCAACAAATCCCCTTGTCGCTCCAGCAGAAATTCAAGAAAACCTAAATTGGTGAATGCTTAAGCAAAGATAGGGTCCTCCATGAATAGATTAAGGTCCATGGTCTCCTATCTAAGCACAAAGCCTCCTTTGTATGATTTCTTCTTAATGGCCATCTCCCTTTATAACCAAGCTGCCTTCTTAAAAATTTGACGTTTGTAAAGAAAAAAATTGGACAACGAGCTGCTTTCCACAAAGCTAAACTCTTCTAAGGTGAAACATGATTGATACGTGCAAATTATGAAGGGTTAATGACAAAGAGGAGCTTGGGTGATTTGTTTAAAATATAAAATTCGAATATGAGAGGGAAAACGAAAAATGGAGGGATGAAAGTGGAATGATGACAAGCAATTATGATTTCACATGTTGGATAACTATCATAACCTACTAGGTGATCTCACCTTTCCCAAAAACTAATAGCAAATGACAAGTCATCGATTTTCTTTTGGCTGATTTTCTATGGAAATTTTAGGTAGTTTTGTAGTGAAATCCGTTGTTCTGCCACTGTATTCTCTACAAAACTGTGAAAAATTAGACAAGTTGCTCATTTCTTGATTTTAAGGCATGGGTGTGAAAAATAAATGATATAAAATGGATTTGAATGACATCACATGACTCGTAATGGTTTTTTGACATACGATAAACATGATTTGATAAATTCTTCATCAAATGCATGACCCAACATGACACAACATGAAACCTATGGTGACCTTATCAAAACAAATTTTGAAAATTTTGAGTGTGATAACAGTGGCTCCACTAGGGATGTTGTGCCTCTATAGTACAACAAAGAAATTGAAGTTCCAATGCCTCTCTTGAAATATTGAAAAATTTATGAAATTGATGAAGACTTCGCCAAGCTCTTATAGCCTTCTCCTTGGGCTCAAGCTTGTTGTAAAATACAATCCAAGCTAAAGACTAAATCTGTACATGCTGAAAATATGCTCATAATACTTGAGCTTATTCACACACACTCCTACCTACCCTAACAACTGCAATCTTCATGTTTGATTCAAGTGACATGAAACCTCCAATAAAGTCAGTCAATGAGTTGATTTGATACCTGAACTCCTTAATTGTGCTTAAACCAAAAGCAAACTATATTCTGGAATGATAAAGGTAACAAAAAATTGGTCTCTTTTTCATAGTGAAAAAGTAATTGAAAAGTTGGACTATATAACTCTTCCATGTAATCAACTATGGGATCATATAAGACCTAATTTAGTGATATCCATTTTAATATCTCAATGGAAAATTGATCATGGATATCCTTTTCATTTTATTCATCAAGGCAGAACCTTGATTTCAACTCTACAATATCAAGCTCATAACTATATTCTTCCTCTATCTGCAAGTCAAATGGTATAACAATTTCCTATTTTTTTTAGGAGGAAGACTTTCCAAGAAATTTTTAGGATCTTGGAAATCATATGATTCAATTTGAACATCCAATAGTTCAATTTCATTTTCTAATCTTTCAACAACTAAACCAAGAAAATAAATTTTATTTTCACGTGTGAGTCGACTGGATTTCAAAAAAAGAAATACTATTGTTGGGAAATGTTCATCTATCTGAAATTCTTCTAACTCATCCCTTACACTTTGTAACATTTCACCATATAAAGGGTTTTCCACATACCCTGTCATCTTGGATCACCATCAATGTTTTGAAATTTGGATTCTTTGGCAGTGAAGTCGCTCTAAAATTTGAAGCTTCGGACCTTGAACAATGGAGTCACCAAGTGAATGGTACAAACTTCTTGTGTTTGACTTATGTTCACCATCAGAAGTCAAATCCAAAATTTTTCGTTCTTCTCGGAGAAAATTTACACCTTCGGTCTCCTGGTAGATGCACCAAAATGTTATCTCTAAATTGGTATCACCTGTGAAAAAAATGGAAGTGGTTGACAATAACCTCTCTTAGTATTGCAGAATTCATATTTTTTCACCTAGAATCTTCTCTTGAAGTTGACTTCTCACACATTCAAATCCCCTTGTAGCTCTAACAGAAATTCAAGCAAACCTGAATTGGTGAATGCTTCAACAAAGATAGGGTCCTCCATGAGTATATTAAGGTCCATGGGATCCTATCTAAGCATAGAGCCTCCTTTGTATGATTTCTTCTTCATGGCCATCTACCTTTATAACCAAGCTACCTTCTTAAAAATGTGACACCTGTAAAGAAATAAATCGGACAACAAGCTTGTTGCCACAAATCTAAACTCTTCTAAGGTGAAAAATGGATGATACATGAAAATTCTGAAGGATTAATGACAGAGAGGAGCTTGGATGATTTGTTTAAAAAGATGAAATTTGAATATGAGAGGGAAAATGAAAAATGGAGGGATGAAAGTGAAATGATGAAAAACACTTATGATTTCACATGTTGGATAGCTGCCATAACCTACTAGGTGATCTCACCTTTCTCCAAAACCAATAGAAAATGACAAGTCATCAATTTTATTTTGGCGGATTTGCTACAGAAATTTTAGTTAGTTTCATAGCAAAATTTGTTGTTCTGCCACTGTATTCACTACAAAACTGTGAAAAACTAAAAAAGTGGCTCATTTCTTGATTTTAAGGCATGGGTGTGAAAACTAAATGATATACAATGGATTTGACTGACATGACATGACTCATAATTATTTTTTGACATAGGATAAACATTATTTTATAAATTCTTCATCAAATGCATGACCCAACATGACACACCATGAAACCTATGGTGACCTTATCAAAATAATTTTTGAAAATTTTGAGTGTGATAACATGTATGTTACTAATGGTTGTCTTGTTTCCCTTCTTTACAGCCTGCACATGCATTATTTTATGCTATTTTAAAATGAAATTCTAACAACATCACAGAAGTAAAAGATCATGGGTAAATCGGATAGCTGATGGACCTAGATCATAGTTTGACTTGTACTATTAGAAAGAAGACTAATAGGGATACCACAAGAAAAAAAATCAGATCGTGGAGATATTAAATTACATATTTACAATCGTTTCAAGATCGAGCTCCTAAAAGAAAGAAACAATTGTGTATTTTTTTTTTTAATTGCATAGAATTTGTTTGAAAAATCAGTTGAATTGATTCCAAGGTCATATTGAAGCATAAATACTAGTATTTGGTTCTAAAATTCCTCCAAAACAAAATAATTCTACACCCATTAATCCCTCAAAAAGCTCTACTATAACGCACGAAGAGGAATAATTGTGACATGATATATCAAAATTATGAGACCAAGTGAAAGAAATTAAAATTTTGAATGATGTTTTAAAAGTAGCCATGGAAGCAATGATGAATGTCAAAATTGAAGGGTTGAAGGAAGGGGTGACAAAGTTGTTGCAAGAAAGGATTCCTAGTGGTGACAAGGTAATCCATGAAAATCATGATGAGGATAAAAGGAATATGAATTATGATTTTAGAGACTCCAATTTTGGATTTAAGACCAACCACATTCTAAATATTGATATGAGGAAGTTTGATGGCAAGGATATGGTAACATGGATACTATAGATGGAGCAATATTTTGATCTCTATGATGTGCAACGTGCACAAAAGGTACACAATGCATATTTATATTTAGAATCCAATAAATTTGTATGGTATCGATGCCTTTTTTCTTGTAAAACACTTATCACTCAGTCAATTTTTATTGAGGAAATGATAACACATTATGAGTATATTATTGTAACCTTAGAGACAACCCCTAATTGAGTAGAGGTCAGTGCCTTGGAAATCTATACAAAGAGATAATAAACTTTATTTTTTGTCCCATTATGATAGTTCAAAAGTATTTTTACAAGTAATTATCATGGAATATTATTCGAATAAGAACACCTCTCAAAATGGCCTCACTGACAATGAAAATGATTTTAAGTTGTAGTAAAGTGATGGAAAGAGATTATTAAAAGTCTAGAACAAAAGGCTACTTATTGTAGAATATTTTGCTTCAAACATTAGCAGAAACATGAAAGATAGAAAAATGATAATACAGAAAAGAGGAGCGCATATTAAGTTTATCTAATTTCAAATTACAGTTACTATAAATTCAGTAAATATATGTCAGTAAAAACTAGCAGCTTCATTACTATTTTCCATAAAGAAACAAAATTAAATTATTCACAAAGAATATGAACACATATCACACTCAATGATCTTCTTGGAATCACCTTGAAAAGCTTTAATTAATCTCCAAGAAGATGATAGAAACATTACACAGAAATTTTTTTCCTTTTGAAGCCAAAATTTAGAACCCTCCTTACTTCTCCAAATTTTCTTTTTGTAGTGGCATTACAATGGTGACAATTATAAAAAATTTTAACTATCTAAAAACTACTAAACTACTTTGAAAACTAATTTATGCCTATTCAGTCCTTCTAAGGACTTCAAATTTTTATAAAGCTAAGAACAAAATTGTTTCATCATTGTAAGTATATCTTTTTAATTTTTTTATGAAATGAAATAGGTGACCATTTTTCACTGGATGACTTGTGATTCCTGTGCAGGCTCATTTGTCATAGACTGATGAGAGTACCCATGGTGGTAGGCGGGACCCTCTAGGAGTGATCCCGTATTCAATCAAAACTGTCGATTGACAGTCAATGATCTGGCACTAACCTTTTTATGGAGGCACCCATGTCCATAATTGTCATTCTGGTTATGGTGTCAGGTTTTAGCCATCGGAAGGGCCCAACATCTCCAATTAAACCGACTGAAAAAGTGCCCGTGTTATGAAACCAACTCACAAAATAGAAGAAAAGAGAGATCAATGCCTTAGAAATCGACCATTTCGAGGGGGAAACCTCCTTTACATTACATAAATAAACAATTCTTAGATGATAAAAATGACAAAACCTCCTTTCTATATATAGGAGTCCATGGGGCCACAATATAATCCTAGTCGACCTAACAATAATAATGTAGGCGCACAACAATAATAATAGTGTCTATTTATGGGGCACAATAATAATAATAATATGGGGGCTACAGGGGTAAAAAAATAAAAATAAGGGGGCTACACTAACAACAATAAGGGACTACACTTGTAATATAGGGATATAACATTCCCCTCTCCTTCAAAAAAATGTTTTCCTCAATGCTTGAGTAGCTACCAATGCTTCTGTATAAAATTCTCATCCTCCCATGTGGAATATTCAGTGGGTAAGTTATTCCACTTAATGAGATACTTTGAAATTGATTGATTTTGTAGTTGTCGAGTTCACTTTTCTGTGACTGCTTCAGAACTTCTTTCATTGTGATGTTGATCTTCCTTTTGTTTCATTCAATTCTGCACTAAATTTAGGTTATCCTCTGAGAGTTGAAAAACTTGTTGTTTATTCTCGATGTGATCTTCCACTAATTTATCATCCACTTTAGTTTTCATTTGATCCTTCAAACCGTTTAGCTTAGCCTTCATTTATGCTTTTAAACCATCTATGGCATATTTTATTGCTCTTTGTAAGATCGAAATTTGTTGCACTTGGTATCATAATTTTGATATATCATATTGCAATTCTTCCTCTTCATGCATCATAGTATAGATTTCTGAGGGCTTAATGGGTGAAGAATTATTTTTTGGATACATTATATAACTCAATACTGATATTTATGCTTCAATATGCCATTGGAATCACTTGAAACTAGTTTTTCAAACAAAAGTGATGCAAACTTATTTAAACAATACACACATTTTTCTAGCTTTTGAGGAGCTCGATATTGAAATTGATGTATCTCTGTAGTTTCAGATCCCTAAGATTTAAGTTTTAGTCCTGTAATAGCCCTCTGAGTCCTCTTTCCAAAGCCATGGGTCTAACCTTATTTGGATTCTTCAAGGCAAAGTTATACCCAATCTTCCACAATGACCTAATTATGGACTATTTCAGTAGAGCGAACTTGTACGACGTGCCCTGTGTTATTGTTTCCTCCTTTGGCTCTGAAATTGATATACATAAAATTATATTCTATTTATTTTCAACCAATTTCTACAGAATTCCAATCCGATGCTCAGAGAGAGAATTATGAAAATTTTCCCCAGGTCACCTCTTTGAGATGAAATTCATGAGCCTGCAAAAGCCCTAACTCAAATCATATCTCTGAAAATATTGCGAACCAAGATCTGAAATGTTTACGAGAACTTCCTGAGGATTTTCTATAAATGGGTTTTTTGTGTTAGAATTTGAAACTTTTTATAAAAAAATTTATAGCAAAAATTCCACAATGGCCTGTTTGAAGCAGTGAAACCTGATAATCCAAAGCTCTGATACCAAATGTTATGAAACCAACTCCCAAAATATAAGAAAAGAGAGATAAACGCCTTATAAATCAGCCACTTCAAGGGGGCAACCTCCTTTACATTACATAAATGAACAATTCTTAGATGATAAAAATGACAAAACATCCTTTCTATATATAGTAGTCCATGGGGTCATAATATAATCCTAGCCAACCTAACAATAATAATTTAAGGGCACAACAATAATAATAGTGTCTTTTTATGGGGCATAATAATAATAATATGGGGGCTAGAGGGGTACAACAATAACAATAAGAGAGCTACACTAACAACAATAAGGGACTACACTATTAATATAGGAATCTAACAACCCTACATTTAATCCTTTGATCCAGTGAACTGCTACAAGGGCCCCACCTATCATAACTTCAATTGATCATGGATCATGTCAGTTTGAAATTAATCCACCTTTTAATTTTTCAAAAAAAAAAATTCATAAGTATGCTTTGATGAGTATTTTTTTGGAATATATAATTTTTTTTTTATAGTTTTAAACATAGTGAAAAACGAGCTACGCATATACAAAGAGAAACACCTTCTTTAGCCAACTGATAAATCTCAAACAAAAGTGTTCAATGGAAGAACACATTGAGGACTTCCAAAATTTGAATATCAGGGTAACTAATATTCAAGAGGAGCATATGATTGATTTATTCATATGGACTTTAAAGGATAACATGCAACATGAAGT
Source organism: Pinus albicaulis (assembly GCA_034641835.2). NCBI lineage: Eukaryota > Viridiplantae > Streptophyta > Pinopsida > Pinales > Pinaceae > Pinus > Pinus albicaulis. The sequence goes on along the minus strand of CM076584.1, from coordinate 1,580,175,478 downwards.
TCACCTTTGGGAACATAATTCATTGGAGAAGGCATTCAGGGTGGAAAGAAAAGTTGAAAGAAAATTTATGGTAACAAGTAAATCTACCACTCACAACTATAAAGATGGAAGTGTTGTTCCTCCTAGACTTCCACAACCTACAAGGTTGACACCACAATAATTGGAGGAAAAAAGAGCGAAAGGGATTTGTTATAGTTGTGATATAAAATACACTAAAGGCCATAAGTGTGCTCAGAAGAAATTATTTTACATAGATTATGAAGAGGAGGAAAAAAAGGAACAAGAAACATCAAATGAGAGGGATATACACTATGAACAAACCCCTAGGAAAGAAGAAATGAATATGATCATATCTTATTTTGCATTGTCAGAAATTACCACTCCTAAAACTCTCAAGGTAGAAGGATATATCAAGAAGAAAAAGGTAATAGTGCTTATTGATTCAGGTAGTACCCATAATTTTATTCATTGTAAGATAGGCAAGGAATTGAATTTCTTCCTATATCCAACACCAGAGTGTCAAGTGATGGTTACAAATCGAGGAACTATAAATTTCTCTAGAAAGTGCCATAATATCAAGCTTAATATGTATTGAATAGTCCAATGCTTTCCATTCCAATGGGTGGTTCTAATGATGTACTAGAGGACCAATGGTTACAATCTTTGGGGATGATAGCTTTTAATTTTCAAGAAATTTTCTTAAAAAAAAATTGGAAAGGAAAGGAAGTTGAATTAAGGGGTATTGAAGGGAAAACAAGAAATATAATCATCTCTAATGGCATGAAAAAGCTTCAGAAGAAAGAACGATGGGGAAGAATTGAGCAATTATGATCACTAGAGGTTCAAACATTGAAATCATATATTTCTCCACATCTCCAAAAAGTCTTGGACAATCATTTCGGACAATAATTACAACATATTTAAGACTCCAAAAGGCCTCCCACCTATTCGTGATCATGATCATTCTATTCATATGATTCCAATAAGTGTTCCTCCAAACATCAGGCCTTACAGATATCCCTATGCGCAATAGAGTGAAATTGAACATTTGATTGCAGAAAACCCTGATCAATAAAATGTCACAATATATACACTACTTTACTTTAGAACATCCATGTGTATACATGACTTCCTTGAAGCATACTTGCGTACAGATCTCAAAGCATTGAACCCTGAAATTGAATCATTGTCATTTTGAAACAAACACTGAGTTATACCCTGAACCATTGAATTACTATGAAATAATCACGAAACCATCACATATGTTCAATCACATACAACCAGTAGCATCATCATTCTTCAATAAATCAATTTAACTTTAATCCTCACTGTTAATCCTAGATCATCAAACAAGACTTCATTGACAGAGAATAAAATCATAGTAAGAGTGATTAGACTGATCATACATATTATTCAACAAAATATAGCTTATTTACACACTTTCTGCAAAGCACTTCTGTGTGTATATGTGTTTTTCAGGAAACAAACATGTGTATAGATCTGTCTAAAATGCAGGATTGCCATGTGACTTACCAGCCTGAAACCCAAGTATGCATGTGCCTTTCATATTATCAAACCTACATACATATCTGCAATTATTGACTTATACCTTCGTTGCACATCATTCCTTTAGAAAAAAAAAACATGTCTCTCGGCATACACAATAAAACATGCGTCAGACATAAATATCACAGATGAAACCAAGCCATTATCACTATAGTCATTTCAGATATATTGGATCTGATCCATCATCAAATTCTTGGGTGCATCCTTAGCTTCAAATAAAACTATTCATTAATATCCCATTACATGCACACTTGCTTCACATCTAACTATTCACACAATATTCATCACTTACACACGCTAAGCACTTTGACCTTCATCTCCTTATATATCTTAGGCCTTAGCCAATACCATAGGTCAAAACCACACTTTTGTCGATGGTCTTCCTTGACGGGATCAAATGTTCATTACTACACTCAATATTGTGGTCCAATACCATGTAAAATATGCTTGGTATTTAAAATGCCATGGAGTGGAAACTGTATGCGCCTTTTCTTCTTCATACCCATGTGTGTATGCAGCTTTGATTCACAGAACATGCGTGTACCTATAAAAACATCCCCTTCATCATTCCTTTGTCTCTGAACTATTATGATTTTTTCCAAACTCTTTATCACATGTAGACACATCATGTTAACATATTCATAAAATAGGTTTCTATAAAAATACAACTCGTCAAGTAGATTTCCATCAAGGACAACGCAAATTTAGTCATAATGCCAACACAATAAGGACAACTTGGCACTGCCAAATTATCCTCCAGTCCATGTCATCAGTGTCATATCATGTCCTATCATGAGTCATCATATACCACATCATTATCGTGGATTATGTAATTATCTATTCAAAATTTATTGTAAAGTGGAATTCCAAAGGAGGCATAAAGTATATGAAGATTCATGTAAAGTCGAAAAGTAATAGGAATTTGAAAAATCATGAGGATATTAGAAGAGTCACAAGGAAGGTGAAGCATCACCTAATCATTATTATATATACACCCTCATTGTACGGGCATTAGAGAAACAATCTAATTATTTTGAGGAGAAAGGAATGGCTCCAAGGCTCCACTATTGGAGCTAGTGGTGCTCATTGTATACATGTGTCATAGAACTTTAAATTAATAACAGAAGCATTCATGGCTAGCTGTAATGAATACAATAATATAAATAATGATTAATTATTTAATTAGTAATTAGGTTGAAAGGGCATGTCTGATGAGACATGACCTTTCGTGAAGAAGAACCTGCCTAGGTCTATAAGCAGGCCTCATTTGTAACGATCAATAAATCATTCATCATAAATTTTAATATAATATTTCTATCCTCAATGGATATTCTATTATTTCAAGTCTTCTCGAATATCTAAATTGAGAAAGAACTTTTTTCACTTCAATTAGTATTGGAGCATTTTGAACCTTTGGCCGCCTAACCACTTCACAGAGCCACACTCTCCGATCCAAGTCTTTGACTGTAAAATTCGTCAACATTGCTGCCGTTGGAGTGTTTTAATACACTTTTGGAGTTTCTTCATTTGCTAATTTCGTCAGAGCCCCTTGGCCATTTTTAAAGAATTAAAAAAAAAGGTGAAAAAAGAGGAAGAGAAAAGAAAATTCAAAATAATCATATTTAAACCAAAAAAAAAAACAAAAAAAAATTATAAATGAAAAATATATGATACATTGAATACATTGCATAAAAACCACCAAATTTGTTGACCAACCACAATAACCTGTCACAAACCATAGTTCTTTGTTTCAATCAGCCACACCACAACATGTGACCATTGAACACGTTCCTGCTAATTAGGCCACATATTAGTCTTCCACTGCACACTGCAACATCGGACCTTTCTCTCTGCCTAACCTGCAAATGTTGTCACCACTAAAAACTTGAGAGTCCGCCACTTGAACCAGTAGTCGAATTCCACCTTACGCGACTGAGTGTTCTCAACCACTGTGACCCTTTTCATTTCCTTTCGCCCCGCTGCAGGCTATCTGTCTTACTTCCTGCATTCCACACACTTTTCCTCCACCCACACTCTGCCCTCGACATATCCATCCACCTTACTGTTGAAATTCCTGCCCCACCCAAGGAGCCAACAACGACTGACTCCAAACCACCCACGTCGTCGTCTCAACCTTAGCAACAATACGATTGTAACCATTACCTGTTTACTTGTCGTGTCACAAGGAGCAGGGACCTACACCCTCGACTACAACAATTAACTCCACTGCCTAGCCGTTGCCACTGTTCTCTATTCCCATTATCTCCACACTGCCCACTGCCTTTACACTCACTTCATTATCCACTATACAAAAATAATAAATTCAATTTTTGACCATAGAGATTGTATTCACCAACTTAAGAAAAAAAATCAATAATCAATTCCCATCAAACCTATAGAGGATACATCATAACCTATTGAAACGACACAACTCTTGAAGGATTGAATGAAATAATTGTTTGAGGAAATATAAAATTCTCTAATATAAAGTAATTAGGTTATTTAACATACAAGTATTTAAAATGAGGTCATTTTATTTAATAGGAGCTTTAAAAAAAAGAAAGGATTATATATATAGAGAGAACATAAATAAAGAAAAAAAAAGGCAGAGTATAGTGAAAAAAAAGCCTTTTAGTAAATTTTGAAGAAAAGAGAAAAAAGAATTATCATATATAAAATATAATAAGGTAAATTTTGAAGGTATTTCCAAAATTAAAGCATATTTAAATTGTCTTGAAAAGAAAAGTTGAGAAGGTATTTATAAAGTAAAAAGGGCAATACTATTTTATTATAAAGATTAGAAAAATCTACTTTTAAAAACCCTAAGTTCATCCCAAAAACATTTAATATTCAAGAAGAAAAATGGAATCTAAATCAGAATTGAAGAAAGGGAGATTTTTAGAAACCTTCCCTACCAACACTAAAGTGCTATTTAAATTTAAACGAATTCTCACAGGAAAAGATATTACTATTTCTATCTCTCGCGCTGAAGGTAAAAATTATATAGCACCTAAAATCGCAAACTAATTAGTGATCCCAAAGTCAAATATAATAAAAAAATTAGACTGTTTTGTTAAAAAAATATATGGCATACCCAATTTACAGTTAAACATTGGGGATTATACATTCATATTGAAATTCTCTGTTCAATCCTTACCTTTTAACGACGGTGGCATTGTGTTGGGTTCACCATGGATGGAAACCCTAGGTTCATTTATCTTAAATACGAAAAATAAGTTTTTAACATTCTCCTAAAAAAGAATAAAATGATGCTACATGACGTTAAATTGAAGCAAAATTCAGTGACGCTTGAAGACATACAAGAAATTTCAAAGGTAATTCTTCAAGAAGGTAAAAGGGCGATCCAAAATATGCAAAATGAAATTGAAAAAATCACAACTAACAAGAAAGAATAAGTTGCTCGTGTCAAGGACCACAATGTAAAATTACTAACGAAACTTAAGAAATTGAAGAAGGAAAAGAAGTTATTGGAAAACAAGGTGCAAAAACTTGTCGAAAATAAAGCATCAAATGTAGAAGTCCAAGTTGAAGTAACATATATCAATCCAGTAAATCTCACAACTCAAGAAGAAGACAAGCAAGTTGCAGAAGATGCAAACTTAGATGTTGCAGTTCAGACGAGGAACATTCAAAGTGAAGGTTCTATAACCAACTCAATAACATCCTCACTAGAATAAAATCAAAGAAATCAAACCAAAAAATCTCCCTATCGACATCCAGATCATGAGAGTAGACAATTTGATCAAGCTACGTATTCAGAATAGAAACAACAAGCTGATGTTCCAAAGAATGCTAATTTTAGTGAAATCTGCTCAAGTGATAATTCCACACAATTTTCAAGTCTCCACAAGATTCTGTAGAAGATTTATTTAGGATGGTTTGATCCATTCTCAGTGCGACAGTTTTGTTTGTCAGTTAGAGGATCATATCAACTTGTATCGCTGACGATGACTACTCCAAGATAAGAAAACAATTGTAGCAGGAAAATAGATCAAGGCCTTTCATCAAAAAGCTTTGAGGACAAAGCTTTTTGAGGAGGAAGGCAATGTAATGAATAAAAATCTTTTTGAGGAGGAAGGCAATGTAATGAATAAAATAATATAAATAATGATTAATTAGTTAATTATTAATTAGGTTTAAAGGGCATGTCTGATGAGACATGACCTTTCGTGAAGAGGCACTCACCTAGGTATATAAGCAGACCTCATTTGTAAGAACCAATCAATCATTCATCATACATTTTAATATAATATTTATATCCTCAATTGATATTCTGATATTTCAAGTCTTCTGGAATATTTAACTTAAGAAGGAAATTTGTTCAGTTCACCAACACATTCTTCATACATGGATTATGAATGTTTGTAAGACTATTCTACGGATGTTTGTATTTCATGTTCTCTTTCATTTGTGCTAAAGTGGTTGAACTGTTTCGTTTATTTTAGTACTTATCTTATTAAGAATGTGTTGTAATGGTTTTTATTGTTGTCCCATCCTTGTGTACTATTCCACAGGATCCGATCTTTCTCATTCATAGGTTGTAATGACCATTACATCTCTTGTGGAATATTCCACTAGATGTTAGATGGGTCCTTCTTGTTTTTGTGTGTCTACTAGGGTGGTATTATTACCTCTTTCCTATAGGCACACTTACTTACTTTTCAAAGGTACACACACGTTCCTCTCTCTTTTTGATAGTTAAAGCCAAGGAAAATATATAAGAATTCATGACAACCAGGTTGATACTTTGGATGGGGCTCCTATTCCAAATGACGTGAGGTCTAATTAGAACTTCACATTGAGGAGACCCCTTGGTTGACAAATTTCAAGCACCGTCAACAAATACATAATACAATGGAGAGTTTCATTCAAGGAGTCTACTTAACATGGTTCCTCTTCTAATGACATTTTTATGAGTTTTAGGTACCTCTTGTTATTGAACATTTTGATTTGCCGGTACCTTGGGAATTTATTTTTCTATGATTTTATCGAGCAATATGTATTATGATTTTTTCTTTTCTCGTCTCTTTCTCTACAATTTATTTTTATACATGAAATTCTTAGTGAATTTGACATCTCTATTATTTTGGCTTTCTCATCATAAAATTGGCCTCATAATTTAAACATGAATGCACTACTATATGATTGTATACCTTGTAGTTTTTTATCTCTAAAGATGTACCTTAATGGAAATCCAAATTTAACTCCGCCTATAAAATGTATAACTTAGTCACCTTAATTCACACTCCCCCCTCTAGATAAGCTTTAGGAACATAGAAATTAATTAAACAACCCCAAAGAAATAAGTAGTTATTGTCGGAACAAGTGGCCTTAACTCGTGCATTGGCAACCCCAAAAAAATCGTGATAAGACTCAGCCTTACAATTTCATGAGGGTTTTGAGTTGACTTCTCTCATTGGCTGCTAGAATTGTGCCCACATGAAAAATGGTCTTAGGCTCTTCCTTACTAGGATAGCACACAATTTCCACCCATATATTAAATGTTTACCTTTGTTATCACGTTTACAGGATTTTGGGTACTATGTATCTTTTCCAATTTTAATAGTACCTCTTCCAAAATTGATCATATGAAACATTAATTGAGCCATATAATCTTAGTATTAGAATGAAAGGTTGAGTTCTTTGCAAAATAAATGGAACTCTTGCTATCACTATAAAACCTGATGTACTCTTACCAATTCCTCCATGAACGTTTGTAACTAAATCATCTCTTTATTAGTCTTTGTAATAGAAACATACCTTACTTCTATTGCTAAAAGTTCAGCAACCCTTTGTAATTTTAAAATCCAACCTGTTATTATTCCACCTATAGTAATAACATACCACATGATGCTCCTACTATCTATATCAGCTTCTATATATATGTCAACATATCCATATAAATTAGTGTTTGAACCTCCAAAGCACAACTCCTAAGTAGTAATAGCTATCAAATACATGTCAACCCACTTTACTATCTTTCAATGCTCTTTACCTAAATTATTTGTATACCTTCTCATCACTTTCATTGCATGTGCAACATCTAAACTGGTGCACATCATCACATAAATCATGGTACCAACTACTAATGAATATGGAAACTCGGACTTGTAGTCCATGTTCTCTTGTGTCTTGGAGCACATGTCTTTTGTTACTTTGAAATGAATAACACATTTTATATCTATTCACTCTTAGATAATGTTAAATTATTTCGTATCTCATGTTATTCTCATACTTCCGAACATAGAAAATCACTATCTTGCATACCCCTACATGTTGGCTGTATGATTATTGATTAGTAGAAATCTATTTTATTGACTAGTTATTCATTCTTCAATAAACTTGTAACGATTGAAATGTTCAACCATTTTTGATATACTTCACTCCCTCCTAAATCTATATATAAGAAAAAAAAAAAAAAACAACAAAAATTGTTGGGTTTGATTTTCAAACTAACTTCTTGTATGATTTACATTATAAGAGTATTATTATTTGCATTGTGATTTTGTTGATTGCATGTAGGTTGTGGCTAAAGAACTTGTCTTCCAATCATGAAACTGGATCCTAAGAAAAGTGTAAGTTTCATCTAAAATAGAAGATTTTAATAAAAAAACAAAAATAGAAATTTCAAATACATGGTAAAAGAGAAAAAACCTTAAAACGGGATGCGAAACTTGGATTCTCTTCTCAGTCGAAATCCTCAATTGCGCCGAGTAAGCCTACATCTATCACTTTCTCCCTTGGTATTGCTTCTCTGTCAATTAACAAAAGAAAATTGAGGTTGGGAGACTAGGATATGGAGGGGGGAAACAAATTATCCCATAATTCCTCGGACATGACATCGAGACCTGTTTCCCTGGAGGGTACCGAAGTTCATAATTTGTGAGGGGGCAGTAATCCTTCTATCAACCCTATTGAATCCTCTCTTATTTCAAATTTTCTACCTAAGGATGTCCATCAATTCGAGCTCCTCCCATCTCTTTCCCCTGGTCCACCATCCACCCCTGCCTCGACCATCTGACTCGGGTGGGATTGCTCCTCTATCCCCCGTTAACTTGATCGGAAGCAATTTTGAACTCATCTTTCAAAACCCGGTTGCTCAGATAGTCCCATTTTCGATTGACACTCGCCTCTATCCGGCCCCTGTCTTATCCATTAGTCCTTCTTCTATCTCAAAGGCGAAAATCTGCGAAGGCTTTGGACGTGTCCCTCCCCCATGGAAATTTCCATGATGTCCTTGTCACCCTTTCCCTCGATAGGGTCCTTAGAGCTTTGGCCCCCTTACCTGACGTTCATCCATGATCCTATGCTCTCTCAATCTCAAGGGGGTGGGGGGAAGGGAGAAGTTAGAATATCTTCAAAATTTCATTTCTACTTTTAAACCAGACTTGAATTTCATACAAGAATCAATGACTTCGGCTGATAGGACCTGAATATTTTGTCGCTCCTTATGTCCATATTGGCTCTTGGTCACCACTGATGTGGTGGGCCGATCGAGGGGATTGGCTGTTATGTGGGATCCTCACCTGGTTTCCCTGAAGCCATTTGGGTTTTTTGGGGGCATCATCATGACAGGATTTTCCAGGGTTTTTAGCAGAAGGATTCACCTTGTTAACATGTATGCTCCTTACCGAGACAGACTAAGGTTCTGGAATAGGATGTACATTGTGGGTTTTCTTCAACTAAATGGTTCCATATTTGCGGGATATTTCAACTACACCCTCAGGGAGAATGAGACGTGGGGTAAGCGTGGAAGAAGGGATCCTATGGAGAAGTTTTCGAACTCATTGATAGAAAGATACAATCTGGTGGATTTATCCTTGGAAAGAGAAGTTCCAACTTGGTATAATGGGCGTTTGGGTGATGAATTCACAGGGAAAATAATTAACAGAATTCTGGTGCAATCTTCTCTTCTATCGCAAATGTAGGATCTTAAGGTTTGGGCGGAGGATGTGATGATCTCAGATCATCTCCTGGTATCTGTCGAATGGAAGTTTGAGAACTGTAAATGGGGATATCCTTTTAAATTTAACCAGGCCTATTTATATAATGAGTCATTTAATATACTAGTCGGGAATCATTTCAAAGAGGCTTTTAGAGAGGAAGGTACCTCCGTTATGGAATTTTTATCAAGTGTGCTGCGCAATTTAATTTAAAGTGAAGAAATGGGAAAAGGAGTAGAAATATCGCATGGTTAAGGATTTGAAGTTACTATCTACAGAGAATAAAAAGATTATAATTAAGATTGATGAGGGAGACTCATCTCCTAATATCTGGCCTCATCTAAAACTCATTGAGTCAGAGAGTCGTAGATGTTGAACCCTAGAATTTCCCTCTCCTTTACAGTTTTATTATTTCATTTCATCTCTTTTCCATCAGTTCATAAACCCTAATAAGTGAAGAATGCTAAGGTTTTGACTCAAGGATACATTTAAATGATTTTCATATTGTATTTTAATGATTTTTCTATTTTTATAAGTTTTTACAAATTAGCTACAGAATGCAGCCTATTCTGCAGCTGACTATACGTTTCGTAGATACTCTTGTGGTTGAATAGGTTATAGGTGTCAGTTGAAGAATTAGTCCACATGGGTATTCTAAAAATCTTTCCTACATGGATTCCATCATATTCATATGGACCAGATCGACATAAAAAGTGGCCTAAACCTATGGTCAAAGCTACAAGTCAAAGATCGTTACCTACAACAATTAGGACTCCTGATTTTCTTCGTAGAAAATCATGAGTCCTAAAAGTCCTATTTTTATTATAATTCAAAGATACATCTGTAGCTACTTTTCTTCGTATTTAGTTATGAAAATTAACTTTAAATAGAGGTTCTATAGAATTGAGAACAAGTTAAGTTTTTAGTAGTATAGTTCAAAATCACAAGTGAAATACTTTGTTTTCTAAAAATCTGTTTTAATAAAGAAGTTCAGTTACCAGATGCTGGTTTGATTGCACTTTTGAAAAGCTAAGGAGTTAACCAACTTGGTAGCAGAGGGTCCCTGCTACTAAAGGAGGTTTTTAATGCTTTCTAGTTAGATTTCTTTAATTTTGTTTCCTAATTTATGTTCATGCTTAATTTCCATTTTTGAATAGTTTAAATGCAATTGTGGATATTTTCCTTCCGAAGCGTTTCAAGGAGATAGGACTTATATCTTCAGGATTGGAATAAAGATTGAAGTGTTGAGAAACATGGTTTTTTAGTTTACTCTTTTGCCTTTTTCAAATTCATTAGAAGATAGCTGTCAATTGTTGTGTCTAATTAAGCATTTATGAAACCCATTTTTCCCATTTATTGAATATTACATTGAATGGTTAAATGTCTTATAAGTGCAGTGGTTGAATAAATTTTGCTTCTTGTTATTTTCTTGCTAAGAACTAAAGGTGTAATTGATTTTTCCGAAGCCATTTCAAGAGATCACAAACTTCGCAGTTGGATGAGACTGATAAGTCAATTACTCATTTAGTTGGTTTTGGAATACATTTTGTTTCTTGTTATTTTCTTGCTAAGAACTAAAGGTGTAATTGATTTTTTCGAAGCCATTTCAAGAGGTCACAAACTTCATAGTTGGATGAGACTGATAATTCAATTATTCATTTAGTTGGTTTTAGTTAGAAGATCCTCATTTTATTGCAATAAACAATATTCTTAAAAGACCATTCTGAAAGAAACTAACTTGAACATACTAAGAAAAGATTGTTAAATAATTAGATGTGATGCAGTTTTTGAGTTATTTTATTTTACAGAGTTATTGTAGTTCTTTAGTTTAGACAGATGTAATGGTTGTATAGAAACTTTACCACAAAGGGGTCACTCTCTACATATTGGGTAAATGGAGTAACTAAACAAATTGTAGGTAATTTTCAATAGCATTCTTTGTTTTCTGTCTTATGACTTTAGCAACTAAAGTACAAACAGTTGATTTCATCTCAATAAGGTTTGACCTAATAATTGAATTTTGAGACAACCTGAAGTACAATTGTTGATACATTTTCTTGCTTTTACTCTGTCTTCCAATCTTAGTCTATTCATAGATCCATGGATTAGAGTTAAATGTACTAAAAACAATTGCATGCCTTACCTTTTTGAACTAGGAATTAGAACTAGCCCATAAAATTTGGTTTCTTTTTATTAGCTTAGTCTTATAATATTTCTTTTTCTAGATTCATTTTAACTTCTCTAAATAGTTTAGGATAGCACATTAAGAACTAAAACAAAACAATACGAAAAATACAAACAATGAAGTAAGGAGTAGGTCACTTAGGCACATATAGAGCACCACACTTCATTAGTTTACAAGCCTTGGTTGATAAATTTATGTAAGCAATTTAGAACACTAAATTGACTAAACAGTAGAATTCTGCTCTTTCAAGAAAAATACCGGAGATTGAAAATCTGGGCAATTTGGCTTAAGGAAGGAGACAATAATACTAGTTTCTTTCAAAATTATGCAAATGGAAGGAAGAAAGTAAACACAATATGACATATTGAGGCAAATGTAATTACTGTTCATTCCACGAGGGATATTCAATATGAAGCTGTGGCTTTTTATGAAAACCTTTTCAAAGGTAGGGAGGTGAATGTTTTCGCTGAACAACGAAGAACACTGGAACTCTTTCCGAGAATTTTTGGGGATACAGAGAATGAATTTTTTGTAAGGTCAATGAGAAAAGAAGAAGTTGAACTGGTTTTAAAATATTTTCCCGCTGATAAAAGCTCGGGGCCGAATGGCTGAACCTCGTATTTTTTCATACATTTTCTGGACATCTTCATTAGTGATATCATGATTATGGTTGAGGAAGTGAGGAGAATAGGAAATTTTGCAGGTGGCATAAACTCTAATATTTTGGCCCTAATTCCTAAGAATAAAGAATCCAAGACTTTTGAAGATTATCGCCCACTCTCTTTGTGCAACAATTCCTACAAGGTTGTTTCTAAACTTATAGCAGAAAGGTTAAAAGATGTCCTAAAATGCCATATATCCACAGAGAAATCGGGATTTTTTCCGAGCAGGAGCATCCATGATGCAGTTGCTATAACTCAAGAGATAATCCATTCAGTAAAATCTCAAAAGATAAAAGTCAGCATGATGAAAATTGACTTGAGTAAATCATATGATAGAAATGATTGGGATTTTTTAAGACTTATACTTCACAATATTGGAATGGAAAATGGGGTGATTGACTGGATCATGGGTTGTGTCATTTCCTCTTCGTTGGTTGTCATTATAAATGGATCACAAACAAACTTCTTTCACCTAGGAAGGGGCCTCAGACAGGGATGTGCCCTTTCTCCCCTACTCTTCATTCCTGTAATGGATTCTTTTAGCCTTAACATTAAGCAGGCTATGGATCTAGGTGAATTTAGAGGCATTCAAACTACCAGGAAAAGGGAAATATCTCTCAAGTTTTTCGTTGACAATGTACTAGTTTTTGGTCTTCTGATCAAATGTGCATGGCTAGTTTTATATACAATTTTCAGGATGTTTTGTATAGCATCAGGCATGGAGGCTAATAACAGAAAATCATTCATTTACCACTCAGAGGGTAGTACTGAAATGGTGGAGTATATTGGCAATATATTTGACTTCCGAATTACATATTTGGAAGGTGACATTATGTACATGGGCTTCCACCTAAAGGCTACGAGATATCTAGTTTCTGACTGGTCTTGGTTACTGGAGAGATACACGAAAATAATTAATGCTTGGGAAAGTAAGTGGCTAACAAGAGGGGGGAGGCTCGTCCTATCTTAGGCAGTACTATAGCATCTCTGTATTTATTGGGCTCACTTTTATAATAATTAAAAACATCCGAAGCATCATGGTGGAATTTATTTGGAATGATGGTTTGGGGAAAGGCTCATATCAGCTAGCAAATTGGGATATGATATCAAGGCCAAAAGAAATAGGTGGTTGGGGGATTATGGATCTATTTAATTTCGGTAAGGCTCTGATGATGAAGTCTCTCTGGAGAAGCATTGACACACCAGGGGTGTGGAAGGATATTATGGATTTCAAATATTTAAAGGGAAAATCTATAGAGGACCTGTACTTAGAGGAATGAAATTAGTAGAAGAAGGGATCGCATATTTGGAACGGATTCATTAAAATATGGCCTCTCTTAAAGGATAACCTAAGGTGAATTTTTGGTAATGGTGGTTGATTCTAATTGGTGACCCAGGCCTTGGAAATAATAAGGGAGGCATCGAAGTTAGTAGGGAGCTGATCTATATCCTGCATCAGAAAGGTAAATTTCTATTATGTTAGGTTATTTTGCAAGATGATTCACCTCAATGGCTCCTTGTTGGAAAATTGGAGATCTCTGATCCTTTAAAAGAAGAATGGAATTTATATGGTGAAAGGTTAAGAGGCATGGGAATGATCAAATCAAGAAGAGGGGATAGGGTCCATTGGAGAGGAAGGTTATATAAAGGTCAAATTGTGATCATTGAAACTTACAAAGCTTTGATGAAGAAGAAGGAAGGAACTCTACAGGTCAGTTAGTTTCAGGGTCTTTGGAAACTTAAGCTGCAATCGAAGATGGTTATATTTTACTGGTTGGTTTGGAAAGACAAAAATATAATGTGGAACAATTTACAAAAAAGAGGCATATATGGACCTGGGAGATGTATTCACTACATGAATGCAAATGAAGATAATAAACATATTTTCTATGACTATATTTTTGGAAGGAATGTCTTACAAATGATTTTCAAATTCTTGCATTTGGAAGTCTCCACATTCATAAGTGAAAAGGATTGTTATATCTGGTGGGGGGGGCATGGGAAATCCTTTAGGAAGGTTCCCATCATATACCACTGATACATGTGGAATAGCAAAAACAGGTGGCTTTTCAATGGGAAAGCTACCAACCTGGTCTTGGTCGGAAACAAGATAATGCAACAATGGGGGAATATGAAGGTGAAGCAGAAGACCCAAATGGATCTCTCCTAGAGAAATAGCCCACATGAAATCAACTACCCAACCGAGTTTTTTTATTGGGCAGCTAAAAACAACATTTGTGGCTGTGGTGCATGGTTGATGCTTTCCCCTTTGTTCCATTATAAAATCCATTGGACCGGTGGCCATGGCACCAATATGCGAGTTGAGACTTTGGCTCTTTCGGGCTTGATGTGTTTTATTTATGGATATGGGGACTCGCAGGTCCTGATAGATCATCTAAACAAAGGCACTCAATAAAATCCTAGCTACCTGGAGGAATGGATGGAAAGGATAAAGATGTTATGAGATAAGTTCACCACCATATCTTTCTCACAAATCTACAGAGAAAAAAATTCAGAGGTAGATATATTATCTAAGAAATCTATCTAATGTGGGGCAGAACAGGAGATTTGGCAAGATGCACTATGAACTAAATGAAGCCAATGGACAAGGAGCGAAAGGTACTATCAATTTTCTCTAATCAATTGGTTTTTTTGCAGGTTTTGAGATGGATTTTGGATCACTCTCTCGAGAAATATTTTGTATAAGTTTAGGTATTATATCAATCAGCAGGAGGCCAAATCCTTGACAGAAGTTGTCCCAAGCACTCTCCCTGATCACTTTCCCTTGGGACAACAGATCATGTATGAAATTTTGAAACAAAGGTCTGATGGATGAAGACTTGATTTTAGCCAAGAAGAACACATGAAAGGAAATTGAATGAATTTCTATTTTTTTTATGAATATTGGCTATCATTGGAATCACAACTCTTTATGGACTGAGAGAACAAAACTTTTTTCTGGATTAAATGGAAAAATGTAATAGGAAAGAACAACTTTTTGAAAGAATATGATGTATTTTTGAATTGTTTCACAAATGTCAAATGTGATAGTACATAATATAAACCACTGATTTTTTCTTTAGAAACAAAAAATATAAGATTAAAAATAATTTTTATTTTAATTATTTTATTAATAATATTAAATTTATTTTTCATTATAAAAAATTTAATAGTATATTTAATTTCAATAATATAATATATATAATATATATCTAAACATTAAAAAAATATAATATATATAATACATATCTAAACATTAAACTTCCCTTCATTATGCAAACGATCCATTGAAAAAAATATACATTTAAAAAAAATGAAAGAACCATGTCGAAAATACCTAAATATATTATATCCATGTTTTCAAAAATTGTGAGAAGAATCATTGCCTTCCAAATTAAATAGCTTAAATGATTGAATCTGGGAAATACAAGTCGGTTAAATAAGTAAATCTGGGAAATACAAGTCTAATAAGAAATAGGATTAAATTGTTGGGAAGGTTCATTTCACTTAGGAAGGATTAAATTTTGTTAAATGAAACAAAGAGGGTTGGAGAAGGTAGCTCATGTATACATGTGGGATATGAGCCATGAGATGATATAGTGGGAATGGTAAAGATGGTTACATTGCAGTTGTTTTGCAGTCTCCCCATTTTTAAAATTATCATAAAAATTTGCGCACGTCACTTCATCACAATCTACAATATTTTCCTCCACATGAATTATAACGTCTGTCAACCCATCCACTACTTGTGCATGAATACTTCTTTCAAATCCCTCTCAAATGTTATTCAGCGCTATAGTCATAATTTCACATTTGAAATGGAAGTTATATGTATTCTCTTGTAGATGTTGCATGATTTGATGCCAACTGAATCTGGAATTCCATATAATTTGGGTGGAAACGTGGAATCCATTGTTCCCTTGAATAATTTCGAGTATGTAGCGAAGTATTATGATATCTTAACCCAATATAAATGTTTTGATATAGTCTTCATTCGCATTTTCTGTAGATCTCCAAAAAGTCTTGAACAATCATTTCAAAAAATAATTCCAATGTATTTAAGACTCCCAAAGGCCTCCCACCTATTCATGATCGTGATCATTCTATTCATATGATTCCAAGAAGTGTCCCTCCAAACATTAGGCCTTACATATATTCCTATTTCAAATAGAGTGAAATTGAACATTTGGTTGCAAAAAACCCGGATCAATAAAATGTCAGAATATATATGCTACTTTACTTTAGAAAATCTGTGTGCATACACGACGTCCTTGAAGCATACCTGTGTATAGATCTCAAAACAGTGAACCCTGAAACTAAATCACTATCATTTTGAAACAAACACTGATTTATAACTTGAACCATTTAATTAATATGAAATAATCATGAAACCATCACAGATGTTCAATCACATACAACCAGTGGCATCATCATTCTTCAATCAATCAATTCAATTTTAATCATCATTGTTAATCCCAGATCATCAAACAAGACTTCATTGACAAATAAAAAAATCATAGTAAGATTTATTAGAATAATCATAGTAAGATTTATTAGAATAATCATACATCTTATCCAACAAAACCTAGCTTATATACACACTTTCTACAAACTAATTATGCATGTATACGTGTTTTTCAAGAAACAAACCTGCATACAGATATGTCTAAATTGCAGGATTTCCACGGGACTTAACAACGTGAAACCTATTGAGATTGTGCATATTAGTTTGGCTACAAATCTCATGGATAATGCCAACAATAGGATTTGTTCCAAATCTGAAGGCATCAAATCTTGAAGATAAGATAACAATCCTATTTTCTTGTGATAAGATGGAATTGAATTTAATATTCAGTTTTTCTTCTACATCTATAAATTGTAAAGCCCATATGAAAAAAGATATGAGGGATGAGGAAGAGGAATTGCATATGTGAGAAATCTGTTTTTGTAATATAATGTTGAATAATAAGAAAGTTGATACCTTTTTTTGGTGGATATAGCCCAGATTGGTTGGGTGAACCACGTTAAATCACTGTCTCTATTTTATGCTGTGTGTTTGAAATTATTAAGCTTTCCGTTGTGAATACTTTAAAAATTGGTATCAGAGTAGTGTGAGAGCAAGCATTGCATGATTTATATGGAGGTACTGTGTTAATGTGTTTCCAAAGGCAGTGGGATGGATACAAAGCGAAAAGGAGACAGGTATCGGTTCTTTTTTTTTTTTTGATTCATTTGTTATGCTGTGTGTAAACTGAAGGAACTAACAACGCTGTGAGCTGGAGGATCCACTGGGGCATGAGTTATTGCTCTGTACAATATTTTCCCTACATTTGATCGGCTGAGGGAGTAGGTTCGATGCTCCTCGTCTACTCTGGGTTGCTACGCCATGGTTTTCCAGAGGCTAGGGAAGCGCAGTCTGCAGGAGTTGCGGTGTATGCATTATACTAGTGTGTAAGGCTTTAGGCTCTCCTTCACTGTTCCTCAGAATTTATGATGAATGCCAGAGGTCTGATGGGGACTGCGGGATCGTGCTAAGATGCATATGTTACCCCAATGAATGCATACACAAATAACAGTGTAGTTTCTCCACGAAACCAACGTTGAAACCACTACTAAAGACACAATCACGGATGGGAGACTAGAGCTTCTGATGATTTGTGTGAGTCCAGTGTGGAGAAATCCAATAACCAAATAAAAATGATGAGCATGTGAGTTGGAGGTTGAATTGGGTGGTCAGTGGAACTGCGTGGCTATTGATAGTGTAAGAACCTTGATATTTTTTTTAATTTGTGGCTGCATAATTTTTGGAGAAACCTTTGTTGTTTGAGAAGCTTAGAAATGGTATCAAATTATTAATAATTGCATGTTTGAAAAAGGGAATTTTTTATCAAATTGTTAATTTGATTTAAAAAGCAATTAAGGATCCATAGAGAAGAAGTTAAATTAAAAATGTTTAAAACTCAAAGTGCTCCGTTTGAGATCGAGAAGTTTAATGGGAGGAATAACTTCAAAATCTGAAAAGTCAAGATGCACGATTTACTCGTACAACAAGGTGTGGCAAAGGCACTTTTGGGAAAATCCAAACAACCTTTCACCATGACAGATGACAAATGGATTGACATCGATGAAAAAGCATTGAGTGGCATATGATTGTGTTTGGAAGATGATGTTTTATTTAACATCTTGTCAGAGAAAACAACAGTTGGACTATGGACAAAGCTAGAAAAACTGTACATGACTAAATCCTTAACAAATAGGATTCTTCTGAAAAGACAGTTGTACAAATTGCACATGAAGGAAGGTACAACAATAACCGATCATCTAAATACCTTTAATACTCTCTTGGTGTAGTTAGATAGCATAGAAGTAAAATTTGATTCAGAAGATAAAGCTGTAACTTTATTATGCTCTTTACCTAAGGCACATGATCATTTTTTTACTTCTATAAGTCTTAGTTCATCAGAAACCCTTGAATTTGATGATGTTTTTGGAGCTATGCTATTTGAAGAAACTAGAAAAAGGTCAAATTTAGAAACCTCTACATCAAAAGCAATTATGGTTACAGGTCGATCTAAAGAAAAATGCTTCAGTCAGAAAAATAACTCTCGATCAAAATCGAAAGGGAAGAAGAGTAAGCTAAAATGTTGGTTTTGGGCCAAATTGGGGCATTTGAAGGAGGACTGTTGGAAGAGACAACAAACATCCAAAGGAGACTCTTCAACAGAAAATAAAGAAGTAAACATGACAGATACAAGTTCGGCATCTGGTTCAGGTATAAGTGATGAAGTTTTATCAGTTAATTTTTCAAATCATGATCAACATTGACTATTAGATTCTGGTGCATCTAATCACATGTGCATCCATAAACAGTGGTTTAAATCTTATAAGTCAATCAATGATGGAGTATTTTACATGGGAAATGATGTCTCATGTAACGTTGTGGGAATTGGAAGCATCCATATTAAAATGTTTGATGGGACAATTAAAATCTTATTAGGAATTTGGCTTCTGTGATCCATAAATTGTGAGAGAATCTTTCGGTAAAAATCACATCAGAATAATTTTGGTCGACGCGTTTCGAACCAGCCAGTGTGGTTCATCATCAGGACAAGATGAAGAATCTAATCAGATAACCCAATTAAATAGATAAGAAAATCTTCAATTAGCCGTTTGTAAGATAATGACTAGTTTGACTAAACCTAGGAAATGAAAACAAAAATATAAATTAATGATTTCTTATTTATTTAATATTAAATGCTTAATGTTTAAAATTGAAATATTTTTTATTTTTTATTTTATTTTATTTTATTTATTTATTTATTTATTTTTATTTATTTATTATTATTATTATTATTATTATTATTATTTTCAATTTTATATTTAATATTAAAATATAAAATATCAACCTAAATAATAAAACTAAATAGAATTGAAAAAAAAAAAAACTATAAAAATAAAATACATTAAAATAAAATTAAATAAAATATACAAATAAAAACAAGTAAATAAATACATATTAATAATTTATTTTAAAAATTATATTCTTAATATGTTATATAATAATAATCATAAATTTTAAAAATAAAAATAAATAGATAAATGTATAAAAATATTATTTTTATTTTATTTTATTTTATTATTATTATTTTTTAAATATAAAACTATAAAAATCTAACAACTAGTTTTACTAAACCTAGGAATTGAAATAGAAAAATATAAAATAATGATTACCTATTTAATTTATTATTAAGTGCGTAATGTTTATAATAGGAATCTTATTTATTTTTATTCTTAATAAAATAAAATTAACCAATATAGTTTTGAAGAATAAAAATTTTATTTTAATTTTAATTTTTAGAATAATAATTATTATATTTATTTTATTCTAAAAGATTAAAAGTTAAAATATCAACCGAAAAGATAAAACTAAATAAAATTTTAAGAAAAAAAAAATTTACAAAAAATATAAAAATACAAATAAAAATAAGTAAATAAATAAATATATATAATATTTAGAGTATTAAAAATTAAATTATAATAATATCTTATATAATAAGAATCATAAGATTAAAAATAAACAAGAATAAAAAAATGAAAAGAAAAAAAAAAAACTAGGAATGAAGAGCAGGAATCCAACATCTGCTAACCAACCA